>OZ001669.1:11345535-12565535 GCA_963924145.1 Pyrausta purpuralis | reverse complement strand
TAAAGAGCCAAGAGTTTATTTAAGACTAGCGGTCCTTCGCGGTGTTGCCCGCGTACATTTCGGTTTTCCCGTAAAATGTTTAGTTAGATAAACTTTCATCCCCTATTTTATCCCCTTAGGGGTGTAATTTATAAAATCCTTTCTTCGTCATAGTAACTTTGTACATGCAAAGCCTCAGCCCGATCGGTTTAAAATTGACAAAGTTTAATCCCTATTTTATCCCCTTGGGGGTAGAATTGATCAAAATTCTTTTCTAAGCGGATGTTTACGTCATAACATCTGCCTGCGTGCCAAATTTTCTGCCCGATACGTCCAAGTTTTTTTGTAACAGATATTTTTCATCAAAATCGGTGTCGTAATTTACAAAAAATGAAAGCAAAAGGATAAATGCATTATTTTTAATCAGTAAGTAAGTATTTTCATAGGCGTTTTTTTAATAAAACTTACATATTTCAGCTCGAAGTCAATCCTTAAACCATGCGGCGGCGACGGTGAACGGATTAACTACGATCAGATCGACGCGGGAACAACAGCGCACTCTAGCGAGGGAATTCGATAAACTACAGGTAAGAAAAGTTTTAGGTCATTTTTTTTCAAACATGATCAATAACTACTTGAAAAATCGATGAGAAAGGAGAAGATATCATCAAAAATGAAGGTCGTAAAGTCCGTTTTAGGGGTTCCGTAGCCGAATGGCAAAAAACGGAACCCTTATAGTTTCGTCAAGTCTGTCTGTCCGTTCGTATGTCACAGCCACTTAACTCTGTAACTATGAGCATCACACTGTTGAAATTTAGTAGGAAGATGTATCCTGTTAACCGCTTTACGATTCTTAAAACAAAATATAAAAAATAATGATATTTAAGGGGGGCTTCGTCCGTGTGGTTTCTTAGATAGACGCTTCCAAAGTGGTAAAATGGGCGTCCCGCCCCCCCCCCCCCCCCCCCCCATCTAACTTCTAAACTTGGGAGTGTAAATTTTGAAAAAAAATATATAATGTAGATCATAACAAATACTTTCAACGAAAATTGGTTCGGACGGGATCGAACGAGAAGTTTTTGAGATATAGCACATTTTCATCAACCGCAAACATAACTTTGTTCTTCATACAAACACTATGAAAAACAAAGCTATATTTGATGTCAACAAAATATTGTGGTATTTTACTAAGTGGAAGTAAGTGGATTTCCTAATTCCGTTAACGTTGGCACGGAACCCTCAGTGCGCGAGTTCGACTCGCATTTGGCCGGTTTTTTAACATGTTGTGAAGAGGTTATCTTTTATAAAATTTGCATATAATTTGAAGAAAATACTGATATTTTAAATAATCATACTCATATTATCATCCCTAACGTGGATGTCACTGACCAAACGACACCCTGTATTCTATGGGCCTCAATATTTGCTGAACCCAGATAGTACGGAAAAAATATGCCTTAGAAACGTAAGGTCCAATGTACAAAATAGGAACAAAACTTTGTTGTTGAAAATAGTTATTACTTTATCTAAATATATTTTTCAACGTTAGATTGAATTAGATAACGTAAATACGAGTTTCAGGTACAAATAAAAATATATTTTTTCTAAGTTCAATTTGAAAATTATGTCAACTGATAAATAGTAAATCACTTAATAACACTTCATGTTCTTTCTTATACCTTAGATGTCCTTTATAAGACCTACAGTAGTATAAACTGGGTTAATTTAATGAGTAGCCTGAGGCCGTAGTGCGAGTCGGAGTGAGACTTACTCGATCAAACGCATCGAGCGCGTTAACGTGATTTTATTTGTTTTAAGTGTTAACGTTAGCCACTAGACGGCGCTGCTTCAATGACATATAAATTAAATTAACGCGCTTGTTACGTATGATCGAGTAAGTCTCGCTCCGACTCGCACTATGGCATCTGATTATTTAATTATTTAATTATTTATTTTACTAAGGTATACAAACAGGATATGGTCTATGCTTAACCTATATAAAATTATAACTAAAATACATAACTGGACCATAGCCCAAAATAGTATACACAACAAGATTATTTATTGTACGCTAATAGGATACTTTAAATGTAAATGACGAATAATAATCAAAGCGTGTTATAACTGTATGACATCAAGTCCAAGTATGGCCCTCATCCTTCGGGGTGTTGGAGATGGCTTTTTTGTAAGTAGGGAAACTGATATTGAAAACATCCATGTCTTTGCTACCCTGGATCAACGCGTTATACGTGCGGCACATTCTAACTAACGGGTTGTAAAAGGATTATAAATAATCACTCACCGTATATGATTTCTGTATCAAGGATCTACACTCGTCATCGTGGACGCTGGTGCTGAGCACAGCCCGGGCGTTTGGCTGGTGGATGGACATGCTCTGCTGCCTGTTCCTGGCTTCAGTCACATTCAGCTTCTTCCTGTTGGTCTCGCAGGGTTTGTCGCTATTTTTACACTTTTTGTAACATTTTAGAGGTTCGTAGACAATACTAGCAGTAGTATTTGCAAAATCGGTAACCATTTTATACACTTACCCCCTTATTTGTAATTAACTATTAAACTGTTTTTTCTTGTTCTTTCTTGGCGCTGATATCATTTGACAGAAAGTGACAAAACAGTTTAATAGTTAAAATAACTTTATTTGACTGATTGAGGTATTATGAAAAAGGAGTAACGGTATCATTGACTAATAACTATATCTATTGTAACATATTGGTTGGATTATGTATGGCCGTTATGTGTAGCATTTTCTAGTCGTATTACTATTAGTACATTTAACTAGCGGTCGAGGCGAAGCGTATCACAATATTTCCTTACAACTAGTTATTTGCAGTGTATCTGAATAAATAGAAACATTTTGTAACTATCTATATTATAAAAATGAATTGCTGTTCGTTAGTCTCACTAAAACTCGAGAACGGGTAAACGGATTTATCTTATCTTAGTCTTGAAATGCTCGTGGAGGTCTAGGGAAGGTTTAAAAGGCGAGAAAAAATCGAAATACGCGCGGAAGAAATCGCGGGGGGCCACTAGTAATATATAATAATTGTTTCAGACACAACGGGAGGGAACGTTGGCCTGGCCATAACCCAAGTCATAGGCCTGGTGGGCATGTGCCAGTACGGCATACGGCAGACGGCTGAGGTGGAAAACCAGATGACTTCCGTGAGTGTTGCATATAGTGTATACAGGGTGTATAAAAAGTACGAGCCAAATTAAAAGGGCGTGGTAGGTAGTGAATGCAGAATATAATGCAGGTAAAATAAATAAAAAATAAGAAAAATATGATATGATTTTTTTTAGTTTGTTTTATTTGATATACTAGAGACGACCTGTATACTAGAGACGACCTTCGAATACCCCTTTATTTTACTTTTTACACCCTGTATTAATTTTTTAGGGATCCGTGGACATTTTGTCTGATAAATAATGTTTTTCTTTTGTTATACAGGATGTAAAGGAAAATAAAAAATAAAATGTTATTTTTTTATTTTTCCTATATTCTACACACATCAAAAGTGTCTAGGGATCAACATATATTTTTGCAATAACTTTTCTCCTGATTGATATTAATTAAATTTTCTTTAAGGATTCATCAAATAAAGTGTTTTCTTTTGTCTACAGTAACGACAAACCAAGTCACCTTTGCATTAATAAAGCAATTTGCCATTTTCCTAATAAAGGGATTTTTGACATTTGAACCACTAACATTAAAGTTCGAAAAAAAGACTGAAATAACAGTTTTCTTTAATATTTTATTGGGTAACTTAAACAATTAATAATCCGTGTTTCTACCGCGAACACTAACAACACAAGAACATCGGTTTGGCATACTCAAAATGAGTTCATCCAAATCACGCTGTGTGGAATGGCCGCCCATGTTCGTTGCAACAACAAAAAAAGGTCTTCTTGCGACTGGATACCCTCCATGTTCGGCAGAGCTCTTCTCTGTAGCATATCCCATGCATGCTCAATCGGGTTCAAGTCTGGCGACTGAGCAGGCCAGGGCAGGACATTGATGTTAGCTGCGGCGAGAGTCTGTCTTACAACTCTTGCGGTGTGCGGTCGTGCATTATCATGCATTAACTGAAATAAGGGACCGATTTGCACTTGTAGAGGAACGAACTGAGACGATTGTATCAGACGAACGTCTGATACAATCGTCTCAGCATAAATTTGAGCGTTGAGGTTGCCTCTGATCAGAATCAAATCAGTTCTTCCGCCGATCTAAATACCCGCCCATACCATGATGGTTCCACCACTATAAGGATGGACTTCCTGGCAGGATTTTAATCGCTGTTGGCGTCCAGGGGTTCTCCAGTGTCGTATACGTCTTGTATCCGGTCTCATACCAAAACGAGACTCATCAGAAAAGCACACGAAACGCCATTGTTCTTCTGCCCAATTTCTGTGTTCAAGAGCCCATTGATATCGAATCCTACGATTGTGCATTGCTATAGGTGGTACCCGTAGCGGTCTACGGGAATGAAGGTTCACTTCATGCAAGCGGTTTCTGACTGTTTGGTCGCTAATTAAGTTCCCTGAAGAGTGATGAAGCCTCACGGCTATTAACATCATGGCGGTTATTGTTGGAGCTCTTCGAGCTGTGATTTGAATGTATCGGTCTTGTCTCCGTGTGGTGCAGCGATACCGTCCTCCATGGCGCTCAGCCACGGTACCAGTGCTTCGGTAACGTGTCCAAAGTCGACTGATAACACTCTGACTTGTAATCAGAGCTAAAGCCACAGTACGTTGCCGGGAACCAGCTTCTATCATTCCCACGGCTCTGAGCATTTCTTCCCTGCTTAAATGACGTCGCCGCTCCATAATAACGTTGGTTTTAATCAGTAGTAGGGAAACAGTAGCACTAATAATGTCTTCAATGCGTTGTATGTTTTTATAGGGAAAATATTGACAGCTGATTTTCATCTTTTACTCGAATTTGATTGAGAGTTCCTGTTTCAAATTATGAAATGCACCAAAAAGGATCCATATAAATTTATAAAATCATAAATTTATTACAAAGCCACATCTCAATCTCAAGAAATCCGCATAAAAATGCTTGATCCCTAGACACTTTTGATGTGTGTATTTTTGATTGACTACCACCCCTTTCAATTTAGCTCGTACTTTCTTTTACATCCTGTATATCTCTTATCATCATCATTATTATCAGTGGGACGTCCACAGCTAACATAGGCCTCTTCCATGGTATACCACAGCGACCAGTCGTGAGCGTTCTGCATCCAGTGTGATCCTGCGATCTTCACAAGGTCGTCTGTCCACCTTGCCGGTGGACGTCCTACGCCGCGTATTTGGTCAAAGAGTCTCCAATTTAGATCGTTTCTGCTACATTGGCCATCAGTTCTTCGCTATGAACCACTTAAGCACAGAAAATATAATAGTACTACGTACAGAAGGATCACTGTGCTAAGAATGATAAAGTAAAAACAACTTTCGCTGCAACGGAATGAAGTGCAATTCACTTCGCACGATTTTAATTCAAGGTTGTTTCATCTACCCATCTATACCTGTCCCTTTCTAACACGTAACGCTTTCCCTGTTTCGCGGCCTTGAATGTGTCAGGGTTGCGAGCGGCGCGTGGCACGAACATACGCGTAGGTACCTACACAACGCGCTACTCAAATAAAATAAATAGTCTAGAGTACCTAGCACATTTCTTGACTGTGTTCTATCGGAGAAAGTAATTGATAGTGTCAGCGTTCGTTTAATATTAAAATAAGTGTTTACTCTGTCCAATTTAATAATTTGGTACAAAATTACTGAATCCGGAGAAATGAAAGTACAAACCAAACACACATGTATGTACATCACACTTAACCAAATAAAATTGTATAGTAGAATTATTTTCTCCGTGCAGTTTGGGTCAAAAATCATAGCTCGGCCTCAGCCCGGTTAGGGCGGTAGTATGTTGCGCGGCGCACCGCCGTTTTAAAATTTATATTATTCAAAAAATTTAGTTTATTATAAATAATTTCAATAAATATAAAATTTTACATTAATTTATTATTTTATAAAAAAAGTATATTCGCCAGCATCTTAGGTTACACACACTTTTGTTGCAAACTAGGCCTAATATCAACTGCATAAGATACCAGTGTTAACCTTAATTTGCTGTTGTCCGTACTTAACTACAAAAAGAGACTTTTGTTTATGTGAACCTTATCTATCGTACCTTTATAAATGCTATCAAAATCGAGATTAATTTTATTAGAATACCTAAAAATTAAGGGTGATATTATATAGCTAAAGTAAAATAATGAACTGTAGCTCTTGGACTATTAGATTTTGGACTACGTAAAATCCTAACACAAAATTACTTAAGTAATTTGGTAGGTTCTTATAAATATTATGCTAAATTTATAGTAAGTTTATTGTCCTGTTTCCGTTTATTTTAAGTTAGATTGACGTAAGTAACTGGGTAGGTATCTTAAACTTAAACCTATTTCTTTGAACAAGGAATATTGAATACCTACCAACAAAATTTGTTTCGATATATAGTGTCATAATTAGGGAACACATATCTCAAATTATTAATTGTTATTTCGTTGTAACGAAGTCAGTCACAGGCTGAGAAAATAAACACAGTCACAGGCGCGTGGCGCGGTCCGCGAGCGGCAGCCCCGCGCTCATTTATGCTCGGCGTACCGAGTCGCTCGAACGTACCTAAACTTCGGAGTGACACCCCCCTGACTTAAGCTTACTGATCCGTTAAGCTATGTTCCTTAACATGTATATTTTTTTTATGAATCTGATTCAATTTCGCAGAGCAATCTCTATAAATTATAGGTAATGTTACCAACATATTTGTACGGGGCACCTAAAATTTCATTTAAGATTTTGACCACGTCCCAATATTAAAATTTGTAGTATTTTATGGTTTTATTCACCTTCTAAAGGCTACCTTGCAACCCTGCATATCCTTAATTTCTTCGGAAGATTTGAATTAATTTGATATATTTTTATATTTTTTACAGGTTGAAAGAATACTTGAATACAGAAATCTACCCGCTGAGTCACAGGTCGAGCCCAACGAAAAAGCGCTGAAATTGAATCATCCAGATTTGGATCTCTCTAAATGGCCGTCGAAAGGTAAGCTTTAGATTGGACCTAATGTTACGGGGTATACAAATATGGGGTCGTGTCGGTAGTGAATGTAGAAGGATGTTCGTAGCAAAAGAAGTAGAAGTCTTTTTACACTATGTTTATTTATAGTACATATATATTACACTCACACAATACACAACACACAGATTAGAGAAGGAGATATATTTACAGAAGACTATAGAAATGATTTCTTCAAATTCTAAGCAAGTTTTATACAAGAAAAATTTTCACAACATTCAAAGAAATTTCAAAACTAATGGGAAAACTCGCACCCTAGCGCGTAGCTAGCGCTTATCTACGAAATACTACGCCGTAGCTAGTAAGCTACGAAGAGGCTACCTGGTGTTGGTAGTTTTAACTCGATTGCTGTACCACATAAAAAAATGATTTTGTGGGTATTTTCCATATAAAAAATATATATTTTTATTATTTTTTTGGCATCAGTATCGTTTGTACAGCCACCCCTAAGTCGCTCGTCGCTGACCAAAACAACAGCCTGTATTTCCACGGAAACACATACATGTAAAATTTTATTGTGAAGTCGTAGGTAAACCTTCCATGTTCAATTTTTTTATTTTATTTATTTATTTTTAGTTAAACAGGGTGAAAATTTAATCAGTGACCAAAGTTTGTGTAATGACTCCACTGACGAATATGAACAACTTTTACTACGGGAGCAATAGTGAAATCGAGAAAAAAAACCAGCTGTTCCATACAAAAGCTCAATTGGCGCGCGGTCAAAATGTATGGAACAGCAATTTTTTTTTCTCGATTTCACTATTGCTCCCATAGTAAAAGTTCAGATTCATCAGTGGAGTATTCACTTAAAATTTGGTCAGTGATTAAAATTTCACCCTGTATAGCGTACTTTTATAATTTATTTAAGGGAAGAGCGGTCTCACCCACCTAACACAGGCAAACACTAAAGGGTGACTCCATTGTCAAAGATTGTGTAAAGTGCAAATTGAAATAAAAATTATTGTATTATTATTAGATTTTTTTTTTACAGGTGAAATAGTGTTCGAAGACGTCTCTCTAGAATACGAGAAACCGCCTAAAAAAGAAGTGAAAGACACTGAAATAGTGAAAGAAGAACCGGTGTACGCGATCAGGGGCGTAAACTTCTCCGTTCGGCCCGCTGAGAAAGTCGCAGTAGTAGGCAGAACCGGCGCTGGGAAGAGTTCGCTGATAAACGCTTTGTTTAGGTATGAAATAACTATACTTTCACTTCAGAGTGACCAAAAATACTTCTGGTTCTTAATGTTGAAAGATATTTGTTTTTCTTAATTTAGGGATAAGGTATACAAAATGTCTGGAGATTACCGAGATTTTAATAGATTAAAAAAAATTTGAACTTCGCACGCCATCATGAAGAGATGAAATTGAATGACTGTAAGACAGAGACAAGAGACAAATGCCATCAAAGGCGTAAACTTCTGTGTTCGACCCGCGGAAAAGTAGCTGTTAAGTTAGGTAGATTTTTTTGTGCTTGGTATTGTCATGATATAATAAAAGTTTTTTTTTAATCATCGAGAGAGAAATCCGTGGAATATGAAATTAAACTAACGAGATTATTACTAAAACATGCATATCAAATTCCAACCATATTACAAAGACATACAGGTCGAGATAATTACCTTCTTTTTTATCGACTCAAAAATTGAGGTTTTCAGTTTAACCTGTATGTTTGTGGATATGTTTGTCAGTGATTATCTCTCATTTGGGGAAACCGATTTTGATATGGTTTTCAGAAAAGTGTTTATTGGGAAAAATAAAAACACAATACCTGATTGTCTTCCAGACTGAGTAACGTGACCGGTTCCATCAAAGTGGATGGAGTCACAGCAGACGAAGCAGGCCTCAGGCACTGGCGAGCTCGACTCTGCGCGTTGCCACAAAGACCAGCTTTATTTGCGGCGACATTGAGAGAAAATCTAGACCCTGAAGAAAAGTATTCGGACGCCCAGATATACCAGGCTTTAGATCAGGTAATATATTAACATTGATACAAAAATATATGTTTGTTTCAAAACATAGGTTATTGGTTGTTATGATACTATAATCGAATCTTAAAAATCGATTAAGATTGTTGAGATGTCAACGGATTATAAAGTCATCAGCTGAATTCTGCCGCCATATTGGCTCTTCAGTTGTTCATTGGTGAGTTAGACTGCGCATTGCCACAAAGACCCGCTTTATTCGCGGCCACTTTGAGAGAGAATTTAGACCCTGAAGAAAAGTATTTGGACGCCCAGATATACCAGGCTTTAGATCAGGTAATATATAAACATTGATATTAAAATATGTTTGTTTCTATACATATAGTATTGGTTAACAAAATACATTAATCGAATCGACTGAATCGATCATGATTGTTGAGATTTCAACGGATTAAAAAGAAATCAGCTGCATCCTGTCGCCATGATGTATATTTCAGTAAGTATATAGTTCATTGAACGTAAGACACTGCGCGTTACCAAAGACCTACTTTATTCACAGCTACGTTTGAAATAAAATTTAGACCCCGAAGAAAAATATTCGGACGCCCAGATATACCAAGCTTTAGATCAGGTAAAATTAAACATTGATACAAAAATATAAGTTTATTTCGATACATAGGTTATTGGTTGTTATGATGCAATAATCGCATCGACAAAATCGATTCTGATTGTTGAGATTACAACTGATTAATAAACATCAGCTCAATCCTGTTGCCATGATGGATCCTTCAGATAGTATGTAGTTCATTGGAGACACTGCGCGTTGCCACAAAGACCCGTTTTATTCGCGGCCACTTTGAGAGGGAATTTAGACTCTCAAAAAAAGTATTCGGACGCCCAGGTATAACCAGGCTTTAGCATTATATATAGTCAATTTGACCGGTCATTCAAGATTAATGACGATTGTGACTGTCGAATTCAGTCATTTTATAACACTGCCATGGGTTGTAAAGAATTAAAAACACAATTTGGGTTTCACTGTTGATGTCGCCTTATTGTCAGCAATCATACGTAGCTGTATTTTTTTAAATCTGTCACTTCATAATTATCAGTCTGATAAGTTTTATCTGACCATTGAAAAATCGGTTCTTAGTTTAAAATATTGCCAATGTTTTCAAAGTCACCCTGTCGAAGAAAAAGTTTCGTTTCGTTTCAGTTGACTTACGCAAATTGAGCCAATTATCTTTCTATTACGACGACCACGATTTTATGACGACCTCCGTGGTCGAGTGGCTAGCACGCTGGTTTCATGCGTCGCCATCTCGTGAGGTTCCGGGTTCGATTCCCGGTCGGTTCAATGTAGAAAACGATCTTTTCCATATTGTTTCGGGTCTGGGTGTTGTGGTACCGACGTTGTTTCCGATTTCCATAACACAAGTGTTTTAGCTACTTAGCTGCTTAGCTTGGGATCGGAGCAATGTATGTGATGTTGTCAAATATTTATTTATTTACTAGTGGTCCCCCGCGACTTCGTCCGCGCGTTTTTCGTTTTTTTCTCGCCTTTTGAACCTTTCCTAGACCTCCACGAACGTTTCAAGACTAAGATAAGATAAATCCGTTCAGCCGTTCTCGAGTTTTAGTAAGACTAACGAACAGCAATTCAGTTTGATATATATTGATTTATTATTTATTAATAGGTGGAACTCCGCGACATGGTGGCCAACATGCCGGCCGGTCTGTCCACCAAGGTCGGCGACGGCGGTGGCAACCTGTCCTCCGGGCAAAGGCAGCTGGTCTGCCTGGCGCGGGCCGCCCTGGCGGGGTGCGCTGTGCTCGTGCTGGACGAGGCCACTGCTAACGTGGATACCGAGTGAGTGTGAACAAATGTTGCTAAGAAACGTCTAGATTATATCAGGCTTAAATTAGAAAAAAAAGGCATCGAAATTGGTTACACCGTAGCACAAGATCTTTCAAAAAATCTTTCACCCCTCCCTGTCCCTAACTTTTGAACGAATTTTGAAAAAACAATACAAAATCTATACTAATATTATAAAACTACTGACCCGATTTGAAAAATTTTTTTTACGTTGGATAGTCCATTTATCGAGGAAGGCTTTAGACTATATAACATAAAGATACAACTCATAAGACCACAGCAGAAATGAAAAATGTTGCGAAAACGGGAGAAAGATATTCCTTTTGAGAGCTTTCGCTGCATACGCTGCGGAAACCGCTTAAGTTACACAAAAATCATGTATGACAGGATTGTTCAACATTAAAAGTTCTATAATAAAGTCCGCAACAGCATATGTCTATCTTTTATGGTTGACTTACTACAACCTTTTTTATGTTAATAAATATGTAAAAAAATGATGCATTATTTTTAGAGGTGTATTATACACACAGGTATTTATTCTTATCAAAATAAATACATTCATCATCACGAGCATTTCATTTAGAACCAAGTTGCCCTTTATATCATTTGATTTCAATAAATATCTTAGGAGCTATCACAGTTTTAACATAACTCCGCACCAAAATAATGTTCGCAGCTTAAGTACAACGTGCGCTTGCGCTAATTTTATTATAAAGCTGAAGAGTTTGTTTGTTTGAACGTGCTTATCTCAGGAACTGCTGGACCGATTTGAAAAAATATTTCTGTGTTGGATAGCTTATTTATCGAGAAAGGCTTTAGGATATAAAACATGACGCTGCGACGGGAGGGGAGGGAGCAAACTCAAAACGCGCGGACGAAGTCGCGGGGGACCGCTAGTATAATATGTAATGCTCTACAAATACTTTTAACGAAAATTGGTTAGAACGTGATCGAACTAGTTATTTTTGAGATACAGTACATTTTCAACAACCGCAAATATTACTTTATCCTTCATATCAAATACTATAAAAAACAAAGTTATTTTTGCTGTCAAGCAAATATTGTGGTATGTTGGCTAAGCGTATGACGTATTTGGCAGGTAACGCTAATCAGAACCTATATTTTTTATTAAGTCTTTGTGAAACAGGCCTTAAGTGTTTTCGAGAGACTCCGTTACACTGTTAGACACATTAACTAGTGTATCATTTAAGAAGAGTTTCACCGAAAGTCCCTAAAACATCTCTGAAATGCTTTTCAAAAAGTCATAAACCAACCTTATCTATTTTCAGAACGGACAAACACATTCAGACCACGATCCGAACCAAGTTCGCGGATTCAACAGTTCTCACGATCGCTCACAGGCTGAACACCGTCATGGACTATGATCGGGTGATTGTTATGGACAAGTAAGTATTTGTTTCTTAATGTATTAATCTTATGAAAATAATTACCTTTACTTGTTTCTGAAGTTTACGCGAATATTACTCATCGAAATAAAACACTTTTTTTAACCGACTTTAAAAAAAGGAGGAGGTTATCAATTCGACTGTATGTTTTGTTTTTGTATCTATGTTACCCCATATCTCAGTCGTTTGTCGACCGATTCGAAATTTTTTTTTCGCTTTCTTAGAGGTATACAATTTCTTTTTGGAGTCGGTGCCATCACTTTGCCCATCAAGCATCAACTATTACAGCACCGACTCCAAAAATAAATTGTTTGCCTAGAACCCACCTTTCCTTTCAATAGTCAAGAACCCACCTTTCCTTTCAATAGTCAAGAGTTTATTTAAGACTTTTTAGTGCATTTTGATTTTTTAAGTATAAACTTTCCGCGTATTTATTAATTTTATCCGGACGTTTCGAACACTTTACAGCGTTCGTGGTCACGGGTAGACTTAAAATACAACAAACTGTCATCGCAAAATTTAGTAAAACGGAACGCTTCTTATGTCACATCTCCAACCATTGACAACAGAAACCGGGCAGTTGTAAATTTATCGAAACAAACATTGGATGAAAACACCATTGATATACTTAGTAAAGGTCACAATTTTGCAGTAACACCGCGAAAAGAAAAAAAAAAGGTCTACCCGTGACCAAGAACGCTGTAAAGTGTTCGAAACGTCGGGATAAAATTAATAAACTCGCGAAAAGTTTGTCCGTAAAAAGGGTTTTATTTCGATGAATAATTACCTATTTTTTTGTGTAGGTAAAAATGTCACTTGAGTATTTTATTTGTATTACAAAATCCACAGCTCTTAATGAGAATAACATAAAATACTAGTACATTATGATACAAGTGTGCAAAGTTGACCATTATCCTGTATAAGGCCCGAAAGTAATGGATCAAACGAAACGAGGGGATAGCTGGGGTTATTTGCAGAAAAAAAATGTTCTACAGTGGGTGTCTAATGTGAACGCTACGGAAGTTATGTTTTTTTTTGTATTTTTGTAAAAATATGATATTTTTCTACCTTTAGTTAATAATACAAAAATGTGACATTCTGTAAGTTTTTTTTTGTTTTCATCTCATTGCTAGCAATCAAACAATGTATTAAACATGCTTTTTGTGGTTACGGATGAGGTGTATTCAAAAGATATAAATAAAATTTAAGATTTATTTTTTTACTTTGAAAACAATTCTCTTACGTTTGCCTGCACTGTGTAAAAAAAATGATCTACCGGTAGAACATTTTTTTACACATTGCAGGCAAACATAAGAGAATTGTTTTCAGAGTTAAAAAATAAATCGTAAATTTTATTTATTTCTTTTAAATACACATCATACGTAACCACAAAAAGCAAGTTTAATACATTGTTTGATTGCTAGCAATGAGATGAAAACAAAAAAAACTTACAGGATGTCACATTTTTGTATTATTAATAACTAAAGGTAGAAAACATCATTTTTTTACAAAAATAAAAAAAAAACATAACTTCCGTAGCGTTCACATTAGACACCCACTGTAGAACATTTTTTTTCTGCAAATAATGTGTGCGCACGAGCGAAAACGAGTGCGCCATAAGAAAGATGCGTATATTATGGTCACAGGCACACGTGTTTCATACGACGTTTTTCAACACACTTGCGTGGAAAAAACAAGATTCTTCACTTACTAAGTTTTTAATTATTAACACAGTTATTAAAAATACATTTCACTCGATTTTGATGGCAAAAGACTATCGCACGCGTTTTTTGCCTCGTTACGTATGTCCGGCGGAGATTATAATAGGGTTTCTTCATTTTATATTGAAATTTGAAATTTGAAATTGAAATTGAAATTTGAAATTGAAATTGAAATTGAAATTGAAATTGAAATTGAAATTGAAATTGAAATTGAAATTGTTATTTATTCGTCATCATAGGTATTTAAGTTAGTTGATACATTTAGAGTGTTCCACTATGATCTACCTTAAAGGCATACGAATTCTCATTAAATATATTTTATATAAACCAAGTCAAACTAATTATACAAAAACAATGTCATCTAAACTAAATTATAAAGTACATACATCGAATTCAATTAAATATTTAGATACAGTCAAAATAAAAATTAATGTCAATTAAATTTCCAAGAACAAAACAAACAGTTACACAAATACAGCATGTCAAAAGTTAATCAAAACAATCATTTAAATAGTCATCAACTTTATAGTAACTTTTTTCTTCCAAAAAATGAATTAATGTCCTTTTGAACATTTTGTCTTCAAGCTCCTGTATGTACTGTGGAAGCTTGTTGTATATCTTTGGTGCCATACCTATTAAACTCTTTCTCATAAGGGCTGTCTTACATATGCTAATTTGCAATCTAGGTTTTCTAGGCCGAAGACGATGAGCCAATATCGGTTTATCTATTTTAAATTTGTCCGGATTATGTTTCACAAAGAGGCATGTTTCTAAAATATATAAACAAGGGAAAGTTAAAAGTTTAAATTTTTTAAAAATTGGTTTACATTTGTCAGAAGTTTTTAGTCCATAGATAGCCCGAATGCATCTCTTTTGAGCTCTGAATAGTATTTCTCTGTACGAAGAATTGCCCCAGAAAATAACCCCATATCGTAGGGTTGACATGACAAATCCATGATACGCAGTCAGTACAGTATTACGATCAGCTATTTTTGCAAGTTTATTTAGTGCAAAAGAGAACCTATAAAGTTTTTTACATACTTCTATTGAATGTGATTCCCAAGACATATTGCTATCGATGTGAACTCCGAGAAATTTAATCGACTGTACGTGCTCGATTGCAATAGAATTAAAGCATATATTTAAATTAGAAACCGGTATTCTTTGTGTAAATTGCATTATTTTTGTTTTATCTAAATTGATATTCAAATTATTTTTTTCCATCCATGTAATAATATTTTTTATGGTTTCATAGATTTCATTTCTATATTGATCTGGTTGAGTGGATTCAATAATTACTGTGCTATCATCAGCAAATAGAACCATAGGGTATTCAGTAGACATAGGCATATCATTAATGTACACTAAGAACAACAGAGGTCCCAGCACACTGCCCTGTGGGACTCCAAACTTTATGACTCTCCCCTCAGATCTGTATTTTTTTCTATAACCATGTGAAATATGAGCTAACTCGGTAAATTGAATTCTATTATCTAGGAACGACTTTATTAGACTCAATGCATTACCTCTGATACCATAGCGATATAGTTTATTCAACAGTGTCTCATGATTTACATGATCAAATGCCTTTGACATATCCATAAAGACAGCACATGTCGGCTTAGTTTTGTCTAAATTTAATGTTACTCGCTGCACCAGATCATAAATTGCCGAGTTAATAGTCATACCCTTGCGGAAACCTTTCTGTTCTGTTACCAGTATTTTATTATTTTCCAGGAATTTGTATATAATGTTGTAAATATTTTTTTCTATTATTTTTGAAAATACTGATAGTAGCGCGATAGGTCGGTAGTTTTTAATAACCATTTTGTCGCCTTTTTTGTACAATGGTGAGACAATTACTGATTTAAGTTTTTCTGGATATATTCCTAAATTGAAAATTAAATTTATTATATTGCTTAATGGTAACGCAATCGTTTCTCCCACATATTTCACGGCTACAGTTGAAATTCCATCAATGCCAACACTATAAGTATTTTTTAAATTTTTAATTACTTTGAGTACATCGTATGGTGTTACTGGTGCTAAGAATACTGAATTTATATGATTTGGAATATTAGACGTATTGCCCGGTTCTAAAAATGAGTTATTTATCTTTATTTGGTCAACATAATGATTGTTAAATGCAGAAGCTATTTCTAACGGGTCGACGATATTTTCCCCATTTATATTAAGCTTAGATATAGGTTCAACGGGCATTTGTGTTTTAGATTGATTAATTAAGCGCCAAGTAGCTTTTGTTTTGTTTTGTGACATTTTTATTAGTGTATCATTTCTTTTTCTCTGTGTTAATTTTATAACTTTTTTTAATGTTTTAGAATACTTGTTTAGTTTTGTTTTTAAGTCTTTATTTTTTTTTATTCAATCTATATAGCCATAAAAGCTTTCTTTTATTTTGGCAACACCTTCTAATGCCCTGAGAAATCCATTTTGGTTTATTTGTCATAGTTTTTTTAATTCTTTTGTACGGAAAGCATAAGTCATAAAAGCACTTAAAATTGTCATGGAAGGAATTGAATGCTTCGTTTACATTGGTAGAGTTAAAAGTATCATTAAAAGTTAAGGCGCCCAAAGAGTCTTTAAACTTTTCTAGATTTTCTGAAGAATAATCCCTGCATGTTTCATACCAATATTGTAGAGAACAAGTTTTCTCAACAGGGCATCTCAATAACTGAGCTGTGTGATCGGATAGAGCAAAAATCAACAACCCTACCACTGGATCTTTTAATATTAGTAGCAATGTTATCTAAACAAGTTCCACTTGATGGTCTAGTTGGCTCTCTAAATTGCAATTTCAAGTCATAACACAGTAATTGACGTTCAAAGGCTCTACTCATAGGCATATTTTTTAAAATGTTAATATTGAAGTCTCCACATAACAGTACTTTTTTATTTCTTTTACCACAAGTTTTATGCAAAATTAATTCAAGTTTTTCTTGGAAGATATCAAGACAAGTTCCAGGGATTCTATATATACAGATTACAATAATATTGTGATCCAATAATTCTAAGGCGCAACATTCAACCACACATTTAACAGAAAGATTTTTTATATAGTCTAACTCTCTGCACAAAAGTCCACTCCTGACCATAATACACGCTCCACCTCTTTTTTTATTTCTACAAAAACTTGTTACTAGCTGAAAATTCGGCAGAATCAAATAGTCCTGGTTTTCTTCTATCATGTTGTGTTCAGTTATGCATATCACATCAATTGGATTATTTTTTTGTAGTTCAGTTAAATGTACGGCTAGTTCATCGCTTTTATTTGTGAGCCCTGATATATTTTGATGCAATATGTGTATATTGTTATAAAAGAAAAAACTGAGATTTATCGTGGTTTTCATGTTTTTCTTCTGTATTTCGTGGATCCTGGCATGTATCACTATCTATAACAGCATCCATATAATTCGTGTTTAGTAATAAATCTGGATTTACCATTTATTGAAATAAATCTGTAGATACTGTTATTTTTCGCATAAATACTGTTTGTTGTTAAACTACTATTTCAACACACTTGCTCAAAAAGACGTTTTTATTCCACCGATTTTTGGCTCATAATCCTAGATATTAAACACGCGTGCTTTTTCAGTATATTATTGCACTAGTGCTTTTAGTTTATTAACCCGACCAATTTACATTTGTACCCTAGTACCAAGTCGTAAGTAAGAAGAAGAAGCGATATAATTTAGTCGGGTAATACAATACTTTTATTTTATGAAACTGGTACATAATGAGAGGTATTATACACGAGTGTGAGTTTAAAAAACGAGCGAAGCGAGTTTTTTAAAAGTATCACACGAGTGTATAATACCTAGTTATGTGCAGTTTCATACACTACTTTATCTACTCTCATTGAACACGAACATATCAAATGAAAGATAAAGATTTCCATGCTAAAAAGTCTTGATAACATTTTTCGTATAATTTTCTTGACTTTACTGGTAGTAGATTAAGACAGACTGCTGTCGCAGTCTTTAAAATGTCGGGCGCACAGTATTTCAGGATTGCTTGGGAGGAGACATGATTTAGTTAACATCATAGAGCAATACAGTAAAATGTACTAACACAAATTGTAAAAGAAACCCTAGGTCAATTATTCTTAGTTTTCGAGAAAAAAAATCATGAAGTTGTCTATTGAGACCAGGTGCCTAACAGTAAAAATTACTTTTTTTCTTAAAGAGTGGAAACTTAAAAACAGTCTTAGTATCCATGTCTTCACGCGTAAAATATTTTGCTATATAAGCTTTACAGCACGCACGAACTGTCAATAATTACGAAAATATGAGCAAAAAATCGAATTTTAGTTTTTATTTTTTATTTATTTTATTACGTCATTTCCGCAGCTAATTTTAATTTGAAGAGTTAGCTGGACCTCTTCACCTGCTCCATAAAAAAAATCAGGTGCATAATCCATGGAATTACAAAGTTATTTATAATTTTAGAAAACCCTGTGCGCCTGTGTTTTTTTAAAGAGCAATGTTGACTGTTGACTTTGCTATTAGATAAAACAAAGGCGTTTTGTTATGAAATGTCATGGGTTATATCGCTGATTTCGGCTATCATCAGCATTACTCCGTGTTGCCTACCAATACCGCATGGAATGAAATGTGAAAAATCATACCTCGTATGATAAAAAATATTGTCACGTCATTCCAGAGACTTAATTCCAAAGTCTTTCCTATGAAGGGCCCCCGCTCCTCCAGGCTACTTGTATTGACGCGGGGTTTCAGCAAATGCCTAACGAGGGTGGACCCCTTCCCGCGTCACAAGTAGCCCTTCATAGGAAAGACTTTGGAATTAAGTCTCTGGAATGACGTGACAATATTTTTTATCATACGAGGTATGATTTTTCACATTTCATTCCATGCGGTATTGGTAGGCAACACGGAGTAATGCTGATGATAGCCGAAAACAGCGATATAACCCATGACATTTCATAACAAAACGCCTTTGTTTTATCTAATAGCAAAGTCAACAGTCAACATTGCTCTTTAAAAAAACACAGGCGCACAGGGTTTTCTAAAATTATAAATAACTTTGTAATTCCATGGATTATGCACCTGATTTTTTTTATGGAGCAGGTGAAGAGGTCCAGCTAACTCTTCAAATTAAAATTAGCTGCGGAAATGACGTAATAAAATAAATAAAAAATAAAAACTAAAATTCGATTTTTTGCTCATATTTTCGTAATTATTGACAGTTCGTGCGTGCTGTAAAGCTTATATAGCAAAATATTTTACGCGTGAAGACATGGATACTAAGACTGTTTTTAAGTTTCCACTCTTTAAGAAAAAAAGTAATTTTTACTGTTAGGCACCTGGTCTCAATAGACAACTTCATGATTTTTTTTCTCGAAAACTAAGAATAATTGACCTAGGGTTTCTTTTACAATTTGTGTTAGTACATTTTACTGTATTGCTCTATGATGTTAACTAAATCATGTCTCCTCCCAAGCAATCCTGAAATACTGTGGGGCGGCGTCAAATTTGCACTTTCACTATCAGACATTTTAATAAACACTTATAATTATCTACCGAAACACAAATGTACTATGACGCCAAAAATCACCGCGCATGCGCCAAAGCGCGCGCAGCCACAGATAAAAAAATAAATAGATGTATCTATGATCTGTAATCTGTATCGTAATAAAAAAAAATATATAACATTATTTTGTTAGAGAAATAGTGTCATAATTATTTTTTTTAATTTCATTTCGATATACTATTTATAAAGTACGTCTATATAAACTCGTTTTGAGTTTTGTATTTTGAATTTAACGATATGAGAGTAGATAATGAATATTAAAGACTTACATCCAATGACGATATTAAGAATATTCAAACCATATAATAGAAAAAAAAGTCATAAAATTTAAAGTTTTTTTTTTTATCGACTTCAATAAAAATGAGGTAATCAATTCAATTTGTATGCATGTGATATCGTTGGAAATTTATAAATTTTATTTTTTTTACGTATTTAAACTTTGTTTCATTGTAAATTGTTGAATTGACCACGTTTGCTTCAATTTTGTATGTACATGTATATAATTATGAATATTTGACCACGGAATTCTCAAAAACGATAAGTCATAGATGATTATTTTTTAGTTCAATTAGGTATATTCCAACTAATGGTAACTACAGTGGATATTTTATTAAAATCGGTCTGGTAGGTTTTGTGGTATGGGTAATATCGAAAAAAGAATAAATAAAACAATTTAATAGCTGGGTTGGTAAAAGCATTGGCTCGCTTTGCCAGAAGTTGCGGGTTCGAGTACTACGTGTGACCATGTTTAAAATATGACTACGATCGAACAAGTCACTCAAGAGTTGTGCAGATGTCGAATTTAATAAAATAATCATAGACAATATTTGTGTGTTATTTTTTTAATGAACATTACGTTAAGCGTTATACAACCATTAGTCCTATGGAAACAAAAATAAATAAATATTAATTTATATCACAGAGGCCGAGTAGTAGAATCTGGGCATCCGTACGAACTGCTGACACAAGCCACCTCGCAACCGAAGGTGGAAGCCGTGCCTTTCAGAAGATCTTTACTGTCGAAGAGTTCGGTATGTATACAGGGTGCCTTTTTAACAGTTATTTAGGCTCCACTCGTGAATATAAACATGTTCTCTTACTATGTGCCTTATAAAGAAGCTCAAAATCACACAACGAGCGTTGGAGCTCTTTGTTTCTCTACGAGATCGAATCATAAATGAGGAGATACGTAAAAGAACCAATGTAACGGACATAGCCTTGAGAATCAGTAAGCTCAAATGGCAATGGGCAGGGCACATAGCGCGAAGAACCGATGGGGCAGAAAAGTTCTAGATTGGAGACTGTAGAACGTCCACCAACAAGATGGACAGACCTTATAAAGATCGCAGGATTAAACTGGATGCAGACTGCTTCGTCGAAATCGTTTAAGCTGAATTATTTGCAAGACTATTTCCGTTGCATTAATTCTTTTAAGTATCTCATAATTTCTAATAAGAAATGGTACGTGCGATCAAAGCCTTCTTTAAAGCCCATTGAGGCTTCATTAAAACAGAAAAAAAAGACATTTGACTGCCAATACCTCATAAACCAGTCATTTCCCAGGCATAGTGTCTGCGAGAAAAATGATCGTACAAATAGGGGAAATACGTAGTTTCCGGCTTCGGTAAGCCAGTTGTTACCCCCCGAATAATATTTTTAAATATTATTTATAACACAGGCCCCGCTAGCCATCCCTGAGAACTTCGCGTACGACCCCGACCCAAGGCTTGAAGATCAGAGTGAGACGGTGATACTGGCGAAGGAGCGAGTCAGGACGTTTTCTAACAGGTATGTGATATACAGGGTGTGTTTGTTAATTGCGTATACACTTTGTTTTAAATGGCTCTCTCTTTGGCTTGCAAAATATCATCTTAATGGTATAACGTTTTTTAAAGTATTAAAAAAAATCATTTTGTTCCTGGTACCTTAAGTCAGTTTCATTTTGCTTTTTATATATTGTAAATAATCTTGACATTCCTTTTTATAGCACTAATTAATTTTAGAATAAAATTAACACAAAACTCACTAATATTGTTTAAATTATACGACTAACAAAAAAAAGAAAAGTACTTTATATTAAAGACATACCCATATTGACATACGAAATGAAAAATAGCTGCAGTAAAATATTTTTTGAAAATATCTTTTCCATTCGTACAAAAACGAATAAAAATAATCCTTTTTTACACATACAAACTTAATATTAAGCATTTAAATGGGATCTGTTGACGCTGGTCAATGTAGCTCTCAATAAAATCCGTTGTTTTCTCGACAGTTTATATTTCTTATTTTTTTATACTGACACATCACTAGATAATCACTTTAGTAACACTATTTAACCGGCTTACATCACTTAAACTTATTATCTTGCGACATTCATTAACAGTGACTGAGTGATAAAGGCATGCGCCCGGATGACCTTACACGCAGAGTCTTTGCATCACACAGTGTTTTAACAAGTGCAATTTATTAAACTAATTCACCCTGTATCACAGATATACGTGTTATTTATTTTATCAGCTATCCTCTGCCATTTATTAATAACAAACAAGAAAAAATAAAACTAAGACATGCAACATAAAAAAAATTTTAACAAGTGCAATTTATAAAACTATTTCACCCTGTATCACATATATACGTGTTATTTATTTTATCAGCAAGCCGCTGCTTCTCATTTATTAATAAACAAACAAGAAAAAACAAAACTCGGACATGCAACATAAAAAAATAATTTAAAATCTACCTATTCAAAAACGAAACCATTGCCTTGCGGCATGAAGGCTATGATACTTTGGCTTGCTTATGGCTGCGTTGCCGCGTTGGATAGCTATGCTGATTCTTTGAGCTGGGAACCAGCCAGCTTTATTATTGGCTGTTACAGAACTGCTTCTTACTTATCCCTGATGCCTGAAATGGAAGTTTTATTTTATTTTATTCCTAAAAATAAAAAGTATATTTCCTGCGCAGGTCTGAAGTCCAAGACACAGAATGTCCAGGCATATTCAAGGCGCTGGTGGAACAGACAGGACGAGAAACTGCCGCCATGCTTCACCAGATGGCGGAAGAGGTAAGGTTTTTAAACCGACTTCAAAAAAAGGAGTTCGATTTGTATGTTTGGTAGTATTAAAAAAGGAGGTACTCAGTCCGACCTGTATGTTTGGTAGTGTTTTCGTCGGCGAATATCTCGTGTTTGGCTGGACGGATTTTGATGCGGTTTTCAGTAAAGTATTCGTTACGCTGAGGAGAAGGTTAGATCGATTTTTTTTAACCGACTTTATGAGAAGAATCCTGAGTTTGACTAGTAAATATGTATGTATATATTTGACCGCAATTAATTCGCGTTTGGTTTCCAGAAAAGTATTTTGTACATCGAGGAGAAGGTTTTTGTAACTAATTAAGTTCAATCAGGTACAGCTACAGCTTTAACTGTAACCAAAATGACGAAAATAAGTTTTTTTTTTTCACGAGAATTGTACCATTTTAAAAATAATAATAAAAGGACTTATATCACGCTAATAGGAGAAACAAACTCATTTAAAGTCGGTTCCTAATTTCAGCCCTTTTATAATTATCATTTCTCAGCCGAAGGACGAACAGGCCTCCATTTGATACCCTTTTGGAATACTACCCTGTTTTGAAAACTGCAATGTTTCACTCTCATTAATTATTTCATTTGATAAAAATAAATAAATCCGCGGATTCTAGGAATTAATTCAACTCAACAAGCATTAAATTCCTTAAAAACCGTTTATCAACATTTGTAAATTGCCTATGAAAGTTCTCCAAAAAGTATCAAATTCTAATGTCACATTCATTCAGGTCGAATTGATAACCTGCTTTTGTTGAAGTCGCTAAAAACCATAAAATTATTATCCCTTTGGAATAGAACGACAAAAGCGAGATGTCACTAGCAGCAAACTGTGTGATAAAAAGAGATGGGTAGCAGAACCATTTTTGGCAGATGTCAAACAGTTCGGAGGCTTATGAAAGCTTGCTGAAAATTTCTCTCATTTGAGTTTTTGAAAAATTATGTGAAATTGTGTATAATTTGAAGAAATATTTCTGTTGAAACATGGTGACTTGATCGGTGATTGATTGTTGTTCATTACAGCGGAATAACCCAACAAATAATCATTCAACAGGTAAATTAGTCCAAAGCGAAGCCTCTTAATATACGACTTATATTTACCAATGCGCTTCAAATTTAAAGTACGCAGTTTGATTATTCTATTCTACAAACGTTAATTTACGTAAAAAGTAAAGACAGAATAACACAGGGAATGTATATATGAATATTTTATATACTGAAATAATATTTAGTTTTACACTAGAGCTGAATGTTCAATATTTTGTGTCGGCTGTTTATCATGCAGTAAACTAATATGTTTATCTTAGGAACATTGTTTTTAATCACCTGATCGAAAGGTTATCTCATTTAAAGCTCTTAATGTTACTTACTTATGTTAGTTACGGACATCTTAATCGGTTTCGTTTGACAGCTTCTACTTGTCCTTCTATTCCGATAGGAATATTAATTTTATGCTAAAAACTGAATTTCTATTACGATCGTGATTGGAGGTTGAATTTATG
This sequence comes from Pyrausta purpuralis, assembly GCA_963924145.1. Taxonomy (NCBI): domain Eukaryota; kingdom Metazoa; phylum Arthropoda; class Insecta; order Lepidoptera; family Crambidae; genus Pyrausta; species Pyrausta purpuralis. The sequence continues at coordinate 12,541,312 of OZ001669.1, read as the reverse complement.
TAAATTGGCGGACTTCAACCAATATTTTTTTATCCATAAAGATGAAATAAGAAACCAAAAATTTGCACACGGGCGGGACTTGAATCAGCAACCCCTTGGCTAACCGGATACGCTCTACCAATTGAGCTACCGTGCTGTCGGCTTTTCCTTGCGAAATTTGTGGTCTCTTATGGATACGTCATTACGCGTGACGTTTAGCGCCATCTACCCGTCTGTTTATGCAACAATGGGCCAAGTAGTTATTCATTACAAAATAAATTCAACTTTGAAATTGATGACGCTTCGCTTTTAAATAGTTTTAGAATGTTTTTAACACTCAGTGTCATATTTTATATTCATAAAGATGAAATAAGATACCAAAAAAATGCACAACTAAAGAATAACTACTTGGCCCACTGATGCATAAACAGACGAGTAGATGGCGCTAAACGTCACGCAATGACGTATCCGTAAGAGACCAGAAATTTCACAAGGTCGGACCGACAGCACGGTAGCACAATTGGTAGAGCGTTCGGCCCGGTTAGCCGAGAAGTTGCTGGTTCAAGTCCCGCCCGTGCGCAAAATTTTTGGTTTCTTATTTCATCTTTATGAATACTAGATCATGTATATTCGTGTTTTCCGTAGGAGGGATTAATTCAGTTAATAAATTTTTCTTTTTCTGTTTCAGAGCTACAAAAAGTTGCAGATAAAGAAAAATGCTTGAAATACGTAAAACATCACTTACATTCCACCAGTGATTTTGGTGTATTTATTTTACAAGAATAATCGCAGTATTACGTAATACCTAGTTTTTTTTTTACTTTATTTTAAATTTATGAAACGATTTTATTTACAATATTATTTGAATATTTCAAACTAATCATTTACCAGTGCAATTTAGTTTTCGTTCCTCGATTTTTGAGATTATATTTATGTAAACTTAAATAAGGTACTTATATTATGTTTCTACGTACTTACTTATACTTAACAAAATATGCACAAGTTAAAATCATGGTATGTACTTATACCTATACTAATATTATAAACCTGAAGAGTTTGTTTGTTTGTTTGAACGCGATTATCTCGGGAACTACTGTACCGATTTGAAAAAATATTTTTGTGTCGGATAGCTTATTTATCGAGGAAGGCTTTAGGCTATAAAACATCACGCTGCAATCAGAGGAGAGGGAGCAAACTCAAAACACGCGGACGCAGTCACGGGGCATCACTAGTCTTCTTATAAGAATTGATTATGTTTGTATCCGAGCGAAATCGAATAAAGCGGCTATATAAATACTACTAAAATGCACCAACAGTTGCCTTAAACTATTTAAAACTACCTGTTTTAAAATCTGTTAGAGTAATTTGAGTTAAACGTATCTGGTTTAAAAAAAACATAAGTACAGACAACAGCTCGTCAAGGTAAACACTGATGTGTCTTATGCCGTTGTAATAAGGGCTATTTTGCAACAAAAGTGGGTAACTTGATGTGCTGGCGACTGTACATTGTACATATTAGAATAATTGCTGTTTATCAAACATGAATACATACCACTTTTGAACAAAAATCCCTTGCACACACGAAACAAAAACGAGTCACTTAAAATAAACAACTTGTACAGGAAATGCAATCGATTTTGGGTCTTAAACTGGTAAGGCGGATCTCGAATCTACTTAGCGCCCTGTTTGTGACTGTACCAAAAAATGGGATGTTTTTTCGCAAAAAATAAAACCGGGTTATCGCAAGATTGGACCTGTCAGGGCTGTGAGAAATGGATGCAAAAATCAATCAATGGATTTATTTGCTCATGAAAAATGGTACATTTGGATGTTAAATCTATGGTTAGCTTTTTTTCAGCTATTAATTTATAGTATTCAAAATAAACATATTTTAATAATGAACAATTGACCTACGCGCGTATTTCGATGCAGTTTTGATAGCTAAGCGGCTCAGCTTATCTTTCTTTTTTTTTGCATATTGGACACCAATGATCCCAAAGTAAGTAGCTAATGCACTTGTGTTATGGAAATCAGTACCAAAGGTGGTACCACAACACCCAGACCCGCGACAATATAGAAAAGATCGCTTTCTTTATAAGTATTACCTATTATAAGTTATGTTATTCTAATCACTGAACTTCTAAGCGTTAAGGAGTTCCACCATCAGCTTAGCTCCATACAATTTTGACTATCAGATGTAACAACACGTCAACATTATAATTCTAGTAAAAAAACTTTAAACGTGACTTTAAAATTTGAGGGTTCCCCTCGCTTGCACCAAGATCCCATCATCAGCAACTCAACAACAACCAACTCTGGAACAATGGGACCAACTAGAAGGTATAACCTCTATGTGAGCATTTTTTTTTCAAATCTTACGACCTCCGTGGTCGAGTGGCTAGCACGCTGGTTTCAAGCGTCGCCATCTCGTGAGGTTCCGGGTTCGATTCCCGGGCGGGTCAATGTAGAAAACGATCTTTTCTATATTGTCTCGGGTCTGGGTGTTGTGGTACCACCGTTGTTTCCGATTTCCATAACACAAGTGCATTGGCTACTTACTTTGGGATCAGAGCAATGTATGTGATTGGTGTCCAATATATATTTATTTAAAATCAGTACTAATGACTGTGTTATGAGGTGATACAGCCACAAAAAAACATACAGTGGAATTCATTACCTCGTTCTTTTTTGAAGTCGGTTATAAATGGACGGACACAGGTGTGTGAGCGGGGAAGTGGGAGGAAAGTGACTTGTTTGACAGATCCATTCTTGTGGTACCGGTAGTAAAGGCATGGTGCTTTCACTGCTTAGATGGTGCTTAAACTAGACTGTACTTATTAATAATCGATATATTTAATGGTGCAATAATTATGATTGAAAGATAACTTTCAAGCGATTTTCATGTCAATTCCTTGTCAATGTTATGTATGTAATACATATAAGTTTTTATACGTAAAAAAAGGCTTTGAATCGTTTAGCTCATACTAATCAGCCTCAACGCATTGGTGCTTTTATTGATTGAAATATTAGTAGAAAATTTGTATTTAAATTTAAAAAAAAAAAAAATTGCCTTAGCCTTATTATGAATGACTACCATCGAGGCTGATAGATTTACAAAAAATTTGACAACATATTTTGCATCTTAATTGGTAAGTTTGAAAACTTACTATAAAAATATTAACCAAATTGGTTACTTAATAGTTAAACAAAATATATGGAATTAGTTATACTATACCATTCCTAAAGTCTGCGTTTACCTCGCTTGCACTCACCGATAAAGCGAATATCTGTATCTATATTAGTATTACGACCTCACGACTCATTCCGTGACGCGCCGAATGTAATAAATGAGGATTTTTTTTACAAATCTTTTGAATGATTTTGAATTTTATCTTTCGCTCTTTTCTAAAGAGTATGAATGGAAGTGATAGCATGTCAACTTAAGCTGCTATGTGATAACAGACATTTGTTTTTATAATGTTTGTACAGGAATAAAAAAATGTTCTCGGGAGTTCTTATTGTTAGTGCTTTGGTATATAGAAGTGGATTATAATAGACTTCTGAAAAGCAAATAGAACTGGAAACTGGAATGTAAAGCAATCGTATTCATTTGACAGTTCAAAACGTATGACCTGTCAAACGGCAAAGAACAAAACTTTTGACAGATCATACCGTACGTTTTCAACTACCAAATGAATACGATTGCTTTACACAATTCCACCGCTGATTTAAAGTTGAATACAAAATGCATCTGAAGGGCAACTATATGTGATAATAATTCGAATTTTAACAGTATTTTATTTTGAGATAGCAAATTCATTTTTATTTTATAATATTTATGGTTTTTAGCTAATTTGGCGTCCTCCCTAAGATAAGTGGTCAATTACATTATCTAAAATCATAGAAATAAAAATTAAAAATCAATGCAGAAATAAAGAATTTAATTGTTAAGTACTTTTTCTTGCCGCGGAGGATAGCCATTTTTTTATTTAATGTGTTACTTATTAATGTATGATAATTATGAATATGTATAAAAATATTTAGATTGATGTGTTACTATGTATGTATAGCAAATATTATTTCAAGTGCTTTGTAATGTTGATTTTGTGTATAAATAACTACGCAAGCAAGAAAAGGAAGTCTTATACTTTACATTTCTGCAATCAATGTACATTTTCAACAGCAAAGTATTTTGTGTTGTAGTAAATAAATATGTTTTAAATTAACTTTGATTTTATTCGATCAATAAAATAATCTATAAATATAGGCCAATTATTTAGGAAAAGAATCAAGAAAGTATTTTTAAACGACATGTGATGATTCCCGCACAATACAAACAATTGTGTGCATGAACATGTCTGTTTGTATTAGTCGGGGTGTTTTCTATGTAGGTATATCATGTATGTGTTTACAAACAAAAAAAGTATTTAGGTATTATATCCGTTGTCTGGCACCCATAACACAAGCTTTGAGTAGCTTACTTTGGGGCTAGATGGCGATGTGTGGAAATGTCCAAAGGATATTTATTTAGAGGATATTTATATTTCTCTAAGAGATCGAATCAGGAATGAGGCCTAAGGTATGACTGGTAGATAAAGCCGTATGGCGTTAAGTCCACCTTTTGTACAAATGTTTGCTTGTGCAATAAAGCCGGTATAAATAAATAAATAAATAAGAGTTAAAGTACGAACGTAGCCCTAAGAATCAGTAAGCTCAAGTAATAATGGGCAGGCCACATAGCAAGAAGAACTGATTGCCGTTGGGGCAGAAAAGTACCATATTGGAGACGCTTCGACCAAAGCCGCGGTGTAGGACGTCCACCGAGATGGACAGATGACCTTGTGAAGATTGCAGGATCAAACTGGATGTGTAGGTACAGATCGCTTGTGTTCAGTTGCTGTGGAAAACCGTGGGTGAGGCCTATGTTCAGCAGTGGACATAGGCCCCTTTGGTTAATAATAATGACGGTAATGTACCTAACTATATTATCTTCTTGATTTGGACATCATCGGTACACCGCGTCCATGCATAAATTTTTGGTTGTTTAGTGATGTATTGACAGTGACTTGTTTCACAATGTCCTAATAAGTTCTAGACAATGTTATCAGTGTTGTGGATTACTTACTCAATGATGTTTAAAATTTCATACTAAATTACATTCAATATTGGAATTATTTGCTGGTTATTATTTATCGATGGTGAAAAGAGGGGGTTAATAAAATTAACTTGAAAAAAAAAGTAAAAACCGACTGCAAAATCGAAATGCACTAAAAAGTCTTAAATAAACTCTTGACCCTTAAAAGGAAAGGAAGCCATATTTTTAAGCAAACAATTTGTTTTTAGAGTCTGTGCCATTACTTTGACCATCAAGCATGCACTAAGAGAAATTATTTGCCTAAAATGACTTCCTTTCCTTTTAAGGGTCAAGAGTTTATTTAAGACTTTTTAGTGAATTTTGATTTTGAAGTTACAAGAAGAAGCTACAAATTAGTTATCATTAGTTCTGTCATTATAATTACTCCTAAGCGTTAAGGAGTTCCACCATCAGCTTAGCTCCACAAGATGTTGACTATCAGACGAAACAACACGTCAACATTAAGATTCAAGTAAAAAAGTACCTTTAATATTTGAGGGTTTCCCTCGATTAGACCAAGATCCCATCATCAGATCCCGAATTAACAAAAATGGGACCAACTAGAAGGTATACCCTCTAGGTAGGCAAAAATAAATTTCGAATCGATCGACAAATGACTGAGATATGAGGTAACATAGATACAAAAAAAAACATACAATCGAATTGATAACCTCCTCCTTTTTGGAAGTCAGTTAAAAACAAAAAAGAATGCTTTTAAATTTTACAATACACTTTATTGCAAATAAGAAGAGAAAACAATGAAAAATATCAACATAATTCTTAACATGATGAGAAAAACTATTTACAAAAGATACAAAATTATTCATGATATCCCATGAAGTCTTAAGAAATGACTGTTAGGAAGGCACTACAATTGTTTGCATAGAATATCAAAGATATTAATTATCAATTAGTTTCTAGGAATTACAAGTTTTAAAAAAATGGAGCGAAAAAGAGTAAAAAAAAAGAGAGTTCTTTACTTAGAAACAAATCATTGTGTTGTCTGGCATATATTTATTTCATTATATAAGAAAAAAATGAACACAAATTGTTACCATACAATGCTATTTCGTAATTACAGACAATTCGAAGCAATTTTTATTCGTTACGCAAAATTAGATGCAAGACCCTTCGACCAAAGACGCGCGTAGGACGTCCACCGACAAGATGGATAGACGACCTTGTAAAGATCGCAGGATCAAACAAGTCCGCTAGTGATCGGTCGCTGTGTTCAGCAGTGGATGTCCTTAGGTTGATAATGATGATGACATTTGTGGCCTTTTAAATCAAGGACTTCATTAGCTCTTTTTTCAGAACTTGAACAATTACTTAGAATTATCTATAAATACGGCCTAAGGGTCTTCTAAAATGACAACTTGTTAATTCTAAAAAAACAATTGATTCACACAAAGAAAACGAAAAAAGTTCATGAAAATACTAAACTAAGACATGTTTTGTCGTGTATTGCAAACATTATCTTAACATTATAAGCGTTGTCAATAGAAATAGCAAGCATATTTTTGGTTAGGAATTAAATTAAGTTATATTCGTAATAAACTTGATTTTTATATCAAAGAACTAACTTAAATAAAGATAATATTTTTTAAACACACTTTTACGGCCTGTAAGGCCATCTTATTTGTTAAAACATACTTATGATTTAATTATTAATTCCGATCCGGTCGGCATAGACTCCAAGATAGTGATGTAACATGATTTCTGAATATTAACAGGTCCAAGTGAAAATCATTTAATATTTTCCATCAGTCTTGAGAACTTCAGTTCTTTCTGAATTCACTGGGTAGTACTTTTAAACATTTCCCTATCAATACATTGGTTTTCAATCATAACTAGATGTGTAAAATTGTCTTCAGCTTTGAATAAAATACAACTAAGGTTTAAAATATTGGTTTATACATTATTAATCTTGTCAAAAAAGTTATCAGTAACACATGTTCTGACAAAAAAATAATCTTGTAATATTAACTACACACATAAACACATTTAGGGGACAATGTGTTTTTTTAATGGGGTTTTATTTTAAAGTGGTTCCTACTGTCTGTTACTACCTTCAAGATAAATTGTTTACTGTACTGTTAACATATTTTGAATGGGTTATTATGAATTGGTAGCAGTTTTTATTTTATTTTTTCTAATAAAATCTTTGTTTTATGGTGTTTTTACGAATTGCAACTCATTTTATCAATAGCAAATGTATATTGTACATTTCACATAATGAGTGATTTACCAGCAGACGCAGAACTCTTTTAGCTGCCATAATTCATAAAAAACCCCTTCAAAATGTGTTAAGACTAAATTAAAGAATTCATTAAGATCCACTTTTTAAAAAACCCTCCAATATAAAAAAAAAACTTTTCTCCAATGGTTCAGATTGCTTTTATTTACATTCCTAAAGACGAAATAAGAAACCAAAAATTGCGCACGGGCGAGACATGAACCCGCAACTTTCCGGCTAATCGGGCCTACGCTCTTCCAATTGAGCTATTGCGCTGTCGGCATCGTTGCATAAACAGACGGGTAGATGGCGCTGAAGTCACGAGTAATGACGTATCCTTATGAGACCAGAAATTTCCCGTTAGCCAAAAAGTTGCAGGATTGAGTCTAGTAGACTTGTGTAGTACATGTACTAAGTACTATTAGGAACTAGTTAATTAATGTAACCGAGAACGAACTATTCTGTTCTGCCCCCTTACTCTGGACACAAAACCCGATCCAATGAATATACCCATCCCTGTCACTCATACCAGGCCGTGTACGCGTTTGACAGGGATGGGTATATTCATTGGATCGGGTTTTGTGTCCAGAGTCAGGGGACTGGTCTTTCAAATCGGTCTTAAGTTCAGTTCATGTTAGCAAATTTTGTATGTCTGTTGTTGAGATCGGATCGCGAGAGAAGAACGAATAATTACGAGTGTCAGAACAGAGTGAGTTGAAATATTAAATACGCGTGTGCGTGAGCGTGATGAAAGATGTACTAGATTGAGCAAGAACGAGACAAACGCGTGGCTCTGAGCGTGACGGAAGATGTACTAGTTAAGCTAGAACGAGACAGACGCGTGTGCTTGAGCGCGATAGAAGATGTACTAGATTGAACGACTCGTACTTACGACTATATTCTATGTGTACGACCGGACGACTTATGCCCGTTCAATCGGTGAACTATTGAACTAATAGTACTAGAAGACCGAACTAGTTCCTTTAAACAATTGTGTACTAGTTTGGTCTGTTCAGTGTCGGAATAAGAACAAGACACCCGTGCGTAATTTTTCGTTTTTTGAAGTGAAACTTCTTTATCGGCGTTGGAAAAAAAAAAACCGTCACATTTTTCGGTTACGCGTCACATTTTCCCGTTACGCGCCATCATTTTCTTGCCCCTACCACGGTTGGTTCAGACGAAGAGTACTTTCACTTTCTCATGCTGTAATAATCTTAGTAGCAAAAAGGTAAAGTGAAATAATTGTATTATTTGTATTCATGCCTATGATAATAAATTCCTTTTGTTTAAACTTTATCTAATTTTATTTTATTTAACCAATTTCTGGAAAGTTGCATGTAGATCATTTTTCGAAAAATAAGGCCATAAAGTAGTTTCAGTTCTTACGTGTGTACACTAGTACACGCACACATTTTTTTATTTCATCTTTACGAACCCCTTTTTTCGTTTCCCTAAATGTGCCATTGTGTGTATACATAATCTAAGATTCGACGATCGATGATAAATAACAATGAAAATAACACGTCCAACCTAGTTATCACTGAATAAACCATGTACGAATATCCTAATTTTGTTCGATATCACATTTATACTTCATAATCAGTGCATTAGTATGTTTTTAAGGAGAATCACACAGTTTGTCATTTGGCACAAACACAAGCGTACCGGGTACCTCGGCGCGACGCACACTTGTGCATACCTGAAAAAAAAAACTATTTTATTATAGTAAAGGCAGCAATAAAATTGCAATTGAGCGGATGCCTTTTTCGGCCAAAGTAGACTAGTACATATATGTATTTATCTACTCTCATATCGTTAAATTCAAAATACAAAACTCAAAACGAGTTTATATATATAGACGTACTTTATAAATAGTATGTCGAAATGAAATTAAAAAAAAATATTATGACACTATTTCTCTAACAAAACAATGTTATAATTTTTTTTTAATTACGTTACAGATGACAGATCATAGATACATCTATTTAATTTTTTATCTGTGACTGCGCGCGCTTTGGCGCATGCGCGGTGATAACGGGAATTTTGGCGTCATAGTACGTTTGTGTTTCGGTAGATAATTATTAGTGTTTTTTAAAATGTCTGATAGTGAAAGTGCAGAAAATTTGACGCCGCCCGACATTTTAGAGACTGCGACAGCAGTCTGTCTTAATCTACTACCAGTAAAGTCAAGAAAATTATACGAAAAATGTTATCAAGACTTTTTAGCATGGAAATCTTTATCTTTTATTTGATATGTTCGTGTTCAATGAGAGTAGATAAAGTAGTGTATGAAACTGCACATAACTAGGTATTATACACTCGTGTGATACTTTTAAAAAACTCGCTTCGCTCGTTTTTTAAACTCACACTCGTGTATAATACCTCTCATTATGTACCAGTTTCATAAACTACTATTTTGTTAACTTTATTCATTTTTGACTGGAATAAATTCATTTTCTTTCTTCTTTCAACTGAGATAGCGCACTTCTTTGACCCCTTACACACTGCGACTTTTAGCATCGATGCAGTCGCACGTTTTAAAAACGCGCTTCAGCATCGCGACTCACGCAATGGGCAGATTTAATTTAGCATCGATGCAGTCGCCAAAATACAGTACATAATTTGATAATTTCCAGTTTCAGAATCGCGACTGTAACGATGCTAACGCGAGTTAGCATGGCGACTGCATCGATGCTAAAAGTAGCGAAGTATGTAATGGTTCACATTTTGCGACTGCATCGATGCTTACGCGCGCTAGCATCACGACTGCATCGCTGCTAAAATTAGCAGTGTGTAAAAGGTCCTTTAATCCTTTGCACTTGCACAGTTTATTTTATGCGTGACGTCACACAGACACAGAGATGCGTGTTGTTTGTTACGTGCGTTTATCGATAAAAAAAAGTTTGAAAATGGAATTTTGCATGCATTTTGTATTATTGATAATGCAGTATATTGCGCGTAATTGGTTTAGCAGTTTTTAACACTGTGTTATTTTTGTACACAGGATGTTGTTTTGGTCAGTGACATCCAACTCAGGGATGATAATATGAGTTATGCTTATTCTAAAAAAAGTTTTATACAAGAAAATCTCTACACAACATTAAAAAAAATACAAAACGAATTGGAAAACTCGCCGCACCCTAGCGCGTAGCTAGCGCTTATCTACGAAATACTACGCCGTAGCTAGTAAGCTACGAAGTGGCAACCTGGTGTTGGTGGTTTTGACTCGATCGCTGTACCGGATAAAACAAATGATTTAGTGGGTTTTTTCCACTTTAATTTAATTTTATTTATTTTTTTATTTTTTGGCATCAGTGTCATTTGTATAGCCACCCCTGAGTCGCTCGTCGCTGACAAAACAACACTCCGTATAAGTTTAAATAAGAGACCAAAAATTTTATTCACGTTAGGTTGATGGCGCTGACTTCGCGTAAATTTCGCGCGGTCGTACCGACAGCACAGTATTTCAATTGGATAAAGCGATGGCCTGGTAATCCAAACCAGGAGTTGTGAAGTTTTGGTTTCTATTAAATATTATAAAGCTATTTATGGCACAGACTGTCACGAGTCTATGGGTCAGGTTTAGCATAAATACCTATAGACAACTTGTTCCGTTAAATGCGCAAAACCTTAGACACCCCAAATGATTATTAATTCAATTAACTAAAACCTAAAATAAAGAATATAATTAAAAAATAATTTAAGTAGTTTTACTGGCACTTCTAATTATTTCTTGCTCTGCGGACGACGCTCTGTCGAGTGAGGAGTCGGTAGGTACCGGCCGCTGCGCCGCGCTCACATTATTATTATTACTATCTACGCTCACAAAGAACTAAACATTGCTTGTTTACGTATCTTGGCGGGTTTGCGGACGTGACGGCTAGTCTTATAAACAAATAGACATGGCAACAATGTAATGAAGATTTTTTGAAGAATGTGACCCATATGAAGTGGTTCAATTGATTCTGCTCGTTATTCCAACCGACGTATTTTCAGGTTTAGCGCATTAAACGTAACACATTGCATTTGTTACCATTTTAAGATGGTTCTAATATTATATGTATCAGTAGATCATACATGCAACTTTTTGATAATAAATTTAGTCTTTACCGTACTTCAATTATTGTTTTTTTTTGTTTAAAATCTGTTTCTACACTTTATACTACTGTTTACGTAGAAAGTAGCGCTCGTAGCGTTTTTAATAAAGTTGTCAAAGATACCGGCATTGACATATTTAATACCAGTATTACAGCGGTAAGGCGGCTGTTAAGTGAACTTTTTTTTCAACCATTAGCAATTGCAAAATTATAGCATCGTAATAAGTTTTTTAATTTATTTTTTAACTACTTAGCTTACTAAAATGGTTATTCCTTTATAAGGCAATAATATTACGTTTTTGTTTTAGAGTACCTTGAGATTGGATTCGACTTGTGCGTTCGTTTCCTTTAAGTTATCACTATTTGTGATTACCAATAAGTGGTTTAAATATTGTATAATGTATAGCTTACTGTTCACTTGTAAAGCCTAGTTATCCTTATAAATAAACATAAAATTAAATAAGTAATTTTGGGTATAGTCCGTTTAAATATGCTCGTCAAACATTGTAAACAATCTTGACATTCCTTTTTAACGAAATTATTAATTTTAAAATAAGGTAAACACAATACTTAGAAGTTAAATAGGTAATTCATCGTCGAATACTGAGATCTTTTTATATCCAATAGTTAATTAATTTCATTTAGGGCCGATTATTCAATAGTCAGATAAAACTTATCAGACTGATAAATTATAAAGCGACAGATTTTAAATAAATTACAGTTACGTATTATTGCTGACAATTAGGTGAAGTTTTCAATTAGTCATATTGTATTTTGTTCGACGAATATTTCTCATCTGACCATTGAAAAATCAGCCCTTACTGATATTATTTTAACCGTTAGCTGGTATCGTGGGTCAAATTTGACCCAGACGCAAACATTTTTAGTTATTATTCTTTTAATGTTCATGGTACAAGTGCGCGTTTTTACGTAATCTCAGTTCGTCGCAAGCTGCGGCGAGGGGCGGACGTGCAGCGCTGTGACTATCATAGGAGCTGAGGTATGTAGCTGGCTGGGTCATTTTCGACCCACGACACCAAATACGTAACTTTTTTCACTGAGGGTAATTTATAAACTTTTTATTTTTAGTGAATTTTTTTACAACAATGGGAGGTTTTTTGAATGAAAGACCAATTGAGGAGTTGTTGAACGACGTAAATGATGATTCAGAGTCGGAAGATGTTGAAAGGAGCCCAAATATAAATCAACTTTGTGACGATGAAGTCATCAGCGATTGAGCCAGTCCCGAACCTATTATTTGTATATGAAAAAATGGTTTAGATCAGAGGTGGAATTGTGGAAATCAATCGTATTCATTTGACAGTTCATAACGTACAATATGATCTATCAAACGCTTTGTTGTCCGCCGTTTGACAGATCATACCGTACGTTTTGAACTGTCAAATGAATACGATTGCTTAACACAATTCCACCTCTGGCAACACCATTTATATTGCAACGGAAAACAGGATACGCTAAATTTTCCAACGATCTAAAGAGTAGAATTGATAACATTTTGGAAGAAATACACGGACAGCCCATAGTCAAGAACCAGTTGCATCGACTTCTTCTGTCGCTTCAAATTCAAATCGGAAAAGGGCCAGATGCTACCTAAGTCATTAGAAAAATGAAAAATCATTCTCTAAAATGTATTAAATGTTTACATTTTATTTGTAAGACTCACTCTGTCGAAAATATTATGTGTACTAGTTGTCAAAAAGTATAAGACTAAAATATGACATTATATTGTTGGTTAGTAACAAGTCCTTTGTTTTTGATGGTCATTTTTTTTATCATAAGCTGATCTCATGAGAATTGCACTTTTTTGACATAAAGAGGATATGAAAAGTGCCATAAATTCATTTTTGTTTAAGTTTTACTAGCGTTTATATTTTTTGATTGCTTTTTAAAAACACTCTAACAAAAAAGTGTCAAAAACTTAGGTTACTTACAAATTCATGTAGAACTAAATAATTATTAAATATTCTAAAATTAAACTAATACAATTTTGTACTCAATGTTTTTTTTTAATTTAATATCTATCCCTATTTACACAAATAAAACAAATGTATACCGACTACAACAGATTTTTTGGTATGGGTAAAATATGACCCACGATGCCAGTTCTGTTGCCAAAAATAGCGATACCAGCTAAGGGTTAAAAGTTATATTTTTTTTAACTTTTTGCACTAGCAAAGAAAAACAGACTATACTCATTGTCTGTTACACATACATTTTTAACACGCTTATATTAGCTTCACTTGTAATTATGTATGTAAGAAAATCATGGAATCTTAATTTGACCCACTTTCCCGGTCATTGATTTAAATGAAATTTTGAACACGCTCTGAGATCTGATGACAATTATAATTACCTATCTAAGAACATCACAAATCCAATATGGCAGCATCCCCAAGAAGGCAGAAAGGCTAATAGAAATGCGGGGTGCAGCGAATAATCGGACGCATATTTGACTTTTAGATCGACAAAATCGGGATAACCAAATTGAAAAATTTTCTTTTTTAACACGTGGACAGGCTATGTGAAATACACTATAATATGGATGGGTATCAAATGAAAGGGTTGGCAGTCAGGAATACGAAAAAAATAGTCACTTGACATAAATCCAACATGGCGGAAATCCAAGACGGCGGATGGGTTATTTCAATTTTGATGACCTCCGTGGTGTAGTGGCTAAGCACGCTGGTTTCAAGGCGTCGCCGCTCCGAGGTCCCGGCTTCGATTCCTGGTCGGGTCAATGTAGAAATCAAGATTTCTATATTGTCTCGGGTCTGGGTGTTGTGGTACCACCGTTGTGTCTGATTTCCATAACACAAGTGCATAAGCTACTTACTTTGGGATCAGAGCAATGTATGTGATTGGTGACTAATATTTATTTATATTTATTTTAAAATGCACCCCCTTGATATGTATTATATTTATTGATAGGGACGTAAGGGAGCTTAACCAAGACCCAAAGCTCCAAGCCAACCTCACCTTCACGCGGTGCGTCCTGTTTCAACAGACGAGGCTCTGGCGACCGACCGATGGCGGGATAACCATCCAACAAAAGGCGCAGTAAAATGTTGAGCTGTGATGGGCAGCAGCGTCACAGCTGCAAGGGGCTGCGCCTCTGCGCTCGCCAACCCGCCTGCCAAGCGTGGCGAGTACTGGCAAATACCCCCCTCATATGTTAGTACACAAAAAAACCAGGCCCCCAGTCTCCGGCAGCCCCGCTATTCCTGATTCCGGTAGCGGTCACGGTAACGGCGGGGCAGGGGGTGCTAAGAATCCCCGGAGGCGATCTCGCTACCACCCCCAACGACAACTGGCCCTGGTAACTTATAACGCGTGCACACTGAGGACAGACGAGAAGTTGCTCGAGCTGGAGGAAGAATTGAGCAGGTTACACTGGGACATAGTGGGTTTATCAGAAGTCCGTAGAGAGGGCGAGGACACGATAACTCTGAAGTCTGGCAACCTGCTCTTCTACCGGGAGGGTGACCAAAAGTCCCAAGGTGGTGTTGGGTTTCTTGTCCACAGGTCCCTCGTAAACAACATCGTAACCATCGAGAGTGTGTCGAACAGGGTGATATACCTTATACTCAGAATAACCGAAAGGTATTCGCTGAAGGTCATACAGGTATATGCACCGACCTCGAAACACCCGGATGAAGAGGTGGAGGAAATGTATGAGGACGTAAGTAGAGCCATACACACTTCCAAAACCTATTTCACTGTTGTTATGGGGGACTTCAACGCAAAACTCGGCAAGCGAGGCGAGGATGAGTTGAAAGTGGGACCTTTTGGATATGGTCAAAGGAACGCCAGGGGAAATAGGCTGGCCGACTTTCTGGAGAAGGAGGGACTCTTTGCGATGAACTCTTTCTTCCAGAAGCCGCCTCAAAGGAAATGGACCTGGCTGAGTCCGGATGGCAAGACGAGAAATGAGATAGACTTCATCATGACCACCAAGAGACGGTTATTCAATGATGTCTCCGTGATCAACAGGGTAAAAACCGGTAGTGATCACCGTATGGTCCGAGGCATATTGAATATAAATGTCAAATTGGAAAGGTCCCGCTTGATGAAGTCCACGCTCCGACCTACTCGTGCCCATATCCAAAATCCCGAGAGCTTTCAACTCGAGTTGTCAAACCGCTTTGATTGCCTAGAGAATTGCGTATCAGTGGACGAAATAAACAACGGGTTTGTGGAAACTGTCCAAACGGTCGGATCTAAGTTTTTTAGACCTGGCCGTAAAAATAGACCTCAAAAACTCTCGGTCCACACTCTCGACCTTATGGCAGAACGTCGATCTATGGCACTGCAGACCTCCGTTAATGCTCAAACCTACAGGCAGCTTAATAGACGAATAATGAAATCTCTGCGACATGACATTCGTTCCTTTAACACGACTAGTGTTAAAGAAACAATAGAGCGAAACCAAGGCTCCAAAGTGTTTGCAAGGGACATGTCTATTGGGCAAAGCCTGTTGACGAAGCTTAAGACGGAGGACGGCAGTGTAGCGTCGACGAAAGCAGAGGTTTTGAGGGAGATCGAAAGGTTTTATGGACAGTTGTACACCTCAGTAGCCAAACCCGTTGATAGCTCGACCGGAGACCCACGAGCTATCCTGACCCGACACTACACTGAAGACATCCCGGACATCAGCCTCTACGAGATTAGGATGGCCCTGAAACAGCTTAAAAACAATAAGGCACCTGGCGAGGACGGAATCACAGCAGAGCTCCTGAAAGCGGGTGGAACACTGGTACTTAAAGTCCTTCAGAGACTCTTTAATTCCGTTCTGCTAGAGGGCATCACGCCTGAGGCATGGAACAGGAGTGTGGTGGTGTTGTTTTTCAAAAAAGGAGACAAAACCTTATTGAAGAACTATAGACCCATCTCACTCCTGAGCCATGTCTACAAGCTGTTCTCAAGGGTCATCACGAATCGTCTCGCACGTAGGTTTGATGACTTCCAGCCTCCCGAACAAGCCGGATTCCGAAAAGGCTACAGTACCATAGACCACATTCATACGCTAAGGCAAATTATACAGAAGTCCGAGGAGTATAATATGCCTCTATGTTTAGCTTTTGTGGACTATGAGAAGGCCTTTGATTCGATCGAAACTTGGGCGGTGCTTCGGTCTCTTCAGCGGTGTCACATAGACTATAGGTATATAGAGGTGTTAAAGTGTCTATATAACAACGCCACCATGTCGGTCCGAGTACAGGAACAGAATACGAGGGCGATTCCATTGCGAAGAGGTGTAAGACAGGGCGATGTTATATCTCCGAAACTGTTTACAGCGGCATTGGAAGACGCCTTCAAGCTCCTGGAATGGGAAGGATTCGGCATCTCCGTCAATGGCGAATACATAACACACCTTCGGTTTGCCGATGATATAGTCGTTGTGGCAAAGACGCTGGATGATCTAGGCACTATGCTCGAAGACCTCGACCGAGTATCCCAACAAGTGGGTCTCAAAATGAACATGGAGAAGACGAAAATTATGTCGAGTTCCCTTGTTGTACCCACTCCAGTATCCATTGGGAACTCAACTCTCGAAGTTGTCGACGAGTACGTCTACCTGGGACAAGTGATCCAATTGGGTAGGTCCAACTTCGAGAAAGAGGTCAATCGACGAATCCAACTCGGCTGGGCAGCGTTCGGGAAACTGCGCAAGAGCGTCTTCTCGTCTCAATTACCTCAGTGTTTGAAGACGAAAGTCTTCAATCAGTGTGTGTTACCAGTGATGACGTACGGATCCGAAACGTGGTCTCTTACTATGGGCCTTATAATGAAGCTCAAAATTACACAACGAGCGATGGAGCGGGCTATGCTCGGTGTTTCTCTACGAGATCGAATCAGAAACGAAGAGATACGTAGAAGAACCAAGGTAACGGACATAGCCTTGAGAATCAGTAAGCTTAAGTGGCAGTGGGCAGGGCACATAGCGCGAAGAACTGATGGCCGTTGGGGCAGGAAAGTTCTAGATTGGAGACCCTTCGACCAAAGACGCAGCGTAGGACGTCCACCAACAAGATGGACAGACGACCTTAAAAAGATCGCAGGATCAAACTGGATGCAGACCGCTAGTGATCGGTCGCTGTGGAAAGCCGTGGGGGAGGCCTATGTTCAGCAGTGGACGTCCTTTGGCTGATTATGATGATGATGATGATATGTATTAAATTAAAAGGTTTGCTAAATGGGATACGAATATAAAAAAGCGTGTTTTTTAGTTTTTAAAACTATGATATTTTTTAGAGTTAGTATTTCGATGTAATGACTGTTTCGTACCAAAATAAAAGAGACAAATAAATAAATAAACAGTACCGACCTGCAGAGGGTTCCGTCGCGCGCTCCAGTGCGCCGAGAGGCGGCCGCTGCGCCGGACGGGCGTCACTGTAAACTTGGCCGGCTCGCTCGACTGAGAGTTGCGTCTAAAGGTGATAGATAATAAACGTTTACTTAATAAATATATTGACTATTACTTAATAAATATTTCAACAAAACTGGGGTGCGATTGTCTAAAGCGATCGTATTCATTTGACAGTTCAAAACGTACGGTATGGTGTGTCAAATGGCAAAGAACAAAGCGTTTGATAGATCATATGGTACGTTTTGAACTGTCAAATGAATAAGATTGCTTTACACAATTCCACCTCTGACTAATATTCATAAAGATGAAATAAGAAAAGAAAAAATTGCGAACGGACGGGACTCAAACCAGGAACATTCTGGCTAAACAGGCCAAAGGCTCTACCAATTGAGTTACCGTGCTATCAATCCGACTTTGCGAAATTTGTGGTCTTTTATGAATACGTCGCTGTGTGACGCTCAAGTCCCGCCCGTGCGCAAGTTTTGGTTTCTTATTTCATCTTTATGAATAACTGCTTGGGCCATCTGTTTCATAAACAGACGGCTAGATGGCGCTAAGCGTCACGCAATTGACGTTTTCATAAGAGACCACAAATTTCGCAGGGTCGGACTGACAGCACGGTAGCTCAATTGGTAAGAGTGTTTGGCCCGGTCAGCCAAAAGGTTGCTGGTTTAAGTCCCACCCGAGCGCAATTTTTTGGTTTCTTATTTCGGCTTCACCGATTCTTACCAAATTTTATATGCGTATTCAGTAGGTCTGAGAATCGGCCAACATCTATTTTTCGATTTTTTTAATTATTTTTTTGACAAAATTTTTAATTTCTATTTTGTATGATACATACAAAAATACATACAATCCTCAATTTTCACCCTTCTACGATCAACCCTTATTTTTTAATAGCCATTTTAATAAATTAAGGGTGAAACAAAATTCGCTGGGAATGCTTAACTTTTAAAATTACGGGACTCGGCGGGACGGGGCTGGGGCGGGACGGGGCTGGGGCCGAAACAAAGTTCGCTGGGTCCGCTAGTCTAATATATAAAATTCTCGTGTCACAGTTTTCGTGGCCATACTCCTCCGAAACGACTTGACCGATTTTGATGAAATTTTTTGTGCTTATCCGGTATCTATGAGAATCGGCCAACATCTATTTTTCATCCCCCTAAATGTTAGGGGTAGCCCACCCCTAATTTTTTTATTTTATTTTTTAGACAAAATTTTTAATTTTTATTTTTTTATGATACAACATACAAAAATACATACAATCCTCAATTTTCACCCTTCTACGATCAACCCTTATTTTTTTAATAGCCATTTTAGTAATTTAAGGGTGAAACAAAATTCGCTGCGAATGCTTAACTAATAAAATAATCAGTTATGGAGCGGGATGAAATCGGTATCGGTAAAGCAGTTTCGGAGGAGTACGGGAACGAACATTGTGACCCGAGAATTTTATATATTAGATATTGTGGCATTAAAAAATACATACCAACCCTAAATTTTTACTTTTTATCACCTAACTCCTATTTTTTTATAGATATTATAGTAATTTGATCATTTTTCATCCCGCTCGATAACTGATCAATTAAAGTGATTTTCTTAACTTTTAAAATTACGAGGCTGGGCGGGACGGGGCTGGGGCGGGACGGTGCTAGAGGCGAAGCAAAGTTCGCTGAGTCCGCTAGTTATATATAAATTACATTTGTAAAAAGCAATTTTGTGAGATTGTGAAAGCAATCTAACACTTATGATGTCACGCAGCCTACGCGTTAAAGTAAGCGCTTGCAAAATTCAACAGGTTTGCTAATGTGACGGTGGCCAAGTGGTATAGGCATACGCCCGGATAGCGTAAGACACGGGGTTCGATTTCTCGTCTGTCAGACAGACTACCGATAGACTACTATATTACCGGTTAATAAATTTAAAACTGTTATTAAAGAAACCCTTATGACGAAAGGGTATTATAAAGTAGATGATTATTTAAATGATAATAATGTATGGACTTGCATGATCACTACAAACACTGTAAACCTTTTGAAAAGAGGCATTGACAATAGTGACTGAGTTTGTTGCGCAGCTTCTTCTCAGCACTAGCCCACAATTGTCCCGAAGCTGTGGTAGGGTTTATATTGGGACGTGTAAAAGTGCCCCCAGAGGGCCTATTAGCATAAATAAATGACTTTTATGACTTTTTATGACTTTTAGACTCTGTCACACAGCCAAAGTTGCTTTTTACAAGTGCAATTTATATTATTAAGTTTGTAACACTATAAAAACAAAATGTAATTATCAAATAATAATATTAAACATTTTAAAAAATCTGATTCGTAAGTAAAATTAAAAGATTGGTTTTCTATTTAGGAAAGACAAATTCTTTTGAAGTTGTTACACGATGTGTGTTGACTGTTGGTGTACAGTCGCCGTCAGATATATTAGAGCAGACGAAGTGACCAAATACTTCTGAACAAAATGTCAATAAGTTCCATACACTACAAGTTACCATTAATATCAGAACATTCATTACTGCATAAATATCTTAGCAGATGTTAGTCAATAACTTCTGTACACACATCTAACCAATAATATCTTAAAAGTCACTTGCCAGAATTTATTTATTGCATGACAGTGATGACAATACTGAAAACTATAAAATGTATCAAACTGGCAGTGTCATCTTACTATTATATAAACTATGAAAAGAGTTCCTATTTTTAAACAATATTTATAGTTGGAAGCACTTCCTTCTGCAATTTTCCTCGCTTGCTCAGGTATTTAAGACCGATTGCGTAGATACATTTGACGTTATGAGTGTTCAGATATTATTGGTTAGTTGTGTGTATAGAAGTTATTGACTAGCTTCTGCTCAGATATTAATGAAGTAATGAATGTTCTGATATTAATGGTAACTTGTAGTGTATGGAACTTATTAACTGTTCAGAAGTATTTGGTCACTTTGCCTGCTCCAATATATCTGACGGCGACTGTACATAAGCTTGACATAATGCACAGACTCCAAAAATTTTTTTCTTAAGAGTGTGCAGGAGGCATTGCCTACATTTTGAACGCAAACGGTCGAAATTTCAATAACGGCTTGACTGGTGAAAAATGTTCGAAATTCTGAAGAGTTATTTTAGTCAAAAAAGTTAATGTTTAAATTCTTATATTTACTGAAAATCTAAAAAAATCCGTTCTTTTAAATATAGACATACGAGTACAATTTTAACACATCTCATACATGTAAAAAAAAAGCGGATTACTTTTAAGTGGCGGGATATGTTTTCTTCATAACATTAAATACATATTAAATTGAATACCTGTTTTTTTAAGTTGGTAAAAGGTAATAAAAGTTACTACAGAAGCCACATGACAAATATTGAAAGTAAATACTCACAGTTTCGCCTGCTGCACAGCAAATCGGATAATAGTGCTCTTGAAAACATTTTTCACATCAACCATCTTTGGGTCAGCTCGCTTGGTTTCCTTACTGTTGGGGCTTATTTTGAGCTGCATAAACTTGTCCAGAAGCTGGTCCAGGTTGGCTTCTACCACTGAATGCTGAAATTGGAAAAAACTTTGGGTTACTTAGTTGTTTTGATAGAATTGCTATGGTGGATGTGGTAAAAAAAAATAAAAAATATATATGTCAAAATCACAAACACACATGACTTTTGTCATCACTTAAATTCGCTTAAAATATAATATCATCAAAATAAATATGAAGTTAGGTTCATATAAAGATATGAAGTTAGGTTCATATATAAATACTAGCGGACCCAGCGAACTTTGTTTCGCCCCCGCTTTGTCTTCATCCCGCCCCGGCCCCGTCCCGTCCAGCCCCGTGATATTAAATATTAAGCCGTCTACTCCGTGTTTTTCACTGGGTCAGAAATGACACCTGTAGATAACTGGCGAGGATAACTAATTAATTGATTAGTTATCGAGCGGGATGAAAAATGATCAAATTACTAAAATTGCTATAAAAATTTAGGTTGTATGTATTTCTTAATGCCACATTATAAAAAAAAATTAAAACAAAATATGTCGTCCAAAAATAAATAAATAAAAATTAAGGGTGAACAACCCTTATCATTTAGGGGTATGACCGAGAAAAATAGATAGTAGCCGATTCTCTCACCTACGGAATACGCATATAAAATTTGGTAAGAATCGGTAAAGCCGTTTCGGAGGAGTTAACAAACATTGTGACATTGTTCATATAAAAATATGAACCTAGCTCCCTATTTTTAAGAGTTTTAAATTATCACTAGCCGTCCACCGCGGCGTTGCCCGCGTAAGTTTCTAATTACACATATTTTCATTGTAAATAAAAGCACCACAACCTAAGCGTACTTAAGCTGCGAGCATTATTCTAGTGCTGAGTACTGTTGAGTTATTTTAAAACCGTGATTGCCTTTAAGATATTTTTTAATACATATTATAAATTAAATGATGCAATTTTGTTAAAAATGAAATGCTCGTGATGATGAATATGTTCATTTTGATAAGATTAAATACCTGTGTGCATTAATACGCCTATGAAACAAAAGAAATTAATTTTTATCTAATTAATGAACATAAAAAAAGTTTGTCGTGAGTAAGATATGGTTTATATCAGACTAGCTTTTACCCGCGACTTCGTCCGCATTAGGTAGTTTTTTTTGGATAGTAGTATGCGTACTCAATGGAAGATCTCAAAAGGATTATTTTTCACTGTTGCCCTGCTAGTATGTTTTATTTTATTTTTATCAAGAATGAAAAACAATTGTATAATCCTCTTAATTAGTAATCTTAATAAAAACATTTAACATTATTGTACAACCAACAACTTTATTCACATATTGTGTAAATTGTATCGTGATATTTTATAGTCTAAAGCCTTCCTTGATAAATATCTATTAAATTTTTCAAATCGATCCAGTAGTTTTCTGAGATCAGCGCGTTCAAACCAACAAACTCTTCAGCTTTATAATCTATACTAATATTATAAAGCTGAAGAGTTTGTTTGTTTGAACGCGCTAATCTCAATAACTACTGGCCCGATTTGAAAAAAAAAATTTACGTTGGATAGTCCATTTATCGAGGAAGGCTTTAGGCTATATAACATAAAGATACGACTCATAAGACCACAGCAGAAATGAAAAATGTTGCGAAAACGGGAGAAAGATATTCCTTTTGAGAGCTTCCGCTGCGTACGCTGCGGAAACCGCTAAAGTTACACAAAAATCATGTATGACAGGATTGTTCAGCATTAAGAGTTCTATAATAAAGTCCGCAACAGCATATGTCTATATTTTATGGTTGACTTACTGCAACCTTTTTTATGTTAATAAATTTGTAAAAAAATAATGCATTATTTTTAGAGGTGTATTATACACACAGGTATTTATTCTTATCAAAATAAATACATTCATCATCACGAGCATTTCATTTAGAACCAAGTTGCCCTTTATATCATTTGATTTCAATAAATATCTTAGGAGCTATCACAGTTTTAACATAACTCCGCACCAAAATAATGTTCGCAGCTTAAGTACAACGTGCGCTTGCGCTAATATATTATAAAGCTGAAGAGTTTGTTTGTTTGAACGCGCTTATCTCAGGAACTGTTGGACCGATTTGAAAAAATATTTCTGTGTTGGATAGCTTATTTATCGAGAAAGGCTTTAGGATAAAACATGACGCTGCGACGGGAGGGGAGGGAGCAAACTCAAAACGCGCGGACGAAGTCGCGGGGGACCGCTAGTATATTATAAAGCTGAAGAGTTTATTTGTTTAAACGCGCTTATCTCAGGAACTGCTGGACCGATTTGAAAAAATATTTCTGTGTTGGATAGCTTATTTATCGAGAAAGGCTTTAGGATAAAACATGACGCTGCGACGAGAGGGGAGGGAGCAAACTCAAAACGCGCGGACGAAGTCGCGGGGGACCGCTAGTGTTAGTATATATTTTGAGAGCTAGGCTCTTGTCAATGGAGTTTTTGTATTAAATAATAACTCCGAATTAGGGAAGATAGTGTGCTGGTCCCGCTTGCCTTCCCTGAATATGTTATTTAAGTAGTCACCAACCAAACAGCAGGAGGGTTACCAGAATGTAGTGGAGTCTAGTGGGATAGGCTTCTCTATAAAAAAGCTACAATATTCAGTGACGATCCTGTACCATGGCGAATAAATGCCGCCATCAAATAAACATTCCCCTGCTGTTGGTAACAGCAACATCGGTAGCATACATAGCGCGAAGATCTGATGGCCGTTGGGGCAGGAATGTTCTAGATCGGATACCCTTCGATCAAAGACGCAGCGTAGGACGTCCACCGACAAGATGGACAGACGACCTTTTCAAGATCGCAGGATCAAACTGGATGCAGACCGCTAGTGATCGGTCGCTGTGGAAAGCCGTGGGGGAGGCCTATGTTCAGCAGTGAACGTCCTTTGGCTGATAATGATGATGATGATGAAAATCGGTACTGGTAGAAGGCTGAAGATAGGTATATCCAGAAAGGCTTTTGACTGGGCATCAAGACTCCTTACACATTGCGACTTTTAGCATCGATGCAGTCGCGCGTTTTGAAAACGTGTTTAAGCGTCGCGACTCACGCCATGAACAGATTTTTTTTTAGTATCGATGCAGTCGCCAAAATTCAGTACATAATTTGTCAATTTCCAGCTTCTGTATCGTGACTATATCGATGCTAACGCGCGTTAGCATCGCGACTGCATCGATGCTAAAAGTAGCGCAGTGTGTAAAGGTTGACATTTTGCGACGGCATCGATGCTAAAAGTAGGGCAGTGTGTAACGGTTGACATTTTGCGACTGCATCGATGCTAAAAGTAGGGCAGTGTGTAACGGTTGACATTTTGCGACTGCATCGAAGTTAACGCGCATTAGCATCGCGACTACATCGCTGCTAAAAGTCGCAGTGTGTCAAGGGTCTAAGAGGCAGGGTTACCCCCGGTTGCTAATCTGCGGAGATTAAGTCATCTGATAAATAAAAAACATAGTTTTACAGTACCGCTATTGTCTTAAGGTAAATAACATATGTATGGTCGAAATCTAGGCCGCCTTAACACTTTCAAACGAAAATCGCTTACACACACGACCACACGAAATTTACGTAACTTAAAACAAAATACGTCGCGAGATGCACGTGATTTCGGTTCTAATTATTAGGCGCCGGTTTTTATTATGATTCAATCTCGATGTAAGAATAACATATATAAGTTTTATTAACGCAAATATTACTAAGTTACTATAAAATACAAAAAAAATAAGAATTTAAGTCGCGGGTTCGTAGCCCGCAAGGGATTTGCCTCTTGCGGGCTTGGGTGATGAGGATGTTTATATGTATTTAAGTGTTTGTGGGAAGCGCCCCCGTCATAATCGTTGACCACGACAATTGGTGTGTTGTCTGCCGCTTATTTATATTTGTTTATTATTATTTTTACCGGTATTTTCAATTTTTAGCCCAGTTGTAATTTTACGGCTGTGCAGATAGAGCAAAGAGAGGTATACTAAGTTTTTTTTTTTTTCTTTATTTTAATTTTAACGCTTGTTTCCTGCTTTTTTAGTATTTTTTTAATCTCATTTCTCTTTTGTTACAAACAAAACATTGTACAGACTTATACAAGGAACTGTTTCGAACATTTTAAAAATGTCATTTACAATAATGTTTCCAATGCCTGCTTTGTATCCGTTGTTATGTTAATTTATTTACCTCAGTCCCCTTAGCAATAGCCTCCTCCCAGCACTGCACAGAAGCGGGCAAGTCTCCCCGTCTCTCCTCCAACGCTGCCCGGCACTCCCAGTAGGCAGCGGTCTCGGTTGCATATGGGAACCTGTCACGGATGGCCCGGAGCCAGCGGGCACATTGCTCCCAGTCGAAACCCTGGAAATGAAGAATTAGTTAGATTAATTACTTGATAGAATTAAAGTAGATTCAAATAGTATTTTTTTAACGTAGCTAACATTCTGCTGTGTGAATTTAGTTGAGAGACTATATCCTACCTATACTTTTCTATACTAATATTATAAAGCTGAAGAGTTTGTTTGTTTGGTTTGTTTGAACCTGCTAATCTCAGAAACTACTGGCCCGATTTGAAAAATTAATTTTACGTTGGTCCATTCCATTTATCGAGGAAGGCTTTAGGCTATATAACATAAAGATACGACTCATAAGACCACAGCAGCAATGAAAAATGTTGCGAAAACGGGAGAAAGATATTCCTTTTGAGAGCTTCCGCTGCGTACGCTGCGAAAACCGCTTAAGTTACACAAAAATCATGTATGACAGTATTGTTCAGCATTAAGAGTTCTATAATAAAATCCGCGACAGCATATGTCTATCTTTTATGGTTGACTTACCACAACCTTCTTTATGTTAATAAATTTGTAAAAAAATAATGCATTATTTTTAGAGGTGTATTATACACACAGGTATTTATTCTTATCAAAATAAATACATTTATCAACACGAGCATTTCATTTAGAACAAAGTTGCCCTTTATATCATTTAAATTCAATAAATATCTTAGGAGCTATAATAGTTTTAACATAACTCCGCACCAAACTAATGTTCGCAGCTTAAGTACGACGTGCGCTTGCGCTAATAATATTATAAAGCTGAAGAGTTTGTTTGTTTGAACGCGCTTATCTCAAGAACTGTTGGACCGATTTGTAAAAATATTTCTGTTTGGAATAGCTTATTTATCGAGAAAGGCTTAAGGGTATAAAACATCACGCTGCGACGGGAGGGAAGGGAGCAAACACAAAACGCGCGGACGAAGTCGCGGGGGACCGCTAGTATATTATAAAGATGAAGATTTTGTTTGTTTGAACGCGTTAATCTCAGAAACTACTGGACCGATTTGAAAAAAATATTTTTGTGTTGGATAGCTTATTCATCAAGGAAGGCTTTAGGCTATAAAACATCACGCTGCGACGGGAGAGGAGGGAGCAAACTCAAAACGCGCGGACGCAGTCGAGGATATGAATGTATGTTTGTTACTCCTTCACACAAAAACTATGAGATAAATTTTGATGAAACTTGACAATAATATAGCTCATACATCACAATATAACAAAGCCTATAATTTATAACGATATTTTTGAGATCCGACTTTTACGCAGGTGAAACAGCGCCCTATAAAATAGGGGATAAGTTTGATAAATAAATACAATATTGAATTCATTGCTAAGCGCATTTTAATGAATTTTAGAATATAGAAATTTAAAAGTGGTACTTGTATTTGCTAAATTAAATTAAGATGAGCCAAGGCATAAAATTTCTATAGAGAGAACATTGAAAGTTAGCATAAAACTTACCTCACGTAATAAATCAGTCAAATCATTCAAAGCACCCATCAGTACTTCATCAACATGGATCATTGTATCGCTTGAAGTCACCATGCTTTCTTGTGTATCATTCAGATCAACACTGTCTTGATACTCGCTGACGTAGCTGGCTCTCCTCCATTTAGTATCCAACTCACCGTTCATATTGTCCGTAAACGATTCATTGTCACTGTCATTCTCCACCGCAATGTTCTCTTTGTCTTCATCATCATACAGTTCAAACTTAGGCGGGTCAATCTGTGGCATCATCTTTTGATTGATATGGTGTATACCGAAACATTGCAAATGGTGGTACGAATCCAAAGATTTCCCTCTCTTCTGTAGCCATGACTTCAGTCTCGCTTGCAACTCTTCCGGTCGCGGTGTATTGAAGTTGAAAGGCACAGGAGTCTGGAATTTGACTTTCTTACGTTCGCTTTTGACAGCTGATATTACTTTATCCTGTTTAACGGATTCGTCTTCATTGATATCGTTCAAATGAACCTTGTCTAATTTCTCACCGATTGATGACCATTTGTGTATGCAGTTATTCATTTCGCTCTTACTGATTCTTTTGAAATGGACAGCTGAAATGGACCGTCTGACTGGTGGCTCAACTTTAGTTTTTACATCAAAAACTGTGTGTCTCTTGTTGAAAATCAGTCCTGAATCTTTAATTACTTTTTTGAGGTAATTTGGGTCATTTCGCAGTTTTTGCACATCGTCTGCAACTTTCTTTGTTACTGGTTTAGGTTTGTACAGTCTATCAAAGACTGACTCTCGTGGGTTTGCTTTAGTATCCGTCTTTGGAGGCTGCAGACTCTTTCTGGACATTAGAGTGGTTTTTAACAGTGATGTATTTGGTTTTGGTGCAACACTTTTACGGAAATCTTTTTTGTTTGTTGTTGAATGTATAGCTTTAGCAGTATCCTTACTCTTGTCACCATTAACTGGTTTCTTTTCAATGACTTTTGGTATGCTACTAGGTTTTCTATTTAGAATCAATGGTTTGTTATCAAGTGTAATTTTGGGTACTTCTTTTTTTGGAATTGTTGAAGACTTAGGTTTTTGATTTTGTATAGGCTCTTTAGAAACCTTTTGACTTTGAATAGGTTCTATATTTGACTTTTTAGTTAGCAACGGGACAGAGACCGGTCTCTTGGTGGTTCCGTTGACGTGGAAATTGTTCTTCATTTTAGGTACAACATTGTTTTTTACTGAATTTGTTGCAGTAGGAATGCTAGACTTAGTATGGGTGACATGATCAGATTTAACAGTTTTCTGTGCAATGGAGACGTTAGAAACAGCTTGTTTCACTAGCTGCTGCGGTTCATTCTTGTTGTACTTTTTGAGATTTAGTTCTCGCAGCTGAAATATTATCAATTTATTAGTAAGCAGACAAGTTTATCTGTGCCAGATATAAAAACAGCGTTTTCAGTGAGTATTTATACTTCTAGCTGTATGCTAAATAATGAAAAAAATCTAGAAATTATTCACAAAATACTCATTGTACCTCTTGGCAGCGCTGGCTGTTGTCCCAGCGTCGCCAAGAGGTAAACACTGCGGTATCTTATGCAGTTGTAATAAGGGTTTATTTATTATTACTTATAGCCTTTATTCATAACCATAAAAATCTATAAATAAATTAATTCATAAGATATGTGTTGAAGTGACATATTTATTATCTTTTGTCTTTTCTTTTAGTTTCTTCTGTGTGCATTCAGGCAAAGGCCTGTAATAAGGCTTAGTTTTCAACAAAAATGTATAACTTAATGTGCTGGTGACTGTACTACATTCCTATGGAAATAAGTTGAAACCATGAGAATAGTGAGCATAAACAAGTTACATACCTTTTCAATCCTTGCCTTCTCTCTAGCTAGGCGATCTTCTCTCATCTTATTCAGTCTATCTTCCACAGAGGACATTTTTTTCAAGTATTTCTGCAGCAAATGTGAAGAAAAATATTATGAGCTTTCAATGTATTTTCCACATTTATTTAGAGGCCAAAAATTGCCTGTTGGGCATATTAAAAGCTATAGCTAAACATAGTTACCTAACTAGAAACCGTCCATGAAATACGGCTTCTTTCTTGCATGTAAGGCCCAAGATGCCCGGCAATGAGATACTATGGCTAAAGCCACTTCGTATGCGAAACGTATTTACCCTATAAAAGTAGCCTATTAAAGAAGCTGAGTTTAAGGATTTGAGTTAGTTCGAACAGTAAGTATACACCTAGTAGGAAGAATAAATGATTTAATTGAATTACTTGTTTTTTTGTTCTAAGTTAAGCATCAGAAAAACTTTATAATCTTACCCGTGTGGAAAACCTAATACACAAATCAAACTGCCTGGTAACTTAACGAGCACTGCTTTAAATTACGTATTTCGGACATAAAACATAAAAAACAATTACAAACGGCTGTGACTTCGACGCCTAATCAGAAATCCGTTGACAGAAAACCGCTCGTTTTTGAATTTAATGACGTTTGACATAAAATAAACAATGGAACAAACAATGACAGAAGGTGCGTACCACTGGGTACCTACGACAAATCGGTTCACCAGCGCCTATGAATGCCTATTTCACCGGTACGCTTGGCCCGAGTTTGGACTTTGGCGCGTTGAACTTTCGGCGATCATGTAGGTCAAGCAAGCGGAATGAGCTTGTAAGCGTTTGAAAGCTCTAATGTTCTTTTTACTATTTTAGGGAATCATATAAATGCAGGGCATATTATATCAGCAGCGATATAAGGCAAGTTTACATACAGTGTTCAATTAAAAAACTGATTGAATTTATTGACGACCCGTCTGGTGTAGTGGTTGAGAAATCGCCTACTACGCTGCGGGTTGCGGGTTCGATCCCCGCACAATATAAACATTTGTGTGCAAGAACGTGTCCGTTTGTATTAATCTGGGTTTTTTCTGCGTATATCAATGTATGTAGGTATTTACAAACAAAAAGTATTTAAGTATGTATCTGTTGTCTTGCACCCATAACACAAGCTTTGAATAGCTTACATTGGGACTAGATGGCGATGCGTGGAAATGTCCAAAGGATATTTATTTTATTTAACTTATTTATTATTATATTATTGATTCCATTCAAAAAGAAAAATATTCAGAAGAAAAGTTGTAGGTAAATAAAGTCACTTCAGATAACTATATTACTTACACACTTCTGCTGCTTGCTAACCACGACACACCTATTGACACGACACGTAGGTCGCTGTTCGCTTCACCCGTGCTAGGGTATTTCATTACGACGTTTTCGGCACAACCGCGGTTTTGAAGTGGAACGTGAAGTAAAAGCGGACCTTCACTGGCGTGGCCATCGTAGACAGCAAGTGGAACGCATCCTGAAGGTTTTTAAAAAAAAAATCATTTTAGTATTGCCACTTAAAGTCAAATAATCTACTCTAACAACAAATTCAACAAATATACTAACATGCATACACTCACGAAATTTTGCACACGTATTTGGAAGCCTTATGAGATCAACATAATACTCAAATATTATCAAATTCCAACTATATCACATACATGCAGTTCGAATTGATAACCTCCTTTTTTAAGTCGGTATTAAATATTGGTAGGTACTGTTGTTGTCTGTATGCTTAGTTTTTGTTTGACTGATAACATACCAATCGGATTTATTAATAAGCAAGCAAGCAAGCAGCAGCTGCAAACCAATCGAATTACTATACACGTTTTAATTTCAATGTAGTACCATTACAATTCGACGTTAAATCAGATGTTCGTTAGAAAATCATTGAATTAGCAGTAACGACAAGTCTCTGCTGTGGATCAAAATTTCCTAAATGATTTAATGATGATATCCAAGTAGGCTGGATACGCAAGCCGCGTTGCCACGTGTGATTTATTATTTTATTTCCTAAGGTATACAAACAGGACATAGTCTATACTTAAGCATTTCGTGTTCGCATACGTTGCATATTTTCGGCTATCAAATTGATTATTCTATTTTTATTGCCTAAGATATAAATCGTGTCCCCTAGCTAGCAATTGTTTTTACTGACTTCAAAAAAGAGGAATTCAATTTGACCTGTATCACATATCGTCCGAGTTGGTAAAATGTTTGTTTTTCAAAAAATGTTTTGGAGTCAATGTTTTATGCCAAGCTTACACCAACAGACTACACACATTATGCACCGAATCTAAAATAATTTAAATGCGTATTAAAACTTTATTAATTACAAACAAGAAAAAAATAAAGACATGCAACATAAAAAAAATCAACTTAAAACGTACCTATTAAAAAAAAAAACTTGCAGTAATGAGGCCGTTATAGAATTTAGATTTGGAGTAATTTTTCCCACGGTTCAAATGTTTCAACACCAAACGGCGCAACCACATAAAAACTTGAATTAAAGAATTTGCATATTTAAAGCGTTTTAGTAAGTATTTTTTAATGAAGTTTATTTTATAAAATGATTTTGTTACATACAATTGATAAACTGAGACTTAATATTCGTAATTAAAAAAGACAAGTGTTTATATTTGTAAAATGCGGTACTCTTTCGATCATGGCGCGCGCTCGCCATGCTGTCATTTTTCAGGTAACTTGGTGGGTCTATAATAGATAGGTAGTATCTACTTTGGTAGTAGAAACTTTTTTTTAACAGCAACATTGAGTTTCAGTGTAGGCAACATATAATGTGACAGCCAGCCTTCATTCCGAGATTTTCGTCACGTCACGTTGGCATCACTGTCAGTGCTAATGCCCGCTAGGTCACGAGTGCGCTTTCCGAATTGCATTTTGAAACACTTGTTTTGTGAATTTTAATACGGATTATTTGTGTGGCACATCACAAAAAGGTAAGTGATATTTTTACTTTTAAACAGCATCGTCATGGCAAGTGTTTTGTGTAAATTATTGATTTTATTAGTGCAAATAAGCGTAAAAAACTGCGCGCCGGCTAAGGTCTGCAGATTTTTGCAAACAGGTTTTCGTATTGGTTTTTGAGAAGTTTTATTTTGTTCTCTGAGTCGCTGAGTTCACAATGTACTTCGTACAGCCTG
Organism: Pyrausta purpuralis; assembly: GCA_963924145.1. NCBI lineage: Eukaryota > Metazoa > Arthropoda > Insecta > Lepidoptera > Crambidae > Pyrausta > Pyrausta purpuralis. Next base: position 12,509,110 of record OZ001669.1, on the reverse strand, counting down.
GATGAGTTTCAGCCCTAGTTGAGGTTTTATAGATATTTATTTATTATACTATTTTTATCAAAGTAATTTAGAAGATACCTACCTTGAGCTGGCTTGAAGAAACCTGGTTTTCTATGCTTTTGGCTAACATTAAATTACTATAACAGTAGATTTTGCCACTGGCTCATGTTTATTTTAATGACAATACATGACATATTTTAGCGAAAACCGTCAATCAATAAAAATAAAAGTTTAGGGTAGTTGCACACTTGCGTATTTAGTGCGTCGTTTTCACACTTTCAAAATTTCAAATCAAGTGTATCTATGTATTTATGTCTGGTCTTTGTTAATATTAAAGTTTTTTTTTTCATGTTTTCCTCTAATGATCCTAAATCACTTTTAATTATTGTAATTTTACTCAAAAACTTCTAAATTCTGGGGGAGATGCTTCCTTGACCGCTGATTTCGGCGACCGCATTTTTTTTTGGAGAAAATCTCTTAGGCTAAGTAGTAAGTAGTCTTCCTGCAAAACTCTAGCATCAATGAACCTAAAGTTTTTGAAATTGAAAGTAATTCTTCGGCGGTTTCACGTATTTGAGTGTTGCTCTTGTCATTTGTGTTTCGTTATTTCAAAGAAATAACAAAAGATTAAATAGACAATATTTCGATATTAAAATAACGACAAATTAAATAGTAGAAAGGGCCTGGTGGTTGCAACTTGCATACCTCTCTTAAAATGAAAGAGGCGAGTCTTACTTTAGGCATTGCGAAACAGGCCCTTACTTTTACTAGTTAGTAACTACATACGAACGTACGTACGTTTTTAATTTAATTCCTATCATTTACTTTTTTTTGTATTGTACACGTTATTTTGGAGAAATAGCCTAAATGGTAATTATTTTCAATTCATGACTTCATCTAAATAAGTATTAAACACATCTAGAAAATCTTTATTATCGCGTAAGATGTATGGATGGCGTATTTCTTTTATTTGAACAGTCACGACGATAAGGTGTTTGTGTGATTGCCGTAGTTTACATTGTGAACAGCAGGCTCAAGGAATTTATTGAAATAGAAAACTAAAAAATAAATCCTATTTGGCGCACATTTAATTAAAACTGTATTCCTGACGTTTCGAATGCTTTACAGTACTGTTACCATGAGTTATCGCCGGTTTTACTCGCTAGCGACGACGTAAAAAGTCTATGGAAAATTGCACGGCGCCTCTAGCGGTCACACGCAGAACTAAAATTTTCCATACACTTATTTGCGTCGTCGCTAGCGAGTGAAACCGCCGTAAACTCATAGTAACGGTACAGCAACCGTGGTCACAGGCAAGACTAAGGTGTTATTTTGTCATAACATAGTTATGAAAAATAAAACTACCATCACTCATTAATATTAATTGACGTTCCTATCCACGCAGAAAGCTTACTGTGTCATGAGTATTTAAAGAATTGAAATTGTTCATACTTCAAACTATAACTATCAACAACGTTCGGCATCTAAAAATATATCTATCTACAACCGCATCCACTTTTTCTGGTGACCGAAAGATATACGTAACACTTTCGGCCTGTTTCACAGTGTCTCGTCTCTAAGTCCTCGTTAGCGTTACGTGTCCAATACGTCATACGAATTGACGTTTCCATATTTGAATTATTCTTTGGTAAGTGCTTATTTATTGATTGTGAAACATGCCTTTAAAATTTTATCCTCACATATTTTACAAAATCAATGGGAATGGGATGGGAAATACGAGGGTCAAACTGAAAGTTCTTAGAACTGGCCACTTATAAACAATATAATAAAAAAAATATTCTAAAATTTGAAAATAGAACTCTTTGCCAATATTACTGAGTATATATTTCATTCATTTGTCATTTGTTTTACGATTTGGCGGCAAATTGAAAATTGTCTGTGTCACGTCAACATGAATTTAACACGAGAAAATTTTCGTGCAATGATTTTTTATGACTTTCGATGTCATTTAAGTCAACAAGAAAGTTATGATAGACTACGATTGGCCTTTCACGATGAAGCCCCATCTCGTGCGACTGTTTACAACTGGTTTAATGAGTTTAAACGTGGTCGCACTAATCTCACTGATGATGTACGTGAGGGACGGCCTTCTACGGCGACGACTGAAAATAACATCTGTGTTGTGCGGCGTATGATAGAGACTGACAAAAGAGTGACCTATCAGCAGATTCGGACAAGCTTAGGCATCGGTATGAGTCAAGTGCACAAAATCCTCCACGAACATTTAGCGGTCAGGAAGCTTTGCGCCCGGTGGATACCTCATAATTTGACTAAGGCTCAAAAACTCCATCGTGTGGATTGGTGCCGTAAAATGATTGAAAGATTTAACGGAGGTGACTCAAATGCTGTGTTCGACATACTAACAGGTGACGAAAGCTGGATTTACTGTTATGATCCTGAAACCAAAAGACAATCTGCTCAGTGGGTGTTTCCTTTCGAGGAGTTGCCAACTAAAGTGAAGAGAGATCGAAGTGCGGGAAAAAAATGGTGGCCTCGTTCTTTGGAAGGATAGGTCATTTCGCAACAATTGTGTTAGAGGATCAAAAAACAGTTTCTGCAAAATGGTACACTACCAATTGTTTGCCACTTGTCTTGGAAAAAGTTCGAGAGAAACGACCTCGCAGTAGGATCCTCCTTCACCACGACAACGCCTCGTCGCACACCGCCAAGCGAACGATCGACTATTTGGCGACATCAAACGTTGCATTACTGGGTCACCCGCCGTATAGCCCCGACCTCGCGCCTTGTGATTTTTATTTATTTCCAAAAATTAAAGAAAAACTTAAAGGAAAGCGGTTTATGAATGCTGAAGAAGCGGTGGCTGCGTATCGCGATGCCATTGAAGAGACCCCTAAGGACGAGTGGGCAAAGTGCTTTTCCCAGTGGTTCCATCGCATGCAGCGGTGTATTGACGTCAATGGACAATATTTTGAAAAGATATAATAAAACTAATAACTGGTTAATGTAATCAGTTTTTGATTTTCTAAGAACTTTCAGTTTGACCCTCGTATATGGGACATAACTCACTATCTCGGTTTCATAAAGTCGTTTTCGCATATCTGAACTATTTTTACTTGAACTTTTTTTATTAGAGTATGGAACTGACACCACGAACAAGTTTCGTGCTCCAAGAATTGACGCCACTTGTCATAAACTCATTTAAACGGTACCTATATCCCTTTACACACTGTGACTTTTAGCAGCGATGCAGTCGCGCGTTTCGAAAACGCGCTTCAGCATCGCGACTCACACAATGAACAGATTTAATTTAGCATCCATGCAGCCACGCGTTAGCATAGATGCAGAAGCGCGACTGTATCGATGCTAACGCACGTTAGTATCCATGCAGTCGCCGATATACAGTACATAATTTGTTAATGTCCAGCTTCTGCACTGATGCTAACGCGCGTTAGCACCGCGACTGCATCGATGCTAATAGTAGCGCAGTGTGTAAAGCTTGACATTTTGCGACTGCATCGATGCTAAAAGTCGCATGTGTAAGGGCCTATGGTTTTCGACATTCAAATTCAAGGAACACGTCACAATCTCGTTTTAAAATTGCGACACAATTTTTGATTGGCTGGCATAGCTTCTCTATTCGTAGTATAACAACTCACTGGCAATGGCATATTTTTTTTGTCTACACTAAACCTACTGTATCTATCTGCATTATTGTATGTACTTAAATAAGTCAGTTTAACGAGAAGAAAGTTTTCATTTAATTAAACTTCAAGGCCTTTTTAATTAGTTACAAAGTACGCGCTCTTGTATCGGTTAACTTAGTAAGAAAATGGCACTTTAAAATATTAATTAATTGACGACCTCCGTGGTGTAGTGGCTAAGCACGCTAGGTTAACAAGACGTCGCCGCTCCGAGGTCCCGGGTTCGATTCCCGGTCGGGTCAATGTGGAAATCATAATTTTCTATATTGTCTCGGGTCTGGGTGTTGAGGTACCACCGTTGAGTCTAATTTCCATAACACAAGTGCATTGGCTACTCACTTTGGGATCAGAGCAATATATGTGATTGGTGTCAAATAGGTTTCTTTCTACTTACCTAGTTTTTGACTCCCTACGCAAAAAGAGAGATCGTGTCTGTCTGTGTATCTGTCTGAGGTTTCGTAGCTTCCAAACGGATGACCTGATTTTAGTTTTTTTTGTGTCATAGACAATTTTAACTCGAGTGTCCTAAGCCATATTTTATGTAGATCTGTTCAGCCGTTTGAAGATTGTCAGCTCTTTTCTATTTCATGAGGGGATCTGTCTAACTTCCTTAAGTCCGATCGATTCGAAATTTGGTACTGTGTCATTTTATTCTGTGCAATTTATAAACAAAACAAAAAACCTAAGCACTTTGGTTTAAACAAAAAAAAAACTGACAAATTATCTAAGTATATTTATTCCATCCTGTATGTATGGTACAGTGGCTAGCCCATCAGGTTACCCACTTTTGTTGCAAACTAGCCCTTATTACAACTGCATACGATACCGCAGTGTTAATCTTGGCGTGCTGGTGTCCATACATTCAAGATCTGTTTTTGCTTGTTCACACAGGGAACAAGCTATTGCAATATTAATTGTGTGCATGCATTCATAAATCATTTTGATATCCGCAGTTATCGATACCGATTTAACTGACAAAAAGAAAAAAGGAAATAAGAGTTTTTAGGCCAATGCGACGTTACATGCAAATAGGTTTAATAACTGTTAACAGTATATCTTGTATTTTTTCTAAAAGATGAGATCAAGAAAGAAGAAGAAGATGTACATATTTTTGAAACCCAAAACAATATGCATACAGACGTGCATTTCTTTAGTTGGTACCTAATTAATTTGTTTTAAAATCTAGGAACTCCTTTACACTATAAAAACAATCGACCATTACCTATTCTATTAGTTTTCTTTTAAATGTCTCTCTAACCCTTTTATATCGTCAATAATACTTTGGGTGTTGTGGTACCACCGTTGTTTCCGATTTCCATAACGCAAGTACTTTAGATACTTAGCTTGGGATCGGAGCAATGTATGTGATGTTGTTGTTGTCAAATATACCTACTATGTACTACTACTAAATATATATCGTCAGGTAGGTGGTCAAATATTTATGTACACATGTTAACTGTAGACGAGAGGTCAAAATGCAATGTTTGTTGTAAGAGAAGTTATATTTCGGTAAACACATACAATATTTAGAAATCACACGACCTCACGAAACGTCCATAGCACAACGGTTTTCTTGAATGACAACCATAGACAGGTGTCTGTCATTAGCACTTCATATACTTCTAGTCTATGGTCTATACTAAGAAGGAACATTGAATTTTATAACTCCAACACTCTCCCTTAAAATTCAATGTTTCTTTAACAACATAAGAGTTTCAACAACACTGCAATCACAATCAACCACTAGGTTGTAAACTTATAAACAATTCATTGACTCTATTAGGTACAACAACAACTCCATATAAAAACAACTTGTGAACAACATACTACTTATTAAAATGTTAACAGCAGAACAAAATAATTCATAACGACAATAAACTAGGTATACAACAACTTAAAATATTTAGACATCATAAACATATTTCTAAAATTCTTAAAGCCTTTGTTATGATGACATCTGCTACCTGTTCACAACTCTCAATATATTTAATACATAGGTTACAATTCTCAATCTTTTCTCTAATGAAGTTATACCTAATGTCAATATGTCTAAATTTCTTGAAATTTCCGCTTTCCACCTTGCTGCCTCTTTACATATTTCAGTCATATTTACTTCATTATTATTACATGGAATCTTTCTTAAAATCGAACGCAGTTCGCTACCACAACTGTCAGGGACTTTAACGACAGAATCTTTATCTCTGGAAACTATTACTTCAGGCACTTCAACATCAGGCAGAGCCTGTTCCTCAGTCACTAATACTTCATAATTTTTACCATCCTTTATAACCTTCTCTCTGTTTTCATCCTGATTTTTAATTGATGCATTTTCAGTTTCTTTGACACATGCATCACTGTAGATAATATCACCTGGTTGTGGTAGTTCTCTTTGATACTTCTGCAATGGTATCTTTGCTTGTATACCATATTGATAGGTTCCACATTTAAAATTCGGATTGTCGTCATTGACTTTATCAAAAACCTGTCCTGTCTTTATCATATTCTGTACTTTTCTTCCATTAACATGACAACTTTCTGATATCTCCACAGTATTACATTCAATGTTAATCATAGTTCTAATATCCAAATAACATAAGTTATTATTGGTGTTCATCTTTGCTTGAAGTACTAAGACACCATCTTTATAAATTTTAGCACTACTATTCTTTTTAATAATCTCGTACCCTTTAGACATAATTGCCCCCTCAGAAAACAAACTTCTTTGAAGCTCTGGTACATATAAAACATTTGTCAACTTTATTTCTTTTATCTTACCATTTATAATAGTTTTTGCCATAACTGTACCCGCACCTTCAATACTCAACGTCTGTTGGTTACTCAATTTTACATTATCATTTTTGTGGCTATTCGAATTTAACTCACAAAAGTATTCTTTCTTATTTGTCATATGGGCAGATGCTCCACTATCTAGTAACCAAAGCTTACTCTCATCTACAGCAGAATTATCAAGACATGACATAAATGCCAAAACATCATCATCACTCTCATTCTGTCGCTTCTTAGGAGCTCTGCACTGTCTTGCAAAGTGTCCCCTTTTGCCACATTTAAAACAAGTAAACCTGTTCTTGTTTGCTTCATTGCCACAAGTAAACATATTTTTATTTCCTTTATCAACAGTATATTTGACCTGAACCCGAGAAGAAGAAGCCATCAAAGCAATCTCTTCTTCTTCTTCACTCTTCATATTAGCTTCCTCATCCGAGAGTCTACATGTCAAATTATAAATAGTTTGCTTTGCAGGATCTAAAGACATCCACGCTTGTCGCACCATTCTATATTGAGGAGGTAGCGTACTCAAAATCTTCGTGATAATTGCTGTATCACTGATACTCTCACCACTATCCTTCAACCTCTGTGCAAGACTCTCTACATTTGCAATATGCTGTGCCATTTTCTCATTTGGGTTCATTTTGTACTGATAGAATTTTTCGTGAATCATCATTTGATTCATTTCAGACTTCATTTCATATATTGAATCTAATTTTCTCATTATCTCCTTCGCCGTTTTACAATTCTGTACTAACGAAATTTGTTTCAAATCCATATTCGACGTGATAATATACATGGCCATTCCATCATTCCTTAGCCAATTTTTATCTCTTTCATCCAGATCCATGTCAATTCCTTTTGCTTTTAAAGCTATCTGTATCTGGAATTTCCATTGTGCGTAATTCGTGCCATTGAAACTACCGGCAATTGTTTTCACGGCTTCCATTTTGAGTAAGTAATTTCTGTGTAATTTGTACCTGAAATACTTTCTTACTAATTGCGGCCCATAACCTGTAGACGAGAGGTCAAAATGCAATGTTTGTTGTAAGAGAAGTTATATTTCGGTAAACACATACAATATTTAGAAATCACACGACCTCACGAAACGTCCATAGCACAACGGTTTTCTTGAATGACAACCATAGACAGGTGTCTGTCATTAGCACTTCATATACTTCTAGTCTATGGTCTATACTAAGAAGGAACATTGAATTTTATAACTCCAACATTAACTGCATTATTTCTTGCTCTAATGGAAAATATTGTATACCTGAATTACAATTTTCGTGCAATTCGTATATGAAAAAAGTTCATCGGTTTTTCTGTCAAAGAAAAAAAATAGTTTTTGATTTCACAGGGTCACGATTTCTATGTATTTAGATTTTGTTTGTACGCTAGTTTTTTTACGTGAAGATATTTTACTTTAAAGATATTGGACACCAATCACATACATTGCTCTGATCCCAAAGTAAGTAGCTAATGCACTTGTGTTATGGAAATCAGACAAACAACGGTGGTACCACAACACCCAGACCCGAGACAATATAGAAAATTTTGATTTCTATATTGACCCGACCGGGAATCGAACCCGGGACCTCGATTTTTTAGGTGAAACAGTTCAAATTGCAATCGAATTACCACACGAAAAAAGTTCGATTGCCGCGAGAATCGGCCTCCTGCTAAGAATTTTACGTTCACGCATTTCCGTCATACTTGTATATTTTATCGATGCAATGACTCACTGGCTTCGATTCACCATCGTTGAATCATACATCTTGCAACTCAATACACCACAACCGCAACATTGTTGCAAGGCGACAGGTGTCCTAAATACTATGGAGGGTTAGTCTCGCTTCGATAGTTTTGATAGTCTACTAAAATAATGAGAGTGGGTTTCACTAGCGACGAATAAGCACTGAACAACGAATAATATATTTAATAATAAATAAATATGCGTCAGATAACACACCAAATGTCGTGGTTTTGAAGTAAGCAATTTTCTTCCTTGTGTTAAGAACAACGATTATGACGGAGGCGTCTCCAAAAAATAATTAAATACATGTAGCGACATCTATGATCAACCGCTGTCACTACATATCCTCGCAACACGCTGGCTCGGCTCGACGCGACTAGATGGCGCTATAGTCGAAGTATGGAGACTGAACCGCGATATTAAAAATTTAGAGCGAACTTACTACATATGAATAAACCAAGACAGTGATCATCGGACCTTGGTCCCCGGCCATTACACCCGGTCGGTAAGAAGCGGTTCTCTTTGCCTTCCTAACACAGTTGCGCCAAATACTTATTAAACATCCATGACTCCGGTACAAATATTCGTGCTCATCACACAAACATTTGCCTTTTGCGCTCTAACCAATACACCAAACGCGTCGTCAATATGAGGAAAGTCTTTTTGTATGAATTATTGGACTTATCACGTTAGCTAGAACTTATGAGGACAATGTGTTATAGTCCGTAAATGTATATATATGTTTAGAAAGAAATTCGGTCATTTTTGGTAGGCAAGTTAACTAAATTAGCAGCCCCGATAATTATCTATAAATCATGAAAAAAAACCGTCAAAAAACTGACTTAGGAGCTCAAAATATTACATTTCCCTCTGTTTAAGAGAAACAAATTCATTTAGTCTGTTCATGATCTCAAGCGTACGTACGGAAATAGCACATCGGTAAACACTGCGGTATCTTATTCAGTTTTAATAAGGGCTGGTTTGCAACAAAAGTGGGAAATCTGATGTGCTGCGACTGTACATCAATGTCTACCTACCGCAAATGAATTTGTTTCTCGTAAACAAAGGACAAATGCCTTATTTTGAGCTTTCAGTTATTATAAGGGAGTCAAACGTTTTTTTTTTTATTACAACGTTGGTACAAGTTTGGTATGAGGAAAATCAAATCGTCAAATTATTTGAAAAAAGTTGTTCAGAATGTTTATTTATAAAACCCAATTCACAAATATTCTTATTTCTTTGCCTCTGAGTGAGACAGAGTTTAAATGTGTGTTTGTGCGATCATACTAAAAGTCGAATTCGATTCTTTAAACTTAATTAACGTGACAAAACTAACCATATGTACGAGTCACGCGCCCTTTTAGCTAGCTGCCTTTAAGAGCAGGAAAATTTAAATTTAATGTATTTGTACGAAAATCCTAACATTATGTCTAAATTACTTATCCTGTATGGTTAGGTATCGAAAGCTCGGATAGGCTATCGTAAACAAGAAATATACACTAATACTGGCGACCCGTCTCGGCTTCGCACTGGTGCAATGATTGATCCAACAAAAAATAGTAATGAACAATATAAAAACAGATTTATATTTACCTAGATAATCAGGGTATCTTTCGCATTAACAATATTAGCAAGTATCAAAACTGAAGGTGCGAAATCTATCACAATACAAATGTAATAACACTTGTTGCATTCATCGTGCGAACAATAGGGCACAAACCTTATAAACAATCGAAGGAACTGATTGTATGCTAAAATTATGACTCGCATGACGTCATTGAGACAGGAACATCTGCTGAGAAATAATAAAACGTCTGAGTGGGTTCCTGTCTCATTTCAACTTACGACCTTTTTCTACTGCACTTATTTCAATCTATAAAATTGTGAGTAAACCTTTGATATCATCTTATTTTCGTGAAACAGTGTTCGTTGGGACTTAACTTTAAAAACCGGCAAAGTGCGAGTCGGACTCGCCCACTCAGTGTTCCATGCCAACTTTAACTGACTTTGGGAATCCACTTAGCTAAAATACCTCAATATTTTGTTGACAGCAAATATAACTTTGTTTTTTTATAGTGTTTGTATGAAGAACGATGTTCTGCTTGCGGTTTTTGAAAATGTGATATATCTCAATAACTACTATAAATAATAAATATCCTTTGGACATTCCCACACATCGCCATCTAGTCCCAAAGTAAGCTACTCAAAGCTTGTGTTATGGGTGCCAGACAACGGATATAATACTTAAATACTTTTTGTTTGTAAATACATACATGATATACATAGAAAACACCCAGACCAATACAAACAGACATGTTCATGCACACAAATGTTTGTATTGTGCGGGGATCGAACCCGCACCCGCTGCGTAGTACGCGATTTCTCGACCACTACACCAGACGGGTCGTCAGTTCTACTAGTTCGATCCCATCCAAACCAATTTTCGTTGAAAGTATTTGTTAAGATCTGCAGCATATATTTTTTTGGGGCACGCCCATTTTACCACTTTAGAAGCGTCTATCTATTAAAACGTTAGACTTTTTTTCGGTTTTACTATGTATAGGACCCCTCCTTAAATCATTATTTTTTTATTTTTCGTATAAGAATCGTAAAGCGGTTAACAGGATACATCTTCCTACTTAATTTCAACAGTGTAATGCTTATAGTTACAGAATAAAGAGTCTGTGACATACGGACGGACAGACAGACAGACATGACGAAACTACAAGGGTTCGGTTTTTTGGCATTCGGCTACGCAACCCTAAAAATTAACTAACCTGACTAAATAAACTAACCTGTTTATTGTAATTTCGGCCTCACACTCCTAAACAGTAAGTCATATGATTGAAAATTAAGTCAAGAAATACGAACATAATTCGGTTCCGGAAAAAGAAATGTAATATTGGCTAATTCAAAGGGGGGGGGACCCCCATTTTACCAATTTGGAAGCATATATCTCGCAAACGTTAGACTTTTAGAGAAAATTGTTTCTGGAACCTCTATTTCATTTTAAAGGACCTAACCAAGGACACCCCATATAGAAATAAATAAATAAACTATATGTTCTCGGGGTCTGGGTGTTGTGGCACCACCGTTGTGTCTGATTTCCATAACACAAGTGCATTAGCTACTTTGGAATCAGAGCAATGTATGTGATTGTTGTCCAATATTTATTTAAAAATAACTGCCGTATGGTGGGGTTTTGGAATTGACCCCCGATATGGGGTATTTTCCTCGATGAAAATCATCGAGATGGCCTGGACACACTGTGTTATACAAATACATCAAACCGGGGATACTTGGTCATATTTCATCATCATCATTATCAGCCAAAGGACGTCCACTGCTGAACATAGGCCTCCCCCACGGCTTTTCATAGCGACCGATCACTAGCGGTCTGCATCCAGTTTGATCCTGCGATCTTTTTAAGGTCGTCTGTCCATCTTGTTGGTGGACGTCCTACGCTGCGTCTTTGGTCGAAGGGTCTCCAATCTAGAACTTTCCTGCCCCAACGGCAATCAGTTCTTCGCGCTATGTGCCCGGCCCACTGCCACTTAAGCTTACTGATTCTCAAGGCTATGTCCGTTACCTTAGTTCTTCTACGTATCTCCTCATTTCTGATTCGATCTCGTAGAGAAACATCGAGCATAGCCCGCTCCATCGCTCGGTGTGTAATTTTGAGCTTCTTATGAGGCACATAGTTAGAGACCACGTTTCGGATCCGTATGTCATCACTGGTAACACACACTGGTTGAAGACTTTCGTCTTCAGACACTGAGGTAATTGAGACGAGAAGACGCTCTTGCGCAGTTTCCCAAACGCTGCCCATATTAATTATAAAGTATTGTTTCAGTATCAGTGTGCTTTCTCGTGACTCGACTGAGTCTCCATGTTTACATTGCCAACGATATTTTTACTGCAATTCAATGACCTAGATACTGATAACAACTGAGCATACACTTGATCTTAGTGTAAGTGTTTTTTCTGTGGAGAGGTGTTAATACCTATCTAATTTTATGAGGATGATTGACTCTTTGATCTATACTAATATTGTAAAACTGAAGAGTTTTTTGTTTGAACGCGCTTATCTCCAAACCTACCGGACCGTTTTTTAGGGTTCCGTAGCCGGATGGCAAAAAACGGAACCCTTATAGTTTCGTCAAGTCTGTCTTTCTGTTTGTCTGTCTGTCCGTCCGTATGTCACAGCCACTTTATTCTGTAACTATAAGCATCACACTGTTAAAATTTGGTAAGAAGATGTATCCTGTTAACCGCTGTACGATTCTTATACAAAACATAAAAAATAATGACATTTAAGGGGGGCTCCCATACATGAAACTAAAACCATTTTTTTTTTGTAACCTATGGGGTGTCTATGGATAGGTATTTTACAGACACTTTTTTTAAATGACATCGAGGGTTTCTACAACCATTTTCTTTTAAAGTCTAACGTTTCATAGCTAGACGCTTCCAAAGTTGTAAATTGGGCGTCCCCCCCATCTAACTTCTAAACAAAGCAAGTGTAAATTTTGAGAAAAATATATGATGTAGACCTTAACAAATACTTTTAACGAAAATTGTTTCGGCCGGGATCGAACGAGATTTTTTTGAGATATAGCATGTTTTCAACAACCGCAAACATAACTTTGTACTTCATACAAACACTATAAAAAACAAAGTTATATTTGCTGTCAACAAAATATTGTGGTATATTACTGAGAAGATGTAAGTGGATTCCCCAATCCAGTTTAAGTTGGCACGGAACCCTCAGTGCGCGAGTCCGACTCGCACTTGGCCGGTTTTTTTGAACGCGCTTATCTTCGAATCTACCGAACCGATTTGCTAAATTATTTTTGTAATTTATTTATCGGAAAGGCTTTAGGCTATAAAATATAGCTCTGCGACGTGAGGGGAGGGAGCAAACTCAAAACGCGCGGACGAAAGCGCGGGAGACTGCTAGTAACTATAAATAAATGTGCGCCAGACAACACACCAATTCTCATGGTTTCGAAGTAAGGAGTTTTCTTCCTTGTGTTACGAATACCAGACAACGATTATGACGGGGGCGTCTCCCATAAATACTTGACTACATACATATAAACATCCATGACTTGGATACAAAGGCAGAAAAATTATCTACTGTCATTTCCATGTAGGTATTCAAAAACCTATATTGTAATTATAAAGATGCGGGACTTGAACCAGCAACCTTTTGGCTAACCGGGCCAAACTTGAACCAGCAACCAAAAGGTTGCTGGTTCAAGTCCCGCCCGTGCGCAAAAATTTTTGGTTTCTTATTTCATCTTTATGAATATAAAATATGACACTTTGAGTGTTAAAAACATTCTAAAGCATTATATTGTCATTTACGACCGATCCGTGGTGTAGTGGCTAAGCACGCTGGGTTTTTAGGCGTCGCTGCTCCGAGGTCCCGGGTTCGATTCCCGGTCGGGTCAATTTTGAAATCGTAATTTTCTATATTGTCTCGAGTCTGGGTGCTGTGGTACCACCGTTGTGTCTGATTTCCATAACACAAGTACATTGGCTACTTTCTTTGGTATCAGAGCAATGAATGTGATTTGAGTAAAAAAAAACTATGAAAACCGGTACAGTGACTTTTTGCATATATTATAGTTAGAGATACGTTAGTCATAGCTCGTAAAATCCGTGCCCTTGAAAGAATCGGTCTTAGAATGCAAATGTTTTGAGTCATAAACTAATATGCATAAAAACAGGCGCCATTGTATCCATGTATAGGCGTATGTTCTGAATAGTGAGGAGATTGAAAGGGAAAATTAATAGTTTGTAGCAAGAACAATGCTACTTTGATTTTGATCTTGACCTTAATGTGTGTCTTTGCCTGCGGGGCGCGGGGGGAGGGAGAACGGGTTGCAGCGCGTTCACAAATAAAACATAAGCAATATTGTGTGTAAAAAAACCTGTTCGACCTATAAAGGAATTGTTAGGTACCAGGATTAGGTTCTGTTTGTGTAATAATTTTCATAAAATATTAGAAAAAGATACCCAAGAAAACCAAATACAAAATTCACTACATTCGAAAAAGCATACATGGCAACCCGAACGGGGGTTGGCGGGGCGCGCGGGAGGCGCGGAGTTGCGCCGGCACTCGCAGGTAGCGCGACAGAAGTGATAACGAATTTTGAAAATTCCCCCGTTTTCGGGTAAATAGTTGCAAAACTATGGGCCTCATAAAGAAGCTCAAAATCACACAACGAGCGATGGAGAGGGCTATGCTGGGTGTTTCTCTACGTGATCGAATCAGAAATGAGGAGATACGTAGAAGAACAAAGGTAACGGACATAGCCTTGAGAATCAGTAAGCTCAAGTGGCAATGGGCACTGATTGACTTTGAAAATCGATTAAAAAAATTGGAATTTCGTTATTTTAATACCTGTATTGGTTATGTTATTAAAGCATCTTTATGACCTCTTTTGGGTCGCACAGGTTTTTTTTTATATATTGTATAGCCTCTCTTTAACAAGTGTACATAATTAGAGACAGTAATATCGATCTCTGTGATTTATTGTTGCCGTATAGGTACTCCTTAAACATCATCGTGAAAGCTGATCGATTTGTAAGGAACATATAAAATTATATTTGAGGTTTCGAATATGACTCCATAGTAAAAGTTGTATGTATTGTCGCTCATTCACCTTCTAAAGTTTGGCAACAGCTTCCAAAGTCACCAAGTCCACGAAGTATTATAGTTACAAAACTCATGACTCGGGAGAGGGTAAATCGATTTTCATGATTTTACTATGTAGCATTTGTCTTAGCCTCAAACAGGATAATATTAATCAAGTTACGGTGCCGGGGTGGGACGGGGCCGCGGCCCAAGCCAACTTCGCTGATAGTGATTTCAAAAATTATGATTATGAAAATTTTCTCTTTTTAGGGTTCTGTAGCCGAATGGTAAACAACGGAACCCTTATTGTTTCGTCCAATCTGTCTGTCTGTCCGTATGTCACAGCCACTTTACTCTGTAACTATGAGCATCACACTGTTAAAATTTGGTTGGAAGATGTATCCTGTTAACCGCTTTACGATTCTTATACAAAACATGAAAAATATTGATATTTAGGGATATATATTAAGACATCGAGGTCTTTTAAAATGACATCGAGGTTCCTAAAATCATTTTCTCCTAAACTCTAACTTTGAAAGATGGACGCTTCCAAAGTGGTAAAATGAGCGTCCCCCCCCCCCCCCTCTAATTTCTAAACGAAGCGAATGTAAATTTTGAAAAATATATATGATGTAGATCTTAACAAATACTTCCAACGAAAATTGGTTTGAACGGAATCGAACTAGTAGTTTTTGAGATATAGCACATTTTCAACAATCGCAAACATAACTTTGTTCTTCATACAAACAATATAAATAAACAAAGTTATTTTGCTGTCAACAAAATATTTAACAACCGCAAACATAACTTTGTTCTTCATACAAACACTAGAAATAAACAAAGTTATACTTGCTGTCAACAAAATATTATAGTTATTTCCTATTATAGATTCCCTAATTCAGTTAAAATTGGCACGGAACCCTCAGTGCGCGAGTCTGACTCGCACTTTATTAGCCGTTTTTTTAATTACCTTGCCAGACATGGGCATTCTCTCAACTAGTTTCAACGCATGTTATCACTTTTCTGACGGACTATGACAGTTCCATCTGATACCTGTTTTCCCATAACTACTTCTATATTCTGCTGCACCTCGTTCTGTAGAAAATTACGTAACGCTCTTTAAATTATTTATAAAACAATTTCACGCGGTACTTTCGCTGATTCGAGCCAAAACTTTCACTACCGAATATGGATTTATTGACAGAGATCTTGTACGGTGATTTTCAAGTCAGTTTAATAAATATTTCTTAATTTAAAACCACATAATTCAGCGTTTTTATAATTAATCTTCATCATTATCAGCCGTTGGACGTCCACTGCTGAACATAGGCCTTACCATGGTTTTCCGTAGCGACCGGTTGCAAGCTTTAAGATCATACCATTTTACTGGTGGACGTCCTACGCTGCGATTTGAAACAAAGGGTCATGTTTGATATGTGAAATAAAACATGGAGGAGTTCACCATTGACTTTTATCTAAAAAAAGAACGATCTCGCTTTGACTTCTCGATTTCGAGAAATCCGTGGACACTTATGACATTTAGCACACGTGTTTAGAAGCCTCACTAGATCAACATACTCAAATCTTATAATTTTTTAACGATATCACATACGTGCACATTGAATTGATTACCCCCTTTTTTTAAGTCGGTGCAAAGTACTAACATAAGCATTTCACTGTATCATCATAAAACCGACCATAAAAACATTTCACTTGAATTTTTAGCGTATGAAAGCGTACACAGTTTGCCATAACTATATCTCTAAGCAAACACAGATATGATCTGAATGACGCACTGATAAAAATAAGATAGTAAGACATTATTTCGTGAGAATGTGTTGGGAATATCAGAATCTTAACTTGTATAACTAGGAGTGAGATGTGAACTGTTTTTTACAGACTTAAAAAAGAAGGTATTTAATTCGACCTGAATGTACTATGAGATATCGTTAGAATTGGATAAAATTTGAATGTTTTTCCAAGGGTCTCCCATCTAGAAATGTAGAATCTTTTCTAGTCGCGGCGTAGTACGTCCACCGACAAGATGGACAGACGACCTTGTAAAGATCGCTGGATCAAACTGGATGCAGACCGCTCGTGATCGGTCGCTGTAGAAAACCGTGGGGTATGCATAAGTTAGAAGTTAGACACCTCTAACTATGGGCCTCATAAAGAAGCTCAAAATCACACAACGAGCGAGGGCTATGCTGGGTGTTTCTCAACGGGATCGAATAAAAAATGAGGAAACACGTAGGAGAACTAAGGTAACGGACATAGCCTTGAGAATCAGTAAGCTCAAGTGGTAATGGGTAGGGCACATGGCGCGACGAACTGATGGCCGTTGGGGCAGGAAAGTTCTAGATTGGAGACCCTTCGACAAAAGACGTAGCGTAGGACGTCCACCAACAAGATGAACAGATGACCTTATAAAGATCGCAGGATGAAACTGGATGCAGATTGCTAGTGATCGGTCGCTGTGGAAAGCCGTGGGGAGTCCTATGTTCAGCAGTGGACGTCCTTTGGCTGATAATGATGATGATTATGACGGATGAACCGATGATCAGTCATAAATATAAAAACTAAAACCCGACCAGTTAAAACACGCTCTAAAAAGTATGGAACAAGAAAATAGTCCTTATGGATTAGCCGTAGTCGTATACGTCATACGACACCATAAAAAATAAATATTTTTTTAGTTCTTTACTTTTACGTCAATTTAACGTTATTTTATGTAGCCTATAACCAGCGGACGATCAAGAGGCTTCCAACATCGTTTGTCCAATTATGATAAATGGTTTAGTAGTTATGAAGGAACAGATGAACATCCATACCCACATACATACAGGTCAAAATCATAACCCTCCTTTTTACTTCGCCGTAGTCGAGTAAAAAGTGGACATAAAATTTCTTGTACAGATTAAATTGTTTATGCTTTTAGTACATACAATCGGAAAGTATATTCCGAGATAGTCGGAACAAAGGTCTTATTTACATTTTTAATACCAGACGCGACGATATTATGATCTATAAATAAATTATAGATTGTGAAAGTGAGTGACCTAGGTCACAAGACGACTTTCATAGCAAAACTAATTATTCAATTAGAAATCATAACATTTTGTCTTGTCTAGTCATTGGGAAAATGATCTCATATGTTCGGAATTTGGGTATTATCTGTGCAGAGTGTCAACTTATTTATTTTTGGGAAACTCATGCCTTGTCATAATTCTCTTAAGGATTCCATACATAAACTCGTGGCTCTCTAAGAGAGGTCTTTAAGAAAATCAACATATTAACTGTGGCTTCTCAATACATTTTTGACAATATAATGTACGTCCGTAAAAATTTAGATAATTTCATGAAGAAGAGCGTTCGAACATTCACTCATATAACACAAGAAATAAACACAAGCTTGTCGTTCCTATCTTCAAATTAGTTAAAACTAGTAATTCGTTCATGGGAAATTGTATAAAATTCTTTAATAATATACCATACAATCTTGTCGAATTGCCGGTTGATAAATTTAAGAAACACGTTAAAAACACGCTTATGTCTAAAGGCTATTATAAGGTTAAAGACTACCTGAACGACACGAATGTGCGGTCCGTCCAGCCTGCAACCTTTGATGATTTTGATTTTACGGCAGCTAGTGGTGACTGAGTTTGTTCCGGCGTTTCTTCTCAGCACTTGCCTAATTGTCTGTGTTCTGTCTCGAAGCGGCTGGTAGGGCCCAAAAGATAAGGAGACACGATTCGGCCCCTTCAGGGCACATTTATTTTTATTTTATTTTTCATTCTACATTTGACGTTCATAAGTGGCATATTGTGTCCTAAATTGAATAAACAATATTTGATTTTGATTTTGATTTTAAAGTACAGACAGTCGGCAGCACATCAGGTTACCCACTTTTGTTGCAAACCAGCCCTAATTACAACTGAATAAGATACCGCAGTGTTTACCTTAACGTGCTGTTGTAAAAGGGTTACAACCCTATTACTTCAATTACTAAGGACTTCGCTGTCTGTCATGAAGCGAGGTGTAATGCTAATAGTTTGAGAATAAAGTGGCTGTGACATACGGACGGACAGACAGACTTGACGAAACTAAGGATTCCGTTTTTTGTGAGTCGGCTACGGAACCCTAAAAAAAGGTAAAAGACAACTTTATTAAGAAAATTAGTTAATGAGAGAATTAGTTTTTATTCAATTATGCAATAGTTTTGTACGTTACTTAAGGTAAAAACTACAATTTTCTTCTATTTAATCATTGATGTAATGAGCTACATATTTTTGAAGGCGACTATTTTTTCTGCGTTATTTATTATTATTGATTACTCTAGCAGCAGTAGTGATTAGCAGTACTCTAAGAGTCAATAGTTTTCAATATTTTTTAATACTCACAGAGTTTATTTTTAATCTCATAAGATGAAATAAGAAACCATGATTCCGCACGAGTGGGATTTGAACCCACGAATCTCTGGCAAAGCGAACCAACGCTTTTACCAACCAAGCCACCGTGCAGTTAATGCCCTCGGGTGAAATTTCTGGTCTCGTGAGGTTTTTTATTTTGGTTTCTTATTTAATTTTATTCTAAGAGTCAATAAGTAAAACTATAAAAACATATCTATTGCTGTGAAGATAATCGAATGACCAATTAAAATGCAGTTATTATAATTTAATTTTAATACTGTGACGTCGAGATGTGTTTTACATGCAAGAGTGCTGTTGTGGACTTGCGATTTTAATAGTAACTTTTTTGGTTACTTACATACATATATATTGATAATTTTTATAAAGAAATAGTTGATAAAGAATCGTGCATCCTTCCAAAAGGCGATATACTTATACACTGAACTATCGTGGTCACGTCTGCCAAACCTAACCACTTTAAACTCTTTGGACAGTGAACGCTTATAGGCGTGATAATAATAAAATTTCTATTGTGTCTGGAGTACTGTCCGTAATAGTGTTAAACCCGGATTTTCAACGCGCACACTAGCGCCACTTTAGTAGAAAAATCATAACTCGATAAATAAAAGACCAATCGCAAATCTGATTGATGCGATTGTAGCTCTGGTTATGTGGTTTAGATACATTGTTTAAGTTCAATAAAACAGATTTATCTGCAGTTACAGTTAGAAAAAATGACAAAAGTGGCCATATTTAGCAGTTTTTACAACTCTAACTACAGTAAACTACTTAAGAAACAATTTATACGTACTAAATAAACTATAGAACCTGTACTACAATCGTGTCTACCAGATTTTCGATTGTTTTCGTATTTAAAGAGTAATAAATATTTTAAAACAGTGGCGCTAGTGTGCGCGTCAATAATTCGGGTAGCCCCTTGAGATAAATTCAGCCCGTATTTGTGTCGTTTGCGATTATCGTTTAAAAGCGATTAGGCGGCAGATACCTCGACCGTACCTACATAGTTAGTTTAGGTCTATATTTAAAATATTCTCTCGTATGGTGGCATTGGTGGCCCGTGCGTCACTGGAAGGGTGCGAAGGGTGCAAACAGTGTTCTATAAATATCATCTGTATCAATGCGTGAAGGTTTCCGCTTCATTGCCTTCATTACAATATATAACGTGTACATATTTATTAGAAACCTAATAGAGTAGGATGTCCAAGACAGATATAAATCCTTGCAAATATCGCAGAATCGCGCTGGATCGCGAGCCGCTTGCAAACAGTCGCTTTTGACTTATGGGGTGTGTGGCCTATGAACTGCATTAGAATATGAGACTGTGTTGATAAATAATCTATACTAATATTATAAAGCTGAAGAGTTTGTTTGTTTGTTTGTTTGTTTGTTTGAACGCGCTAATCTCAAAAACTACTGGCCCGTTTTGAAAAAATATTTTTACGTTGGATAGTCCATTTATCGAGGAAGGCTTTAGGCTATATAACATAAAGATACGACTCATAAGACCACAGCAGCAATGAAAAATGTTGCGAAAACGGGAGAAAGATATTCCTTTTGAGAGCTTCCGCTGCGTACGCTGCGAAAACCGCTTAAGTTACACAAAAATCATGTATGACAGGATTGTTCAGCATTAAGAGTTCTATAATAAAGTCCGCGACAGCATATGTCTATCTTTTATGGTTGACTTACTACAACCTTTTTTATGTTAATAAATTTGTAAAAAAAAATGCATTATTTTTAGAGGTGCATTATACACACAGGTATTTATTCTTATCAAAATAAATACATTCATCATCACGAGCATTTCATTTAGAACCAAGTTGCCCTTTATATCATTTGATTTCAATAAATATCTTAGGAGCTATCACAGTTTTAACATAACTCCGCACCAAAATAAAGTTTGTTTGTTTGAACGCGCTTATCTCAGGAACTGCTGGACCGATTTGAAAAAATATTTCTGTGTTGGATAGCTTATTTATCGAGAAAGGCTTAAGGATATAAAACATGACGCTGCGACGGGAGGGGAGGGAGCAAACTCAAAATGCGCGGACGAAGTCGCGGGGGACCGCTAGTAAATAATAAATGTGCGCCAAACAACACACCTATTGTCCTAAATCTCAAATACCTAAATACATTTTAACATCACTGACGTAGGTACAAATTTTCGCGAATGAAATGAATTAAATATGAGTGATATGAATATCTAATTTGCTTTTGGAAAAGAGTTCATTTTTGTAGGTGTTATAAATATTCAAATATTGTTATTTAGCTTTTCCAGCTATCAAAAATAGCATGCAAATATTTAATAAACTTATTAATTTATGTACCTTATTAAATTATTAACTGCGCAATTATAAAATACGGACGTGCTCATCACACAAACATTTGCCCCTTGCGGGAGTCGAACCCGTGACCGCAGGTTCAGTAGTCATTAGTCGTTCAGAGCACTAACCACTACACTAAACCTACACCAATATCCATGAACGATGGGTAAGAACAAAATGGAGTTTTTTTTTAACATACATTGAGCAAAGGTCAATAATATCGATTATAATTTGTTTGCGATACTAAAGCTGAAATAAGAAACGAAAACATGCGCACGGGCGCGGGACTCTAACCTGCTATGGCTCTTCAAATTCAAATTAATTTATTCGTCATCTTAGGTTACAAAGTTGACATACCTTATTATTGTTAATACAGAACTCCATGATGCACCATGAATGGCATACGAAATTTTTATACATATATTTTACTGGAGTCAGTCGTTTAATAAGAAATTATGACAATAAAATTAGTTAAAAATACATACATTGCAAATAATGTCAATATAACTGATAACAAACACTAAGAAATAAGAGTAAAATGCAATCCAGGTCAAAATTAATTAATGAATAAAATTACAATTCAAAAGTGATTATCTTCAATATATTCATTAATATTATAATAGCATTTGTCAATAAGTCTATTTTTATGTATATTTTTTAGTTTATTTATATAAATCAATTCTTTATATAATTGTCTATTTCATCTTTAAGAATATAAAAACCGGCCAAGTGCGAGTCGGACTAGCGCACTGCCCTCAGTGCCTCCGTGCTTCCGTGCCAACTTTAACTAAATTAGGGAATCCACTTACTCCCACTTAATAAAATACAACAATATTTTGTTGACAGCAAATATAACTTTGTTTTTCGTAGTGTTTGTATGAAGTACAAAGTTATGTTTGCGGTTATTGAAAATGTGCTATATCTCAAAAACTTCTCGTTCGATTCCGTCCAAACCAATTTAAAAGTATTTGTTAAGATCTACATTATATATTTTTTTCAAAATTTACACTCGCTTAGTTTAGAAGTTAGATGTACGCCTATTTTACCACTTTGGACGCTTCCAAGCTTCTTTCTTCTTCCTTTCTTTCTAGCTATGAAACGTTAGACTTTAAAAGAAAATGGTTTTAGGAACCTCGGTGTCATTTTAAAAGACCTATCCATAGACACCTTACACGTATAGGTTTGACTAATTTTTTTTTGTTTGTTTTAGTTCCATGTATGAGAGCCCCCCCCCCCCCCCCCCTTAAATCTCATATATTTTTATTTTTTATATGAGAATCTCAAAGCGGTTAACAGAATACATACTCCTACCAAATTTCAACAATGTGATGCTTATAGTTATAGAATAAAATGGTTGTGTCATACGGACGGACAGACAGATAGACTTGACGAAACTATAAGGGTTCCTTTTTTTCCATTCGGCTACGGAACCCTAATATCCATCATTTCTTGAAATGAAAATTAATAAAAAATAGCAATCATTTCCATCCCTGTATCTAACTCTTTACCATTAGAATACGAAACTTATCAGGCAAGATACAGAATTGTTACGTCAATAGAAACCATACAATGCGACCAGATTTCAAATCAACTTATGCTAATCTTTTTATGTTTAATCTAATGAATGAATGAGTCATTTCTCTAGATTCTCACGGTGAACAATGATTGTAATTAGAATTATTCTCGGTTTGATTATAAATTAAGTTTTTGTAGTAGGTTCGGTAGTCACTCGTTTTGAGCAACATGGATTCGGTAGCCTTAAAATAACCGGCTAAGTGCGAGTCCCGACTCGCGCACTGAGGGTGCCGTGCCAATGTTTTTTTCCACTAAGCTAAAATACCACAATATTTTGTTATCAGCAAATATATCTTTGTGTTTCATAGTGTTTGTGTGAAGAACAAAGCTATGTTTGCGGTTGTTGAAAATGTGCTATATCTTAAAAACTACTGGTTCGATTCCGTCCAAACCAATTTTCGTTGAAAGTGTTGTTAAGATCTACATTATATATTTTTCAACATTTATAGAAGTTACAGGGGGGGGGGGGGGGCATTTTACCACTTTGGAAGTGTCTATCTATCAAACGTTAGACTTACTTACTTAGGTCGTAAAATGGTTTAAGGAAGCTCTATGTAATTTTAAAAGACCTATCCAAAGATCCCCACACGGACACGGAGGTTTGACTAAAAATTTTACGGTTTTAGTTTCATGTATGGGAGCCCCCCCTTAGATATCATTATTTTTTATTGTTTGTATAAGAATAGTAAAGTTACTATGAGTTTACGACGTTTTTACTCGCTAGCGACTACTTAAAAAAAGTCTATGGCAAATTGCACAGCGCCTCTAGCGGTCACTGACAGAACTAAAATTTTCAAACAAAAAGTGACGTCGTCGCTAGCGAGTAAAACCTTCGTCAGTTATGAGTAAACTCATAGTACTATTTTCGAATCACTCGCGTCAAGATGGCGTGTCATATTTATTGATTAATATCCGATTTTCTAATGAAAATATGTGTAATTCCACTAGGGAATGATTCGAAAAAAGAAAACTGAATTTTGTGAGTACTAACTATCTATCGCGTGATTTTCACTGATTTTTAATTCGTTTTCAAACAAAATTCGCACGAAAAATTTTAAGCAGGTGATCCAAAAATAGGGCCCCTGAGCTCGTGCCCTTAAAGTCATGGTTGGTGACCAATTATTTCTCTCGTCAGTAATTGCATAAATAAAGGCTACTGCATCTTATTAAATTATGTAGTATCAAAATCAAAAATCAAAATCAAAAAATATTTATTCAATTTAGGACACAATATGCCACTTATGAACGTCAAATGTACAGTAAAAAAATAAAATAAAAATAATTGTGCCCTGAAGGGGCCGAATCATGTCTCCTTATCTTTTGGGCCCTACCAGCGCTTCGAGACAGAACACAGACAATTAGGCAAGTGCTGAGAAGAAACGCCGGAACAAACTCAGTCACCACTAGCTGCCGTAAAATCAAAATCATCAAAGGTAAGTACATCAGTCGGTGCAGGCTGGACAGACCACACATTCGTGTCGTTCAGATAGTCTTGAACCTTATAATAGCCTTTAGACATAAGCGTGTTTTTAACGTGTTTCTTAAATTTATCAACCGGCAATTCGACAAGATTGTGTGGTATATTATTAAAGAATTTTATACAATTTCCCATGAACGAATTACTAGTTTTAACTAATCTGAAGTTAGGAACGACAAGCTTGTGTTTATTTCTTGTGTTATATGAGTGAATGTCGCTCTTCTTCATGAAATAATCTAAATTTTTACGGACGTACATTATATTGTCAAAAATGTATTGAGAAGCCACAGTTAATATGTTGATTTTCTTAAAGACCTCTCTCAGGGAGTATCAGTGTTGGTTTACATTAAAATACGTCACACAGAACTACGTCAAAGCATATCAACTTTGTTTATACTATTCGTTCGAATTTAAATTGTAATTCGCCATTCTAAAGTGAAACGGAACGTTAGAAAGTTGTCGCGCGAATATTTGAGTGTTGTCAAATAATCAGTTTTTATTTTCTACTATTATGGTAGGTTTTAGACAGTTTTCCTATTTGGGATTTCGATGCTTGTTAAAATAATCTAAGTACGTCTAAGGGCCGATTTTACCAACTTCTAATAATACTTATCCAACTGAATAAGTATAAAGCGTCCGGTTTTCAAATGACATTTACAAAAATGATTGCTGAAAAATAGGTAACGTTTTCAAATTAGATGTATTGTATTTTGTTAGATGAATATTCCTTATATGACGTTGAAAAAATCAGGCCTTAAGTAAGTTTAGTTAACCACTGCGGTATTTTACGCAGTTGTAATAAACTACATCTTTAGATTTTCCGTAATTTGCCTTTTAGACTAATTTAAAACGAAAGTGGGTGTTATTAACCGACTGTCCCAACATAATTTGGTTTTCGGGGTCTCCAATTATAGGTAGGTATTCTTAAAATTATCAATCAAAAAATATCTTGTATCAATATCATTTTAGTGACCGCAGCGTTCAAAAATTCAAACAATTGATCATTACATCTTGTCATAGCTTTGCTTCTCCTTGTTGGTCTCACTTTGAACAATAGTTGCAAATAAACAAATTGATTAATAACAAATGTCGGAACGTTTATTTAATAAAAGATGTCTAAACACAAGGGTAAGTCGCGAAACATACCGTAAGGAGGTGGAGCAGTTAGTTCGTTGTAATATTAGGTTCATCTTGATGAGGGCAGAATTTATGTTACTTGAAGGTGTATGGGAATTTTTAAAAGTCGTAAATATAGACATCACAGAAGACACAATCACAAATATAAAACTCCATTTGCACTTTCCACGGCTTCTTTCTCAAGAGAAGTTAAGACAAGTAAAACAAAATAGTATCAATAAAATAAAGACTAAAAAAGCATAGACAAAACCATAGATAGTAAAACTCCGGGAAATGGCATTCCAGACTAACAAAATATGAGAACTGAAAACAGTGATGTTGCTACTAAACTAAAAAAATACACACCAAAGAGAGATTTTCAATAAAAACGAAAAATAATCTTAGTAAGCGAATCGCTATCACTAGTGCTAAAACCATTAATAATTGAAGATTTTTTTTCTCACTATTCCACTGTCAATATACCTTTCACTCATCCCGATATTTGGTGTTATTTTCAGTGACCGCAGTTCTAAATCACAATGATATCAACCGTGAACGAATTTCTAGACGATCTCCGGTGAGTTGCATTTTAGTAACGCTAAAATGGAACTAACGCTTGACTAACATACGCTAATTAATTTGACTAATTCACGCTTATTTAATATCCGCAGGAATGTTAAAGCTTTTGCAAGATTTTTGATAATTTGTTCTGATACCGGTAATAATCATCTAAACTTGATTGATTATTAAAATTATATCAAAGAGACACCTGTACCGTTACCATTAGTGTACGGCGGTTTTTAACAGACTTCAAAAAAGGAGGAGGTTATCAATTCGACTGTATGTGTTTTTTTTGTATCTATGTTACCTCATATCTCAGTCGTTTGTCGACCGATTCGAAAAAAAATTTCGCCTACTTAGAGGGTATACCTTCTAGTTAGTCCCAATTTGGGATCTGATGATGGTATCTTGGTGTAATCGATGTTGACGTGTTGTTACGTCTGATAGTCAACATCTTGTGGGGCTGAGCTGATTGTGGAACTCCTTAACGCTTAGGAGTTCCGAAATTATAATGAAAGATCTTTTAATAGGTAGTTTGTAGCTTCTGTAAAAACAGAATCATAAGGTACAACTCCCCCCCCCCCCCCCTTTTCCTGTAATCTCTAAAAATAAAGAAATAAAATTAACTTTAAAAAAAGTTAAAACCGACTTCAAAACCAAAATTTACTAGTCTTAAATAAACTCTTGACTATTAAAAGGAAAGGAACCCATTTTAGGCAAACAATTTTTTTTGGAGTCGGTGCCATCACTTTGACCATTAAGCATCAGCTATCACAGCATGTTTTTACTTTTTTTAAAGTTAAATTTACTCGCTAGCGACGACGTAACTGTTTGTATGTTTTTTTTTTGTTCTTCCAGTGACCGCTAAAGGCGCTGTGCAATTTTCCATAGACCTTTCTTACGTCTTCGCTATGCGAGTAAAATCATCGAAAACTCTTGGTACCTAATGGTCTTGTTCTAGGTAAACCGCGAAAATGAAAAATGACTCCCCCCGCACCCCTGTTCCCCGCAGGCAAAGTATCAATGAAGTGGTTTATTATCTATAACACTAAAACACACGTGCGTGTTACTCAAAAAGTCTTAGAAATCTTATTTTAAACAAAAAAGTTTTCCTCATGCGCATTAAATCAGAATCAGAACATCTTGATGCTATCGAAAATTATATTTCTTCATAATTTGTGTTACATAATCAAATTCTTCCACGACCTATACAAATAATTTCTTAGAGAATGTCAAGATGACTAAAACGGACTTAACCGTTTGCCGAAGTTTCATTCAGGTATTCGTTCGTGAGAGACTAAGTCACGACAACGCCGAGGTGTGGTTGCTAATCATGTTATTCGAAAAGTAGTGGTCAATGCTAATAATAAACCATTCAGAGGAAGCTGAATGACATTGTTATGCGTCTGTGTTTTTGAAGAACCTTGGGTTTTTGTTATAAACTACTGATATTTTTGACTTTAAAGCCAGAGACAACGATACTTAAGAGCATTGTAGATTCTGAGATTTGATCAACCAAGTAATATCTTATCCTCTAATGGTTTACCCACACCGCCCGGCGGCCTTGCCGGCGGCATAAGTTAATCGAATGTCAAATGGAAAATGTCGCTGCGGCATCGGCGGTAGCCGCAGCGGCATGGATACACGATGACTTAATTAGGAGCTGATTGTCAATTGAAAATATAGAAAAATTACAGAAAGTTGAATATGTGACGTTACGTCTCATTCAATATAAGCCCCAGAAAATTGTTCATTTGATGGTTTAATGAAAATTGAAGTTTTAAGAATGCAATATTTTTATTTATTTAAACTTTATTGCACTGTAAGTTGTATAATTGGCGAAGTAAATACCTTATAGCATTCTCTACCAGTCAACCGTTTGGGGGATAAATGGAAGATGAACAATTGAAAATTACAATTTGATATCAAATAACAAATAGCTAATATTTATTTTACTGAGGTATCGTTCTTCAAAGTTAAACGCAATATTATTTTTATTAATATTACATAACTTTACGTTATATTATTGAAACCTTCGCAAATTGCTTTTATACGTTCTTTTTTCGGATCAGTAAACATTATATCCTTTGTAATAAGGATCAATTTTGAACCACTTTAGTTCGCATTACGGGCATACAACTTGTCATGTTTGTTACGCTATATTTTTAGCTTAATTTACACCCATCTATCATGTCACGATCTTGATAATTGTTCTTGAAAATTCCATTGTTCGCTGCATTAGCATCTTCAGTAGGCGTATCACGTTTGACGCGCCATGTTGTTCCAAATTTGAATTTTTGATTTAATTTCCCGCGCGTTTTGAGTGTTGCCGATTTTTGACTGATTGTGTTTTTGGTAGTTTTTTGGACAATATATGGCCAAGAGTTTGGAGGAGTTAATACTATTGAAACGTTATGCTTTACGGTATTTAATTGCAAGGGAGTCAAAACTTTTGGCGCTTGGCAAGAGGCCTGTGAATAAAAAAATCGCTTATTTCGTTCGGTCGCATCAAGAAAACACAGTGTGGTCAAGCTTTTGTGATTCCTTGAATGAGGATTTGACGAGGAATATAAATGTTTTTGAGTGGAAATCTAAAGAGCCTAGGAGTAATCTAAGGAGGTCTTATCGCCTTAATTCGGAGTCCAGAGAAGTTTTGACGAATTTTAATATGATTTTACGGTAAGACCCCATTAATTTTAGAACCATAGGAATAAGATTCGCGGCACTAGATTAATGGGTCAAACTAACTGTTAATAACACTCTTTATAAAGTTTAAAAAAACCGGCCAAGTGCGAGTCGTACTCGCGCACTGAGGGTTCTGTGCCAACTTTAACTGAATTGGGGAATCCACTTACTTCCACTTAGCTAAAATACCACAATATTTTGTTGACAGCAAATATAACTTTGTTTTTCATAGTGTTTATATGAAGAACAGAGTTATGTTTGTAACATGTGTTATATCTCAAAAACTTTTCGTTCGATCCTGTCCAGACGACCTCCGTGGTGTAGTGGCTAAGTACGCTGGATTCAAGGCGTCGCCGCTCCGAGGTCCCGGGTTCGATTCCCGGTCGGGTCAATATAGAAAACAAAAATTTTCTATATTGTCTTGGGTCTGGGTGTTGTGGTACCACCGTTGTGTCTGATTTCCATAACACAAGTAAGTGCATTCAGCTTTGGGATCAGAACAATGTAACTTACTTTGGGATCAGAACAATGTATGTGATTGGTGTCCAATTAAAAAAAAAAAAAAAAAATTTTCGTTGAAAGTATTTGTTAGTACATTATATATTTTCTTTCAAAGTTTACACTTGCTTAGTTTAGAAGTTAGATGGGGGGATGTATTAGAATCGTATAGCGGTTTACATGATACATCTACCTACTAAATTTCAACCGTGTGTTGCTTATAGTTACAGAATAAAGTGGCTGTGGCATACGGACGGACAGACATACAGCAGACTTGACGAAACTATAAGGGTTCCGTTTTTTGCCATTCGGCTACGGAACCCTAACAAAGAGATTATTAGTACATTTTATCAAAAAAATATTGGTATTTCAAAACCAGAGGTGAGTTATCGTTCAATGATTATTTTTATTGTGCAAATTCAAATATAAAAATTCGTTATGCACTAAAAATACTTATCGTTTACATTAATTTTAAAATCAGATACTGGGTATCATTCATTGACATTTGCCGAAATATTTATAGTGCAAATTCAATTAGCTATCTTGATTTAATATTGTAGATAGATTAAGTTTTCTTATTGGCATACTTTTACGATCCGATGAGGAAATCAGCCAAAAAGTAGGCTTTATTTTTACTTCAAACTTACATCCTTTGTCGCACGCCCTTTAAATAAAATATGCAGGGAGTTGTTTTGATACGAGCGAGCGAGTCAAAACTACCAACGCCAGGCCGCCCTCATCGTAGCTTACTAGCTACGTAGTATTTCGTAGCTACGCGCGAGGGTGCGTGTTTCCCCATTCGTTTTAAAATTATTTAGAAAGTTGTAAATGGGTTCTCTTTAATAAAACTTGCATATAATTTTTAGAAAATATGTTTTTGAATAAGCATAACTCAAACCTTCCCAGAGTCAAGGGGGTCACTGACCAAAACAACATCATATTTTACACGATTTTCTTCCTTGTGAAGACCGCAGGTTCAAAACAGACCGGTTGTGTTCGGTCGCCGTGGGGGAGGCCTCAGCAGTGGACGTCCTTTGGCTGATAATTATGATAATGATGATTTCTGTTGGTTATCTAAACTAACTATTAATTATAACTTATTTAAGACTGACTCAATTTTCTTATATTCCTATAGTTCTAATATGTTTTCGAACGCCCTGTATCTTATTGGCTATACCTGAGTTTTTCCGTTCAGAAATTTTTAGGGTAGCCCGGAGTTTGCAAGTTGGCGTTGTTTCACCCCCGTGCTTCGGAAAAGCACGTAAAGCCGTCTTGCGCCTGAACTCTCTCCGGTCGTGTCAGATTGCTGTCCCATCGGGCTATGAGAGTGAAAGGAATAGAGAGTACACCTGTGTTTGCGCACACACTTGTGCACTATAATATGTCCAGCGCAGTCGGTCAGTCATTGTGACTGGCCACCGCAGTCGAAATCGGCTAGGGGTTCTATTATCTTTTTGGAAATCAGAAATTGATTTAGATTTAGTAAGCACGTAATTCGTGACTGTTATCTGGATTGATTGATGATGATGATTTGCTTGTGCCTTATGTGATAATACCAATGATTTTTCTTGTGTTACACAATTGTTACAAACTACTGTTATGCGAGCATATCTTATGACAATATCCTTGGAGTGTGGTTGCGGCAAACATAATGCAAAGTAATATATTTGTTACTAGCGACCCGCCCCGGCTTCGCACGGATTCATCATCATTCTCTTGCCCTGTTCCTAGTTTATCTGGGGTCGACGCAGTATGTTTTCCTCTTCCACACTATTCTATCACCCACCACTGAATCCTCCACGCCTTTCACACTCATATGTTGTTTTCTTCCCTTCCATCCATTAACATTCATACTCATCGCTCTTTTAGTTATATGACTTTCTTCCCTCCTCATAACATGACCATGACGATGTCTCACCATCTTCTCGGTTATCGGTGCCACTTTCAAACTTCCTCGCTTAGATTCATTTCTTATAATTCTGCTTCGCATGGATGCAATGCTGATAAATGCGGCTAAATCTGTCTTTATGCAACCTTCAGTGTTTTTTTGTGATGAGAAAATACAAATAAATATTCTTTACATATTACTCGTGAAAGAGCAATATATAATTGGCCATGTGAAAAGCACTCAACGGTCAAATCTAAGCCCCGGGTCCCGGCCTGTACAGCCGTAATACCGCAACCGCTGTCCCGGATTTTTAGAGTTCCGTGGCCGAATGGCAAAAAACGGCACCTTTATAGTTTCATCAAGTCTGTCTGTCTAACTAAAACTTATACTCTTAAACTAAACCGTTTTTTTTAAATAGGCGTTTGTCCCCCCCCCCCCCCCCCCTCCCACAACTTCGAAACTAAGCTAGTGTAAAGTAGAAAATAATAATAATAATTTATATTCATTTAAATGACATGTAGTAAAAGCCTGTATTGATCTTAATTATATAAGAATTATTGCTGTGTTGCTTAAAATCATTTCGTTAAAAAAACACATTTAAAGATTTAAGCATTCATACATACCGACAGCGGGAAGCGACTTGTGATGATGATGATGATGATGTAGATCCTGACTTCATGCATGCACACTGTCAATATACTTTTACTAACATTTCTGATTTTAATTTATTGGAAGGCCCTGATTTTTAATAAAATTTGTTATGATGATTTATTTTATGTAAGTACTGACTCATTTGCACATAATTCAATATTTTATACTTTGACTATATGTCCTTTGCGACTGCGTGCGCGCGTTTTGAGTTTGCCCCCTCCCCTCCCGTCGCAGCGTGATGTTTTATAGCCTAAAGCCTTCCTCGATAAATAAGCTATCCAACACAGAAATATTTTTTCAATTCGGCTCAGTAGTTTCTGAGATTAGCGCGTTCAAACAAAATTCTTGAGCTCCATAATATTAGTATAGATCTAGTTCATTTAGCTCAGTAGATCTACTATCACAATCTCACTCACTACTTTATATTCATTTCTCTCAATTGTTAAGGTGTCGTGTACGAATCTATGCTGATGACTAAAAAAATCTCATTTGTAGGATTTCAGCAGTCTATAATAGGATTATAAAACAACTGTCAGACAAAATTGCAACTAGTAATTACGACAAAACAAACTAACATTACTGTGAAAACCACCTCAAACATCTATCTACATAAAACAATACTAAGTCTTATTGCAAAAACGTTAAAGAATATTACTGATTGCGCTTTAAAAAAAACATTTGTCGCGAAACTAGCTTGGACTCTCCCCAAGGCCCTGCGAGCCGAGCCGTGCGACTGCCTACTAGCTCTTGCAGTAACTAACCAATATATCCGTACGTTTTTCTCTATCACTGAGCTACTGAACGACTGAATTACTGAGCCGTATTGGAACTAGATCGCTGAAGTAATGGAAGCATTCATTCAGGAACTACCCAACTCTATATCATATCTTATCATAGCTCGATATCAATAAGATATAACGCCAAAATTTTAGTCATACTAAATCTATCGTACGTGTAGATTGTGTGATTCTCGATTAATCTAAAAACAATTGGTAAGTAAGGATAATCCAGTTAATAATTGTAAATATTTTTATTGATTTAGAAAGTGTAGAAAAAATATTATAGTCAATTATTGTTTCAAATCGGCTGGCACGATATAGTTTTCTGACACGTGAACGGATTCCAATACGTGTTAGTCTTTGAGCTTATCTCTTAAATAATGGTGTTTCTTAGTGAATGGACTTTGACCAAGATCAAAATTATCAAATGTATGAAAACAAGTTTTAGGACAAGCCCGTATTTGTGAATCTTCGAAATAGCCGGTTTTACTTTTTAGGGTTCCGTAGTTCAATAAGGAACCCTTATAGTTTCGAAAAACATCAAGGCTCGTGATAAATATAGTTATTACTAAGTTATAGTCAATAAACTTAAAACAAATAAATTTACATATTCATTTTCACAAAAAATGTTTTTTCTCCAAAATGCGTTAAGATATGTAACTGAAACTTTAGTCACATATTACTTGTGAATTATTGTTGTTTTAAGCTAAAAAAAACACAATAATCATTTCGGATAATGTGTTATTTCAACGGAATCTAAACCTTATAAGGCAAACTTAATCATGTTTTACGAGACATAATTTTAGGGCAATAAAAGTGCTTAAAGATATAGTAGATACGGAACCCTTTGTGTGCGAGTTCACCTCACACTTTGCCGGTTTTATTTAACTCAGTCCTGGTTGCACCGTCTAACTGTAACCTAACTTTGACCGTCAGCCATGTTTTTTATTTATATTTGGGGATCGTTAACCATTTAAAAAGTTGGTGCACTTGATCTGAACTTTTACATCAAATTCTATTTTTTTTACATCAAAAATTGTTTTTTCTCTGTTTATCTACTATAAACCACATCTTCACTTTTCTTATAAAAATATGGTGGGTGACTAACAAATTAAATAATAATAACAATCAATCCAATCGATATAGTTATTTACTTAGTTTATTTAATTCAGTAATATATTTATTACATTCTTGTTACTATGTTCCTATTTTCATTTGTTGTTTTTTTTTTTCACCGCACCCGTTGCCATCTTTCTGCATGACCTAAAGGTTTGACAGGCAGAGAATGCTTTAAGCATTAAGGAAAAACCTTTTTACAAAGGTTTCTACATTTTTGTGCAATAAAGTCTTTAAATAAATAAACAACATAACCCTTATTTTTAACTTTGTTTTGGTGAAATCACCCCTTAGCCAGGTCATCTTTTTACAAGAAATCGTGTTAAAAATGACCTGGCTAAGTGCCGATCTTACCAACGACAGATAAAACTTATCTCTCGAAATACGTATAAAACGACCGATTTTTAAAAGATTGGTGACGTTTTCAAATTAGGTGTATTGCATTTTCTTCGGCGAATATTCCTTATAGCGGGCCCCTGCGACAACGTCCGAGTGTTTTTAGTTTGCTCCCTCCCCTCCCGTTGCAGCGTGATGTTTTATAGCCTAAAGCCTTCTTCGATAAATAAGCTATCTTACACAAAAATATTTTTTCAAATCGGTTCAGTAGTTCCTGAGATAAGCGCGCTAAAGAAAACTCTCAGCTTTACTCGTATAATATAGTATAGATCCTAAGTTGAAAAAAAATCAGGCCTAAAAATTTAAAGACCTATAAATAAATTCTTCCGCGAATCTCTATCACATGGACTATACGAAAAATGGATACTCAAAAACCCTGATATGAATTTATGATTGATTGGGTATACGCATTATCACATGTCAAAACTCGATAAATACTAAAGGAATGTGTTAAAAAGAGGTACTTTCTGATACCAGCACTTAGTAATTATCTAAATTAAGTCACGGTCTATATTTGTGTAATTTATATTCTCCAGGAAAAAGTATTAAAAGATATAACATAAATGAATGAAATGAAACACGATACGAGTTCCTAACATTTGTGTTACAACGAAGTGGTCAACAAAGATAGGTCTACAGACGTATTTGATAACAGGTTTTCAGTTTTCAAAAAGGCTGTTACCAATTTTCTTAAAAACTATTTTTTTGTGCTCTTTTTATTATATGTTATCCGTTAGTAAAATTTACAGCTCTTAATTTTTTTTAATTATATTTAAGGTCTTTTCACCTATCACTAGATTAATCATGCTGTGTATACCATTTATGGATTATCGTCTAGTCTTAAGAGTTAATATGTATTAAGTGCATGTTTTGATTGTAATCTGTTAATGTACCTAATAATAATTAAATAAATAAATAAAAAAAACCGGCCAAGTGCGAGTCGGACTCGCGCACTGAGGGTTCCGTGCCAACGTTAATTGAATTAGGCAATCCACTTACTTCCACTTAGTAAAATACCACAATATTTTGTTGACAGCAAATATAACTTTGTTTTTCATAGTAATAATAATAATAATAAATTTATTTATTTTCTCTTCACAAAAATAGGACATAAAATAACAATCATAAGGAATCACAATTGGTGCTACAAAGTATCCTGTCATTTGTGAGAGACTGGTGCCTGAAATAGGTTTCGGAGAAACCTGTAACACAGGTCACCAGGCCCACCCACATATGATTACAATATTGATTGGTAGCAAGTTATATCGTACATACAAAGAGAACGCGCGCTCGCGCGCGCGTGTGTGTGTGTGTGTGTGTGTGTTATGTGTTGAAGTTACTATGTGAGTCATGATGGGTGCACCCTTTCGTCGACAGAAGTGAAATAAGGAAAAGCAAGGGAGATTAAGTGTCAAGAGATCTTAAGCCGATACGATTAAATTTTACTCTTGGCTTGAAAGTAGATCCTCGGTTGCATTATAATTTAATGAGGACAGATAGTTCGTAAGTTTAATTTTACATAAATGTCTATTCAATGAATAGAAATTGAGGAAGTTATTTAGTTTATTATAGAGAAAATCGCCGAGAAAACAGAAGAAATTGTGCGACTTCGCAGTTCTAAATAGATTTCTTGGGCAAACCGCTCCCTGTCTGCGTTTATCCTTCAGTAGGTCAGGGTCATACAAGATCATAGAGTGTGTTTTAAGAACAGTATGAAGAATAAACGACTGTCTTATCGTAAGGACACCCCAGTCCTGATACAGCTCGAAGGTGGGGTAAAGGCGAGGACGGCTTGCAGCCACTTTTAAGACCAGACGCTGGGCTCTCTCAGCCTCGATCAACTTAGTTTTGTCGGAACCACCCCAGGCACATATGCAATAGTCTACGACTGATTGGCATAAAGCAATATATACCATTTTAATGACCCGTCGGTCTGCTATATGCCTGAGGGTTTTAAAGATGTAAACCAGTTTACGTAATCTGACAACAAGTGTATTGATATGAGGCTTGAATGAGATCGTTTGGTCAATGACAACGCCAAGGTACTTGATGTCAGAAGTTCTGGCAAGACTGGGACAAGAACACGTGCCAGCGTCAGCACAGCCATGTACGAACAACTTCAGGTCCTGGGGCGGCAATAGGTCAGAACGGAAAACAAAGGGGACGTACTTAGTCTTAGCGACATTAAGTGTGAGAGCATTATGTCTGAGCCACTCCCCCACCAGTCTCAGTCCTTGTTGTGCAGACATAAATGTATCTCGCCAGGATCGACCACTAAAGAAAAGAGCAGTGTCATCAGCAAAGGTGAACATTGTTCCATTGGGTAGCGCTAGTTGGCACAGGTCGTTTATGTATACTAGAAAGAGTGTAGGACCTAGTATACTACCCTGCGGAACCCCGTGCGTGACAACAGCCTCAGCACTGGTCCAGTTATCAATCCTGACATGTTGAATTCTGTTATTAAGGTAATCCTCAAAGAGTTTAAGTGAGATGCCACGGACGCCAACGTTCGACAACTTAGACAGCAGAAGAGGGATTGACACAGTGTCAAATGCCTTGGTCAGGTCAAGGAACACAGCTAGGCACTTCTGTTTAGCGTCAAGAGATGTTATTATAGAGTTCACCAGCTCATGGACAGCATCGTTGGTGGACCTGGCACGACGAAAACCGTACTGAGAGGACGAAAGGAGGTTTTTATCCTCGAGGAATCCTATCAGCCTACTGTTCATAATTCGTTCTGCGATTTTGGAGAACGTAGGTAACAACGATATCGGTCTGTAGTTGTCCACACTGTCCTTCGAGCCTCATAGTGTTTGTATGAAGAACAAAGTTATGTTTGCGGTTGTTGAAAAAGTTCTATATCTCAAAAACTTCTCGTTCGATCCCGTTGGAACCAATTTTCGTTGAAAGTATTTGTTATGATCTACATTACATATTTTTTTCAAAATTTACACTCGCTTAGTTTGAAGTTAGATGGGGGGGACGCCCATTTTTCCACTTTGGAAGCGTCTAGCTAAGAAACGTTAGACTTTAAAAGAAAACGGTTTTAGGAACCTCTGTCATTTTTAAAGACCTATCTATAGATACCCCACACGCATAGGTTTGACTAAAAAAAAAAATTTTCGGTTTTAGTTTCATGTATGGGAGCCCCCCCTTAAATATCATAACTTTTTATTTTTTGTATGAGAATCGTAAAGCGGTTAACATGATACATCTTCCTACTAAATTTCAATAGTGTGATGCTTATAGTTTCAGAATAAATTGGGTGTGACATACGGACGGACAGACAGACAGACAGACAGACTTGACGAAACTATAAGGGTTCCGTTTTTTGCCATTCGGCTACGGAACCCTAAAAACTCAAGGATGAAAGTAGGCTTGAGACCATGCACCGACTCCAAATGAATTTGTTTCTCCTACACAGAGTGCGAATGTGTTATTTTGAGGTTTTTAGTCAGTTTTTAAGGCAGTCTATTTTTTTTATTAATTGAACAGATTATGAATGTAACTCCTTACTACGAAACATAGACAATCGGTGTGTTTTCTGGCGATTAATCATTTATAGTATGTTATAAATAAATAGCTTCACAATCAAGGTAATATTTTTTTTTATCTTTATCTGATGTGTTTCGTTACATAATTAATAAATAAATGTGACTAAATGACTAACGTCGTTTAATCGATATGAAACTTTGTGACAAATGATGGATGATGAAATAATATTTTAATCTCAACCGATTTTTTTTAAATGCCATCCATATGATTTAATCCTTAGGTCCCAAGCAAGTCAACCACGATAGGTTGGCCATATAGGTCTTTTCTTCGGTATAAAAAGAATATTAAATTATAAAAAAATTAAAACTGACTTCAAAACCAAAATGCACTAAAATCTTAAATAAACTCTTGACCCTTTCAAGGAAAGGAATCTATTTTAGGCGGACAATTTCTTTTCGGAGTCGGTGCCCGATCTGTGTTCCTAAGCGTTTACTGACAGTTCCACTATCAGCTCTGCTCCACACAATGTTGACTATCAGACGTAACAACACGTCGACATGAAGATTTTAGTACATTTTGTTTTGAACAAAATTGAACCGCCTTAAAAAAAACACAAACTCATTTGAAGTCGGTGCATGATGTGCGTACGTCTAGTCCGATTTTCTTTGGTAGTAGAATTTAAAACTATCTTAATAATATAAATAGCACTTGTAAAAAGCAATTTTGGTGACAGACGAGGTCAATCACACACCCAAAGAAAGAAAGAAAAGCTTTTATTGATTAGGGACATCACAAACACACACACACACACACACATACACACACACACACACACACACACACACACACACACACACACACACACACACACACACACACACACGAAATTTGCTATTTACAAGTGAAATTTATATTATTAAGTTTGTATTGTGACAA
The DNA here is from genome assembly GCA_963924145.1 of Pyrausta purpuralis. Lineage (NCBI taxonomy): Eukaryota > Metazoa > Arthropoda > Insecta > Lepidoptera > Crambidae > Pyrausta > Pyrausta purpuralis. The sequence continues at coordinate 12,470,311 of OZ001669.1, read as the reverse complement.
AACACTATAAAAACAAAAATGAAACTATAGTTTTAAAAACAAACTTTTATAACTTTTAAAATAATGTCAGTGCATTTTTTTAACTATTTACTTCAAAATGATGGAATCATCAGTGTTCAACGGCGAATCATTTATGAAGGTTGTGGGTTTCGTTTCTATCTTATTTTGAAATAAGTAGATTATATCGCTAAATTGTTTATAATATGCGACATGCTAAGAAAAATAGTTAAGTATGACATCATGCACCGACTTCAACTGAGTTTGTTTCTCCTACTAGCATTATTGTAGGTCTTATTTTTTTTTGAAGGCGGTTCAAAAAGAAAATCATATATTATTTTTTACTTGCTTTTTCATTCCTGTTTACAATGTACTTGATGTAACTAAAATACATAAAACCTTCTCTTCGGTGTAACATGAGTTGAAAACCCCATCAAAAACTGTCCACCCAACGCGAGGAATTTGCGGACAAACATACATACAACATACAGATCGAATTGAGAACCTCATTTTTTTGAAGTCGGTTATAAAATTGAAGGTTTCTCTTGATTGCACCAAGATCCTATTATCAGATCCCGACTTTACAACAATGGGACCAACCAAAAGGTATAACCTCTTTTTTTCAAAACGATCTACTAATGACTGTGATATGCGGTAACACAGCCACGAAAAAATACATACTGTCGAATTGATAATGTCCTCCTTTTTTGAATTCGGTTAAAAATAACTTCGGTAGGTCGATTAATTCATTTCGTTCACACACATATTACCAGTATTCGATTGATAGATATTCTTTTTTTTTAAGCCTACGATAACAGTAAAAACTATTGATGGTGTAATGATCTTAATAATGTTATTTATTAATATGACGGCGCGTTTGGTGTATTGGTTAGAGCTCATCACTATTACGCCGGCCGTCGCGGGTTCGAATCCCGCAAGGGGCAAATGTTTGTATGATGAGCACGAACATTTGTACCAGAGTCATTGATTATTTAAGTATTTATGGGAGACGCCCCCGTCATAATCGTTGTCTGGTATTCGTGGTCCATATCTATTTATTTAGTTATGTTGAAGATACCCGGTATAACCAACAATAAAAATCATTGAATCACAAAAAACGTCTTGCTAGTTATCGATAGATCATTAAGAGCAAAATTCACAGTCAAATGATCATGAAATCAAAAGTGATTCTAAACAGTGTGTGAAATTGAGAACGCCACGGTCTGCCAACCAACTCATATCATTGCGTTCCATTCCACATGTCTGATATTAAAGAAAAAACCGGCCAAGTGCGACTCGGACTCGCGTACTGACGGTTCCGTGCCAACTTTAACTGAATAAGGGTATCCATTTACTTCTACTTAGTAAAATACCGCAATATTTTGTTGACTACAAATATAACTTTGTTTTTCGTAGTGTTTGTATGAAGTACAAAGTTATGTTTGCGGTTGTTGAAAATGTGCTATATCTCAAAAACTACTCGTTCGATCCCGTCCAAACCAATTTTCGTTGAAAGTATTTATTAAGATCTACATCATATATTTTTTTCAAAATTTACACTTGCTTGGTTCAGAAATTAGATGGGGGGGGGACGCCCATTTTACCACTTTGGAAGCGTCTAGTTATGAAACGTTGGACTTTAAAAGAAAATGGTTTTAGGAACCTCAATGTTATTTTGAAAGACCTATCCATAGACATCCCACACGGATAGGTTTGACAAAAAAATTTTTTTTGGTTTTAGCTTCATGTATGAGAGCCCCCCCTTAACTGTTATTATTTTGTATTTTTTGTATGAGAATCGGTAAGCGGTTAACAAGATACATCTTCCTAATAAATTTCAATTGTGTATTGCTTATCGTTACAGAATAAAATGGCTGTGACATACGGACGGACAGACAGACAGACAGACAGACAGACAGACAGACAGACAGACTTGACGAAACTATAAGGGTTCCGTTTTTTGCCATTCGGCTACGGAACCCTAAAAAAGGTGCATGATGTAGGAAAATAATGAGGCTGATCGGCGAACATCCAACATCATCTACAGTATACGCTTTTTAGGGTTCCGTAGCCGAATGGCAAAAACGGAACCCTTATATACTTTGATTTTTAATTAGATAGACCAAAATGACATTTGGTGGGATGCCACTTTATCGTAATATAAAAATAGTGTTGTGCCTAAATATTCGACAAATTCAATTCTGCTTCAATTATTGCTTTTAAATGATTATAAAATAATTAATTGGATATAGTTTTAATTTGTGTTGTGCAGAAAATTATTTGCATAAAATAAAATAGTTACGTATTACAAAAAAAAAACAAGTTTTGTTTTAAGATCATGTTACCTGCAAAATAATATCATAATTTCTAATAGTGTATTTATAGAAAGTAGTAAATAGTCAAAATAGGTTGAAGTCATACAAGATATTGGTTTTGCATGTGAGGGACTAAATTTTTTACCTATTAGAAAATTTTATTTATGTATTATTACGTTTCTTTGTAATTGTGTTCAACGTTTTACATGTATTATTTATCAAAATAAGTAGAATCACGAAATTGAAAAATCGTATCATAAATTCAATTAATCATTCACATTTGCATTGTTACAACACTATTGCACTACGCTTGCAACATTAAAAAATAAAAAGAGCGATTGGAGCTGTCATTTTGGTCAGAGTGTAGTTTCGTCAAGTTTGTGTGTCCGTCCGTATGTCACAGCCACTATATTCTGAAACTATTAGCATTACACAGATGGAACTTGGTAGGTCGATGTATTCCGGTATAACTGCTTTACGATTTCTTTACAAAAAATAAAAAAATAATGACATTTGAGAGGGGGGAAAACATGGAACTAAATAAATACTTTTTTTGTCATACCTATGCATGGATGTTTAGGTGGATGTGAGGTTGGATAGGTGTATTCAAATGACATGGAGGTTCCAAAAATATTTTTTTTCTGAAAGTCTAACATTTGGGAGATTGACGCATCCAAAGTGGTAAAATGGGCGTCACCCCCTCTAACTTTTAAACTAAGCGGGTGTAAATTTTGAAAAAAATGCATGATGTACATTTTATAAAAACTTTCAACGAAAATTGGTTTGAACGAGATAGAGCTAGTAGTTTTTGAGATATAGCACTAACTCGAACAAAGTTATGTTTGCTGCCAAAAAAATACTGTGGTATTTTGGCTTAGTGGAAGTAAGTGGAACCCAAATTCAATTTGGCACGGAACCCAAAGTTGGCACGGATCCCTCAGTGGGCAAGACCGGCTCGCACTTAGCCGATATTTTTTCCGTTTTTGTTTGAATATTTATTATATGCAGTACAATCAAATTTTTAAAACAATCTATCGGACGAAAATAGTCACGAACGAGGAAGTGATATGTTTATAATATCATAATTACCTTTTTTGTTAATGTAAACGATTGATGTTGTTAAATCCAAACAAGTTTTGTAGGGTTTAAAGTAGATAATTATTTAGCAGATAGTAATGTATGTATGTATGTAGGCATTGACAATAGGGACTGAGTTTGTTGCGCAGCTTCTTCTCAGCACTAGCCCACAATTGTCCCGAAGCTGTGGTAGGGGGTTTATATTGGGACGTGTAAAAGTGTTTCATTGGGCCTTATTGCGTAAATGACTTTGTCATTTTATTACCTGGACATTTCAATTGTAAAAAAACACCTATTTTTAACTTGATAATACTTATTATTTTTAGTCATTTAAACATATTTATTAACAGTAATTAACAGATAAAATCTTTGTAATAAACGTATTTGGTCAGAATTTATTTTCGATTTATTATTGAGCGGCTTTTTTACCGACGTAAAAAAGGAGGTAATAAAAATATAGGACAAGTATTCATTACCTTAATAAATAAATAAAATATACTCATCCCTTAAAAAAAAAATACAATTTTATTTTTGATACTAGTTAAGCGCGCGTTGAGGTTTTTTTTATGAGTATGGATGATTAAGGGGTTCCCCGAATTTTTGACGCGCATACTAGCGCCACTATATTTGAAAAAATATTACTCCTTAAATACAGAAACATTCAAAAACCTATTCTATTCTATCCATTCTATTCTATAGTTTATTTAGTACGTTTAAATTGTTTCAAAAGTAGTTTACTGTAGTTAGAGTTAGAAAAACTGCTAAATAAAGCCATTTTTGGCAATTTTTCTATCTGTAACTGCAGATAACACTGTATTATTGAACTTAAACATTGTATCTAAACCACATAACCAGAGCTACAATCGCATCAATCAGATTTTCGATTGGTCTTTTATTTAACGTTTAACATTTTTTCTACTAAAGTGGCGCTAGTGTGCGCGTAAAAAATTCGGGAAGCCCCTTAAAGTAAATAGGTGAAACTCGCAAGAGTTAGTGTACTATTTATTTCAGACACCAAACTATCACTAACTCTTTATCAGAAGTTATTAGTACGTTTGTCAATTAAAAATCCCTCCTAATCAAATAAATCTAATGACTCACACTATCTTTACACGTCAGTCATCAAAGTCCTAGACACCTTGATGATTCGGTCACATTTTCCCGATAAAATATGCGTCAAGGGGAAAAAACATTAGAAAAGGCGTCCTTATTAGCCTGTATATACGATAGAATACAATCAAACAAGTTTGTATAGTAAGTCTAGAACGCCTCGCCGCCATTCCTTATTGAAATTCAAACGTTCTTCTTCTGTCTCACTCTCTCTCGTCTTTACTTTCCATGTATATCCTACATTTATTTATTTATATATTCTTTATTGCACAAACAAAATGAAGTACAAATGGCGGACTTAATAAATATAAAATAAATAAATATCCTTTGGACAATCCCACACATCGCCATCTAGTCCCAAAGTAAGCTACTCAAAATATAATACTTAAATACTTTTTGTTTGTAAATACATACATGAAATACATAGATAACACCCAGACCAATACAAACAGACATGTTCATGCACACAAATGTTTGTATTGTGCGGGGATCGAATCCGCAACCCGCTGCGTAGTAGGCGATTTTTGACCACTACACCAGACGGGTCGTCAAACTTAATGCTTTATAGCATTCTCTACCAGTCAACCATTGGGTGAGGCAGAAACAGTTGAGGCGGCGTAAAATAAATAAAAAAAACTAACAAAATGAATGAACTACATATACTTACATAAATACTTTTAATTTATTCAACGTATCTTCTCTCTCTCTCTTTCCAGCGGTGGCAGAATGACGGAAGCGCCAATAGTGACGGTCAGCCAGGGTCAGCTGCAAGGCAAGATCAGCAACAGCCCATCGGGGAAGGCGTTCTACAGCTTCCAGGGGATACCGTATGCGAAACCTCCGCTTGGATCGCTGAGATTTAAGGTATGTTGTCATCTATAGCTGATATTAAAAATATAAAAGCATGCGTGTTCCATTTTCCGGCTGGACCGATTTTGATTAATTTAAACAGAAAATTGGTATAGTTTTAAATACTGCTAAATTCCTTAACGCATAAACACCGAAGCGGTCGCATGCGACCGCATAACAATAGAATATCCATTGTGTCTCGTTTACATATGCTTGAGGGATTAATAAAGAATGGGTTGAAAAAAATACAGAGAGGAATTTCAGTTGTGTCCAAATTGGTCGTCTACCAAATGCATATGACGACCGGTAAGTAGTTAACTACGTTCGTATAGAGAAGCTATGCTATGAACTCATATAAATTTTAATTTCGAATTTGAAACCGTTTAAATAATAATAATTAAATAAATATAAATATCCTTTGGACAGTCCCACACATCACCATCTAGTCCCAAAGTAAGCTACTCAAAGCTTGTCTTATGGGTGCCAGACAACGGATATCATACTTAAATACTTTTTGTTTGTAAATACATACATGATATACATAGAAAACACCCTGACCAATGCAAACAGATATGTTCATGCACACAAATGTTTGTATTGTGCGGGGATCGAACCCGCACCCGCTGCGTAGTAGGCGATTTCTCGACCACTACACCAGACGGGTCGTCAAAATATGAGTAAATATGAGTTTATGACAAGTGGCGTTAATTCATGGCGCTCGAGATTTGTTCGTGATGTCAGTTCCATACGCTAGTAATAATAGTGCAGTGGCCAGCTCATCATGTTACCCACTTTTGTTGCAAACTAGCCCTTATTACAACTGTTTAAGATACCGCAGTGTTTACCTTGACGTGCTATCGTTTTATACGTAATGATGATCAAGACCTATATTTATTGTACCTAGTTTGCATAATGTTCCGAATTTGAACGCGACCTTGAGTGTTGCATCGTTATCAGACGATTAAGGTCATTGACACTGATTTGGGGTGAATGAACCGATCGAGATGTTTGACATATGTGGCGGACGACTGATTTTCTTTCAAAGAATGCGACTGACAACCAATCTTTAAACATGATAAATGTTACGGACACCCAATCATGTTTAGTAATAAGTTTAGTTATATTTATTTGTAAGGATTTTTGATGATAATAAATATAATTTTCTGTTAGGGCCATAGCGAGTAAGCATTGTAATTAGCTTAGGGCTCGTTTTATTTCAATAATAAGAAACCTGTTAGTTAGGAATTCCCATTTGCAAATTAGGTAGGCAGGTAGGGTAACAATTAACTAGCTAGGAAATATTAAGAAATATGTAGGTAGTTTGGTACAGGGGCGAGGGAGACCCTAGTAGGCTGTCTCGCTCAGGTGGAGCGAGGCCGGTAAAGCCTTCGAATTTCCTGTCCCCCATATCGCACTTTCTGAGGGTAGGTAGGAAACCCATAGAGTGGATTGTTGCGAATGGGAATTTTATCACGATTAATGTAGGTAGGTTACAAAAACGTTAGAAGGAATACGCAGATGATGTTATGTGTCCGTCCTTGTTTGTAACTAATCTGTATTAGTCGATAAGTCAGACATGTATTTTTGGTTAAATAAAGGGCCGTGAGCGGGCCAGATCGTACGCGCTCTCACGGTCACCGATCTCAAAAAGAAGAGTTTTATTTGGAATCTACAGTCTACACATCGAAGGAAAGATCGTCGGAAAATTGACTCAGCCTGCCTGTAGTCAATATCGTCTGGTCCGTTGCGATCCGGATATAAGAAGAAATCAGCAACGCGGCATCGACTTGTGCTTTGGTTAGCACATACGCCGAGGGATCTACGCCGAAGCACAGTGTAACCAGGAGCCGCGAATCGGCCTATACTCCTGTGGAGAGACGATCACATTTACACGGGTGTTCCGTGGCTCGGGCATTCACCACCTAACGGTGCCAAACGGTGTCTGTCTCGGGTTTAACGCCGATTCCCAGGCGGTGCAGTTTTCGGGCGAGCTGCCACATATCGCGCCAGCGATTGTGAACAAGTCCGACCGGCGCCGGTACGGTGTGCGTAAGCGTGGGGGCCGGACTGTAGGCACTGCGGAGGGTTCTGGACATTCCAGCCAGAACTGAGCACCCCACGGATGCGTACACTCTCTGCCGGGCGGTACCTCCCTTCCGATCCTGCACGACCATCCATCCCCAGACAGGCTCCCCTTGGTAGTGTACCTGTTTGGGATTGATAGAAGTAGGGGCAGCAAGTAAGAAGATGCCGACTACGCGCAGCCAAGCTGGGAAAATGGAAGCCGAAGACTCAAGACTACGCAACTTTGAAGAGCCACCCGCATCACCGTCTGTGCAAGCCACCGCGAGTACGTTACGACAGACTGAACTACCCGCAGAAGGCGGACGAATGGAAACGGCAGCAGAGAGACGTCACGACGCTAACGCCGACGCGCCTAGGATAAGGCCGCCGCCGTCGTCAAATAGGTCAAGCGTCGCCGCTCGTTTAAAGCAAGCCGAGTTGAGAGCAGCCGAGCAGTTGGCGGCTATTGAAAAGAATCTAATTCAGAAGAGATTAGAATTTGAGATCGCTACGATAATGGATACAACAGATGAAGATGACCGTGAGAGCCTACCCGCCGGTGAGACCCTAGCGAGGGTGGATGACTGGTTGGATCAAGCCCAGTCCCGGCGTCAAGATGTAAACATGCAACTACCCACAACCGAGATGTCTTGTAGCGTTCCTACCCTCCGTGAAGAGAGGAATGAAAGAAATAGACATTTGTTTACGCGACGCAAGGAAAAAGATGCGCGTAATATAGAAGTGGATAGAAACCGACATTTGAATTCGCCGAGCATAGAATTAAATGAAGATGTAAACAACATTCAACAAGATGTGCAGCGACAGGTCGAGTCAAACAATGATTGTACAGCGAGACCCCAAGAGTATACGGACGGGGCGGAACGACTTGCTTACACATTGGAGAGGATTATGTCGAAGCGACCGGCCCCACGTCAAGCTATTGAGTTACCGATTTTTAATGGAAACACGAACGACTGGTTACCATTTAAAGCTGCAATGGAAGATTCAACGCGATCATGCAACTACAGTAAATCCGAGAACCTGGCTAGATTGAGGAATTGTCTAAAAGGAGAAGCCAAGGAGGCAGTAGCGGCGTTGTTATACCGTGCCACCGATCCGGACAAGATCATGCGAACGCTAGAACAATGCTATGGAAGGCCAGAAGTGATCATTGATCGGGCACTGGACGACCTCAAGAACCTGCCGCGAGTTGGAACGACAGCCAGTGAACTGAATTCGTTCGCGATTAAGGTACAGAACATCGCGTATACACTGGACTCCATAGATAATAAAAGCTACCTCAGAAATCCGATGATGACCCGAGAGGTGGTCGATAAGCTGAGCCCACACTTGAAAACAAGATGGTGCGACTACGCAGCGCGGTACGCAAGCTACTCGGAGCCAGAGATCGTGACATTATCGCAGTTTTTGATGGAGGAAGCGAATAAGGCGATTCGATTCGGATACGTGTCGCAACCTAGCAACAGTGCAGCGAAGAAAGAAGTGCAAGCTAAGCAGAAGGCTAACTCAAAGAAGCGAAACACTGGTGTGTACGCCACAACCGAGGAAAAAGCTACGACGGCACAAGATAAGACGTGTTTATGTTGCGGCGGGGACCACGAAGTGTCGAAGTGCACAAAGTTTAAAACCATGACAGTAAAGCAAAGATGGGATTGGTTGAAAGAAGAAAAGATATGCTTTCTATGCTTGAACAATAAGCACAGGCGAATCAAATGTAAAGCACCGATGTGTAATGAGAATGGCTGTAACCGACATCACAGGCTGTTACACACAGAGCGTGAAAACAGCGAAAGTCAACACAACCAAGAAGTGGTAGCCTCAGTTAGCCATACTGTGGGGGCATCCAAGGTGTTGTTGAAGGTATGTCCGATCGTCATTGAGGGGCCACGGGGTAGAGTAAACACACACGCTCTACTTGACGAAGGGTCTACGGTTACGTTGATCGATCAGGACTTAGCGGAATACGTCGGTGCAGAAGGCCCGCTTCGAGACTTACACATATGCAGTGTGAATACACAGAGCGTACCACACACAAGCAGAGAGGTGGAGCTTCAAATGATCGCCAGTAACAACGAGAAACATTTGGTGAAAGCGAGAACAATGAAGAATCTCCGCTTGAATACTCAAACGGTGGGTCGGAGCTGTTTAGAGTATGGACACATGCGTAACCTGAACGAGAGTGACGTGTGTTATGTAAACGCCAAGCCGCGTGTCCTCATAGGCGCGGACAATTGGCATCTGATAGTAAGCAGGAAGCTGTTGACAGGCAAACGCCACGAGCCAGCAGCATCGCTCACCAGACTGGGGTGGGTGATACATGGTCGAGCGCCGTCCCGAGTCATAAGGGAGAGAGATACGGTGTTGTTCGTCGACGACCATGGGCGAGCTCGGTCTACGCAACCTGACGAAGAATTACACAACATGGTGAAGTCATACTTCGACATCGATTCGCTGGGCATTCAGAAAAAGGAACGCGAGAACCCTGATGATGTGCGCGCCTTAGAAGCCTTTGAGTCAACAGTGAGATGTGTCAAACAGCGATATGAAGTTGGATTGCCGTGGCGCAAGGTTAACACAGTTATGCCGCCGAGCTACGAGGCTGCGAGGCGGAGGCTCACGTCAATAGAAAGGAAGATGGACGCATCTGAAGACTTCAAAGCAAAATACACAGCCCAGATCGAGAGTATGTTTAGAAAAGGCTACGCAGAGGAATGCCGAGAAGCCGACACACAGAGCCCGCGTCTCTGGTATTTACCACACTTTGCCGTGGTAAATGTTAACAAGCCACAGAAGATTAGACTAGTTTTTGACGCCGCGGCCAAAAGCAACGGAGTGTGCTTAAACGACGCGCTACTAGAAGGCTCCGATCTGCTGAGGGACTTGGCTGGAATCCTGTTTAGATTTCGAGAGCGAGCTATCGCCGTAACAGCGGACATCAGGGAGATGTTTCTGCAAATTAAGATTGCTCAAGAGGACCAACCGGCGCAAATGTTTTTATGGAGAGGCGAGGACAGAGCAGCGCAGCCTAAAAAGTATAAGATGACATCAATGATTTTTGGCGCAAAGAGCTCACCGTTTCTGGCGCACAGTGTTAGAGACCACAATGCGAAGCAACATGCAGCAGAGTACCCGAAGGCATACGAAGCTATCACGAAGAACCACTACATGGACGATTGGGTAGATTGTTTCGATACACAAGAAGAAGCAAGCAACGCCGTCAGAGACGTCACGCACGTACACGCGCAGGCGGGATTTGCGCTCGCAGCGTTCAACTCCAATGGAGCGCAAGTCATGCGTAAGCTGCCACTAGAATGCCGTGCTGCGGACGCGTCGAAACAGCTCTGCTCAAGTGGAGAACAGCAGGGGCGTACCCTAGGCCTCGTGTGGAATGCCAGTACAGATGAATTGGGTTTTAACACTGACTTAGTTAGAGTGCCGCGTAAGGTGAAAACGCTAGAGCAAGCGCCGACCAAGCGAGAGGCGTTGAGCGCGGTTATGTCAATATTTGATCCGCTGGGACTGCTCAGTTACTACACGATAAGAGCGAAGATTCTTATGCAAGAAGTGTGGCGCCTACAAACCGGCTGGGACGAGATTCTACCTGAAGAAATAGCAAAGGAATTCAGCGTTTGGCTGCGGAACGTAGAGACACTTAGCAGTCTGCGTCTACCCCGCCTCTACACTTTGACGGGGGGAGTGACTGGAAAGCAGCTGCACGTGATCTGCGACGCTAGCGAGTCTGCTTACGCGACAGCAGTCTATTGGCTTGTAGAGTACGAGGATGGATCACGTCGTGTGGTATTAGCGGCAGCAAAGGCAAGAGTAGCCCCGATGAAGACGCAGACGATACCACGTCTGGAGTTACAAGCGTGTCTTATCGGAACGAGACTTGCGTCGACAGTAATGGAGGAGCACAGATGGCAGCCCGATAGAGTTACGTATTGGACAGACTCTACGACCGTTCTGCACTGGATTGGGAACGATAGAGTGCGTTACACGCCATACGTAGCGCACCGCTTGAGAGAGATATGTGAGTTTTCAAGACCCGATCAGTGGCGGTGGGTGCCGACGCAAGACAACGTAGCGGTCGACGCGACTAGAGTCGTCACAGAGATGAAATCAAATGAAGACAGATGGTTTACTGGGCCATCGTTTTTATACGAACCGGAGAATACATGGCCGTCTCAAGCAGGCTGCACAGAGAGCAGCGAGGAGACTGTATTTAGCGTCGCGACAGAGGACAAATGGAGCGTGCCAGACGCCGGGCGTTTTTCCAACTACGAGCGCCTAGTGAGGGCGATGGCGTATGTGCTTCTATTTATAGATAAATGTCGCAAGCGCGCAACTGTTTTGACCAAAGAACACATAGATAGAGCGGAAAGATGGCTGATGAGGCGAGCGCAGGCAGACTCATTTCGAGAAGACATAGAGCGCCTAGAAAGAGGTCAGAACTTGAAGGCGGGGAGTCGCATCCGAAGACTTGATCCATTCATCGACGAGGAGGGCGTGTTGCGGGCGAGAGGAAGGACGAGGGCAGCGGGTGTGTCTGCCCCCGATACTACGCCCGTAATATTGGACGGCAGCCACCCGTACGCGCGGTTGTTGTGCAATAGGGAACACCGTCGCGCCCATCACTCGCACAACGAACGCGTCGTCAACGATGTACGACAGAGATACTGGATACTGCGATTGCGACCTACTGTTCGGGCCGTGGCCTATAAGTGCGCCTTTTGTCGTATGAGAAAGGCGAGACCTGTGACACCTGTGCTGGGAGACTTGCCACGCGCTCGAGTAGAGGCTTTCACCAGACCATTCTCTAACTGTGGTCTAGATTTCTTTGGTCCCATGATCATAACTGTGGGCCGTCGTCACGAAAAACGGTGGGGAGCGTTATTCACATGCCTCACTACGAGAGCCGTGCATATAGAGTTGGTAGCGAGCCTGTCGACTGACTCGGCTATCATGGCGTTGCGGCGTATGGGAGCGCGACGAGGATGGCCACAGAAAATGTACTCAGACAACGCGACGAACTTCAAAGGCGCAGACAAAGAGCTACGAGCAGCGAATGAAGAATGGGAGCCAGCTCTACGAGACTATGCGCTCACCCAGCGCATCGACTGGCGCTACATAGCACCAGGGGCACCGCATCAGGGGGGAGCGTGGGAGCGTCTCATTCGCTCTGTCAAGAACGCTCTACGAGTCACTCTACATGAAAAGGCACCGAGAGAAGAGGTACTGCAAACTCTACTGGCGGAGGTCGAACACACCATGAACGCGCGACCGCTAACACACGTGCCGGTCAGCGCTGACGACCCGGAGGCGCTCACCCCGAACCACTTCCTACTAGGGGGACCGCGCGGCCTACCCATCATCGGGCCGTGCGAACCAGCGTCGAGGAAGACGTGGAGGGCGGCGCAAGCGCTAGCCGACGAGTATTGGCGCCGCTGGCTTAAAGAATACCTACCGGACCTAGTGCCGAGAAGAGGAGCCCGAGATGTCGCCGAGGTTGCTATCAAGCCCGGTGATCTAGTCGTCGTGGTGGACCACACACTGCCTAGAAACGTGTGGCCACGAGGCGTCGTCACAGAAGTACATCCTGGACCTGACGGAGCAGTGAGGAACGTCGAGATTCGGACCAAGGGCGGCGTGTTTCGTCGACCGGCGTCGAGATTGGCTGTCCTGCCGGTGGAATAAGAAGAGGTTCGCACTTCGCAGCGCTTCACCGGGGGGAGACTGTTACGGACACCCAATCATGTTTAGTAATAAGTTTAGTTATATTTATTTGTAAGGATTTTTGATGATAATAAATATAATTTTCTGTTAGGGCCATAGCGAGTAAGCATTGTAATTAGCTTAGGGCTCGTTTTATTTCAATAATAAGAAACCTGTTAGTTAGGAATTCCCATTTGCAAATTAGGTAGGCAGGTAGGGTAACAATTAACTAGCTAGGAAATATTAAGAAATATGTAGGTAGTTTGGTACAGGGGCGAGGGAGACCCTAGTAGGCTGTCTCGCTCAGGTGGAGCGAGGCCGGTAAAGCCTTCGAATTTCCTGTCCCCCATATCGCACTTTCTGAGGGTAGGTAGGAAACCCATAGAGTGGATTGTTGCGAATGGGAATTTTATCACGATTAATGTAGGTAGGTTACAAAAACGTTAGAAGGAATACGCAGATGATGTTATGTGTCCGTCCTTGTTTGTAACTAATCTGTATTAGTCGATAAGTCAGACATGTATTTTTGGTTAAATAAAGGGCCGTGAGCGGGCCAGATCGTACGCGCTCTCACGGTCACCGATCTCAAAAAGAAGAGTTTTATTTGGAATCTACAGTCTACACATCGAAGGAAAGATCGTCGGAAAATTGACTCAGCCTGCCTGTAGTCAATAATAAAGACTAGACAATTCCCTTTATGAGCTCATAAGCGACCTTATTTTGTACTGCCTTCCATTAAAATATTTTCCTAAGTAGTGTAAGAATAATGTACAAACCTCTCAACCGTTAAAACTTGCAGAAGTTTAATCAATTATTACTTATTACATTTAATTTGACAAACGGTGGACTCTGATTGAACAGTGCAAGAAAGTGTTATAAGGTAGCAAATCGATATACTTTCGATAGATAGGTTTTTAATAAATAATAAATAAGTTAGGCAAATTGTACATCGCAAAGACATTATAATTATTACATACCAATCAAATCGTCGGGTGTGGTCCTCATCATGATTAACATTATTGAGTACCTCTTCCATCGTAAGTGCTGAGATTCAATCAATCAATCAATCAAACTCATTTATTTATCCATCACTATAGCACATACATGAATAAAATAATAATAATAAAGTAGTGTTATAAGATTATTAAGTTATAACACTACTGCAAGTTATTGCAAGTGTTTGGCAATTTATTGATCGAACCTTAGTAAGGCCATGTTTCACCATCGGCAAATAAACATTAACGAACGAGTAATTCAAAAACTTTAAAAAAAAGTAAAAACCGACTTCAAAACCAAAATGCACTTAAAAGTCTTAAATAAACTCTTCGCCATTGAAAGGAAAGGAATCCGTTTTAGGCAAAGAATTTCTTTTTGGAGTCGGTGCTGTGATAGTTGATGCTTGATGGTCAAAGTGATGGCACCGACTCCAAAAAGAAATTATTTGCCTAAAACGGATTCCTTTCCTTTCAATGGCGAAGAGTTCATTTAAGACTTTTAAGTGCATTTTGGTTTTGAAGTCGGTTTTTACTTTTTTTTAAAGTTTATTTTATTTCTTTATTTTTAGTGATTACATAAGAGGGGGGGGGGGAGATGCACCTTATGATTCTATTTTTTACGAAGCTATAAATTACCTATCATAAGTTTCGTCATTATAATTACTGAACTCCTAGGCGTTAAGGAGTTCCACCATCAGCTCAGCCCCACAAAATGTTGACTATCAGACGTAACAACACGTCAACATTAAGATTCTAGTAAAGAAACACTATACGTGCCTTTAAAATTTGAGGGTTTCCCTCGAATACACCAAGATCCCATCATCAGATCCCAAAATGGAAAAAATGGGACCAACTAGAAGGTATACCCTCTAAGAAGGTGAAAAAATTTTTCGATTCGGTCGACAAACGACTGAGATATGAGGTAACATACGAGTACATACAAAAAAAAATAATGATAAAAAAAAAAACATACAGTCGAATTGATAACCTCCTCCTTTTTTGAAGTCGGTTAAAAATGGAACGTAATTTCTTATGAAGTAATGGACAGATAACGTTCAATGAGCAGTTTTCTCGTCGTCAGATCTTTATATCATCGAGAGATGGCGCTAGCGTCACTTTAGGAACTAACTTTTTAAGGAATTCGTATCCGAATGTCAAAAAACGGAACCCTTATAGTTTCGTCAAGTCTGTCTGTCCGTCTGTATGTCACAGCCACTTTATTCTGGAACTATAAGCATCACACTGTTGAAATTTGGTAGGAAGATGTATCCTGGTAACCGCTTTACGATTCTTATACAAAAAAAAAATGATATTTAAGGAGGATCACCTATACATGAAACTAAAACCGAAAATATTTTTATAAGTCAAACCTATCCGTGTGGGGTGTCTATGGATTGGTCTTTTAAAATGACATAGAGGTTTCTAAAACCATTTTCTTTTAAAGTCTAAGTCTAGTCTAAACGTTTGATAGATAGACAATTCCAAAGTAGTAAAATGGGCGTCCCCCCACACGAACTTCTAAACTAAGCGAGCGTCAATTTTGAAAAAAAAAGTGTACATCTTTACAAATACTTTCAATGAAAATTTGTTTGAAACAAAGTGTTTGAGATAAAGCACATTTTCTACAACCGCAAATATAACTTTGTTCTTCATACAAACATTATGAAAAACAAAGTTATGTTTGCTGTCAACAAAATATTGTGGTATTTTAAGCTAAGCGGAAGTAAGTGGATTCCCTAATTCAGTTAAAGTTGGCACGGCACCCTCAGTGCGCGAGTCCAACTCGCACCTGGCCGGTTTTTAAACTTTATATAGTATTATATAGCAGAGGGTAATTGCTTTTCGCCAAAGTAAATAATAAACAGTACAACAATATTAATGTGTAGGTACCTTCAGCAACTAAAGGACTTTGTAATGACGTAAAATATGGATCTTAATCTTCCTAAAGGTCATAAACGCATTCTAAAATATTTACATGCCTTTTTTTTCTCTTTGTTTATGGTTTTCAACCAACCTGAGAAAAATTGTTCCTAAAGCTTTGGGATTAACGCCATCCAGCGAGTCTGAGTTTGTTGCGCAGCTTCTTTTCAGCAAAAACAACTGTCCCGAAGCTCTACCACAGCTTCGGGACAATTGTGGGCTAGGTTTATTTTGGGACGTGTAAAATAAATGACTTTTATGAGAGCTACAATGGATTGAAAGAAAACTGCTCATTGACGGAAATGCCTATATCTGCGGTTGCAATATGCTTGCGGGCGGCAACGTTTTCCAACACGCAAACCTATATGGAATGAGACATATTTGGTATCATACATCCTAAACTAAGCTTGGGGGTTGGACAAAGGTTTTTGAAGCATATTCCGACCTCTAATGTAGGCTATTCCGCCTGTTGTTCCGACTGCTCACGACAGTCTTTAAACATTAGAAGATTTTGAAACAAGCCGTTAAATGTATAATATTTTGCAGTAACAAGTTCTTGTAGTGAAATTCAGTTACATAAGCGTCGCTGCGGATGCTGTTACACTTATCAGAAAGTTATCGCACTGTTATCAGATGGTTTGTTCAGATTAGAACTATCACACAACACGATGTAGACATAAGTTAACTGGGAGTTCATGTTTTGCACAAAATTTTACCGATGGTAATAAAGTAACAAGCCTCTGGAATGTCTTATACTTGGTCATAGGATTGAAGCTGCATTACCAAGCGGTGGACTGTTAGAGAATGCCATAAGGCATTAAGTCCGCCAATGGTACAACTAACAGTGCAATAAGGTTTAAATAAATAAATATTTTAGCGCCAAATAACATTTTCGAGTAGATTTGTTGAATATTACAGTAAGCAGTCTTCGTACAAAACAAGTCGATAGTCTACATATTAGTTTCACCATAGACAAAGCAAACTCGCTTCGAGTGTCACGGAAGGCCGCGAAATTGTGACCTCGCCTGCGCGAACGCAGATTCACCCGCCCGCGCCCCTCGCGCTCCCCGCTCTCGCCTCCCCCCGCGTCCCTGTGGGCAGGCGAGGTCTCTATGAAGTGGTTTCCCTTCTGTAACTTCTCCACTGTGTAATATTCTTTGTTAAGCGCGCACCTACATGACTCAATTCAGCAGACCAAATCAGAATCAAGCATCAAGTTCCCAAATAAAGAACGTCCCGCAAACATTAATGGAAACCTCCGGTGTAGTGGCTAAACACGCTGGGTTTTAATGCGCCGCCCCTCTGAGGTCCCGGTTTTGATTCCCAGTCGGGTCAATCACTGCTGAACATAGACCTCCCTCACGGCATTCCACAGCGACCGATCACCAGCGATCTTTACAAGGTCGTCTGTCCATCTTGTTGGTGGACGTCCTACGCCGAGTCTTTGGTCCAACGAAGGGTCTCCAATCTAAAACTTTTCTACCCCAACGGCTATTTAACCTGCCACTTGAGCTTACTGATTCTCAGGGCTATATCCGATACTTTAGTTTTTCTACGTATCTCCTAAAATTTTAAAATTCCTCTATTCGATTGGTCCCAGTGTGTTCTGGGATGATAGGACGTCATTCCGCTATCAAAAAAAAAACAATTTAAAACCTAATTTTTTTTTCCAGGCCCCCCAACCAGCAGAACCTTGGGATGGCGTCCGCGACGCGACCTCTGAGGGAAACGTCAGCCCCCAGATTGACATGTTCATCTCCAAAGCCTATACTGGAGACGAGAACTGCCTATACCTCAACGTCTACACGCCCAACCTTGATGGCGCCTTCCTCCCAGTCATGATATTCATCCACGGAGGCGGCTTCGTGAGCGGTTCGGGGAGCTCCGCTTTATACGGCGGCGATTATCTTGTCGAGAAAGACGTTGTCGTCGTGACAATAAACTACAGGCTCGGTGCGCTAGGTTTCTTAGGTTTGAACACACCTGAAGTTCCCGGAAACGCAGGGTTAAAAGACATTGTCTTAGCACTAAGATGGGTGAAAGAGAATATCCACAACTTTGGTGGGAACTCCGGCAATTTGACGCTGTTTGGTGAAAGCGCTGGAGGTATGGCTACTTCTCTGCTCACGGCTAGTCCGCTGACGAAAGATATGATCAGCAAAGCGATTATACAGTCTGGTACTGCATTAAGCAGCGTTGCTATCCAAAAGAACCCTATTGATAATGCAAGGCAGCTCGTTAAAGCTCTAGGGGGTGAGGCTGAAGGCGTTGATGATATTCTGGAGTTCTTATCGGCTACTCCGGCTAAAGAAATCGTTGAAACCACCGCGAAGATTTTCCCTTTAGAAGATTTCGCTGAAAGGGGTTCGCTAGGCTTCAGTATAATGATTGAGAAAGAATTCCCTGGTGTAGAATCAGTACTGACTGAATCGTTCTACGATTTGCTAGTATCTGGCAGGGTAGCTGACATTCCGATCATGATTGGCACGACCACTCTTGAATTTGTCGCCGAAAGGAAATCGGATGACTTGCAAATGTTTATACCGGAAGATTTGAATATAAAAAAGAATTCAGAGGAGGCTTTACGCATTGAAAACGAAATCAAAAGCTTGTACTTTAAAGGTAGCCACACAGGAGTGGAGAGCTTGAAAGAGTATTACGAGCTGATGTCGGACAAATTGATGACTTTCGACACACATAGACACGTGAAGTATCTTGTGCAGGTGTCTAAAAAGCCGATTTATTATTACAAGTTTGATTACGTGGGCGAACTGAACTGGACGAAGAAATTGTTGGACAGTCTCGGACTGAACCATGCGGGGCATATGGATGAGCTCGGCTATCTGTTCTCCAATGATTTAGTAAAAGATGTGGAGCCCACCACTCTGGATGTTAAGACTAGGGAGAGGATGCTTCGCCTGTGGACCAACTTCGCCAAGTCTGGGTAAGCATTTTGAAACTACTGTTTGTTACTGGTGAGACATGATCCATCCTCGGCCAAATCATCACGAACCATCTGGTGAGATCGATTGAATTAACTCAATTTTTTTATGACTAAAACATGGTAATACAGACAGATACACGCAAGTTCGGTTTATCAAATTTAACTTAACCACTGTTGCATCCATCCATAAGAGACGAAGACTGACAGTACGGTAGCTCAATTGGTAAAGCGTTTGGCCCGGTCAGCCAAGAATTTGCTGGTTCGAGTCCCGCCCGTGCGCAAGTTTTTAGTTTCTTATTTTATCTTTATGAATATGAAATTTAACTTTCTCAAGAACTAGCGGTCTCGCGCGGAGTTGCCCGCATACATTTCGGATTTCCCGTAAAATGTTTAAACGCAAAACACTATACCTATTATCATGGTTAGTATGGTCGAGGTTAGCACTTGCACGATGAAAGTCGCTTGCACAAACCACACAAAAATGGGCGTCAGTTTAAGCAAAAGACGACGCGTGATGCAAGCGATTTTGGTCCTTG
Organism: Pyrausta purpuralis; assembly: GCA_963924145.1. Taxonomy (NCBI): domain Eukaryota; kingdom Metazoa; phylum Arthropoda; class Insecta; order Lepidoptera; family Crambidae; genus Pyrausta; species Pyrausta purpuralis. The sequence continues at coordinate 12,450,771 of OZ001669.1, read as the reverse complement.
AGGTTAGGTGGCGGTGGCCTCGATAGGACCTTCTCGCAGAGTCCAAAACAGCTAGCATAGCGTCAATCTACGTCTCAGGCTGTTTTATACTTCAGAGCCTTTCCCAAGAAATAAGCTATCTAACACTTTTTTTTTATGTTCGTCACGAGTTTTAATTCAATTCAAGTGGTTTTGGGGATCTGGATGCTTGGTTTTTGTTAAGGGCCAGTTTGCAAAATTTAAGGATTTAGCACACTGGTAGCGGTCTGCGTTCCGGTCCATACAAAATTGCCCGCAGGCGGTCCATATTATACGTACCGCACCGCAGACCGCAACTAGCGTGCACAAATCCTAGTCTCTAGGTATAGGTCGCTATGTACTATCTGGGGCTCGCACATTCACACAAGCACAATGGCAGACAAAAACAAGCTCTAAGCTTAGGCCTGTTTCACAATCTACAAATAAGAAGTAATTATAAAAATATATGACGTGTATGAAATATAAACGTCATTTTGTAAGAAGTACCGATAAGGACAGAGAACGCTACTGGAAACTTATTGTGAGACAGGTCGTAACTGTATCAATTTAAAGACGCTATCCTAATGTCATAATCTTTTTATATTTCAGAAATCCCACACCTGAAGAGAACCACTATATCACTGTGACGTGGCTTCCACTCACCCACGACAACCTTTACTACCTGAACATCAGCAACGAACTGTCACTCGGCTCAAACCCCGACCAACAAAAGATGGAGTTCTGGGAGGGACTCTACAACAAGTATTTCCGAATCTGGGACCACCCTAAAGCCAACACTGAAGAGGTTGTAAGAAAAAACGAACCAGTAATAGTGGTGGACACATTGCAGACCCCTGAGGCGTCCCAAGAATTGGCATCGGCCGTTGAAACTGTCGAAAGCGCTCCGGAAATAGTACCTACACCAGTCAACATTGTAAAATCACCAGAGGACATTCCTCCTAAAGTTGTAGAAAATGAAACAGTGCAAGTGGTCGAGGAATTAGAGAAAGATGAAGTTCACTTTAATGGTAACGGCAGTGTGGGTGCCAAACCTAGAACGTCGAACGAAATCAAAATGGCCCAAAACGGCAATGGGGTGCCCAAAGATGTCATTAGAGCTAACGACCCACCAGAGGATGATCTTCCCAAGAATATAGGCGTCAACAAATTCGTCAACTTCTTTGAATCGCTCGGTGGTAAGAAATAAGCCATAAACTAGGGTTAAGAATTTCAGTATTTATTCAAACACTTCGGCATTTAAAAAACATTCCATTTTATTTATTTTTGAAATTAATTTCGGGACCAAAAATATTGAATACATATCAATTTTTCGTCTAGTGGTACAGTTGAGGCAAATTAAAATTTACGATTCGGTATTAAATACCGCAAAGTTAGGGCTGGATTACATTGGATTGAGTTGAGATATTATACGGTAACAAATGAAGATCGCGACCGACGTTTGGTGAATGTCATATGAAAAGAAATGTATGTCAAATTAATTGCCACCAACTTATGTGAAGAATGGCTAAAAATTGAAATACAGATGTCACTTTGAAAACGTCATTACTTTCGGTACAAGTCAGTAGAACTTCCATTATCGATATTCACAATTTCTCGGAAGCAATTCTAAATATACTCTGTTTTTTAATTAAATAGACCAGAATGACAGCTTCAATCGCAATTTTGCTTTTTTAATGTTGCAAGCGTGTTGTGACAACTCTATTATGTGCGATTAATTGAACTTGTAATATGAGTTTTCAATAATCAGATTTTATTTTATAATTAAAAGAGCTATAAACAAACGTAATACATAAAAGTTGTTATAATGAGTAAAAAATATGTCTTTTCCCTTGCAATAGCCATATTATTGTATGATTTTTACCTATTTTGACATTTTACCACTTTTTATAAATAATTTATATTTGATAATGATGATACTTGTAAGAAACATAATTAACATTTATTTAAAAAATATTTAGATATATTGTTTTTAACATAATTCATGCTAATAGTATTTCTGCACAACACAAATTCAAAATAGAACTATTTATTCATTCTATTATCACTTAAAAACAACGATTGAATAAATTTAATTCTTCAATTATTAAGGAACGTCACTATTTTTGAATTACGAAAAACTGGCCACCCACCAAATGTCATTTTGGTCTATCTAATTTAAAATCAGAGTATAGGCGTACTTCTTTTTTTAACAATTAGTAAAGAATAAGTAAGTATAATGACAATCATTGTCATCATCCCGGCGTTGATCGCCCCCAGTAGTCTGTGACATCCGTGAAATGGCCCTCAATGCAATTTTCTTTAGCCCCAAGATAAAAATGGTAGAATGCCATTCGGCGTTAATTCCACCTTTGGTTGTGCAATGGAGTAAATAAACACATGTTTTTATTTTATCATCATGTAGATACGGCGGATAAAAAAAGGTCAAGATTTTTTATTTTCAAAAATACGGCAACCCTTTTTGTTCGTGTCATTCTGACAGTGGATCAGTTGGTGGCATAGCTTCAATCTACCAACGACCATCTGATTGTCGTTTGTCAACCGCGTTTAACCATCTACCCAATTGTACCCAATGTAGACTACCCTTTGTGTGTAAGATTCGTATATTTATGTAAAAATCTTTTATGTAAATAAATAATTGTGCTGAGTGCTATTAATGTCTTGAAGCAATATTATTATAGAAAAAATATACATACGTTAATGCTAAAATTTGATGTAATTATTTTATAAAAATATTGTATGTTTTACTTGTAACTAAGTCAGTTCTGATTTGTTAATAACTTTTGAAACTATTTCTATTGCTCGATACAGAGTATGAAATGTTTTTCCAATTCTATATTTAGTCAACACTAAAATGGTTGTTAAATGATAACAAATATTTGGCGTTATAAAAAATATTTTTGTGTTTTAAAATCATGATTTAAATATGAATTGTATGTTAACAGAACGTTATGTGCCAATCGTGGAAGTAGATTTAGTTTTATCCATTAATTTTATTATTACTTGGTAATAATAGATGTGTATTTTTATATAATTATACTTGTGGATTTAATAAAATCATGTTAATTGATATTTTCTTTCATTTGTTCCAATTTTTTTAGTATAATATCTTATCCCTGACTTTTTACAACAAAAAAAATTGCACTCCGGGAGTGCCGGCAGAAGTGAAAACTTGAATATCAATGTTGTGCATTTTTGATTTTTTGGAATAGTTAGGGAATAATTTTGAATGAATTTCTCATATTATCAATATAAAAGTACTATCATTTTTGTGATGGAATACAATAATAATAATAATAATATATTTTTATAGAATACAATATTTATTAATTACGCTATCGTACACAAACATTACAATTTATATTATATTAAATTTCATTAAAAAGTTTATCTCTCAGAAAAATCAACTTACATCCATAATTTCGCCAACCGTCTTACGGTTTTTCGATCAGGTCACGTGTCCTGACGCGAGTTTCACATTTTTCCCCCATCCCACAAAAGTGCTCAACGCCGCTAAAGAAGTTTTCACTTCAAAAAAAACCTTAAATACTTTTCATTCTCTGCTAAAAAACAGTCACAGTCTAAAAGGATTCAATAAATAGTCAACCACGCATAATCACACTACCTATGCCAAACAACAGTTGCAATCAAGAAGTAAACCGTTAGCTCCTCGAGCCCAGCAGAAACCACTACGTCAAACACTTTTTTTTTAAACTTATTTTTTTTACTAGGTAGGGAAAATGAAAATACGATTGTTATATTTATAATTTAATTCCAACAACCATAAACTATTAAAATTATTAACGAAGTACTGGTAAAAATTTAAACACATTTGATGTTCGTGGATACATATCACAGATAATTTTATTTTAAATAGTAGGTATTTGGTTTAAAAAAAACATATTCGGGAATGTAAAAGAAAAAATATAGATTACAGTATTTATAAAAAATATATAAGATATACATTGCACTAACACTTAATCTTCGGTCTGTTTTTGTTTGCTAGTCTAATACTGTAAACAATATTTTATAACTTTTAAAAAATATCTGTTTTTTTTTACTATTTGATTAAAAAAGATATCAGTATTTCTTTAAGTAGTGATTCTTGTGTCTTATCTTATTTAAAAAATAATCATTTCGTTAATATTCAGATTGTTTACAATAATCGACTAGCAAAGAAAACGGACTTACCTAAGTTAACACTTTTATTATCTCAAGGCAATCGTCAATACTTTGCCACTCGTCCAATAGTGCATTATATGCAATGCACGAACATGAAAACTTATCTATTCTTTGTGTTTTAACACTTTTCAGGGCAGTATCCCAGACACAAACTTTTATTGTTTTACGCCTATAAATAAATATAAATATTGGACACTAATCACATAAATCGCTCTGATCCCAAAGTAAGTAGCTAATGCACTTGTGTTATGGAAATCAGACACAACGGTGGTACCACAACACCCAGGCCCGAGACATAGATAATAATTTTCTACATTGACCCGACCGGGAATCGATCCCGGGACCTCAGAGCGACGATGCCTTGTAACTCGGCGTTCTTAGCCACTTCACCATGGAGTTCGTCAGTCGTCTATAGCCGTTCACTGTCACGTTAAGTGTTCAGAGTGTTCCATATATAGTCCCCCTAGCCGATTTCGACTACGGCTGGCCAGTCACAACGACTAACCGTCTGTGCGGGACATATTATAGTGCACAAGTGTGTGCGCAAACACAGGTGCACTCTCTATTCCTTTCACCCTCATAGCTCGATGGGACAGCAATCTGACACAACCGGAGAGAGTTCAGGCGCAGGACCTATATGTCATGCATGGACATACCGCGCTAACTTATCAGTGCATTACATATAATGCATGAACAGTAAAAGTGTTAACTATAGTCTTTAAGATGACAATACCAATATATCATTGACCATACGCAGATTACCTAATTAACTAAAAAATTATTAAACCAGCACCAATTCTGTCAGTCTTACATAAAATCTAATATTTGCTAATAACTTACATAAATATAAATAGTAAATAGCACTTGTAAAAAGCAACTTTGGCTGTTGTGACAGACGAGGAATCGAACCCCGTGTCAAACGCAATCCGGGCGTAAGCCTAACTTACATAAAATCTAATATTTCTTTATTAATTATTCTATTTGCTATGTGCTAAGTAGGTGGCAGATAAACCCGGATCGATGACAGCGCTCACAGTGACCAAAACAAAACCGGCCAAGTGCGAGTCGGACTCGCGCGCTGATTTACCGTGCCAACTTTAACTGAATTAAAGAATCCACTTACTTCCACTTAGTAAAATACAACCATATTTTGTTGACTGCAAATTCAACTTTGTTTTTCATAGTGTTTGCATGAAGAACAAAGTTATGTTTGCGGTTGTTGAAAATGTGCTATATGTATATCAAAAACTTCTCGTTCGATTTCGTCCAAACTAATTTTCGTTGACAGTATTTGTTAAGGTCTACATTATATATATTTCTCAAAAGTTACACTCGCTTAGTTTAGAAGTTAGATGTGGGGGACGCCTATTTTACCACTTTGGAAGCGTCTAGCTATGAAACGTTAGACTTTAAAAGAAAATGGTTTTAGGAACCTCAATATCATTTTAAAAGACCTATCAGTAGACACCCCAGACGCATAGGTTTGACTAAAAAAAATATTTTTCGGTTTTAGTTTCATGTATGGGAGCCCCCTCCCCCTTAAATAGCTTTTTTTTGTATAAAAATCGTAAAGCGGTTAACAGGATACATCTTCCTACCAAATTCCAACAGTGTGATGTTTATAGTTACAGAGTAAAGTGGCTGTGACATACGGACGGACAGACAGACAGACAGACAGACTTGACAAAACTATAAGGGTTCCGTTTTTTGCCATTCGGCTACAGAACCCTAAAAGGCAACGTCAGGGGACGTCTGTCACCATTTCTCTAGCAATTTTAGTGCAAAATTTTACGTATCTGTGCATTATATTTTATTAATAAGTTACAATCGACTATAGAGTCTATAGAGACCTCTTACACACTGCGACTATGCTAAAGCATTGATGCAGTTGCGATGCAGCATCGATTCAGTCGCAAACTGTCAACCTTTTACACACTTAATTGACCTAATTCTAAGAGAATACACATTTAAAAAAAAAACAGGTTTTATGTGTTGTTAGTTTTACTGACACTTCTGATCATGTCTTGCTGTGTGGACGCTCTGTCGCGAGAGAAGTCGGTACTAAGTTATTCACCGCTGCGCTGCGATAACATTATTTTTATTATATTACTATCTATGTTCATAAAACACTAATTATTGCTTGTTCACGTATCTTGAAGTGTTTGCACTCGTGATAGCTTGTCTTATAAATAAATAGACAGGGCATTTTTAATGAAGATTTTTTTTAAAATGTGACCCATATTAAAAAGTGGTTCAATTGATTCTGCTCGTTATTCCAATCAACCTATTTTCAGGTTTTACGAATTTTTTAACATTATACACGTTGTATATTGGATATGTGCATGGGCACCTTTAATAATAAAATAATAGTCCCCCTAGCCGATTTCGTCTAGGGTAGCGACAGCGACTAACCGACTGCGCGGGACATATTATATTGCACAAGTGTGTGCGCAAACACATGTGCACTCTCTATTCCTCTCACTCTCATAGCCCGATGGGACAGTGATCTGACACGACCGGAGAGAGATCAGGCGCAGGACCAACGGCTTCACTGGCGCAGCGGTTAGAGGATCACACTTTAAATAGAATGCTCCAGAGGTCCCAGGATCGATCCCCGGGTCGAGTCAAAATACGTACGTGGGTTTTTTCTGTTCAGAAATTCTCACAATAGACCGGAGTTTGGAACTTAACGGTGTTTCACCTTAACTACAGCCTGTATTTTTTTTAATTTCAATTTTCAATAACTATTCTATAATTTTGCCTTATCACTAATTATACCTTCCCAAAACTTATAGCTATCCCAGTCCATATTTCTTTGAATACTTATCTCGTCATTAATCACTAACACTTTTTTTTCTTGCGGGGTGTATGGCACCCATTCAACTTTTTGGTTGCTCCATGTTGGTTTTCTGAAAATTAAAAAAAAATGTACAGTCGCCGGCACATCAGGTTACACACTTTTGTTGCAAACTAGCCCTTATTCCAACTGCATAAGATACCGCAGTGTGTACCTTGACGTGATTTTGTCTGTACTTTAAAATATATGTCGTTAAGCCTAGTCAGAGGCCTTATGGGAGCTTGATAACATCTGACAGCAGGGTTAGGGGATGTCCATCAATCACGTGAGGCTCGAAAGTGGGGGGAGGGGGTTTACAAAAAATCACGATATATCACAAAGGGGGAGGGGGAGTGTTGCAATATATCACGTGTTTTTTTTCTCTCTTAGTATTTCATAATTTTTATGTCGGTCAAAAACAACCTGCAACATTTCAGTCTTCATCTAAACCTCTTATTATTGTAGCCTATAATATAATTAGATGATACTTACCTGCATTTTTATTGTAGGTGCTAAAAATACACGTGATATATGCGGAGGGGGGGGGGGGGGGGTAGTATTAAAATTAAAACCTCACAAGTTATCACCGAGGGGGAGGTGGGGGTTAAAAAGTGTCAAATAATAATAATACATCACGTGATTAATGGACGGCCCCTTAGTCGCTTGCCTTGCAAACACCCCTCCACCAACCCGCACTGAGCCCGCGTGGTGGAGTATGGCTCAAACTACCTCATAGTTGAGGTAAAAGGCCTTTGCCCAGCAGTGGGATGTTACAAGCTAACTTTACTATGATACAGTAACTCAGTACGATAGAATATTTGACAAATAAGTATCTAACTGAATTATAAGATGAGTAATCTAGAACCTAAAAAATTTAATGCGAAAAATAGCCTTAAGTGACTTAACAGAATTTGGGTCTTATTTCATGCTAATAAGGTAGTTTTTTGTGGTAGAACTATGATAGCATAGCATGTTAAAGTAATTGATTTTTCACGTCTAAACTACTAGACCGATTTTGATGACATTACATTATGTTCCCAGATAAATTCTTACCCTAGGAAGGACATAAAGTGTTTGTCTGTAAATTCATCTTTGTGGGGTCTAATCTGATACGAGAAATCGGATACTTGCACAAGCAATTTTACAGGAGTGTCAGTTTCAAAATACACTAGTAAAGGCCCGTTTCACGAGCAGCAATTTATCATTAACCAAAAAATAATTTATATATAAAGCATCATTTTGTATGAAGTATTAGACAGATTACGTATTCGTCGGCCTCAGCGGCCACGTTCCCGTTTCACATTTTTTATTTTTTATTTTATCACCGTTTATCAAACCTTATCTTCCCTGTTATCCCACGAAAATTTTAACACAAAAATCAGCCAAATCGGTTCAGTCGTGTTAAGTTATAGCGAGACTAACAAAATTGCAATTAATTATGACACTGTGAAACAGGCCAGAAGTTAAATATTTTAATAGCGGTCCTGCGACTGCGTTTGCGCGTTTTGAGTTTGAGTCTCTTTTCCCGTCGAAGCGTGATATTTTATAGCCTTAATGCCTTCCCCAATAAATAAGGTGTCCAACACAAAAAAAAAAAAAAAATCAGTTCAGTAGTTCATGAGATTATCGTGTTTAAACAAATAAACGAACAAATTCTTCAGCTTAATAATATTAGTAGAGGTAAAATATCATCATTATCAGCCAAAGGACGTCCACTGCTGGACATAGGCCTCCCCCACGGCTTTCCACAGCGACCGATCACAAGCGGTCTGCATCCAGTTTGATCCTGCGATCTTTATAAGGTCGTCTGTCCATCATGTCGGTGGACGTCTTACGCTGAGTCTTTGGTCGAAGGGTCTCCAATCTAGAACTTCCCTGCCCCAACGGCCATCAGTTCTTCGCGCTATGTGCCCTGCCCATTGCCACTTGAGCTTACTGATTCTCAAGGCTATGTCCGTTACCTTAGTTAGATAAGATAAGATATACTAACCCATATTTAGCAAAATTAGTCCACGCTTCACTCAAGAAGTTGACTATCTCCAAATCTTTTTCGTTACATTTGTTCGCTTTATTTTTCCTATAAAATTGATACTGTATTCCATCTCCGTGAGTAGATCCTTTCACATCCAAATTTTTCATTACATTTAAATTCATATTGCCATAATAATTAAATTTGCACACATACAATTCGTTACAATATTTTGATACTACTTCTGCGAATTTCGCATTGTCTCTATTAAAGTATGCGTCTGATAACATTGTTAAATACTCAATTTTCGTAGCATCATTGATTTCTTTATTATTAAAATAGTATTTATTTAAAGCTTTCGCCATTCTATCACTCTTTGGGTCATCATCTCTGATATGCAAATAGCCCGGTATGAATAATTTTAAATTCTTTTCATAATTTATTCCGTCTTCATTGAACCTTACAAATGAGGCGCCTTCATACATATTTGATCCGAGTATTGTCGGAACTTTTATAAATCTATTCGATTGAAAAACATCTATCGGTGGTTCATCCCAAAAGTTTTCAACACCCTCAAACTTTTTTTCTACAACGCCCATAAGTATAGGAGCAATTTTGTAAGGATGTATTTCAATCATACTATATGTTGTCACTAACTCTTCAATAGGCAAACTCTGGAAGTAATCATATAACTCATGCACATTGCTAATCTCTTTGCCAAACTTTGTTGCTATGAATTTAGCCTGAGCGATATTGTCTTGGCCATGGAAGAATAAATCGTTCAGACTGTGTCCGGATTGAGCAATCATTTTATGGTACAAACCGACTGTCATTTTGGATGTAAGAAATGCTGTGCATAAAGCAGCGCCTGCACTTTCTCCGAACAGAATAATATTATTAACATCCCCATTGAAGTTTTGAATATTTCTATTCACCCATCGTAAAGCTGCCACGCAGTCTTTCATACCAGCGTTCCCAGGTACTTCCGGTGTCTCAAGGCAAAGAAAACCTAGTATACTCAACCTATAGTTTATTGTCACTAAAATCACATTATGCCTTATGTAATAATCTGGTTGGTAATAATCTCCATAACCAACAAGTAGTCTGCCACCGTGTATAAAGAATAATACCGGTAGTTTTTCTAATTTCTCCGCTGGCAAGCTTGGTGTGTAAATGTTTAAGTACAAGCAGTCTTCGGATCCTTCAAAGCCTTTAAATGAGTAAGGATTGAACTGGGCACATTTGTTTCCTGGTTTTGTACAATCTTTTACGCCAGACCAACTTTCTGGTGGTTGCGGTGCCTGAAATTGTTAACAAAGGATATGATATTAATCATTGCCATTTTTAATCAAGAGTGAAACAAATGGATTACAATTTTGACAAAGAAAAGGAAGTTTAAGAAGAAGGCTTTTGTAATAAGAAATCTTACGGGGGGTAGTATTGCTCGCGTCCGTAGGACATACCACCTTTTCCTAGGCCCACCCTACACGTGCCCACCGGGTGGTGCTATATGAGCAATGTCAACGCCGAGCAACAGGCGGCGGTTAAGCTAACCTGTATCTAGGTTATCACAAACCTTGAGAGATTAAATCCTCTCTAAAAAAGTGACGACTGTGCCTTGGGAAAGCACCGTTGTATGTTCCCACCTACTCTTATGAAATATGAAAGAAAGTGAAGATATTTTGTCATGCACCCCGGCTGACCCCCGGCGCTTGCAGGTACCCGGGCCTGCAACTGTGAAATATGTTACCGGAGACTGCGCAGGAGCGAGCGACCAGGCCTCTGCGACAGGTAATGTCACTGGAAGCAATAAAAGTAAAAAACAAACAACAGGCTTTTCACACCGGCCTATTTACGCAACGACCTAGATCCTTCTCACAAGGCAGTCCAGCAAGTGAAAGGGAAAATCTACCTCTCTCGGACTCACCATCAGTGAGTAACTCCACTAACAGAGACTGCCAGCCCTCATGGCTCCAACACAACGCAACCAGAAACGAAAAGGAGAAAAATAACCCGGCCAAGTGCGAGTCGGACTCGCCCACTGAGGGTACCGTGCCAACTTTAACTGAATTAGGGATCTACTTACTTCTACTAAGCTTAAATACCATAATATTTTGTCGACAGTAGATATAACTTTGTTTTTCATAGTGTTTGTATGAAAAACAAAGTTATGTTTGCGGTTGTTGAAAATGTGCTATATCTCAAAAACTACTGGTTCGAGCCCGTACGAACCAATTTTCGTTGGAAGTATTTGTTAAGGTCTACATCACATATTTTTTTCAAAACTTTCACTTGCTTAGTTTAGAAATTAGATGGGTGGGACGCCCATTTTACCACTTTGGAAGCGTCTAGCTGTGAAACCTTAGACTTTAAAAGAAAATGGGTTTAGGAAACTCTATGTCATTTTGAAAGACCTATCTATAGACACCCCACACGTATAGGTTTGACTAAATTTTTTTTTTAGGTTTTAGTTTCATGTATGAGAGCCCCCCCTTAAATATCATTATTTTTTATTTTTTGTATAAGAATCGTAAAGCGGTAAACAGGATACATCTTTCTAACAAATTTCAACAGTGTGATGCTTATAGTTACAGAATAAAATGGCTGTGACATACGGACGGACGGACGGACGGACGGACGGACGGACGGACGGACGGACGGACGGACGGACGGACGGACAGACGGACAGACGGACAGACGGACAGACAGACAGACTTGACGAAACTATAAGGGTTCCGTTTTTTGCCATTCGGCTACGGAACCCCAAAAACAGTCCACCAATTTCAAAACGACCCATAAGTACACAAAGCACAAGTACAACAAACAGATTTAGTGGTCTCCCAATAGATCTTACTGATGAAGAACCAATAGAAGGCCAGGCTGCTCCACTTAAAAAAATGCATAAACCGCCACCTATAATTCTTTACGGCATAGACAATCTATCGAGTCTAACCGAATTATTAGACAAAAGTGTACCGAGTGGAACTTACTCATACAAGATTATTAATAGACATCAACTGAGGATCATCATACAGTCCACTGACGTATACAAAGAGCTTATAGAGCACATTCGAAGTAATGGCCTAATTGGTCACACCTTTACACCAAAAGAGAAAAAGTCCTACAGAATAGTAGTTAAGAACCTGCACCACACTACACCATCAGCAGCTATTATCGAAGAATTAAAAAGGACCGGCAAAAAAGTCAGAGGAGAAATAGTATGTGCCATATACAAGAAGAACAAGAAACCCTTAAACATGTTTTTCGTAAATATAGAACCTAGTCCAAACAACTCTGACCTAAAAAAAATACAATACATCTACCATACAAGAGTTAAGATCGAGGATCCCCGGAAATCTAACGACATACCCCAGTGTATCCGATGCCAACAGTACGGACACACCAAGAACAATTGCATGCGCCCATATCGATGCGTTAAATACGTAGAAAGGCACAAGACTACAGATAGTCCTAAAAAGGATAGGAATACTCCGGCCACCTGTGCCCTCTGTTTCGGCAACCACCCAGCGAACTATAAGGGGTGTCAAGTATATAAAGAAATACGAGCACGTAAAATGAACCAGACTACAAACCGCAAAACACTACCTATAAGACCATCTCAAAAGTTACCCTCTCCACAACACGAAATTCCACCACTCAAAAGCTCAAACAGTTTTATGAAAAAAGCCAAGATGACCACACGACGCACGACGTCGAAAAGAAAAAGGCATACTCTACAGCTACTCGACGCCAGGAAAGAAAAACAGAGGACGTACAGCCTCAGCCAACAAGTTCACTCGAACAAATTATTATCAAACAATCCGAAAAAAATGATATATTAATACAACAAATGGGCACCTTACTAGGATTGCTCACGCACGACACTCATAGCCCGGCAGCAAAAATGAAAGTTCTACGGATTGCCACGTGGAACATCAATGGCTTAGCGTCTAACAAATTGGAAGTGGAACTATTTCTAAGCCAAAATAAGATTGATATCCTATTAATCTCAGAGACCCACCTAACTCAGGAAAGAAAAATTACGATAAACGGATATAATGTGTGCTATGCTAGCCACCCTGATGGCACGTCGCACGGCGGTGCTGCAATAATAATCAGGGAAAGTATAAAACAACACTCGCTCTTTAATATTCAACACCCGTACATCCAAGCTGTGGCAGTCGCAATAGATGACTGGCAAGGAACACTTGACGTTGCTGCTGTGTACTGCCCACCTCCACATGGCATCCAGGAACACATGTTTACTGATTTCTTCTGCAAACTTGGACGAAGATTTATCAGTGGTGGTGACTGGAACGCCAAAAATATTTCCTGGGGTTCAAGACTAACTACTACGCGAGGTCGAGAACTAAAGAAAGTAGTAGACATCAATTCTCTCACAGTACTTTCTACCGGAGAGCCAACTCAATGGCCTACTGATCCCAAAAAAACTCCTGATCTTATTGACTTCTTCATTTCACGGGGAAAATCAGAGCTAGATGGAATCATGCCTGGACGGGACGTCTGATCACACGCCCATAATCTGCACACTGCGCACCACAGTCATCTGGAGACAATCACTTGATACCCTATATAATAATAAGACTGACTGGGAATCCTTCCGCCACTATCTAGATGAGAAGATCAATCTGTCAATTAGACTCAAAACGGAAGAAGATATAGAGAGCGCCACACAGTACTAACGCCACTAACTTAATCCAAACGGCAGCATGGTTATCTACACCCCATTTTGATTGTAAAACACAAACACAAGACGTGTCTATAAAAATGAAAAAATAGGTTGCCAAAAAGTAAAAGCTAAGACGTCAGTGGCAAACAAGTAGAAACCAAACAGGCAAAAGAGCACTCAACAAAACGCAGAAAGTTTTAAAACAGATGCTTAGAGACAATGAAAACAAAACCCTTCAGGATAAACTAATAACTTTGTCACCACATAAAGCTGATGATTACTCCCTTTGGAAAGTAACAAAGCATCTTAAAAGACCGAAAGAGTATATACCCCCTCTTAGGCGACCAAACGGCTGCTGGTCCAGAAAGCCATCAGGAAAAGCAGAGCTATTTGCGGAGTTTCTTTGTTGATGTAAGAAAGCCCCGGGTTTCGATCTAATAACGGCCGAGATATTGAAGCAGCTGCCAAGGAAAGAATAGTACTCCTTACGATACTATTCAATTCAATACTTAGACTACAGTACTACCCATTACTTTGGAAAATATCGGTCATAACCATAGTCGCCAAACCTGGAAAGCCCCAAACAGAAATAAGTTCCTACAGACTCATAAGTTTGAACTGTTTGAGAAACTTCTACTGCAAAGACTCCTACCTATACTGGAAGAATAAAAAATAGTGCCGATTCATCAGTTTGGCTTTCGTAAGAACCATGGCACTATAGAGCAGAGCCACAGAGTGGCGCATACTATCCGCCAAACCCTGGAAAGAAAGGAGTTTTGCTCTGCTGCGTTCTTAGATGTACAGCAGGCGTTTGATCGTGTGTGGCATAAGGGTCTCCTATGCAAGTTAAAATTACGTCTACCAAGCACCGGCTACATGCTCCTCAAATCCTATCTCCAGGATCGCATGTTCCAAGTCAGAATCGAAGAAAGCCTGTCACCTATATGCAACATAGATGCTGGAGTCCCCCAGGGATCTGTGTTGGGCCCAGTCTTGTATACAATATACACTTCAGATCTACCTATTTCAAATGATACAGTGATCGCCACCTATGCTGATGATACGGCTCTACTCTCAAGTCACAAAGATCCAAATATAGCCTTCATGAAATTACAGAAACACATGGACAAAATTGGGATTTGGCTTAAAAAGTGGAGAATTAGGGCAAGTGCTTCTAAATCAACACATGTCACTTTTACTCTGAAAAGAGGAGACTGTCCGCCTGTAAAGCTGGATGGAGAGATTTTGCCTCACCAGGAGGATGTAAGATATTTAAATATGCATCTAGACAAAAAACTGTGGGAAAATCATATTAAAGCCAAAAGAGACCAGGCAAATAAAAAACTGAGAGACATAATTATTATTTTGTTTTTATAGTGTTTTGTCACTATACAAACTTAATAATATAAATAGCAAATTGCACTTGTAAAAAGCAACTTTGGCTGTTGTGACAGACGAGGAATCGAACCCTGTGTTGATATTGTGAGAGCAATCTCGCAACATTGATGACGCCACGCAGCCTTCGCGTTAAAGAAAGCGCTTGCAAAATTCAACAGGCTTGCTAAATGTGACGGTGGCCGAGTGGTATAGGCATACGCCCGGATAGCGTAAGACACGGGGTTCGATTCCTCGTCTGTCACAACAGCCAAAGTTTCTTTTTACAAGTGCAATTTGCTACTTATATTATTAAGTTTGTATAGTGACAAAACACAATAAAAACAAAATAATAATTATAAATTGGCTTCGTTCATCTTAACCAATTGTTAAATATTTGTAAAAATATTTCCTTCGGATATTGTGAGAGCAATCTCGCAACTTTGATGACGCCACGCAGCCTACGCGTTAAAGAAAGCACTTGCAAAATTCAACAGGCTTGCTAATGTGACGATGGCCGAGTGCTAATGTGAAGTTGCCTTTTACAAGTATAATTTGCTATTTATATTACTGAGAGACATGTACTGGCTGATAGGAAGACAATCGTCGCTTAAATTGGAAAATAAGATCCTAATCTACAAAAGTATAATCAAGCCAGTCTGGGCATATGGTATAGAGGTCTGGGGATCAGCAAGCCACTCCAATATTGAAATCTTTCAACGCTTCCAAAATAACGCCTTGAAAACAATTGTTCGTGCTCCATGATTTACCAAAAATACTGAAGACCATGAATATCTGGAAATGCCTACAGTCAAAGAACAGATAGAAAAGCCCTGTAAAACCTACAAACAAAGATTGGAACACCATAGAAATTGTATGGCAAGGTCACTCATGCATACAGAAAATAATGCATTCCGTCTGCAAAGGTCAAGACTGGGTTCAATCTGAGCTATGTTACTATATGAGATGTCGCATCATTGGACGTGACATATCTCCAAAAATAAATAATAAACAAACCATCAGATTTAATTAAAGATGATAGATCTGGCTGATCGTAAATAGAACAAAAAAAGAAATCTTGAGTGTAGCAAGGGATTGAAGGTCCAAGCCAAAAAGAAGAAGTGAATACTCTGCTTTGTAGTCAATTCAATTTTAAAATAATGACCTCCTTGAAGCATGCTCACACATTGCTACAAGCTTATGTTAAAAATTAAAATTACATTTATTCCCTAGGTACTTAGATATTGGATTTTAATACAATATTACATTCTCAGATATCTCTGAATGACTCACTTTGAGTTCACCAACCATGACATATCTAACAATGTGATGGGGAAAGTGCTGTAAAAAAATACTTTACAAACCTGAAAACGTAATTTTCCAACAGGTGGCTTTGCATATGGTATTCCTTCAAAGCTGAAGTATTTAATGCCTTCAAATGTGGTGCATTTTTTGCCCTGTATGACCCCTTGGGCCACTTTAACTTGGCATGCCATTCTGAAAATAAAGATTACTCTTTCTTAGCTCATATCATTGAAAAAAATCATTTTAATTAAGATCACAGATTATCAAGACAGTACCTATTTTCTTGAAATTTGATAAAATAATATTAAATAAATAGTCCACAACTATATTATCATCCCAAGAATGGGCTGGTTCCCTATAATTCCATATAAAAGGATTTTTTAACGGCTTCTAAGTGCTATATAAAGCAACTTACCTGAAGTAATTGTACTTTTAACTACTTTTCAATGATAATTCAACGCAGCATGAATATTTGTCTCCGCAAATGACAACTTAAAAACAAACAAGGGTACAATAGCTCTTTAACTAAGGAAGGAAACTAATCTGAACTTTAGACTACGTTTTTATCTCGCTTTTAGATAAAATTGTAGAACGCTATTTTGTAAGACAGGCAATTACAAATTATGAGGAGCCATAGGTCGATTGTAAAGATTACATTCGATAATGAAAAACCTTGGGTTTTCGCATAAATTTGCATGGAAATTATCAATTTCCTGTTGAATTCTGAAATTATTCTATAAATGTCAAAGTGATTGATTGACAGACAATGACGGAGACAGTCTAACGGCCTTACCACAAATAAATAAACAAGGTTTGAACTACTGTTTAAATGTTATGCGGCTAAAGTGTAATGTATGTCACCCTTATGTCATTTGACTTGATTGACGTTGTTTTTAAACTAGCCGTATCATATTTAAACAGTTGTCCAAACCTAGTTTAATTATTTGTGGTAAGGCAGTAATTCTTTAGGGTTCATTCAAATACGGATAAACCAGTAAATAAACGCAAATAAAAAAAAAATTTTTTCGGCAGTTTAGCCAAGTATTATTATTAGGATTTACTAGGTACTCCAAAACGTTAGTTACTTAAATTAGGCCCTGCTTGGCCATTATTAGTGGTTCTCAAAGTGGGCGATTGACGCTCCCTTGTGGGCGCTGTTGGCCAATAGGGGGGCGGTAAGTGGCCTAGAAGAAATTAGGGGGCGCGGGTGGTGGTGTTCTGAACTTCAGCTCCTTCATATTTTAAAATTTACAGAAATTTAATTTCTTCTACTACACAACATCCATTTTTAGATCTAATTTATATCATTTTATATTGTACTAGCGGTCCTCCGCTACTTCATCAGCGCGTTTTGAGTTTACTTCCTCCCTTCCTGTTGCAGCGTGATATACTATAGCCTTAAGCCTTCCGCAATAAATAATCTCCAACACAAAAATATTATTTCAAATCGGTCCAATAGCTACTAAGATTAGCATGTTTAAACAAACAAACAAACTTTTCAACTTTTTAGTATTAGTATAGATTAAAAAATAAACTCATCATATATCACATATAATTATTTTGCGTTTGTAACGCTATTAATAGCTTATAATATTTAGTAGGTAATCAATATTCGTGTCTTCAAGTGTCACGCACAAGTTAGGTCTCCACCTTCGAAACTTAAGCGGTTAGAATGTTGTAGGCGCGGTAGGCATGCTCACATTCCCACAATCATATTCACAATCGAGGCAATCGAGGAACGTTTATCAAGTTAGGATTGGGCAAAAAATATCGATATATATTTTTTCAGAAAAATATCGATATAAATTAGCGATATTTTTTCCCGCGATATATCAATTTTCGATATTTATTTTCAGATATCAAAATCGATATATTTTTAAAGCTCTGCTGTCTGCTCATGCGTCACATTATGTTTTTGACCAATCCGATTTCTCAAATTTAGAAAATATGCAGTAGGCTGTATGGGTTTAGTTTCTTTGCTTCAAACACAAACAAAACTTACACTCTATGACTTGCTTGTCTATGACAATGACATTGCTTGTTGGTTTGGTTGGTATCACTGATGCACTGTACTGACTGCATTTTAGAGTGTTGGTACGAGGTAAGGTACGAAACGAACGTTGTTTTGTTAATGTTATTTTTTCTGTGTGAATTGTATTTAAGTTAAACGTCATGTCTGCTGTATGGAAGTTCTTTAAAAAAAAGTGGGAACGAAGAACCTGTTTCTTGTAACTTGTGCAGTAAAACGTATAAAACTTGTGGAAACACTACAAATTTAGCAACACATTTAAAAACGAAGCACCATTTTGCTTATTTACAAATAATATTTGCTTTAAAATTTCGATAATTTTAGCAATTTTTATAAATAATTGCAAATTGGACAAAAAATATCGATATATCGAAATATCGATATTTCTTGGGTGATTTATATCGATATATTTAAAAAATATCGATACGATAAATATCGATATTTTTTTTCCATTTGCCCATCCTTATATCAAGTTCTTTAATATTTTTTTTTATTTTTTTTTTTACACTTATCATGCTTTTGCTTGCATCTACGTTTATCATGTTCCGTTTGTATTGGTCTAGGTGTTTTCTATGTATATCATGTATGTATTTACAAACAAAAAGTATTTAAGTATTATATCCGTTGTCTGGCACCCATAACACAAGCTTTGAGTAGCTTACTTTGGGACTAGATGGCGATGTGTGGGAATGTCCAAAGGCTATTTATTTGATTCAAATTCGTTGTGTTCCATGAATATCAGTCTACCCGGAAGAATTCGGGTTCAGAAATTTGCAAAACAACGTCTAGTTTTTATTTTTTCAGTTGCATGATTTTCCAGAATTTAAAATGCGCTAGGAAAATCGGTATTTTGGTATATCTGTCCTATGTAAGTCGGTATATTTCAGTATTTTTTGAGGTGCCTCGGTATTTTCGTAAAATTTAATGGACACACTGACAACCCGTCAGGTGTAGTGGTTGAGAAATCGCCTACTACGCAGCGAGTTGCGGGTTCGATCCCCGCTCAATACAAACATTTGTGTGCATTAACATGTCTGTTTGTATTGGTCTGGGTGTTTTCTATGTATATCATTTACCAACAAAAAGTAGTTAAGTATTATATCCGTTATCTGGCACCCATAACACAAGCTTTGAGTAGCTTACTTTGGGAATAGATGGCGATGTGTGGAAATGTCCAAAGAATATTATTATAGGAGTTTATTACCTCAACATATTTTGTTCAATGTTCGTGTTATTCAAGCAAATTTCATACATATATTTCAATAATTACGTTTGTTCAAATTCAATTATTAGACTATCCATCCATCCAACCATCCATCACACAGACTACTCCAGTCATCATCATCATCAGCCCAAAGACAAAGATTTGATAGATTGTCACTTGCCATTAATGGCCATTCTCTTTACTACTATAGTCAAAGGTAGATATCTCTCCGGAAATAGAATTTCGACAATTGGAGATAGGATTTCGCATTGCCAGAAGTTTTTTGTGGACATAAAATCGAAGGTAGAAAAAGATTTCTATTTTGAGAAGTGCAAAATCATAGATTTAATGAATAAAGGGAATGGCCATAAGAGTACAGTCGGTGGATAGATCGACCATCTTCTTTCTGAATGAAATAGGAGGATAGGCCACTAACACAGATAACTTCGAGTATGTCTTAAACTAAGGTGTACATACAGTCTGTTGTACACTTTCTTCAGTCGTAAATAGGCTGGTGGACAAAAATTAGGTGGACAAAAATTGGGTGGATATATATTCCCACTCAGTAAGTAAAAATTGTTTTTTTCCCAATTTACCCAGGTGTTAATTAAGCATGCTGGGTAAGTATTAAATTAACGAAGAATACTCATTGTTTTGTTCAGTCATTTTTTATTATTTTATTATTCAGTACATAAAACATTTTATTGTCACGAAATAATAAAAGAAGAGTTAAAAATTATTAAATCTAGACTATAAACTTAAACATGTGTGATACGTAAACCAGAAACAATGAAAAAAAAGGTACAAAATAATAGATACAATGACGACTAACTAATATTCACATCAAAGATCTGTTTCTCAAGCCAAAAGGATGAAGTTTACCGCTATGAAGACATATTTTGCCCCTAAAATACCCTAATTTTCTTGAGCTACAGGTGCATGATAAATGATTTTGTGGTTTCCATTCAAAATCAGAATAGTAAAAACCTACAGAACCTTAAAAAAAATGTATTATGTAATTGTAAACTTTTTTTTTTCTTTCAGACTCAGATTATATTCTACGGTTTTAATATACAGCCATACACACTGGTAATAAAAAAGTAAACCATATTTTCAAGTAAAATCACAAGACTTTTTATCTTTTCTGTCAATATGATGCCCATTATGGCTGCGTTCCGTTTTGCGCCAATATCACTGTTAGCACTGTGAGCGTCAAAAGCCGTTCCGATTTGATTAGCGTGCTGACAGCGCTGTTGACGCGATTTCATTTCGGAACGGTTTTAGATAACATTTGCTGTTCTTTGAAGCAAAAAGACGTCAAATGCGTCAATGTGACAGTTCGCTCAGAGCCGCTCACGGTGCTAACGCAGCAAAACGATTGCACTGTGAACGCAAGATGGCGGTGATAGTGACGTCAGCCGTGACGTCACTACAGCTATCGTTGACTCGCTAACGCCAAATCGGAACGGTTTGTAAGCGCGATATCAGTGATATTTTCGCTGTCAGCGCAATACGGAACGCAGCCTATCTCGTATCTATGCTAACAACAAAACGCAGCGTTCAAAGCGAAATCTCAAACATCTCGTGGCCATGATCAAAACGAAAATGTCATTAGTTGTCACCTCAGTAATGGCGGCCACCATCGTTTCGACATATGTAGCGTGACAAGTCATGTCGTTTTTGTCCATGTTACACGAAAAAATCCAATGGCAGATTCTTTTTTCGGGCTCGATACTTCGCTATCGGTAAGTTTAAAAACAATTCTGCTGGAAAAAACAGCTCAAACTTTGTGTACTATGTCATATTTTGTACGCTCAGCTTTCGTGTCAGCATGCAGGTAGGGTAGTAGATTTGCCATTTCTGACCATTATCTCGTAGATTTCGGTTACATTTCAGCATAAATCGATCGATTTTCTCGTTTCCTGAACGTATTTCTTATTATTTACAAATAAAGTGACCTTATTAAAAAAAATTTTGATTGTATTGCGTGGTTCAGATCAACAACTCTCATCTATGTATGTCATTCATAGTTGTTGTTTTTGGCGTGTTGAGTTATTCTAATGGGTATGTTTACGATTCCTTCGTGTTCCGTGCGATATATCAATGTATTCATTAATCCAACCAATAGTCCAACTTGAGGTTTGAATATTTGCATAGATGGAGCATCAAACCTTGTAGTATGGTTATTTTTCGTTTATGAATCACAGCTGTGTAAGATTTCAGTGAATCAACGTTTGCTTTCTTCATTATTTTTTTTTTCTATTAATATAAGTTTATTTATTTGTGGTGCATAGTACTATGATATTATTCATTGAGTTTTTTTGTTTGATGTGGCAAGTTAGAGATTTACGTTTAAAAAATGACTTACCAATGATAATTAAATGATATTACTCTCTGTATTAACTCGGTTAGCTCACATGTAAGTTTAAATGTATCAACATTTTCAAGAATACAGTTTCCTCTGTTTAAAACTTATTTGTTTATTTATAACTTTACATTACACTATCATTACTGCTATTAGTAGACTTAACCTAATTCAATAGTGTAAAGTTGTGTTATTCAATGTCTAATATTTCCAATCAGATGCATGTCAGAATTATCTAATTTCAGTGGCTGATCAAATGCAAATTGGAGCGATATCTTGTATTATTTAGTAACTTTTAAACAAAGTTGATTGACTATTAAGATAAGTCATTCCATACAATATGAAAATTTGATAATAATTCATTCTTATAGCAATTTATTAATGTTGCAGTGTCTATATAAATTTTATACTATTACACTTTTGTTGCAGTTAAATATTAAGATCATTATTAAATGCTGACATGAACAATCCTTTTGCATTTTTTTTAATGTGTAATGTATTTCACTTGAGTCAGAAACACTTAATTTATGTATGTATTTCTTCTAAGATCTCATATAAAATTACTTTTACAACAATAAGAAAAAAGTTATAATAATATGTTCTTTAATAGTTCAAGTTTAGAATTTTTAATATTCTTCATTTATTTTAAGATGTTGTTCCGAACAAACTGTCTTCTATATTAAATGGTTTGAATATTTTAACACTCAGTGTTTTTTAAGTTATCTTACTTAATCTTTTAATGTTAAAATTCCACAATGTTTATTAAATGTGTGGTTGTTGCAGAACTTAAATGATGATGAAGGAGCCGGTGAACCTTCAGAGGATGAGTATGATGCTCTTAACGATGAGACTTTTGGACAGGACTGTAAGTATTTGAAATACATAAAAATACTATTCTTTAGGAGAGTTGTGTAAGCTTTCTCGTAGATGTTTTATGACTAATTTATGATAGATAATTTGGTTTTACATTGGTGAGCTTGTCATGTTGATAGTTGATATTATAAGATTCAAATCAGAATCTGTTGTGACTTGACCATCCTTTCCATTAGTCCCGAGCAATATAAAATATATATTATTTGGGACTAATGGCTTGACTTCCGAAGCGCAGAGATGATCCTAATATGGTCGGAATGTCACCCACCCAAACAAGATTGCGGCCTATAGATAATGCCATCCACGAAGGCGCACAACACCATTAGTCCTAATCATTTATACATACACATCTGTGAATGTTTTTGCCTGTATTTGATAATATAATCATTAATCTATACTAATATTATAAAGCTGAAGAGTTTGTTTGTTTGTTTGAACGCACTTATCTCGATTTGAAAAAATATTTTTACGTTAGATAGTCCATTTATCGAGGAAGGCTTTAGGCTATATAACATAAAGATACGACTCATAAGACCACAGCAGAAATGAAAAATGTTGCGAAAACGGGAGAAAGATATTCCTTTTGAGAGCTTCCGCTGCATACACTGCGGAAACCGCTTAAGTTACACAAAAATCATGTATGACAGGATTGTTCAACATTAAGAGTTCTATAATAAAGTCCGCGACAGCATATGTCTATCTTTTATGGTTGACTTACTACAACCTTTTTTATGTTAATAAATTTGTAAAAAAATAATGCATTATTTTTAGAGGTGTATTATACACACAGGTATTTGTTCTTATCAAAATAAATACATTCATCACCACGAGCATTTCATTTAGAACCAAGTTGCCCTTTATATCATTTGATTTCAATAAATATGAGTGATTATTGCTTCAAAAAGAAATATAAAACAGCCTTATTGAAAAGACAGTTAGCGACAGAAAATCTTTGTGGACATGGGAAACTCTTGCCCCTGAATATATATTTCTAAAGTTATTTATAGCCCACACACACCACGTACCTACGAACATAACACACACACACACACACACACACACAAACACACACAAACACACACAAACACACACAAACACACACACACACACACACACACACACACACACACACATACACGCACACACACACACGCACACACACACACGCACAAAGGATGCTAGTGAGGTGTTTTTTTTTTTTAGATAGGTTGTTTCTTTTTTCATTATGTATTGTTTTTCCTAATTCATTTAAATTTGTTGCTATTTGTATTATTTAAGCCCTCGTAACTCAAACCCTCGCACAAGATCTAAGAGGGATGGGAGTGGCTGAAAATCAGCGTTGACTTCTGCCAACACTAGCTGAGCCACATCCATTTGCTCCTATTTTAAGCTACAATTTTAAGCTACAATTTTAAGAAATTGTGATAGAGATAAGTTATTTTTTGCATGGGAAGCAATAAACGCATTTTACTTTACTTTACTTTACTTTAAATATCTTGGGAGCTATCACAGTTTTAACATAACTCCGCACCAAATAATGTTCGCAGCTTAAGTACAACGTGCGCTTGCGCTAATATATTATAAAGCTGAAGAGTTTGTTTGTTTGAACGCGCTTATCTCAGGAACTGCTGGACCGATTTGAAAAAATATATCTGTGTTGGATAGCTTATTTATTGAGAAAGGCTTTAGGATATAAAACATGACGCTGCGACGGGAGGGGAGGGAGCAAACTCAAAACGCGCGGACGAAGTCGCGGGGGACCGCTAGTATAATATATAATCTAAAATTTTAATATTTTTCATTGCCACACCCCCCGCACCCTGCGCTTTCATAAATAAAAATGGGTGGCGCGGGCCTTCGTGGATGGCAATAAATATTTTTACCCAAGCGCTGCCACCATTGCGTTAAGAACACGTACTAGTCTTGCTCTTATCCGGACACTGAATAAAGCGCTCCGAACTAGTACAATCGTTCTAAGGAACTAGTTCAGTCTTCTAGTACTATTAGTTCAATATTTCACCGATTACTCGGGCATAAGTTGTCCGGTCTTACACAGAGACTACAGTCGTACGTTCGAGTCGTTCAGTCTAGTACATCACGCGTTTGTCTCGATCTCGCTTAACTAGTACATCTTCCGTCACGCTCAGGCCCACGCGTTTGTCTCGTTCTCGCTCAATCTAGTACATCTTTCATCACGCTCAAACTCACGCGTATGTAATCTTTCAACTCGCTATGCTCTGTCACTCGTAATTATTTGTTCTTACTCTGCTCTCTCGCGAGCCGATCTGAACCATAGATACACAAGATTTGCTTATCTGATCTGTACTAAAGACCGATTTGAAAGAACAGAACTGAATAGTTGGTTCTCGGTCTCATTATTAAACTAGTTCCTAATAGTACATGTACATGAGGTGCTCGAAGCGCAGTGGTAGCAACGCTTTGGTAGTGATACCGAAGTGAAGCAACCTACGGCGCGGTCGTGTTTGGATTAATGACCATTCCGACCATGTAAGTGAAGTACATCACGAGCATCTCCGTGTTTCGGAAGGCACGTTAAGCCGTTGGTCCCGGGTAATATCGGTTGATATTAGTCATTAAGCCTAGTCAGAGGCCTAATGGGCGGCTTGATAACATCTGACAGCAGGGTTAGTCGCTTGCCTTGCAAACACCCCTCCACCAACCTGCGCTGAGCCCGCGTATCGCTCGAACTACCTCATAGTTGAGGTAAGGCCTTTGGCCAGCTGTGAGATGTTACAGGCAACTTTACTTACTTACTTTTACATGTACTACACAAGTCTAGCACATACATGGTGAAGAATTCTAATCTCGTTTATTTTCCAGCGGAAGAGTTCGACTGGGAGGTGCAGCACGAGCACTTGGCGTTGCTGGAGAGCAGCCGCCGGCACAACAGCAGCATCGACGACGGCGCCGACGAGCGGCTCGGTGAGTTGGCGCCTTTTTGTGGGTATCTGCGCCTTTTTGTGGGTATCTGCGCCTTTTTGTGGGTATCTGCGCCTTTTTGTGGGTATCTGCGCCTTTTTGTGGGTATCTGCGTATTTTTTTGTGGGTATCCGCGCCTTTTTGTGGGTATCTGCGCCTTTTTGTGGGTATCTGCGCCTTTTTGCGGTTTCCTGCCATTTGGCGTTTTTTGACGACATGTCTGGTGTTCTGGTTAGCGCTTCTACTACAAAGCCGTCGCGAGTTCGAATCACGAACGCAAATGTTTGTGTAATTTATACGAACATTTGTACCTAAGTCATGGATGTTTATATGTATTTAAGTATTTCTGGTCATAATCGTTGTTTGGTATTTGTAACACAAGGTAGAAAAATCGTTACTTCAAAAACAGACAGGCAATATGTTGTCTTGCGCATATTTATTTATTTATTTTAATAAAAAGGTGGGTTGTGTGGCTTTAAGGCTGGTTTTTAGCCTTTTTTGGATCTTTGCTTTTCCGGTATTTGATTCTTTTCGAGAGCAGTGGCCACTGATGACGGCACTGACAAGCGGCTCCGCGATTCGAGCCTTTATTGAGAGATTTTACGCCTTTATTTGTCGTTTTTGAACGACAGTTAATGGTACAATTGGCGGACTTAATGCCTTATGGCATTCTCTACCAGTCAACCGCTTGGGAAATGCAGAGAGTTGAATCAGTGGCGGAATATTTAAAAGTACTGAGAGGGACAAAAATTTAAAATTGTTGTGTAGAAAAATTTACTAATTGCTGACTTCCGATATTGATGCGATTTTAAGTAAAGTATTTGTTACACCGAGGAGGTATTAGTATAAGTATTATAGTTCCAACAAGTACATTGCAACTTTAACAACTACTAAAAACGTTTTTTTTTACCTATTAGCGTTATTTTAACTCTTTTAGTATTTTTTTAAGGTGGTTTAATTATTATAAAAAATATATATATCCTGCTGATCTCGCCCAATCATGTGTCCTTAGCTAATTTAATAATATAATAATCATATTTTTTTCACAGAAGCGTCATTGTCCCAGTTAGTGTTAGACGAGACAGACGCGCCACAGTCGCGCACCCTCGGCTCGACAGTATGGCGCCACGACATTCCTCTCGGCAAGCCGCTTACGGTGAGAATGTACTTAGAGACACCCTGTATTAGTTACTAAGCGTGATAACTTATTTTATAACGTTCGACACCCTGTATGCACCAGGAAATGTAAGCTACTCACGGTACGAATATAGCTCGAGTGACACCGTATATTAGACTGACAATGTGTTAAGGTGACACCCTGTATTAGAGGTTACCCTATGTTTGTGTGATACCACATATTAGTGACACCCTTACCTGAATGTCTCCTCTACCAGGTGTGACACCCTATATTTGAGTGACAGTCTTTATTAAGGTGACAACCCTGTATTAGGGAATACCCTGTGTAAATGTGTCACCCGTATAAACATTACGACACCCTGTATCACCCTACATGTACAAGTGTCTGACACCCTGTATATATGAGGATGTGGCAGACGTTAGTAAGTGTGACTCCCTATATTAGCAAGAAAATCTTGAATAAGTATTACTGTATGACGGCAAGTGACATAGAGTAAGTGATAGACGAGACAGCATCGATGCTTAATTAATCCCTCAAGCGTATGTGAACGAGACACAATTAGGGCTTGCAAATATTCGAAAATGTTTAATATTCGAATATTCGAATATTTTGGAGACATTATTCGAATAATTCGAATAATATTCGAATAGTGATAAAAAAACTTGAAACAATGTTTTAATCATATAATTAGGGCCTCATATGCCTTCTTTATAGTCAACATAATGTACTTTATCTATACTAATATTATAAAGCTGAAGAGTTTGTTTGTTTGTTTGAACGCGCTAATCTCAAAAACTACTGGCCCGATTTGAAAAAATATTTTTACGTTGGATAGTCCATTTATCCAGGAAGGCTTTAGGCTATATAACATAAATATACGACTCATAAGACCACAGCAGAAATGAAAAATGTTGCGAAAACGGGAGAAAGATATTCCTTTTGAGAGCTTCCGCTGCATACGCTGCGGAAACCGCTTAAGTTACACAAAAATCATGAATGACAGGATTGTTCAGCATTAAGAGTTCTATAATAAAGTCCGCGACAGCATATGTCTATCTTTTATGGTTGACTTACTACAACCTTTTTTATGTTAATAAATTTGTAAAAAAATAATGCATTATTTTTAGAGGTGTATTATACACACAGGTATTTATTCTTATCAAAATAAATACATTCATCATCACGACCACGAGCATTTCATTTAGAACCAAGTTGCCCTTTATATCATTTGATTTCAATAAATATCTTAGGAGCTATCACAGTTTTAACATAACTCCGCACCAAAATAATGTTCGCAGCTTAAGTACAACGTGCGCTTGCGCTTATCTATACTAATATTATAAAGCTGAAGAGTTTGTTTGTTTGAACGCGCTTATCTCAGGAACTGCTGGACCGATTTGAAAAAATATTTCTGTGCTGGATAGCTTATTTATCGAGAAAGGCTTTAGGATATAAAACATGATGCTGCGACGGGAGTGGAGGGAGCAAACTCAAAACGCACGGACGAAGTCGCGGGGGACCGCTAGTGTATAATGTATATAATCAACACAAATTAAAAATAAAAGTATCAACAAATGTTGAGTTTTATCAAAAATCGTCTGTATTAGTTTAACAAAATCTAAATTCTAATACTTTCTTGCTATTCAGATCAAATTGTCAAATCACATTAAACGTTTTGCTAAAATAGGAACTTAATTGTATAAAACAGCCTTTTTTTTGTCAATTTGTCATTATCAAATATGGCAATCACTACTTAGTGCCTGCCTTGATAATATGACCTCAGAAAAGAGGCGTATAAAGAGTCATCATTTAAAAAAGCACATCGGAGATGATTGCAAATGAATTTCGAGGAGGAAAACACTCTTTCACATTCAACATTAGTCGGCGGAATGCATGATAGACATTTGTATGCTTGGTTTAAATATATTTGTCTGGGTCTTCCTCTATCAAAAAGCGCCATTTGCATTCGAATTGCTGTTTCCAACTCTTCCATATTAGTTAAAGAAGAAAGACAAAAAAAGAAAGCTAATGAGTATGATTTACAATAACGCCACCATGTCGGCCCGAGTACAAGAGCAGAACACGAGGGCGATTCCACTGCAGAGAGGTGTGAGACAGGGAGATGTTATATTTCCGAAACTGTTCACAGCGGCATTGGAAGACGCCTTCAATCTTCTGGAATGGGAAGGAATCGGCATCAATGTTAATGGCGAATACATCACACAACTCCGATTTGCCGATGATATAGTCGTTGTGGCAAAGATGGTGGACGATCTTGGCACTATGTTCGAAGACCTTGACCGAGTATCCCAACAAGTGGGTCTTAAAATGAACATGGAAAAGACGAAAATTATGTCGAGATCCCTTGTTACCCCACTCCAATATCCATTGGGAACTCACCTCTTGAAGTTGTCGACAGTACATCTACCTGGGACAAGTGATACAATTAGGTAGGTCCAACTTTGACAAGGAGACCAATCGACGAATTCAACTCGGCTGGGCAGCGTTCGGGAAACTGCGCAAGAGTGTCTGAAGATGAAAGTCTTCAACCAGTGTGTGTTACCAGTGATGACATACGGATCCGAAACATGGTCTGTAACTATGGGCCTTAAAAACAAGCTCAAAATCACACAACGAGCGATGGAGTGAGCTATACTGGGTGTTTCTCTACGAGATCGAATCAGAAACGAGGAGATACGAAGAAGAACTAAGGTAACGGACATAGCTTTGAGAATCAGTAAGCTAAAGTGGCATTGGGCAGGGCACATAGCGCGAAGAACTGATGGCCGTTGGGGCAGGAAAGTTATAGATTGGAGACCCTTCGACCAAAGACGCAGCGCAGCCAAAGGACGTCCACCGACAAGATGGACAGACGACCTTATAAAGATCGCAAGATCAAACTGGATGCAGACCGCTAGTGATCGGTCGCTGTGGAAAATACTAATCGGCACAAACATGCAAGTATTTTCGCGAGAATCCGCGTAAAAACTGGGCCCATAACCTCTAATAAAAAGCCGGTTGTAAGATTCGAACAGAACTAACTTTATTTGACACAACTGTGACATAGACAAAAAATGTACCATTACATGCCAATAGATGGCGCCACTAGTAGTTGAAACTATGATTATTTGCATATAATTTAACAAAAGCCGTGGGGGAGGCCGGTCGGTCGAGTTCAGCAGTCGACCGACCGGTAGGTACGACTTTGGCTGACAATGATGAATGATGATGATGGTTCGAGTGACAGATACTACCTACCCAACGTTACCGATCACTTCCGAGTTGCAACGAAGTTCATCCGGCGGCGTCAGCTTGTTGAATTCGCGCGAAATATAAACAAACCGTTGTACAATTTAAGTATAAATTAGTGCTGTCGAATATTCGAATAATCGGTTTTCTAAATTCGAATATTCGAAACGACTTACTATTCGAATAATTCGAATATTCGAATGCAAGCCCTAGACACAATGCAAATTCTATTGTTATGCGGTTGCCTGCAACCGCTCGGGTGTTGAAGCATTAAATCTGTTCATTGCGTGAGTCGCGATTACAGTTGAGTAGTTTGAATTAAGGCTTCAATTAAAGAACATTAGAAATCTAGTTCCTTCACTTACTCGTTCACTATTCTCCAATACGGCTAAGTAACCTTGTACTTCAGTAGCATAGTGGCAGAGAGCATAGATGTAGTTACTGAGTTAGAGCGAGACAATTGCGCGGCTCGGCTCGCGTGAGTTTCACGCCAAATTATTTTTTTAGATAAATAAGAAATTTAGGAATGTCCAAAGGATAATACTTATTTTTGTTGTTATAACTAATTGCTATTTTGACTGACAGCTGCTTTTATAATCTCAATTCTAGACTACTGAAATTTTATAAAAGTGATTATTTTTTGATCATACGAATACATACATATTAAAATTAAAAATAGAGCTAGAATAATGTGAATTAGTAAGTGATACTGTGATAATAGATCTACTGAGCTAAATGAACTACATGAGTGATACATATCTTCGGCTCCCACTGAGCTATATCACTCATTGAGTCACTGTTATGAATAACTACTTGAACCACTGCTGTTGTAAAACCGTTGGGTAGATAGCGCAGACGTCACGTGTAATGACGCATTCATAAGAGATCAGAAATTTCGCACGGTCTAACCGACAGCACGGTAGCTCGATTGGACGAGCGTTTGGCCCGGTTAGCCAGAAAGTTGCAGGTTCGAGTCCCGCCCTTGCACAATTTTCGGTTTCTTATTTCATCTTTATGATTATAAAATATGACACTGTGAGTGTTAAAAACATTCTAAACCAACACATTTTTTCTCTCCCAGCCGGTGCAATCTCTCAAGAATGTGTGCACTGTCGAAGAACTAGAGCGGCAGCTGAGACAGAAGCAACCACAACCTATTGGGAATCAGAACTATTTCCAGGTATTTCTTTGATAGAATATATATTTAAAGTCCGTTTCGTTTAACTTGTTGAATGTTGTAAACAATCTTGATATTACTTTTTATCGAAATAATTCATTTTGAAATAAGATTTAAATAAAACTTACCAACTACTTAAGCTAGTTCATAGTGTAACATTGAGATCTTTTTAAATCAAATTTTAAATGCATTTTATATATTATTTAAAAAGATATAAAAAGATTGTTTACATTATTCCACTAGCAAAGAAAAACGGCCACAAGATTTTTAAAAGAATTATTTGAAGAGTTTTGGTTGAGAAGTGCTCATCTCACATGTCATAGCAACTTGTTTCAACATGTTTATGCGAAAATTGTCCAACCTTTTTACTGGTGGGCATTAATAAATAATTATGTTTTATCCGTTCTTCTTTCGTGATTCGTGATCAGTATGACATATAGAATAACCATTGTAAGTACTGCAGGCATAGATTAAAACCATCAGCCTGTATGAAAAAAACATTCTACCACATTTTTTTCTTAATTTTACCATACAAATTTTTCTTAAATTATAACATTCGTTAGTGGCAGTTTATGTCCTAAAAATAATGTGGTTAAGGTAAACATACAATTTGGCCAAAACAGTGACGCCAAAAAATTTTTTTGGAAGCCTTACATCCAGGGCTGTCCAAATATACCTATGTACGTTAGTCGAATTTTAGTAGTTACCTTTGAAAATTTTCAAAAGAATAATTTCTCCACTTTTTATGTTATGTCGGTGTTTTGAATGCAATTTTATCCTTATAAATTAAGTTTACTTAGATAAAATTATAAGCAACTTAAAACTCAGACTACAAAAAATTTGGCTATCATAATATAATTATGGTATATTTAGACAGCCCTGGATGTAAAGCATCCAAAAGAAAAAAAAGTGACATCACTGTTTGGGCCACCCATAGTTAATACTGTTGCCTTTATACTAAAGAGGCGATCCTTTTACAGCCACGTTACCAACCGGTCATCCTACAAAGACCGCCCGGTCTTCAGGGGCCGGTACCACTACCGTTCGCCCCGCAACAACAAATGAATATGAACCAAACACTCAACAAAATTATTGGCCAAAACCAACCCAACCAGTTCGGGCAGACCAACCAACTCATGCAGAACCATATGGGTCAAAATGTGAACCAAATGAGTCAAAATGTGAACCAGATGGGTCCAAATGTGAATCAGATGGGTCAAAACGTGAACCAGATGGGTCAAAATGTGAACCAGATGGGTCAAAATGTGAACCAGATGGGCCAAAATGTGAACCAGATGGGTCAAAACGTGAACCAATTCATGCAATCAACCAATCAAATGTTTCAAAACAACATGGGACAAAGTAATCATATGAATATGACTCAGAATATGAGTATGCAAGCAATGCAAAACCAAATGAGTCAGAATGTCAATCAAATGGTCTCGAATGTCCAAATGGGTCAGATGGGCCAAATAGGTCAACCGAATAACCAAATGGGTCAAAACATGCAGATGAATCAAGGATTGAGTCATGGACAGAATCTTCAAATTGGTCAGCAGCAAGTGAATCAAATGGGCCAAAATCTAAACATGGGTCAGATGGGTCAAAGTATGAACCAGATGGGTCAAAGTATGAACCAGATGGGTCAGAATTTTAACCAGATGGGGCCGAATATTAATGCATTGGGTCAGCAGCTGAATCAGAATCTCAGTCAAATGGGTCAGAATGTGAATCAGCCGGTTCAGAATGTGAACCAGCCGGGACAGAACCAGATGATCCCAAACGGTAACCAGTTTGGGGGGCCTGGTATGAATCAGTTTCCTCACATGATGGGTCAACCTAGGATGATAGCACCACCTCCGGGCATGAATATGCCTAGACAAAATTTCAGCCCGAACATGGCCCCTTTCAATAACTTTCGTGTAAGTATTACTTTTAGTTATATATAAAAGTAGCTTAAAAAATGCTATTCTTCTAAAGCTTAGATAGCATAGTTTGAATTTTTGTTACTAGTATTGATTTTGATTTACTTTTCGATTAATTTGGTAATTGGACCATACATTTTAGAAAAGCTAAATTCGATCTGTCTTTTTCTGAAATCGTGGCCAAATGTCTGGATAACAATACATTGAAAATATAACTTCGAAATCAGTTTGTTTATTACAAGTAACTTATAATATTTGGTTTACCGTACTGTATAAAAATTGTCTGGCATAATTTCTACTATCAGTTTAAGTTAAGCATGAAGTTATACTCTAGCATAATATTTAAGCGTATTATATTTATTTGCAAAACAATCTTGTACACAAATAACATTTCTCTATTTCAATTATATGCTAACCTTCCAAAATTTATACAGATGAAATAAGAAACTAAAAATGGGCGGGACTTGAACCAGCACTTTCTGGCTTACCGGGCCAAACGCTCTACCAATTGAGCTACCGTGCTGTCGGTCCGACCTTGCACGTCACGTAACGTCACGTATAATGACGTATCCGTAAGAGACCACAATTATCGCAAGGTCGGACCGACAGCACGGTAGCTCAATTGATAGAGCGTTTGGCCCGGTTAGCCAGAAAGTGCTGGTTCAAGTCCCGCTCGTGCGCTTTTTTTTTATTGAATTATTATTTATTTGACACACAAAAATAATTACATTACCATGGAAAATTAAATAAAAACAAATCAAATACAACTACAATTAAATTAATAAAAAACAAAAACAAAAGCGCCCAGGTGTGCCAAAAAAGGTCTCTGCTCAGTATATATCGTGACAGCAGATGGTAAGCATGCCACGAATTTTTAGTTTCTTATTTCATCTTTATGAGTATAAAATATGACACTGTGAGTGTTAAAAATATTCTAAACCATCCAAAATTTTACTTCCAGGCCCCATCAATGCAATCGAAACCAACCGAACAACTGAACCATCCAATCATGAACCAGCAAATGCATCCCCAAATCAAGAACCAATCACCGCAGATTCCACAAAAACCAGCGACCAATCACTCGCCTCAAGTGAAGCAACCTGTCAAGAAAGTCGAAACACCGAAACAGCAGAAGAGTCGTGTCTACAACAACTCGAAGACAACACCAGCTCAGAACATGACGTCACAGAATCTGGTGCAGCTGATACAGAACACGCATCCGATGCTGCATCTGAACAGCTATCATAACGCGAGTCATCATCCGATGCTGAACAATAGAAGTATGTTTGGGAGTAATCAGATTTTGAATAATCATCTCTTCAATCAAAGGAATAACGAAAGCTTTAGTAATAATAGGTAAGTTTTTTTGGACACCAATCACAGCACATTATGTTACCCACTTTTGTTGCAAACTAGCCTTTATTACAAGGTCATAAGACACAGCAGTGTTTACCTTGACGTGCTGTTGTCCGAACATTGCTCTGATACCATAGTATGTAGCCAATGCACTGTGATATGGAAATCGGACGCAACGGTGGTACCGTAACACCAAGAAATGAGACATTATGAAAAATTGTGATTTCTACATTGAACCGACCGGGAATCGAACCCGGTGATGCCTTGAAACCCAGCGTGCTTAGCCACTACACCACGGAGGTCCTCCCTAGCTCTAGAAGGAATAGCTCCCAAACAGATGAACCGTTTTTTTTTGTGTCATAGATCCCGAGTGTTCTTAGCAATGTTTCATGAAAATCTGTTCAGCCGTTTGAAGATCATCAGCTCTTTTCTAGTTGATCGATGAGTTGGATGTTTCAATTTTAATTATATTGAAAGTAAATGGTAAGTAACCATTACATGATCAGCAGTTTAAAGATCATCAGCTCTTTAATAATTGACAAGGGGATCTGACTACTTTCCTCAGTTTGCCCTATCGATTCAAAATTTGATACCATGTTACTTCAATTATAATTTTAATTTCATTTTTGTTTTAATAGTGTTTTGTCACTATATAAACTTAATAATATATTTTGCACTTGTAAAAAGCAACTTTGGCTGTGTGACAGACGTGGAATCGATCCCCGTGTCTTACGCTATCCAGGCGTATGCCTATACCTTTTAGCAATTTAAAATTAGCAAGCCTGTTAAATTTTGCAAACATTTACTTTAACGCGTAGGCTGCGTGACGTCATGCAGCATGTTGCGAGATTGCTCTCACAATATCCGAAGGAAATATTTTAACAAATATTCAACAATTGGTTAATGTGACGGTGGCCGAATGGTATATGCATACGCCCGGATAGCGTAAGACACGGGGTTCGATTCCTCGTCTGTCACACAGCCAAAATTGCTTTTTACTTTTACAAGTGCAATTTGCAACTACTACGCAGCGGGTTGCGGGTTCGATCCCCGCACAATACAAACATTTGTGTGCATGAACATGTCTGTTTGTATTGGTCTGGGTGTTTTCTATGTATATCATGTATGTATTTACAAACAAAAAGTATTTAAGTATTATATCCGTTGTCTGGCACCCATAACATAAGCTTTGAGTAGCTTACTTTGGGACTAGATGGCGATGTGTGGGAATGTCCAAAGGATAAAGGAATATATAAATTACAATCTTATTCGTTTTCCAGGCATTCAATGAACGGTGATGACGTCAGCGCTGCCGGTGAAGACGAATACGCCGGTCTCATGAGTCAGCGAGAGAAGCAATGGCTGATCAACATACAGATGTTACAACTCAACACTGGGACGCCTTACATCCACGATTTTTATTATACGGTAAGTTCTAGACCTTTGTAACTCTTTACCATAAAAGTAAAAACCGACTTCAAAACCAAAATGCACTAAAAAGTCTTAAATAAACTCTAAACCGTGGAAAGGAAAGGAATCCATTTTAGGCAAACAATTTATTTTTCGAGTCGGTGCTGTGATAGTTGATGCTCGATGGTCAAAGTGATGGCACTGACTCCAAAAACAAACGTGCCTTTAAAATTTGAGGGTTTCCCTCGATTACACCAAGATCCCATCATCAGATCCCAAATTGGCAACAATGGTATCAACTAGAAAGTATACCCTCTAGGTAGGCGAAAAAAAATTCGAATCGGTCGACAAACGACTGAGATATGAGGTAACATAGATACAAAAAAACAACATACAGTCGAATTGATAACCTCCTCCTTTTTTGAAGTCGGTTAAAAATTAATATTCCTATTGGAAGAGAAGGACAAGTAGAAGCTGTCAAATGAAACCCGATTTAAGATGTCAGTAACTAATTTAAGTAAGTAACATTTGTAGCTCAAAATAAGATTTCCTTTCATTC
The DNA here is from genome assembly GCA_963924145.1 of Pyrausta purpuralis. Classification (NCBI taxonomy): domain Eukaryota; kingdom Metazoa; phylum Arthropoda; class Insecta; order Lepidoptera; family Crambidae; genus Pyrausta; species Pyrausta purpuralis. The sequence continues at coordinate 12,414,175 of OZ001669.1, read as the reverse complement.
AGGTGATTTATACCAATCATCCTAAGTTAAATATATTAGTTTACCGCATAAAAAACAGTTGACACAAAATATCGAACATGCAACTCTAGTGTAAAACTAAATATTATTTCTTTATACAAAATATTCGTAGATATGCATTACCTGTGTTATTCTGTCTTTACTTTTCGTTTATAGAATTGCATAATCAAACTGCGTTTTTTAAATTTGAAGCGCATTGGCAAATATAAGTCGTATATTAAGAGGCTTCGATTTGGACTAATCTACCTGTTAAATGATTATTTGTTGTTGTTTTTTCGCTGTTATGAACAACAATCAATAACCGATCAAGTGACAATGTTTCTAGATAACTATTTCTTCAAAACATACACAATTCATTGAAATTTTAAAGAAAAACAATTGAACGAAATTTTCACCGAGCCTTCATGGGCTTCCAAACTGACTGACAGCCGCCAAAAACGGTTCTGCTACATCGTATCTCCCATCTCTTTTTATCACACAGTTTGTTGCTACTGACATCTCGCTTCTGTCGTTCTATTCCAATCAATTAATAATACAATTTTATGCTCTTTACTGAGTCGCTTCTTCAAGACGTTCCACTGTTTCGAAACCCAAACGCCGCTTCAAAACGTATCTGCACATTTGCAACTTGAGATCGAGTTCGCGTCGCTCAGAACGCCAAAGATCCGAAGATGTCGCTAAGAAAGAGAGAGACGCGCGCTTTTATCGGTTAGCTTCGGGCGGCTCTAGCGCGCGAGCTTGCCTTCTCTCTCACACACACACTGGCATACCGACGCGCTTAGATGAGAGGGAAGACGCATGATGCAATGTAATTATTTTATATTTCTTCTGTTCGGAAAATTGAACTTTCATGTGAAGATAGACGGGTGGAAAATAACTTTTCCATCCCTAGGGTGGAAAGTTATTTAGTTTTAATTGCTACGACCAGACACGGAGTTTATAGTAGATTGTTATAAAATGGGAGAAAGTTATACTCGAGATGTTTTTGGCGCTCGAACTGAGTGAGAGCGCTAATAATTCGAGAGTGAAATGGGTGCTTTCACCCGAGTTAAACATACTATTTTTCATTTCGACTGTGAGGAAAAATAAATAAATTTAACTGTGTGATTGTGATGCGATGATGATATATTATGTTGTTTGGCGAGAGATGTTTTATATCACATATCACTTTGTTTGCTGTCGTTATACATAAAACACACAATTAGAAGCACAGTAATGGCACGGAAGACAACAGAGTATATAAAACGCGGACGATATCAAATATTTCAAATCATTGTTAAAAATGTCGATCGTTTTTTTCTCACATATGTAATAATAGTAGAAGAACGCAACCTTAAGTTTGTCACCAAAACTACTACAGTTTTTTAAATTGCAAAAGATGAAGTCGTTTTTTTTTAAGTTGTTACTAAGTTTAATTTGCTGATAGCTGATTAATTTTTCTATTTGTTTTATATTTCTAGGTATTCTTAGAGCGGCAAGCGAGTAAAGAAAAGGAAGGAATAAAGGAAGCGCACAAGGCGAACCAGCAGAACCATCCGTTCTATAGCGGAGGCAATAATTGTAAGTTTATTTATTTATTTTGCTTGCAGTCCCGGTCCATTTCGTCCCCTCACCCTCGTTTGAGAAGATAAATCCAACAAAGTAAAAATCATGAAAATCGGTCTACCCGTTTTCGAGTTACCGCTGCTTGCAACCGGTCGCTCTGAAGATTAATGAGATCACAAATCTATATAAAATGAATCCTTTTTTTCCTTTGGTCACGACATCACGTGTGAACGGCATGACCGATTTCGCAAATTCTGTTTTTGAACTTCTCTTTGAAACACAAAGTACATTTGAGTAATATCTAAATCTCGAGACCTTTTTGGCTCACATTATTTTTACTAAGATTTTTATAATTTCATTTTGATTATTTGTTTAATTTGTCGTTTTTTGTTGTGTTATTTCTATCGTTTTTTAATGTAGTATGATTTTTTGTGAATTTCTATTCTATTTTTTTCTTTGTGTGTGTGTGTCAAATAAACGATTATTCTATTCTAATCTATTCAAATGAAATTTCTAATTTGCACCCTGTACAATATTATTTACGTGGGAAGTCCATCGAGAAGATGGACAGACGACCTTGTAAAGATCGCAGGATCAAACTGGATGCAGACCGCTTGTGATCGGTCGCTGTGGAAAGCCGTGGGGGAGGCCTATGTCTACTAAAATCATTGAACTACAAAGAAACTGTAAGCCTACTTAAATATGATACATAACAATACCACAACACACACACACCACACACACACACACACACACACTTTTTTTTTTGTAAGTTAAAAAGTACTACGTAACTTGCTTTTATACACAAATGTACCTTTAGTTATGAAAGAGTGACTCTTTCTGCCATGAGTTATAAATTATAAGTACTATGGCACCTGCCATAGTACTTATAAGAAGGAGTCCACCTTTGCAGCTATATGTAAAAAGATAAACCTTTTTAATAATTGAATTGGCCACTATGGCTTTAGCTGTAGATATGATGTCACGTCACTTTTGACAGATACTTAAATATTTCAGATTTTGAGTTTTATTGTGAAAACATAATAATTAATTACGAAATAAGTAAACTGTAGAAAACTGGAAATAGAGGCTTTAAATGTAGTTTTGTATTGACTTGATATAAAAGAAATATTGCGTTTCTGTAAAGAATTATAGAATTTATTTACATCAGTTTCCTGCTCATAAAATCATACATCACAACATATTTCTATGAACAAATCTTACCTGTAAAGAATTATAGAAACTACATTTAAAGCCCTGCATTTCCAGTTTCACACAGTTAACTTATTTCCTAATTAATGAGTATGTTTTCACAATAAAACTAAAAATCTGAAATATTTCAGTGTCTGTCAAAAGTGACGTGACATCATATCTGCAGCTAAAGCCATAGTGGCCAGTTCAATTATTAAAAAGGTTTATAAACTCTTTTTACATATATTTAAAATTATTGTTAAAGAAATAAAAATATTTTCATTTTTAGGGTTCCGTAGCCGAATGGCAAAAAATATAACCCTTATAGTTTCGTCAAGTCTGTCTGTCTGTCCGTCCGTATGTCACAGCAATTTTATTCTGTAACTATAAGCATCACACTGTTGAAATTTGGTAGAAAGATGTATCATGTTAACCGCTTTACGATTATTATTCGAAAAATAAAAAATAATGATATTTAAGGGGGGGGGGGGCTCCCATATATGAAACGAAAACCGAAAAAAAAATTTGGTCAAATCTAAGCGTGTGGGGTCTATGGATAGGTTTTTTAAAATGACATAGAGGTTCCTAAAACTATTTTATTTTAAAGTCTAACGTTTCACAGCTAGACGCTTCCAAAGTGGTAAAATGGGCGCCCCCTCCCCCCATCTAATTTCTAAACTAAGTGAGTGTCAATTTTGAAAAAAAAATCTATAATGTAGATCTTAACAAATACTTTCAACGAAAATTTATTTGGACGGGGTCGAACCAGTAGTTTTTATACTCACTTTGTTTTTCATACAAACACTATGAAAAACAAAGTTATATTTGCTGTCTACAAAATATTGTGGTATTTTACTAAGTGGAAGTAAGTGGATTCCCAAATTCAGTTAAAGTTGGCAAGGAACCCTCAGTGCGCGTGTCCGACTCGCACTTAGCCGGTTTTGGTATGTTTGCTATGGTCAGGATAAATTGAGCGTGTGGACCGGGTTTCTGTGATATTTACTTTTTTTGATTCGTTTACGTTTAGACCGATTTCGCTTTTTTTTTGCTTTTCTGTTTTAAAGCACAACGTAGGTTTCATTAGTTTCTAAATGAAATCTCTTATTTTGCACCCTGTACTATATCATTTATTTTCTTATTAGTTTCTAAATGAAACATCTTATTTGCACTCCGTACAATATTATTTACGTGGGACGTCCACTTACAAGATGGACAGACGACCTTGTAAATATGTGGAAAGCCGTGGGGGAGGCCTATGTTCAGCAGTGGAAGTCCTTCGGCTGACGACCCGTCTGGTGTAGTGGTCGAGAAATCGCCTACTACGCAGCGGGTTGCGGGTTCGATCCCCGCACAATACAAACATTTGTGTGCATGAACATGTCTGTTTGTATTGGTCTGGGTGTTTTCTATGTATATCATGTATGTATTTACAAACAAAAGGTATTTAAGTATTATATCCGTTGTCTGGCACCTATAGCACAAGCTTTGAGTAGCTTACTTTGGGACTAGATGGCGATGTGTGGGAATGTCCAATAGTACATTATGATACAAGTGTGCTAAGTTGACCATTATATACAAGGCGATATTGTGTGCGCACGAGTGAAAGCGAGTGCGCCATAAGAAAGCCGCGTATATAATGGTCACAGGCACACGCGTATCATACGACGTTTTTCAACACACTTGCGAGGAAAAAACAAGACTCTTCATTTACTAAGTTTTTAATTAATAACACATTTAATAAAAATACATTTCACTCGACTTTGATGGCAAAAGACTATCGCACGCGTTTTTCGCCTCGTTACGTATGTCAGGCAGAGTTAACAATAGGTTTTCTTCATTTTCTTTACTTGAAGTAGACATTTTCGTTAATATTAAACTTCACAATTAATCCAAACTTCGTCACAGCCGACAATTACCTGTTTACGAAAAATGGCGCATTTTTTTTTTCTTGCCGCGATACTGATGCGCGCGCAAGGCTAAGGGCGAACTAGATCGGCCAACAGCCAAGATTAAAAATGTTATAATTCGTGTTTAAAACACAAATTACAGAAAAAAAAAATGAAAAATCTGGATTTGCCATTTCTTGAAATAAATACCTATGTAGAATACTGTTATTTTTCGCATAAATAATGTTTGTTGCTAAAATAAAATATATAACCCGACTAAATTACATCGCTTCTTCTTCTTACTTACGACTTGGTACTAGGGTACAAATGTAAATTGGTCGAGTTAATAAACTAAAAGCACTAGTGCAATAATATACTGAAAAAACACGCGTGTTTAATATCAACGATTATGAGCCAAAAATCGGTGGAATAAAAACGTCGTTTTGAGCGAAGTGTGTTGAAAAATCTCTTATTTGCATCCCGTACACTATCTTTTATGTACTTCCTCCCTTAGCGGTGAAGCAGGAGTCTCGCTCGCGGCACAACTCTGTGCGGCACAACTCTTGCGGCGAAGACGCTCCGGCGCCGCGCGCGTACGTGCCCACGCAGTTCGAGAACTCCCTGGGGAAACTGCAGGTGAGCTCGTCTAACTAACTTACAGTATACATAACGTTCTAACAGTCGTGCCGACCACCGCGGTCAGTCTCACTTTATTTATTTATAATAATAATAATCATTTATTCATAAGAAAACAAGATACAATTATGGTTAGTATATTGTTATCAGTACCGAAATTTAGTGTAAAGACTCCACTGATGAATATGAACAACTTTTACTATGGGGGCAATAGTGAAATCGAGAAAAAAAAATCAGCTGTTCCATACAAAAGTTCAATTGGCGCGCGGTCAAAATGTATGGAACAGCTGAAATGTATATATGGTTTTGTAAATATTTTCCATTAAAAAATTTTTTTTTGGCATCAGTATCGTTTGTACAGCCACCTCCAAGTCGCTCGTTGCTGACCAAAACAACACCCTGTATATATATGTATATAAAATGTGCGAACACTAGATCCAAATTTATCGACAGAAAAAAATAGATCAAAAATGAAAAAATTACATACTTTTTAACACACATTTTAGAAGTTATTTTAAAGTTATATGTTATGTGTGGTTGTTTACTACAATAATTTGATCGATACCTGTGTCGCCATCCTTGTCTTGCGGCGCGCGCTCCTACTCACATCATTTGAATACTTACCTATTTTTTGCTTGTTTGAGTAAGGAGTCGTTTTCGAGACGTTGTTCCCTGGACACTGACTGACCTACCAGGACTCAATTTCGCGTGTGTATTCCCCTAAAACTTACCTGAAGGCCTTTGTGACTGTGCCTGTGTCCTCGGTGATCACTTGCAACCCTGGAAACCAGCTATTGGCGAATAATAGGTGAGTCCTGACACAAATCCTCCCTTATGTTTTTGCCCCACCACGTTGAATCCACTGCCGATCTCGAACAATGGTTGTATTTTTTTATCTTATTAGCTAGATAAACTGTTAAGCTTTCAATTGAGACGACTTTGAAAAAAAATACACCACAAAGAAGATAATATTTAAAAAATATATATATAACAAAAAAATATTTTGTCGATAATTTTGGGTCTTGTATCCGCACATTTCTCAAAAAAGTACATTGTATTATATTATTATAATAACAAAATATACACATATTTGCTAAATTAATAGTATCTTAAACTGCCTCAGTAGCGCAGCACTTAGACAATCGCACTTTAATGCGACGGCTGTGCCAGAGGTTGCGGATTCAATTCCCGGGTCGAGACAAAAATATGTACAGGGTTTTGCTGTTCAGAAATTCTCAGGGTAGCCTGAAGTTTGGAAATTGGCAGTGTTCCATTCCCTTGCCTCGCTGCGTCAGTGTCAGATTGCTGTCCCATCGGTCTATGAGATTGAAACTTATAAAAGTTTTTATTTTTTGTCTTAATAATAGAGTTCACTTTTTCACACATCCAGTTTATTTAGTTCAGTAGTTCTATTATGACAATAACACTAACTACTTCATATTCATACAGCTAGTAGAACTACTGAACGAGATGAATGATACATATCTTTGGCTTCTACTGAACTGTTTCACTCATTTCAGTTCAGTTAACGATTTTGCGCATTATTAATAGAGAGTGCACCTGTGTTTGCGCACACACTTGTGCACTATATTATGTCCCGCGCAGTCGGCTAGTCGTTGTGACTGGCCACCGTAGTCGATCGGCTAGGGGGGACTATTATACTGATTTTTATAAAGGGCTGTCGATTTATCACGTGAGGCTCGAAAGGGGAGGGGAGGGGTTGCAATATATCACCTCTTTTTTTTCTCAGTGTTTCATTCTGGTTATGTCAGTCAAAAACAACCTGCAACCTTTCAGTTTAAACAATATTATTGTACTCTTTAATTTACTATTATAAAATTAGATGATACTTATACCTATGATTTTAAACTTCATAATGTATCACCAAAGGAGAGGTGGGGGTTGAAATAAATATAAATATTGGACACCAATCACATACATTGCTCTGATACCAAAGTAACTAGCCAATGCACTTGTGTTATGGAAATCAGACAGAACGGTGGTACCACAACACCTAAACCCGAGACGATATAGAAAATTTTGATGTCTACATTGACCCGAGCGGGAATCGAACCCGGGACCACGGAGCCACTCGCTTATCCACTACACCACGGAGGTCGTCAAATATGCCAAATAATAAATCACGTGATTTATGGACGGCCCCTAAATACGTAATTTTGTTTTAAACTGTCTCAACTCCATTATTGTTTTGTCAACAGTGTGGCAGCGTGACAGCACCAAGAAAGATAATCGACGTAGAACTAGTGGGAACCGAACCTTCGAGAGCGTCCTCCAGGGCTCCAAGCCGGGCCAGCACCACTAATCCTAATGAGGTAAGTTAACTACTTTAACGAAAGCTGGCCCCAGCAAAAGACGGAAAAAAATAAAAAATGGCTACACCATCCAAACTTGGAATAAACAGTTTTGATACTTTTCCTATTCTTGATAAATTACATTTATTACTTACTAAATTTTTGGGTATTTGTAGTTCATAAATAATGTTTTTAACACTCACAGTGTCATTTTATATTCACTCTTGCATAAACGGACGGGTAGATGGTGCTAAACGTCATACATAATGACGTATCCATAAGAGACCATAAATTTCGCAAGGTCGGACCGACAGCACGGTAGCTCAACTGGTAGAGCATTTGGCCAAAAAGTTGCTGGTTCAGGGACACTCGACGCCCGTACGCAATTATTGGTTTCTTATTTCATTGGTTATATTTACACACATTATTGAAACACGAGTTATTTGCAGTTCAATTCAGTAATTATTAAAAATAGTTATTATTTAAATAGATCAACACTCTCTGAAGTCAAGTATCAAGATAAGTCGATGCTCAACGGACAGCAGTGGCAATCCACTATTATAACGACGTCAAATTTAGAGTTGCTGTTCCAAAAACACTAGGTTCAGCTTTGGGTTGCCAGACTATAGAGGCTCAATGTAAAAGCTAGAAAGATCTTTAATCTTATGCTAATATTATATAGCTAAAGAGTTTGTTTGTTTGAACGGGCTAAAATAAGAAACTACTGGACCTATCTTAAAAAATATATTTTGTGTGGGATAGCTTATTTATCGAGGAAGGCTTTAAACATAACGCTGCGACGGGAGGGGAGGATGCAAATTCAGTCGCGGGGAATCGCTAGTCTTTTAATATTTTATTTATTTTCTTCATAAAGGAAACAACAGCTTTACAATAATTCTTAAGAAGTAAATATTAAAATCATAACACATTAGCCATATGCGTCTCCACTGCTGGATTTTACAAGCTAAGTCAAATAGACAATCGGGAGAAAAAATATGATCAACATACTGTAGATTTACAACACATGCATGTTCGGACAACAGCATGCCGGGGTCAACACTGCGGTATCTATGTAGTTGTAATATGGGCTAGTTAACAACAAAAATGCTGCAAAATAACGACGCACTGGCGACCGGACTGCATCCAAAGAAAGATGGCACGGCACTTATTCACAAAAGTAACAATAGAAATCATAACAAACTACACATTCGTTTTTAAGAGAAAATGAAATCGTGATATAATATCTCACATAATCACAATCTCCCTATTTTTATACATTCCAGGTACCAAGAGAACTGAAGAGGACGAAACAGCTTCTCTTAGATATCGAAGCGCTATACCTCGTGTTGTTAAGGTTGGAAGAACTGAACGATCCTTTGGCTATTTCCACTGCGCTTATATTGAAGGTAAGTCAATTTTGCATCTCTATCTATCTCTCTCGCTCTCTCTTTTGTTACCTCCCTCTTGGGCAGCTTGCTATCAGTTTTATTAGTCAGAATTATAAGGTAAAGGTTCCTTTTGACAATGTCTGTAACATCTTTTTTATTTCGCAGGAAAGAGAAGAGAAGCAGAAGCAGCTAGAAGCGGCACAGAAAGAGTTGGAGAACGAACAAGAAGACGAGTCCAATCTCTTCTTGAAGAACATTGAGAGCGTGCAGCGGAGGCCTAAACAGGACAGTCCTAAGAGCGAAAGCATAGACAAGAGACAGGTATGAGAACTTTATGATATATAATTGATTTAGATTTATTTATTTGCATAAGGACATGGTGTAATAGGAGTTACATAGATTAAAGAGAGCACATACATGTCTTGCAAAATTATTACCATGAAAATATTAATACAAATTTAAAAATTAATCAAATAACCATTTCTAGCAATATGTCCGGCCGTATGATAATTTACAACATTAAATATAACATGTCATGTTACGGTTAAATAATGTTATGAATGAATCTCGGGTATAGATACATAGCAATTGATAACATTTCAAAATGTTTATATGCACTTTTTTTCCTAAAAGAACTTCAAAAATGAATGCACTCATATTTTATCATTTTCGTTTATTTTCAGTATTTTCTCTCCATTCTAACTCAAATATTTTATCATTCAACTACAAATATTAATCATATTTCGCGTGAGGAATTATGGTGAATATATATCTGAACTAAAATAGTACATTATGATACAAGTGTGCTAAGTTGACCATTATATACAAGGCGATATTGTGTGCGCACGAGCGATAGCGAGTGCGCCATAAGAAAGCCGCGTATATAATGGTCACAAGCACACGCGTATCATACGACGTTTTTCAACACACTTGCGCGGAAAAAACAAGACTCTTCATTTACTAAGTTTTTAATTATTAAAACATATAGTAAAAATACATTTCACTCGATTTTGATGGCAAAGACTTTCGCACGCGTTCTTTGCCTCGTTACGTATGTCCGGCGGAGTAAATAATAGGTTTTCTTCATTTTCTTCACTTGAATTAGGCATTTTCATTAATATTAATCTTCTTAAATAATGCAAACTTCGTCACAGCCGACAATTATTATTTACGAAAAATGGCGCATTGTTTTTTTTTCTTGCCGCGATACCGATGCTCGCGCAAGGCTTAGGCGCGAACTAGATTGGCCAAAAGCCAAGATTAAAAATGTAATAATTCGTGTTTAAAACACAAATCACAGAAAATGCTAAACGAGTTTGAGCTATTTTTTAGTAATAAATCTGGATTTACCATTTATTGAAATAAATATGTAGATACTGTTATTTTTCGCATAAATACTGTTTGTTGCTAAAATAAAAGTATTGTAAGTATAACCCGACTAAATTATATCGCTTCTACTTCTTACTTACGACTTGGTACTAGGGTACAAACCTAAATTGGTCGGGTTAATAAACTAAAGGCACTAGTGCAATAATATAATAAAAAAGCACGCGTGTTTAATATCTATGATTATGAGCCTAAAATCGGTGGAATAAAGACGTCGTTATGAGCAAGTGTGTTGAAATAGTACATTATGATACAAGTGTGCTAAGTTGACCATTATATACAAGGCGATATTTTGTGCGCACGAGCGAAAGCGAGTGCGCCATAAGAAAGCCGCGTATATAATAGGTCACGGCACACGTGTTTTATACGACGTTTTTCAACACACTTGCCATTAATCAAAACTTCATCACACCACAGCCGACAATTATTTACGAAAAATGCACTTACTAATCTGTGGAAAAATGGCGCGTTGCTTTTTTTCTTGCCGCGAAACAGATGCGCGCGCAAGGCTAAGGCGCGAACTAGATCGGCCAACAGCCAAGATTAAAAATGTAACAACTCGTGTTTAAAACACAAATTACAGAAAATTTTAAATGAATTTGAGTTATTTTTAGTAATAAAGCTGTATTTACCATTTATTGAAATAAATATATACATACTGTAATTTTTCGAATATATATATATATATATATACCTACATTTTGTTCCTAAAATAAAAGTTATAACCCGACTAAATTATATCGCTTCATCTTCGTACTTACTATTTGCTACTAGGGTACAAATGTAAATTGGTTGGGTTAATAAACAAAAGGCACTAGTGCAATAATGTACAGAAAAAGCACGCGTGTTTAATATCTATGATTATGTGCCAAAAATCGGTGGAATAAAAACGTCATTTTGAGCAAGTGTGTTGAAAAAATAATTAAATGCAAAATGTCTTTTTTTATAACCTTCAATTCACCATATCACAATTTATCGATAATGTCCAATACAACACCGGAAACAACAACAACACTAAATGTCAAAGTGACAGCTGACAGCAAGCTCAAAGTTCAAAAGCAATTTTTTCTGCATAAAATGTCATTGCAAAGGCGTGACCTATTAACTGCCAACTTCCATGTTCTTTTTAATCTTTTTCAGTTAAAAATAAAGCGCAAAATAACAATATTTTTTTAACCGCTTATGATCAGATTTCTTGTGTTATAGGGAACTTTATTGTATACCTGAAATGCAGGTATAGACTAGTATACACACATGAAAGTATAGTTCCTTTTGAATGTTTACAATTTTGGAATGTAGTTTTTCTGCATATCTTTGAAGTTTTGCAGTTAATTTTTTTAGTAGTGTCAAACGTATAAAATAGACTGTTATAACATTATGATTCTGCCAATTTGGTGCTAATGATTTGTCTGTAATATTATTGTTTCTTGTGACATTACTTGTGCAATAAAGGATTTATTAATTAATTCATGTTATTATGACATGATTATGGCGAAAAATTGGCACGATACAAGGTCTCCAGTAGGCATGGAAATGATTGCATTTATTTATTCATTTTCATTTTACCTCATAGTTGAGGTAAGGCCTTTGCCCAGCAGTGGGATGTTATAGGTTAACTTTACTTTTTTTAACTTTCATTTTCTGAAATGACTTCAAAAAATGGGGTAATCAATTAAATGTGTATTGAATTGATTACCTCATTTTTTGAAGTCCATAAATTGATATAGCTATTTGTGTTAGTCTCGCTAAAACTCGAGAACGCCTGAACCGATTTGGCTGATCCATGACTTTTCAATAGTTTAGCCACTTAGATACTGCTATTTTGACGTTTTCAATTATGATGGAGAATGTATAGGAAAATTGTCAAAGTCTGAAAGTTTGTCATTTTCCCCATATATTTTGTGTCAAAATTGAAAACTGCAAATAGTATACCCTGAGCGGCTAAATTATAGATATATTTTTTTGTTTGAAGGTTGTGAATCTAGCAGTGAGCCAGAAACCACCCGTCAAGAATCTATTGGACGAAGACAAAGAAGAATTGGTTGGAAAGATGTTTGCTGGACTACTTCACAGCGACAGACTCGCGCAGATACTCACCGTTAGGAAAGGGAGGGTAAGTGCTTCTCAATAGACATATAGTCCGTTTTTATTTGAAAGTCGAAATTTTTAAACAATAGCGATATTCCTTTTTAATAAAATGTTCATTCGGTCCGCAATACAAGTGGCTGAATTCTGGGCTGCAACTATTTAATTCCTCGAGTTCCATCGACACGCTAAGAAGAATATATAAAAAGTTATGAAGAATAAAATGTTTATTTTAAAATGAGATAAACACAAAACACACAACTTGCATGGTTAATTCATTGTTTTATACTAAGATCTTATTAAATCAAATAATTAATTTTATTCACTGATATGATTTGAAAAGTTATGAAAAGATTGTTTACATTATTGGACTAGCCAAGACAAACGGAATTTAGTTCGTGTTTTCTATGATAATGATTCATTTTTTGACATGACACATTGTTTCGTTTCGTGCAGACTATTTCAAGAAAGAAAATAGTATTTTACAAATTAAATAGAGTAACATTTTGATATTGTTGCCAAAATATAACAAAACAATGCTTCATGAATGTATTTTGTATTTATAAATTTGTATTTTTTCTTTTTATAACAAATAAAATAAGTTTGTGCATAGAACGGAACTCGAACTGTAGTTATTGTCCAAATTTAATCGGTTTAAAATTGTGTACATCCGGATAATCAATCACTATATTTATTGATCAAAACCGCATGAACAATACTATCGAATAATAGGCTATATTTATTCAATGGTTTTTAATGTTTTTTTAACACTCAGTGTTATTTTTGTATTCTTATAAGATGAAATAAGAAACCAAAAAATTTCGCGCGGGCGAATTTGAACCTGCATTTTTTGATTTACCAGCCCAACTCTTTTTCCAATTGAGCTACCGTGCTGTCGCACAATTTTCTGGTCTCTTATGGATAACGTCATTACGCGTGACGTCAGCGCCAAGTAGTTATTCAATAAATACAAATCGGAAATAACACTGTGAGTGTTAAAAACATTCTAAACAATTCATAAAGATGAAATAAGAAACCAAAAATTTGCGCACGGGCGGGACTTGAACCAGTAATAACCATTACGCATCCATAAGAGACCACAAATTTCGCAAGGTCGGACTGACAGCACGGTAGCTCAATTGGTAGAGCGTTTGGCCCGGTCTTCCAAGAGGTTGCTGGTTCGAGTTCCGCCTGTGCGCAATTTTTGGTTCCTTATTTCATCTTTAATAAATAAATTTTTCTCCGCAGTTTTATATTGTTTAAAATACTTTCCAGTTGCTCCTCTGCCGATTCCTGTCCCGAGTGCCGGGCAGCCATGTTCGCCTCCGCGGTCTATGGTCGAGAGTGCTTAGGGCTTTGCCCTCCGTCTCGCGAAGGGCCGAGATCCTGCCTCTGGCCTTAGCACAGCATTATAGAAGGTACGTGTGTTAGCTGCGTGTCTACAGTATAATCAATAATCCCATAGAGTGATTTTACGTTTACAATATTACCAGTTTTTGACGAAAAATAAATAGTGATGACACTAAAAGAATGAATTACATAAATGTCATTCATTCGCACAACGATTTAACCATTTTTACCCCTCGAATCCTTATTTTCTTAACTCTATCAATTGTGTAGGCAGTTTACTGGTTTAAAACTTGTATTTGCAAGTGTTATATTCACAACCATAATAAATCATTTTTAACTAGATATACCTTCCTATCCCTGTTTCCGACTCCCTGAAATTTTGTGTTACTAAATGTAAATGTTTTAAAAATATTATGTTCATTCGTACTGACTTTGAACTGAACGAACGAAATGAACGAAAGACGTCACTAGAAAAGTTAATGTGGAATTTTTTTTACAAAGTGACATTAGCATTTGTCAAATTATTCTATTGAGTTATTGATTATACTTTATGGTATATGTATAGAGTAGGTTGGCTTTCCTCAATATTGCAGTACGTAATGGTGTCTTTATCACTATGTCTAATATTTGGCGTGTTATAAATTGACCTTATATGTTATATAATGTATTAATTTTACTTGATCAAAATTTTAGGGATTACTCTGATGATGGTTTTGGACATTTTCTTCGAGATGAAATGAGTTCTTGTATGGAACAGCTGTTTCCTTTTCTCGATTTCGAAGTTGGTCCCGTAGCAAAAGTTTTTCAAAAAACATCATTAGAGCACTCCCTAAAAGTTTGATCAAGTGTAAAATTAACACATTGTATATAATTGTCTGCTGTACCGTTACATTTGAAATGAATAATTGATCATAAATATCAATAAACGTATCGTATTTCAGTTACATGTCAATGTCTTCGGGCTGGGCGCCGGTCCTCGAGGCTTGCGCTCTGCTGGCCGAAGCCCTGGAGCCGGCGAGGACGCCCTACGCGCTCACGCAACCGGTGAGTCCCTAACACACGGTGAATGTTACGAGTGCCTAGTGCGTGTGTGTCTGTTTCTGTGTGTCTGTGTCTGTGTGACTGTGTCTGTGTGTCTGTGTCTGTGTCTGTATGACTGTGTATGTGTGTCTCTGTGTCTGTGTGTCTGTGTCTGTGTGACTGTGACTGTGTGACTGTGTCTGTATGACTGTGTATGTGTGTCTCTGTGTCTCTGTGACTGTGTCTGTGTGTCTGTGTCTGTGTGACTGTGACTGTGTGACTGTGTCTGTATGACTGTGTATGTGTGTCTCTGTGTCTGTGTGTCTGTGTCTGTGTGACTGTGTCTGTGTGACTGTGACTGTGTGACTGTGTATGTGTGTCTCTGTGTCTGTGTGTCTGTGTCTGTGTGACTGTGTATGTGTGTCTCTGTGTCTGTGTGTCTGTGTCTGTGTGACTGTGTCTGTGTGACTGTGACTGTGTGACTGTGTCTGTATGACTGTGTATGTGTGTCTCTGTGTCTGTGTGTCTGTGTCTGTGTGACTGTGACTGTGTGACTGTGTCTGTATGACTGTGTATGTGTCTCTGTGTCTGTGTGACTGTGTCTGTGTGACTGTGACTGTGTGACTGTGTCTGTATGACTGTGTATGTGTGTCTCTGTGTCTCTGTGACTGTGTCTGTGTGTCTGTGTCTGTGTGACTGTGACTGTGTGACTGTGTCTGTATGACTGTGTATGTGTGTGTCTGTGTCTGTGTGACTGTGTCTGTGTGACTGTGACTGTGTGACTGTGTCTGTATGACTGTGTATGTGTGTCTCTGTGTCTGTGTGACTGTGTCTGTGTGTCTGTGTCTGTCTGTGCGTGCGTGTGTCTGTGTCTGTCTGCGCGTACGTGTGTGTGTGTACCTATATACTACGCGTGGACAGACGACCTTATAAAGATCGTAGGATCAAACTGGACGCGCTAGTGATCGGTCGCTGTGGAAAGCCGTGGGGGAGGCCTATGTTCAGTAGTGGACGTCCTTTGGCTGGTAATGATGATGATGAATGCACGTATCCTAGCACGTTAACTACATAAGGTGAATGTTTCGAGTGCCTAGTGTGTGTGTGCCTTTATACAACGCTTAACGTTAAATGCGCAAAACCAAAAACAGGTTGATTGGAATCACGAGCAAAATCATTTGAACTAATTTTTAATATGAGTAACATTCAAAAAAAAATCTTCATTAAATCATTGCCCTGTCTGTTTATTAATAAGACAAGCCATCACATGCTTAAACCTACCAAAATACGTAAACAAGCAATGGTTAGTTCTTTATGAGCGTAGATAATAATAAAAATAATGTTAGCGCGACGCAACGGCCGGTGAATACCTACCGACTCCTCTCTCGACATGCGTCGTCCGCAGAGCAAGAAATAATCAGAAATGACAGTAAAATACAAAACACCACATAAAACCTTTTTTTTTTTATTATTATTTTTCTTTTACAATAAGATCAATTTAATAAAAATCATTCTGGGTGTCTGAGGTTTTGTGCATTTAATATTTCACGCTGTTAACAAATATACACCGCAATATTGTAATAAAGATTTTTTTAAAATGTAACTCGGGAGCGTGCATTCCATATAGGCAGTTAAGCAGTGCCGTGACATTATAATGTCAAATCAATTTGACTTTATATCTATAAACAAAGCAAGTAATTTAAAGTATTTCTTAATAGAAATGATAATTCATTAAGTACTAACGCTCAACTTTAAAACGAAAAATGTTTGGGTAGTAAGCCATGTCTTATTAATTAAATAGACAACATTTTAATACAGTTTTTTAATGTTACCAATATTAAAAAAGTGGTTCAATCGATTCTGCTCGTTATTCCAATTAACCTATTTTCACGTTTTGCGCATTTAACGTTACATGTTTTATTAAACTGGCCATATCTAGGTATGTTTACAATTTAAATTTCACCCAGATAGCATCATACAATGTTTACATAAACAACTTTCTTTACAGTTCACACTGAGCTGTATATGCGCTCTAATTGAAAGGGCATCCGGTCTCGTCAACACGCCAGAAGCGACCGCAAACGAACGGCAATGGTCGAAATTCCTAAAAACCGTGGCCCGAGCGCTCAAAACCACAAACTTAACGGTAGCCAGACCCATCCAACCTTTGCCCGAAAACAAACTAATGTACCATTTAAAACAACTAGAATCGAGAACCACGATAGAGATATTGCAGAGGGGCAAAAGCGCGGAGTTTGTTGATGTGTCGAAAGTTGACGTACAGGAACAGTTGGTCAAACATCTCTGTTGATGTTGACCGATGTTGGTCAGTGTTGGTGGCCTGTGACGAATGTTGGTGACATGTTGGTCATGATGTCTTTGACAGTTGTGACACTAATGTGAAATGATCCTGGTATTTTGTCCTCTGTTAGAACCGTTCTAAGATTTTAACCGGCTAATTTAAAAATAAAGTCATAATGACAGCGTTTAATAATAGAAAAATCATTTTTTATTTGATCGTGTAACCTTATCCTTTAAACCTGGTGCATATTTTTTGGTGTATTAATAAGGGGTTTAAGAGAGCGTAAATTTTGAAATCAAGCAATCGAGTTATTTGTTTAAAAGATTTAGAATATGATAAACACCGTCAAAGTTTGACCAGTATGGGGCATCAACAGAGAAATATTGATCACTATTTGAGATCTGGTTCTGATAATTGGCCAACGTTTGAAGACAAATATTGATGCAAAAATATTGACGTAATTTCGACTAGAAATGCAACTTGAAATTATATTTCAATCACATAATATGTTAGTGATTTCAATTTTAAAAAAATGCAACAATATTTGTCATGTTTAAAGTAGGCAATGAATGTAAAAAAAATACCTCAAAATGTTTGTACATGTAGTGTTAATTTTGAGCAGATAAATTTGTAATTGGTTGGGTGTTTTTTGTATAGATACGAATAATGTTGAATGGTTTTTTTTTGCCTACTGAGTATCGTGATATCGAATTTGTTAAAAAATGTAGATAATTATTGTAAATCGCACTTTTTATTTATAAACTGCGTACACAGTTAAATGGTGCATTAGTTTTGAACAGATGTGCTGCCAAACTATATGCCAATTTACACTTAGTTTTTAAAAAAAATACAAATGAAACTGACTTATATTCTGACATCTTTTACGATTGGTTGATGATATATTGCTGAACCAATCACAGCACTTTTACAGTTTGTCATTTGAAAAACTCTGTGTAAGTTTGGTTGTCATTGTGGCAAATGTCAAATATTTTATAGAGACATGACATGGCGGACACATCTATAAAAGTCTAGTATTCAACTGGGAAATATAGGTAAATAATCATTTTTTTACTTAAAATAGACAATCTAGATTAGACTTAAGGCTTTCTTTTGATTGGATGACTTAAGACTCGTATTTTTGTCAACAAAACACTTAACATTTTGACATTTTTGACACAAAACCTTATCTAATATTATTAGCTGACAGTATATAAGTTCGACTATTGTTTTATTATTTCCCTTTCTGAATACTTACGTTGGTTTCACTCGCACTAATCGTAAGTGATCTATGGTTGGCCACATTTTTGACTGAACTAAGCCACACTGACGGGACTCCGCGGAATGTATAAAATAATATAAAAAAACACATTTTTTTCACCAACACGGTTGTCCGCCATCTTTTTTTTGCCTAAAACGCGAATTTGGAACGTTTATTTTTTCTAGTTCAGAAATTCCGCGACATTTTTTGTTGTTTTCGTCTCGTGATATTATAAAAATACTTAAATTTTAAAAAAGCTGGCGGATTCCCTCTGATATACAATGCATTATTCTCATTTTAAAATTGTAAATCTGTTATGTATAATATAGTACATATGCTTATGTAAAATATTTGATTATATTGTAAAGAAATGCTATCGAGCAAATTGTGTCTTTTTTGACCTGACTTTGAGTCTTAGCATTGAAAAAACTAAAAAAAAAACTAAGTAATAATTTAATAACTTAACGCAGGTGTGGGAATAGTAGGTAGTGCAATATAGCTTTTTTTTATTAAATATTAATCACAAACTTTAAGTTTCTGAAAATCCTAATCCAATATTGAATCTGAACCAAACATGAAAACTAAAATGTTATTAACTTAATAAATTTAAAGTGAAGTAAGAAAGAAAATGATTTTCAAATGTCAGATTTTTATTTACACTAATAAATGTTCAAACAGTAAAAATACGAAAAAAAAAGATAATTTATTTGCTCGATGGCATTGTAACATCTATAACATTTTTATCATTTGAATGTCATTCTAATATTAGTTTGCGACGAATGACTATTTCATTTATATTGCTTTTAAAATATATAAGTCTGAATGTATAGCAATACAACAAATACAATGGGTTGCCAGTCCGCATTGTTTTCATTCTACCATCTCATAAAATAATGCGACTGGTAACACAACCGAAAAAAAAAAGTTTGTTCATAGTCATTCATTTATTCTTGTAAATATTAAGAACGTAACAATAAAAATGTTTTATCCTTCTAGATAATTTGCCTTTAATTTAATATAGAAATAATAAATATATGCTTTTTAAAAATTATTTAATATTTAGAGCTGGGTTACTATATTAAAAAATCCACTGAATTTTAAAATATGGAGGTCGATATGTTTTCAATCCATAAATAATTCATGGAATAACACAAAAAAAAATGTAAAATGAGGATTGATTTTTTCCTAATCTCTTTTTAAAGTCTATGATGTCTGTGATTGGTTTTTTAATTGACTATGCTTCAAGATAAACTTTTTTTTGATCTCGCTGAAAAAATCAGTCCTCAGAACATCAAAATCACATTTCAACATTTGTTTATAAGTTATGTGAATTTTAATAGTTAAAAAAAGTATTTGTATGTAAACTCTTCTCTTTGGGATGTAATGTTGAATTTGAGTTCGTAATTTTATTATTAGTGTTTCATTATAAATGAATAGGGTTCGACAAGATCACAAGTATTTAAAATCTTTTTCTTCAAAAACTATGTCGAATAAGCGTACAACATTCTGTTAGACAAAGATAATAAAATATTTAATAACACTTCTGTGCGCGATAGTACTTTTTTAAATTATTTGTTTTAAATAAAGTAAGTGTTAAAATGCTTATAATTAGAGAATCTGGCAATTATCCTTAAAATTTAATCTCAAAAGTTGTCTGAATAACTTTATTTGTATTAACTATTGTAGGAACTCGAATCGATGGCAGCGCTCGTAGTGACAAAAAAAAACAACGTTGGCGGACTTCTGTCACCATTTCTTTAGCAATGTTACTAACATTGCTAGAGAATGTTAATGCAAAATTCACGTAATTTTGCATTATATCTTATTTATCAGTAGAAATCGACACAAGATTAACGTTATTGAATAAAATTATTGGATACTACAATATTTCATTGAAATAATCTTAGTTTGATTACTTTATGGTAAGAACAGCCAGCCAGGAATTATGATTCAAATGGAACCTACTTAGATTAAACTATTAGCTAGCTATAACTGAGATTAACAAACGTTTAAAGAAAATGGAAAATATACCACAATAATTTGGCTGTCAAGTTAGTATATTTGAATGGCCGTGGACGTAAAAAAGACCAAAATAATATTTGGAAGTAATTATTTGGACCACCACGTGTACATTACACTCATCTTCTAGAAAAAGTGATACAGAGAGTTCTGTCATTGACAGTACAAACTTAAAAAGAAAAAGAAAAAGAAAAGTACTCTCGCGCGCAAAAATGTTGAAAAACATCGTGAAATAGTTTATTTAGAGTAATTTATAGCCATGGTGTAAATAAAAATCAACTGCCACATTAGAAAAATCATAAAGTCCTAAAATTGTGTTTGTTAAAAATACATTTTTTTTTGTAAAATAACATTTTTATTTCGATGTTTGGTAGCGGAGGGGAGTTTCCTTTTTACTATTAGTAGTTTTTAGTTTTTTTTATCCCTAAATAAAATAGAACTTGTTTATAGTACATATGCAGTTTTATTACATAAGATTTATCTTTTTGATTACCACTGATACCCTACCTAACCTACTTTACTTGTTTTTTTTTTCCCTTAAGGACCGTAAGAACGCTTTCACACTTTGGCGACTTTAGTAGTGCGACGGTCGCGCTGCTGTCAATTTCATACTTAAAATGAAAGCAGACTTCATGTATGGCACTGTCTTAGAATATCGACCATATTGGATTTGGACCAAAACTTACTAATTTTATTGAAAATACTTCAATCATGAATGATAGGCATCATTAAATACAATTTACTTAACGAAAAGATGATATACGGACTGTCTTTTATTTATTTAGTTATTTGTTTCAGCAGTTTTAAAGGCGCACTGAGGCATTGAGACACTGACGCCATTAAAACAGACTAATTCAAAGTTAAGTTACTTTGACGTGAGGTGATGTTTGCTTGACTATCTTTTAGCCTCTCACCGGTGATCTAGTTCTTAATACAATATCATTGCATTAGAGCGACAGCAGCGCGAGAATAGCGCAACTCTAATGTGAAGGGCTTACTGCTGTCATTTAATGTATGAAATTGAATGCAGCGCGATTGCAGCGCGACCTTCGCGCTGCTAAAGTCGCCTAAGTGTGAAAGCGCTCTACTTCACATTATAGAGACTCGCTGCAGACGTGAAGGCTCTAATGTGAAGGCGCACGTACTTAAACACATACTCGCAACAGTATCGCGACTCAATGAACAGATTTTGGCATCGATCCTGTACCGGATTAGTATCGACGCAGTCCCCAATAAACAGATACATTTGTCAATGTCCAGCTTCTGCAGCGCGACTGCATCGGTGGTGGTAACGCGCGACAGCGTCAAGACTGTATCGATAATCAAATGAGCGCCAATGTGTAAGTGTCTAAATCATAAAATTATCATCCCTTTGGAATAGAACGACAAAAGCGAGATGTCACTAGCAGCAAACTGTGTGATAAAAAGAGATGGGTAGCAGAACCATTTCTGTCAGATGTCAAACAGTTGACCGCCCCGCAGAAGCTCGCTGAAAATTACGTGCATTTAATTTTTTATATTCAAAAGTGAAATTGTGTCTATTTTGGAGAAATAATGCGTCTGAAACATGGTGACTTGATGTGTACATCCGGCCGTCTGAGCCAGGCTTCTATAGAGATCTTGCATATCTAGGCTTATAAGGAATCGTTAGTGACGCTGATGTATCCAGGTTTCATCGTTTGTGACGCAATAGTTTTCTTGGAAAATCAAAAAAACTAGGCTCAGACAGCCAGAATTTCGCATTTTCTGACTTTCCAGATCTCAACTATCAGAGGGTTTCAGGTCGCTGTTTCTTATAAAATGTGATGTGACGCGTTAGTGACGGTCATCCGAAGTAGTTTCATCCACTTTAATCCAGTACTTTTTGAGAAATCGTGATAAACGTGTGGCTCAGACAGCCTGATATCCGGTCGTCTGAGCCAACTTGTTTTTCTCTATATTTCACGAAATGTTACGTTTCGGACAAATGTTTTTAGGATTTACTGATGTGACGACGTTAGTGACAGCTCTCGACCAGATTTGAACCTTCGTGACGCACGCGTTTTGGAGAAATTGAGAAAAAACTGCTGGCTCAGACAGCCGGATGCTGGCTGTCTGAGCCACCCAGTTCTACCACTTCCAGGTGTTGTACGAAGCTGAAAACTCATCTAATCTGATGTGACGCGGCCTCTAAGTACAAAAAATCGTAAGTGACGGCTCTATATGCCGCCAATCAAAAGTTATAAGCATTTCAAATGTTTTCCATACATTGATGCATTTGGGTGGCCACACTTCGCACTCTTTATGGAAACGGAAAGACAATTTAGTAGAAAATGTAAGCTAAAGCCCCTCATATCAAAGCGGATGCTTTCTCCTGCTATTTAAATATTAAATTACGTAGTCAATAACTACGCCGATGAAGGAAAATATGTTAATTATTTATGGTCTCAGGTATTCCAAGGAAAAAAATCGTTAGATTACTATTTATTTGAAAACAACCGCTAGTTTATCGAAGGTACTACAATATTAGAGAATTTTGGTAAGGTACATACTACATACATATTACTCGACTCTTCCCATGTGATTACGGCCCACTTGGGACAAGATGCAAAAAATCAATATAAATACTAACTTAATCCTGAAAGTCGTTTCCTTTTTTGTTTGGATGGAAAACTTAGTAATTCATTGACTCGTCCCACCATGCCTATATAATATTTGAAACGAAATGCGGAAAATCAAAGATATATTTACAAACTGCAGCTCGTCCTGAGTAATTCTTGAACTTCCTCAACGTTTAAAAGAAGGCTTTTATTTTTATTTCTAGTTTAAGGAGATGATCTTACCAAGATTATCAGACCATGTACACTTGTACAGGCTCATATTTTTTTCACCATTTAAAAAATCAGGAATATGCTATCAAGTTAAAGAAAATATGTTAAATAAGAACATTAAAACACTTTTTAATCACTGTTAATTCGACATGCAAGATAGCGTCAGACGAAAAAGTAGACATTTACAGTGATGACAGTTGCTGAAAAAAAATCCGCACTACTGATTAGTGACTGATGTACTGACAAGGAAACCTGCACTTACGAAGTTAATCATTAAAAAATGCATTTAAAGAAATTTATGGTGATAATATTGGGCTAGTTATACTAAAAGGGGGCACAAAGACTTATGACAACAATCAGGCATGTTTTGTCGTGAGCTCCAGACTCAGACCTCAGTAAGCAGAGCAGTATTTAGTTGGACTACTTAATACTTTTACTAGGCGTAGTCAGCGTTCTCTTGAAAAAAGCTAGGCTCCAGGCTGACTATAGGCATACTCAGCGCTTTGCACTTACTTTTTTACTCGGCGTTTAGATAGCTTTTGACTGATAATTCTGATATCACCCAACGTCTAAGAATTACCATGTGGAAGTCTCCTGTTATTGATATTTTAGTAAATAATAAAGTTATTTTACGAATTGTTTCTGGTGAAGCATTTATACAAATAGTAGTTCATCAATTCATCCCATACATGTCTACAGCTTATTTTGGACGAGATGCAGATAATTTAATCAAATGATTTTTAACGTGATTTAATGTAGGAAATCGAAAAGTTAAAACTATCAATATGAGTATAATCAGAAAAAAAACAATAATATTGTTACAAAAAGTTAACACAATTTTGTTGTATGAAAATAAACCCTTTTAATGATTACAAAGTAAAATATAATATACATCTGATAGAACAATTTTAGTCAAATGTGAATAATACTCCTCGTAAATAGGTATACTATACTCGTCATAAAATCAATAAAGTCTACGGACTAAGTAAAAATCCACGAGCACAAAACTTATATCATTGCTTTATTAAAACAAAATAATTATTACTTGTCCTATGAACATAAACTTTAAAAGAAGATAATCGCTACAACCTGTGGTAATAAACATGACAGGTCCAAAACAAAATATATTTTTTTTCACTTATTTCATTATTTTCGTAAGTTGGTTTCTACGCACCTCTCTTACCGCCATATCCATTGTTACTTACTTACATTTTTATTTATTACTAGCGGTCCCCCGCGACTTCGTCCGCGCGTTTTGAGTTTGCTCCCTTCCCTCCCGTCGCAGCGTCATGTTTTATATCCTAAAGCCTTTCTCGATAAATAAGCTATCCAACACAGAAATATTTTTTCAAATCGGTCCAGCAGTTCCTAAGATAAGCGCGTTCAAACAAACAAACTCTTCAGCTTTATAATATACTAGCGGTCCCCGCGACTTCATCCGCGCGTTTTGAGTTTGCTCCCTCCCCTCCCGTCGCAGCGTGATGTTTTATATCCTATAGCCTTTCTCAATAATAAGCTATCTAACACAGAAATATTTTTTCAAATCGGTTCAGCAGTTCCTGATATAAGCGCGTTCAAACCAACAAACTCTTCAGCTTTATAATATAATTAGCGCAAGCGCACGTTGTACTTTAGCTGCGAACATTTGGTGACACGATTTTTTTTTGGTGCGGAGTTATGTTAAAACTGTGCTAGCTCCTAAGATATTTATTGGAATCAAATGATATAAAGGGCAACTTTGTTCTAAATGAAATGCTCGTGATGATGAATGTATTTATTTTGATAAGAATAAATACCTGTGTGTATAATACACCTCTAAAAATGATGCATTATTTTTTTACAAATTTATTGACATAAAAAAGGTTGTAGTAAGTCAACCATAAAAGATAGACTTATGCTGTCGCGGACTTTATTATAGAACTCTTAATGCTGAACAATCTTGTCATACATGATTTTTGTGTAACTTAAGCGGTTTCTGCAGCGTACGCAGCGGAAGCTCTCAAAAGGAATATCTTTCTCCCGTTTTCGCAACATTTTTCATTGCTGCTGTGGTCTTGCGAGTCGTATCTTTATGTTATATAGCTTAAAGCCTTCCTCGATAAATGGACTATCCAACATAAAAATATTTTTTCAAATCGGGCCAGTAGTTTCTAAGATTAGCGCGTTCAAACAAACAAACAAACAAAAAAACTCTTCAGCTTTATAATATTAGTATAGATTAGCGCAAGCGCACGTTGTACTTAAGCTGCGAACATTATTTTGGTGCGGAGATATTTTAAAACTGTGATAGCTCCTAAGATATTTATTGAGATCAAATGATATAAAAGGCAACTTGGTTCTAAATGAAATGCTCGTGATGATGAATGTATTTATTTTGATAAGAATAAATACCTGTGTGTATAATACACCTCTAAAAATAATGCATTATTTTTTTACAAATTTATTAACATAAAAAATGTTGTAGTAAGTCAACCATAAAAGATAGACATATGCTGTCACGGACTTTAATATAGAACTCTTAATGCTGAACAATCTTGTCATACATGATTTTTGTGTAACTTGAGCGGTTTCCGCAGCGTATGCAGCGGAAGCTCTCAAAAGGAATATCTTTCTCCCGTTTTCGCAACATTTTTCATTTCTGCTGTGGTCTTATGTGTCGTATCTTTATGTTATATAGCCTAAAGCCTTCCTCGATAAATGGACTATCCAACGTAAAAATAATTTTTCAAATCGGGCCAGTAGTTTTTGAGATTAGCGCGTTCAAACAAACAAACTCTTCAGCTTTATAATATTAGTATAGATGTATACATTCTGTAACATACATATTTAAACTTTCTTGTAAAATTCAACAACAATCTTTTGGGCTATAAAAATAAATGATATTAAGTGGATGATTTCTTTCCATCCTGCATAATTTTATAGTCTATCTATATATTTTTATATATATGATCAGCCATTTGACCACTATCACAAGTGGTGGTAAGTGATGATGTCGTCGAGGATTGGTCATGTCTGATCAGTAATAGCGTAATCATTCTTCTTTTGAAAATACCCAAATTAAGGGTTTCGGGAACACCTCAGCCGGTAGCGCATTCCATTCTTTATTCCCCCGCATCAGAAATATTGTTCGAACAAAGATGGACACAAAGATGGCGCGTGTTCCGAAAGTGAAATAAGGCTGTCTTAGTAATTTTTGTTCGTAATTATAATAAGCGGTCCCAGAGAACTGCGTTTCACCTTCTGCGCTGTTTTATGGTTATTATTTTGCACCAAAAAAAGCAGGAGACGATTTGCATAATGATTAAAATTAATTATTGCATCTTGTCCCAAATGGACCGTAATAATATGGGACGAGTTAAGGAATGAGTACTAAGTATGTATTTAATACCGAGAAAGTCTTATATTGTAGTAACCAGCTGGAGCTAGTGATTATTTTTAAATAAAGAGTAATTTTAAAACCTGGAATACCCCATACATAATTAACATATTTTCCTTCATCGGCGTAGTTATTGACTACGTAATTAAATATTTAAATAGCAGAAGAAAGCATCCGCTTTGATATGAGGGGCTTTAGCTTACATTTTCTACTAAATTGTCTTTCCGTTTCCATAAAGAGTGCGAAGTGTGGCCACCCAAATGCATCGATGTATGGAAAACATTTGAAATGCTTATAACTTTTGATTGGCGGCATATAGAGCCGTCACTTACGATTTTTTGTACTTAGAGGCCGCGTCACATCAGATTAGATGAGTTTTCAGCTTCGTACAACCCCTGGAAGTGGTAGAACTGGGTGGCTCAGACAGCCAGCATCCGGCTGTCTGAGCCAGCAGTTTTTTCTCAATTTCTCCAAAACGCGTGCGTCACGAAGGTTCAAATCTGGTCGAGAGCTGTCACTAACGTCGTCACATCAGTTTATCAATTCAATCATCAAAAACATTTGTCCGAAACGTAACATTTTGTGAAATATAGAGAAAAACAAGTTGGCTCAGACGACCGGATATCAGGCTGTCTGAGCCACACGTTTATCACGATTTCTCAAAAAGTACTGGATTAAAATGGATGAAACTACTTCGGATGACCGTCACTAACGCGTCACATCACATTTTATAAGAAACAGCGACCTGAAACCCTCTGATAGTTGAGATCTGGAAAGTCAGAAAATGCGAAATTCTGGCTGTCTGAGCCTAGTTTTTTTGATTTTCCAAGAAAACTATTGCGTCACAAACGATAAAACCTGGACATATCAGCGTCACTAACGATTCCTTATAAGCCTAGATATGCAAGATCTCTATAGAAGCCTGGCTCAGACGGCCGGATGTACACGACTTGATCGGTGATTGATTGTTATTCATTACAGCGGCATAACCCCAACAAATAATCATTCAACAGGTAAATTAGTCCAAATCAAAGCCTCTTAATATACGACTCAATGCGCTTCAAATTTAAAGTACGCAGTTTGATTATTCTATTCTAAAAACGTTAATTTACGTAAAAAAATAAAGACAGAATAACACAGGGAATGTATATCGACGAATATTTTGTAAAATGAAATAATATTTAGTTTTACACTAGAGCTGCATGTTCAGTATTTTGTGTCGACTGTTTATCATGCAGTAAACTATTATATTTAACTTAGGAACATTGTTATAAATCACCTGATCGAAAGGTTATCTCATTTAAAGCTACAAATGTTACTTACTTATGTTAGTTACTGACATCTTAAATCGGTTTCGTTTGACAGCTTTTACTTGTCCTTCTATTCCGAATGGAATATTAATTTTATGGTCTAAACAAACTATGCCGAAGTAACGCGACCGATGTTCCGCGGCTGATTTTACGTTCCGACGTATTTGGCTGATATGACTCATTATAAGCGCTGAACTTACTGATAATGTGTGCTCTACAGTCTACAGAATAAGTGTCTAAACACATTACGCTGAGGCGATTTTACGCTCCGACGTATTCAGCATAATGTGTCGTCAGTAAGACAGAATGCATTGCGGGCGTAAGCATGCCGAACTTCGGTCGCGTAACTTCGGTCGGCATAGTGTGTTTAGACACTAAAGGTTGACATTGTGCGACTGTCGATTCTGAACCATAACAGCTTGCTAAAAGTCGCATTGTGTAAGGGGTCTTAGGGCCAAAATCTCGGGCGCCTCGCGTGGTCTTATATGACGTCCATTTTTTATGTCGTGTGTGAAACGACATAAGTGATTAATGAAAAGAGACCTCGAACTTACGTAAAATATGCAATGAAAAAAAATCACCACATTTATACAAATATTTTTTTATTTTATGTGAAACATGATTTCGTTGGTTTAGAGTGTTTTCGACACTCGCAGTGTTATTTTGTGATGATTTATTTGATAGTACAGTTGGCATTAAAAAAACACTAAGAGAAACTGGATATTTTTAGCTCTTGCAACATTGCGAATACTGTTTCAACGAGACGATACTTCATGTTGAATGTTGCTCTTCTCGCGTCCACCGAACCATACGACATATTCATTGTGAAGAGGTCCGGATAGAACTGAAATAAATAATAAAATATATAAGCCAACAATCACAAACAGTGCACTGATCCCAAAGTAAGTAGCCTTGTGTCACTTGTGTTATGGAAATCAGACACAACAGTGGTACATTCGCCGTCAGATATATTGGAGCAGACAAAGTGACCAAATACATCGGACCAGTTTAAAATGTCAATAAGTTCCATACACTACAAGTTACCAGTAATATCAAAACATTCATTAGTTCATTAATATCTGAGCAGACGTTAGTCAATAACTTCTATACACAAAACTAACCAATAATATCTGGACAGGCGGGAAGAAGTCCCGTCTGTCAGTATATAAAAGGTTAAGATGGAAACTAACTCCCTAGTGGCGTAGATATCCCTTTGCCTAAGATACTAAGTCCCTAGAGCCCTAGCCCAGCCTAACAATAGATACTTAGATATAATAAGGATGTTGTGATAGGATAGCTGCTCCCAGGTCGCCCAGGGTAGCAGCGTTAGGACGGTAGGTAGGTGGCGTGGACCCGCTGCCAGTCTGGCAGGCTCACCAGACTGATCATAGTGACGGCTAAAGGTGTCTTGGCCGCAGCGGAGGGAAATGAGAACCAACACGGACGGTTGATATCTAGTTTATTGTGGTTTAGTTACATGTATTTATAATTATTACATAGTGTGTAAACATATAAAGGTTTGAGGTTGTGTGCCGCCGGTGTGAGTGCCGACGGTGCATGATGGGTCCATCGGTCAGCCGCTGCGATGTAGGTCGCTGACGCCGTGGTTGTCGCAATGTACGATGCTAGCTCGTACATATTGGCATCTTCAAAAAGAGAGAGAGAGGAAGAAGATGCAGTCCCGTCTCCTGGTGTCCAGTGATGTGATCGAAGATGCGATGTACTGCTAGCACCATCCGTCGTTGTTGATTTCATCTGCTTGCTGTCCCGTTGCAGCTGTTGTGTTGACTGACTCGATGGAAGTGTTGCTTGTTGTTGGCTTGTTAATGATCCATGAAGTGAGTTGATGATGAGGTAATCTGATGTCGACGCGACGACTCTGACCCGTCCAAAGTCCTGTTGCCTGGACGAGCTGGTTATCTCCCTCCGGGAGACGATGTTGGTGTACAAGCCTCCTGACTTGTACGAGGGCGAGAAGAGAGTACACGCCTCCTTGTCTGTACTCCAAATGTGTTGCTTGTGGCTGCAAGCCTCCTGGCCTGCAACGTGTTGATGATTATGGCAAGCCTCCTGGCTTCCATCGATGAATCCTGATTGCAGCCTCCTGGCGTGCAAAGATAAGTTGGTGAGTCGCTCACGTTGAATATCGATCAGATCCTCTTCGAAGTTATTGATGATGATGATGTTCTGCTCGTTCACTCCTCCTCTTCTTGATGATGTTGATGTTCTTCTTTGTACTGAACAGAATGCGGTGGTGTTTCAGTTACTGGTGAGACCCGCTTCTGGGAGGCCAGTAACCGAACCGCTACTGTCAGTTGTCGATCTTCTTTCTTCTTTGATGTTGATTTATTGTTGATGTTAACGTTGTTTGTGTTTGTTTCTTTCTGAGAAGTTCTCCGTCGGTTGATCCTCAGGATTTTGAATAGGACAAGACAAGGGAATAGGAAAAGGTTGATAATAGTGACATGTAATATTAGTTTATACCTATTTAAGTCCCTGTCGAGTCAAGTTAATGTTAAAGAAAATGACAAATTAATGTTAATAGGTAAAGATGTAGGTAGGTAGTCGTAAGTCACCGTTATTCCCTATAATTCTAATGTTTGTTTGTTCTAAACTAAGGCGGGATGCAGGTGGTTGTAAGGCACCTGACCCTGTAATGAACTTGTTTTGATAATTGCTAAACTTTCCTCCTTTCCTTTCTTTCTTGTTCTGATAATTGCTAAGTCTCCATGATTTGAGTCCCAAGAAAATGTTATGCTTAAACTTGGTCTCCTTGCTGAGTCCCAAGTAAGACCTGAGCTCCTTGCTGAGCTTCAAGCCATGATAATGCTAAAACTTGAGCTACTGATGAGCCTCAAGTTGTGTTTGTTTGCTTGCTAAAACTTGAGCTACTGATGAGCCTCAAGTTATGTTTGTTTGCTTGTTAAAACTTGAGCTACTGATGAGCCTCAAGTTATGTTTGTTTGCTTGTTAAAACTTGAGCTACTGATGAGCCTCAAGATATGTTATGTCAAGTCAATGTTATGTCGGGAAGTGGTGGTTGTAAGTCATCACTCCCGTTAGTCGAGTCATGCTATGTCGGAAAGCGGTGGTTGTAAATCACCACTCCCAGTTGAAAGTCTTGTTTTAATTTCCCTAACCTACCTTACCAATGTTAGTCACGTTCGACGTTTAAAATGTAGGTCAGCTAAAATATTTATAAATGTCCCTCGATAGAATGTAATTGACTGAATTTGCTGAATTGAGTAAGGCGCTAATGCAAGAATGCCTGAGTTCTCACATTTCACTTGCACTAAACAAGCGTTGTTGGAATTACTTTAAATGTTTTCATTAGAAAATATTTTAAATAAGTTAATAGGTTGAAGTACTGCCGGAATAAGTTTTGAATTGAACGACAGACTTACTGCTTTGCTAGTTTCTGCAGTCAACGAAATTTGACGTAACTGCAGTCGGTCAGTGTATGTATGTACGTTGCTGATCCATAGTAACTGATGATCTATCCGGCTCGAAGATGGACAGGCGGGAAGAAGTCCCGTCTGTACAGTATATAAAAGGTTAAGATGGAAACTAACTCCCTAGTGGCGTAGATATCCCTTTGCCTAAGATACTAAGTCCCTAGAGCCCTAGCCCAGCCTAACAATAGATACTTAGATATAATAAGGATGTTGTGATAGGATAGCTGCTCCCAGGTCGCCCAGGGTAGCAGCGTTAGGACGGTAGGTAGGTGGCGTGGACCCGCTGCCAGTCTGGCAGGCTCACCAGACTGATCATAGTGACGGCTAAAGGTGTCTTGGCCGCAGCGGAGGGAAATGAGAACCAACACGGACGGTTGATATCTAGTTTATTGTGGTTTAGTTACATGTATTTATAATTATTACATAGTGTGTAAACATATAAAGGTTTGAGGTTGTGTGCCGCCGGTGTGAGTGCCGACGGTGCATGATGGGTCCATCGGTCAGCCGCTGCGATGTAGGTCGCTGACGCCGTGGTTGTCGCAATGTACGATGCTAGCTCGTACAATATCTGAACACTCATAACGTCAAATGTATCTAACCACAACACCCAGACCCGAAACAATGTAGAAAAAAATTATTTCTATATTGACTCGACCGGGAATCGAACCCGGGACCTTGGAGCGGCGACGCCTTGAAACCCAGCGTGCTTAGCCACTACACCACGGGGGTTGTCAATAAATAATAAATAGGTATTGGACACCAATCACAAACATTGCACTTATCTTAAATTAAGTATCTAATGCACTTGTGTTATGAAAATCGAGAACAACTGTGTTGCTACAACACACAGACGCTATATTACACCCTAGAATTTAAGCTTTTATGTGGTGTTTTACTTTTACTGGCACTTCTGATCATTTCTTGCTCGGCGGACGACGCTCTGTTGTGAGAGGATTCGGTAGGTATTCACCGGGCCGCTGCGTCGCGCTAATATTATAGTTAGGGAGGCGAGGTAGCTAAATGGCGTAATTCAACGGCGCCGTCGAGACCTATCAAAATCGAAAGATAAAATAATTTCGAAAAGAAAAGCTCGTATGGTAAAAACCATTTTAGCGGTGGGTTTGACGTGTACGGTTTTTCAAAAATGTAAAAAAAAACAGTTACTTGGGCATTCTCGAGCGCGTCAGATATTCATACTACGTATGCCCCAAGTGCCTCTGATAACAACGGTATACTAATCTGCCGGTTTGCGTGGTGGGGGTAGGCATATAAAGTAGTCAAAAATGCAAAATAAAAATACTCGAGCGCGTCAGATTTTCATAGGGGAGGTTTATCTCGGTATCCTGAAAGCATATTTTCTTAATCTGACAACAATGTTGGTGGGTTCTCTTAATCTGTCCGGAAAGGTTTTTTGGTTTCTTTTTTTTTCCTTTCTTCTTTCTTTTTAATAATTCTTCACTTCGTTTTGCTTACGGTACGTCCAAAAAACAATTTGAGGATCAACAGGCTATTGAATAATTTACATACATGAAACTGTACATGTTAATAATACTTTTGTATACAGATACGCGTATCTTTTTCCGAGTCCACGAAAATTGTCTAGAAGCTTGAGAAAAAAAATTGAGATATAATAAAAGTAACATAATTTAATCATCGTTATTTCATATCATATTTTTTTAACACCCTCAGTTTTCAAGATATACTCAAAAAACCGGGAGTTTGAGTTTTAATGATGCTTCAAGTCAAAAAGTTTTAACTTTGGACAAAAATGTAGAGACCTTTTTCATGTAAATTAAAATTACCTTTTTTGTTTATTTAAACATTTTTTTTGTAAAATGTATCGTTCGCGACTTATGTGCCGCAACGCGTTTTTCGGAAGACGAAATGGCTCCTCCACACTCCCGGTCATGCGGAAACCGGCAGATTTTGTATTTCTGGTACGTTTTAGATTATATTCTTCAAAATAAAAAATGAAAAAATCGCGCTCGAGAATGCCGGATTAACGTTTTTTTTTTACAAGTTCGCGACCTTATAACTCGGCGGCGTCAAGGACTTATCGTCAGATTAGTTAAATTTAGTCTTAAAATACTAAAATCAACCCCCAATATCTTAATCTGACGCGCTCGAGTATTTCAGACTATCGATTTTTTTTTACTAATCTGATCGTCTATCCTAGGCGCGCGTCACTACATATAGAGCTAAATACTTTACAAGGTTGTTCTATTAGGTCCAAGGTATCTCTCATATCTTAAACTGCCACGCTCGAGTATTACCGAAAATTCCCCTATTCGCCTCCCTAACTATTATTATAATTACAATCTAAGCTCATAAAGAACAAACCATTGCTTGTTTAAGTGTTTTGCCAGATTTGCGCACGTCATTGCGTGTCTTATTAATAAATAGACAGGGCAACATTTGAATGATAATTTTTTGAAATATTAAAAAAAAAAGTATTTGACACCAATCACATACATTGTTCTGATCTCAAAGTAAGTAGCTAATGCACTTGTGTTATGGAAATCAAACACAACGGTGGTACCACAACACCCAGACCCGAGACAATATAGAAAATTTTGATTTCTACATTGACCCGACTGGGAATCGAACCCGGGACCTCAGAGCGGCGACGCCTTGAAAGCAGCGTGCTTAGCCCCTACGCCACGGAGGTCGTCGTCATCATTAAAAAGTGGTTCAACTGATTCTGTTCGTTATTCCAATCAACCTATTTTCAGGTTTTGCGCATTTAACGTTCCACCTTGTATACCTACCCCCATGCCCATCATCGGTTCAACATTGAACTCCGTCGCCATTTCGTTGCATTTCAACACAGCCGCTCGCTGCGGTGTCACGTAGAGCAATTGGAATTTCGCCTGAAAAAAAAAAATGTAAGAGTAAACTTTTTTTTTAACTTCTGTTGTCAATATCAGGTTTTTACATTGGGTATACAGGTGTCCCAGAATACAAAGTGTTTCAAAGTTACCTATTAGGAATGAAGGGAGCTATTTGGAGTCTATAACTAATCAACTTTCTAGATAGGTCAAAAAAATAGTTCAAGTGCAAGTCGGACTCGCGCACGAAGGGTTCCGTACCATTGACTAGGTAAATAGGCAAAAATTGGGTTTTTTTTGTATAGGAGCCCCTCTGCATATGTATTTAATTGTATTGTTAGTACTAGCGGTCGCCCGTGACTTCGTCCGAGCGTTTTGAGCTTGTTCCCTCCTGTCCTAGCGTGATGTTTTATAGCAAAAAGCCTTCTTCGATAAATAAGCTATCCAACACAACAACAACAAGAATTTTTCAAATCGGCCAAGTAGTTACTAAGATTAGCGCGTTCAAAAAAAACCAAACTCATCAGCTTTATAATATTAGTATAGATTTGCTGTTAAAAAAAACAGAAATACGTTATTTGTGTAAATTTACATTGTCTAGCTATCGAGGATCTTGAGACGGGCGGACAGACGGACGGAGAGACATCGAAGTCTTAGTAACGGGGTCCCGTTTTTACGCTTTGGGTACGGAAACCTAAAAACTAAATGGTTTTTTACTTCCCATTCTAAATTGGTCACGTGACCCATCTGATTTTTATGAAGAGTCGATTTTTTTGGTACATTTCGACTATCAATTTTCGGAGAAAGTTGCTATGTTGCTTATTATGAGCAGCACCCTTTATTCCTTTTTGAAACACCTAATAGTTAATAGTTATATTGTGTCAGCCTTTGGTTCAACACTCAAGGTGTTTATTTTTTACCTTATAAGATAAAATAAGAAACCAAAATTCCAGGCGAGAGGGATTTCAACCTAGGACCTCTGACGAACCCGGCCATCGCTCTTACCAACCAAGCCACCGTGCAGTCAATTCTCTTGGGCGAAATTTCGGGTCTTAAGAATACGTTATTACGTGTGACTTCAACGCCATCTACCCAAACTGTATTGCAACAGTGGGCCAAATAGTTATTCATTTCAGGATAAATTCAACTTTTAAATTAAGACGCTCGCGCTATTCAATGATATACATTTATATGAAACTGTTATATTTAGAGATATTACTATTAAACTTACTACTACAATTTACTAGCGGACACCCGCGACTGCGTCCGCGTGTTTGGAGTTTGATCCCTCCCCTCCCGTCGCGTTATGTTGTATAGCTTGAAACCTTTCTCGATAAATAAGGTATCCAACACAAAACGTTTTCTTAAAATCGGTCTAGTAGTTCCTGAGATTAGCGCGTTCAAACAAACAAACTATTCAGCTTTATAATATTATAGTAGGAGATATAGATATTTAAAGGTATTTTGTAAGTTGGTGTAGGGTATTAACCCAGTTATTACCTACCTACCTACTGTCATTTATAAAGAACACCTAAGTTATAAAAGGACAAGAAGTTTTATCAAGTAGCTTACAATTTTTCACTTTAAAATTTTTGTTCTTATCCAAAATTAGTTAAAACAATACGTGTTTGTGTATCTGAAACTCATATTAACGTATTTTTAATTCCATTTAAATTAAAAATATATATTTATATACAGTACCTTATAAATATTATTAACAACCAAATTTTGTTCCCATTTTGTACATTGGACCTTATGTTTTCTAGGCATAATATTTCCGTAAACACCGGGTTAACAATTGCATTAGCTTTGCCGCATGCGTATTGAGGGAGGGCGAGCGGTGCGTCCTGCATTTAATTAAACTAATACTCAAAAAATATAGTTTAAAAAAACTAAAAAACCACGCTTTTATAGCTAACCGAACTAAAAAGTAGAAAATAATTTTTAATTACAAAAAGTTAGAGAATAATTCAATTCAGAGTAAAAGCGTGGGGTGCTTGATATACTTATTAAATGTTGCACCCCACGCTTTTTACTCTGAATTGAATTATTCTCTAACTTTTTGTAATTTAAAAATTATTTTATACTTTTTAGTTCGGTTAGCTATAAAAGCGTATTTTTTTAAACTATAATTTATTTTAAATCTTTTAGTTCGATGTTTCAATTAATTATTTGCGGACATGCGACACGCGATAGCTCTATCTTTCTTACTCCCTTACAGAGTATCCACGAAAAAATTTACTAATCCTGGCGGTCATTATAAGGATATTGAGAAACTGTTATTAAATTATTGCGTCATCGGTCCTTGATACGTGTGCAAAGTTTCAAATTAATCAAACTTCTGGAAATTGGTCAAATTTATGCTCAAAGATTCCATTACATACATACATACATACATAAATACATACATAGATACAACCCAAACTAATAAAAGCGTGGTAAATAGTTACGGTTCGTGTGGTTGGGTGCCTGCGCCGGCGTCGCTTAGCGGAAATTTCACGCAAAGTTAATGTTAATGTGCCCACAACACAAAACGGCTGCTTTTCGTGGTAGTTTTCGTTACACTACCACGAAATGCTGGAACAACTTGCCACCACCGATTAGAAATTCAAATTCTTTAGTTTCCTTTAAACACCGCCTCAGAGTTTTTCTAATCGAGAACCAAAAGGTCAAAATATAAACAGATATCACACACACACACACACACACACACACACACACACGCACGCACGCTCGCACGCACGCACGCACGCACGTACGTACGTACACACACACACACGCGCGCGCGCGCACGCACGCACGCATGAGTTTGATTTGTTATTTAATAATACCTGAAATGTAAGCATAACATTTAATTTTTGTAATTGTTTTAGTTTTCCTTTGTATTTGTTTCAATTTCAATCTAGCTTAGTGGAAACCAATCTGATTTCACTTCATATAATAATGTTTTATTTTTATGTTTATTTCTGTATTTTTGTAGTGTATCAAATAATAAATTACTTTTCTTTCTTTCTTTTCAAAGTAACATTTAAAAATTCATTTTTTAACACACAGTGTTTACTTCGGTTCGCCAGAGGTCGAGTGTTCAAATCCCATTTGTGCGGAAGTTTTGGTTTCTTATTACATCTTATAAGTAAGTTATGTTTATATAATAGTGGACTGTGCATCCATACCTCTCTCTTCTTATCAACGGCCTCTCGTATCTGCATCACTATGTTTCGAGAGCCGGCAGTTGCGTTCCATCTGAAAAATCCAAGAAAAACGTCAATGACCACAATGGAATGCCAAAAAAATTGCCCATTGATTTTGAGTATACTCGGTTCATTACTAGATTCCGTATAAGTTGGCTCTATATCCCATAGTAGCTTCATTTGACGCCTCAGTGGCCTGTTGAGGTTGAGTTTCGTGCTCGCAAAGATAGTAAACATTACCCATCAAAAACAATACTTGTCAAAAAAAACAAGTCTCGCAACTCAGTTGTTCTGCGGTAAAAGTTGTGAGATCCATGTAATACCAAGTCGGTTATTAATTTATTCAGTCTCTACTTAAGCGACTTTCTGTCTTAATACGTCCAGTCTCTAAGACCACGATCGTGGTCTATAACAATTGAAAATCAATTGTCTCGGGAATCTCCGTACTCGAAGCATGTTGTTACGTTAATATTCATTAAGATGAAATAAGAAACCAAAAATTTGCGCACGGGCGGGACTTGAACCAGCAACCTTTTGGCAAGTCTCAATATATTTACATAAAACATTAAAGAATTTTAATATTGATATGCGTCACTATAAGATGCTGTTAATTATCGCTTTCTACGCAGCGGGTGCGGGTTCGCTCCCCGCACAATACAAACATTTGTGTGCATGAACATGTCTGTTTGTATTGGTCTGGGTGTTTTTTATGTATATCATGTATGTATTTACAAACAAAAAAGTATTTAAGTATTATATCCGTTGTCTGGTACCCATAACACAAGCTTAGAGTAGTTTACTTTGGGACTAGATGGCGAGGTGTGGGAATGTCCAAAGGATATTTATTTATTATTATTATTATTATTATTACGTAACAACTTAATGCTTCGAGTACGGAGATTCCAGACACAGTTGATTTTCAATTGTTATGGACCACGATCGTGGTCTTAGAGACTAGACGAATTAAGACAGAAAGTCGCTTAAGTAGAGACTGAATAAATTAATAACCGACTTGGTATTCCATGGATCTCACAACTTTTTACCGCAGAACAACTGAGTTGAGAGACTTGTTTTTTTTGACAAGTATTGTTTTTGATGGGATCTCATTTCTTTTTGTATTTTGTAGACAGTTCTACTTTTTTCCTTTTCGGTATCTTCTACTTATTGTATATATGTATATCTACCAGCAACGAATTTTTTTAAAGCCGTCTCTCTGACTTATGAACTTTTCGCCTCGCGCCAGCACCGCAACAGCTCGCTCGGCGACATTCACCTTTCCGCGCGCCCCGCCACTGTCCCCGCCCCGCGCCCTCGCGCGCGCTAGCTCCGCGCAGCGCGTAATAACGGCCCGCGCTCACTCGCTAGCATCGCAGCGCGTGGTATAATAATTAATTTACAACCTTACGCACTCGTAATAAGTACGAATACGCACTTAGGTACGTTTTTGCATTAAATAATTTAATTTACACGTGTTTTCATGACGGGAATGACCATTTTTTGCTCGATTTGGCAGGGGCACTACCATGCGCCTATATTTATATGGGACTAGCTTAAACCCGCGGCTTCGCACGCGATAATAATAACTGCCGTAAAACATCGTTACGAATAAAGTCAATATTGAAAAATTTAACTGAAGACTTGGCTGTATGGGCTTAATTTTCTTTGCGGTCTTTTCTAGATTTTTTAGTTTTTCCTTGATTCATACACCAAACACTACTTATATTCCAAATTTGAAGCTTCTAGGTCTGCTAGAAGTGCCTTAGAATTTTGATGATCGGTGAGTCAGTGAGTGACAAAATTAAGAAATTTGACCCGTTATAATTCTTAAAATACTAGTTCAAATTGAATGAAATTTGAAATATACTGTGTCTTTACAATTCTGCATGGTTCCTGAAAATTTCAGTCTTCTAGTTTTATCCACAAAAAAAGTTACAGGGGGTCGAAAATGGTCTGAATTGCTTTGAGAAAAGGATGGTACGGCCGTGACGCTTTTTTGCTCGACTTGGTGGGGGCACTGCCGTGCCCCCAGATACGATACGCAAAGTTTGTTTTTACATTCGATTAGAGGCTCTCTCACGATACTTTTTTCTTTTCTTTTATTTTATCAACCGACTTCAAAAAAGGAGGAGGTTATCAATTCGACTGTATGTTTTGCAAGCATCAACTATCACAGCACCGACTTTTTAAAAGTTAATTTTCTTTTATTTTATTTAAACACAAAACAGTTAACAGTTGAGGTGAAACAAATTTATACATAAACGGGTATTATTCGGGTCTGTAAGCAACAACATGTGCTTGAGGTATGTTTATAAGAATGAGTTACATCGTATCTCATGCATACGTTAACAATACGAATACTTATACGCAAAGGATATTGTCCAAAACCGGGCCCAGATTGCGTCTTTGTAGTTTATATTTCAAAAATCTTGTTTGAATTATAATTGCACTGGTATTTTAAGAGTAAGTAAGTTAGTAAGTATTGAATTACTTAAGTAAAATTTAACAATTTCCTTCTGAATGTATCAAAATGAATGTAGGTGAGCCTCAAAATGTCTAATCTACCATTGAATTCCTCGTAAACCCCTAATTATTTTTCAATAATATTTTTTGTCTGTATTCTTTCCAATATTTATATATTTTATCCGAAAATTTTGTAAAGACGCATGCAGACGCAAAGTGGGATTTCTATAGAGTTTTGGTAAAGATCCTTTCGTGCTAGCTCTACTGAAACCAGCCTAAGGCTATATTTACTTGCTCCACTGAAAGTTGTAAGCCCTTGACAGGAACGCCATGGCGTGGTAGTTGTGTCGCTCCATAACCCATTCTTTAGGGCATGATCCTTCCACGTGCGTGTATCCATCGAAGTCGGGGAAGAAGTCGCAGGCCGCTTCGCGCATTATCTGTGAAAGAACGAATAACATGAAGACGGAGACGTAATAGATTACTTTATTTCCTACAATTTGTTGTTTTTAAGTTGACGACCTCCGTGGTGTAGTGGCTAAGGACGCTGGGTTTCAAGGTGTCGCCTCTCCGAAGTCTCGGGTTCGATTTTCAGTCGGATTAATGTAGAAATCATAGATTTCTATATTGTCTCGGGTCTGGGTGTTGTGGTACCACCGTTGTGTCTGATTTCCATAACACAAGTGCATTGGCTACTTTCTTTGGGATCAGAGCAATGTATGTGATGTGATTGGTAGCTATAAAACATCACGCTGCGACGGGAGGGGAGGGAGATAACTCAAAACGCGCAAACGAAGTCGCAGGATCCGCTAGTGCTGTTTAACAGTTTATGATTTTACCATATTAGTGCAAATCGTGGCAAATGGCCAAATAAAATATTTTTCAACACTTGCTCAAAATGAGAAAAATCGGTGGAATAAATTCCACCGATTTTTGGCACATAATCATAGATATTAAACACGCGTGTTTTTTCAGTACATTATTGCACTAGTGCCTTTAGTTTATTAACCCGACCAATTTACATTTGTACCCTAGTACCAAGTAGTAAGTAAGAAGATGAAGCGATATAATTTAGTCTGGTTGTAACTTTTATTTTAGCAACAAACAGTATTTATGCGAAAAATAACAGTACCTATGTACATATTTATTTCAACAAATGTAAATAGTTGTCGGCTGTGGTGTCAGGTGTGACGAAGTTTGTATTAATGGCAAGTGTGTTGAAAAACGTCGTATGAAACACGTGTGCCTGTGACCATAATATACGCGGCTTTCTTATGGCGCACACAATATCGCCTTGTATATAATGGTCAACTTAGCACACTTGTATCATAATGTACTAGTTTAATCAAACTATCGTATGTCAAACTTTCGCCAAACATTCTTCAAATTCCATATTACTTGTTACCGCGTGAAAAGTTCACAGACAGAGAAACTTAACTTAGGGGATTAAAATTTGCTACGTGTCGCTTACGTGAATACCTAGACCCCTTACACACTGAGATTTTCAGTAGCGATGCAGTCGCGATGCATCATCATATTTGTGCGCTTCATGATTGCATATTTTAGCGAACCTTTTCGTTTCTATTTACGAAGATCTAATGAAGAAATCAATGTTATTGTACCTTGTAAATAACTGCAATTAAACTTTTGAGTTTTTTTGTGTTTTTTTTTGAGATGCAGTCGCAAATGGTCCACCTTTACACTAGCGCTACATTTAGCATCGATACGATCATAATTTAGCGAGTTAGTATCGATGCAGTCGCAACGCAGAAGCTGACCCTTGACCACTGCATCTGGATATTGGCAGCTGTAACGATACTAACGCGAGACAGCATTGATGCCAAAATCTGTTCATTACATCTTGAAGTGTTTTTGAAACGCGCGACTGATTGCATCGATGCTCAAAGTCGCGGCGTGTAAATTGTTTTAGATGTCTTGATGGTTCTGCCAGAGACTTGTTCGCTGAGTGGTTTAAAGTAATCAACCAGTTCGATAAGGACAATGTTCAAAAAAGGTGTGCCTACAAACACTGAATGAAACAGTTCTGAAATGAGCTTTTGCGAAAAAATAAGCACTGATGATTGTTGTGTTACGAACATGTGCTTTGAATGGTACACACATAGGTCATCACCATCATTAACAGCCAAAGGACGTCCACCGCTGAACATAGGCCTCCCCCACGGCTTTCCACAGCGACCGATCACTAGCGGTCTGCATCCAGTTTGATCCCGCGATCTTTATAAGGTCGTCTGTCCATCTTGTTGGTGGACGTCCCACGCTGCGTCTCTGGTCGAAGGGTCTCCAATCTAGAACTTTCCTGCCCCAACGGCCATCAGTTCTTCGCGCTATGTGCCCTGCCCATTGCCACTTGAGCTTACTGATTCTCAAGGCTATGTCCGTTACCTTAGTTCTTCTACGTATCTCCTCATTTCTGATTCGATCACGCAGAGAAACACCCAGCATAGCCCTTTCCATCGCTCGTTGTGTGATTTTGAGCTTCATTATAAGGCCCATAGTAAGAGACCATGTTTCGGATCCGTATGTCATCACTGGTAACACACACTGGTTGAAGACTTTCGTCTTCAGACACTGAGGTAGATGAGATGAGAAGACGCTCTTGCGCAATTTCCCGAACGCTGCCCAGCCGAGTTGGATTCGTCGATTGACCTCTTTCTCGAAGTTGGACCTACCCAATTGGATAACTTATCCCAGGTAGACGTACTCGTCGACAACTTCGAGAGTTGAGTTTCCAACGGATACTGGAGTGGGTACGATAGGGGAGTTTGACATAATTTTCGTCTTTTCCATGTTAATTTTAAGACCCACTTGTTGGGATACTCAGTCAAGGTCTTCGAGCATAGTGCCAAGATCGTCCAGCGTCTTTGCCACAACGACTATATCATCGGCAAATCGGAGGTGTGTGATGTATTCGCCGTTAACATTGATGCCGATTCCTACCCATTCCAGAAGTTTGAAGGCGTCTTCCAATGCCGTTGTGAACAGTTTTGGAGATATGACATCTCCCTCTCTCACACCTCTCCGCAGTCGAATCGCCCTCGTGTTCTGCTTCTGTACTCGGACCGACATGGTGGCGTTATTGTAAAGGCACTTCAATACCTCTTTATACCTATAGTCTATGTGGCACCGCTGCAGAGACTGAAGCACTGCCCAAGTTTCGATCGAATCAAAGGCCTTCTCATAGTCCACAAACGCTAAGCACAGAGGCATATTATACTCCTCTGACTTCTGTATAATTTGCCTAAGCGTATGGATGTGGTCTATGGTACTATAGCCTTTTCGGAAACCGGCTTGTTCGGGAGGCTGGAAGTCATCAAACCTAGGTAGGTGCGAGACGATTCGTGATGACCCTTGAAAACAGCTTGTAGACATGGCTCAGGAGTGAGATGGGTCTGTAGTTCTTCAATAAGGTTTTGTCTCCTTTTTTGAAGAACAACACCACCACACTCCTGTTCCATGCCTCAGGCGTGATGCCCTCTAGCAGCACAGAATTGAAGAAGTCCCCCATTACAACAGTAAAATAGGTTTTGGAAGTATGTATGGCTCTACTTACGTCCTCATACATTTCCTCCACCTCCTCATCCGGGTGTTTCGAGGTCGGTGCATATACCTGTATGACCTTCAGCGAATACCTCTTGGATATTCTGAGTATAAGGTATATTACCCTGCTCGACACACTCTCGATGGTCTCGATATTGTTGACGAGGGACTTGTGAACGAGGAACCCGACACCACCTTGGGACTTTCGTTGGTTGCCTTCCCGGTAGTAGAGCAGGTTTCCGGACTGTAGATTTATCGTGTCCTCGCCCTCTCTACGGACTTCTGATAAACCCATTATGTCCCAGTGTAACCTGCTCATTTCTTCCTCCAGCTCGAGCAACTTCTCATCCGTCCTCAGTGTACACGTGTTGTACGTTACCAGGGCCAGTTGTCGTCGGGGGTGGCAGCGCGATCGCCTCCGGGGATTCTTAGCACCCCTTGCCCCGCCGTTACCGTGACCGCTACCAAAGTCAGGGATAGCGGGGCTGCCGGAGACTGGGGGCCTGGTTTTCTGGTGTACTATCATGTGAGGGGATTTTGCCAATACTCGCCACGCTTGGCAGGCGGGTTGGCGAGCGCAGAGGCGCAGCCCCTTGCGGCTGTGACGCTGCTGCCCGTCACGGTCCAACATTTAGCTGCGCCTTACATTGGATGGTTATACCGCCATCGGTCGGTCGCCAGAGCCTCGTCTGTTTAAACAGGACGCACCACGTGAAGGTGAGGTTAGCTTGGAGCTTATGGTCAAGCTCCCTTACGTCCCTACGTACACACATAGGTAAGTGCTCATAATGACGTCATTTTGAAACTTTTTCCAAACATTTTTAAACCTTCACATCACTTTTTCCCGCCTGAAAAGTTCACAGACAGAGAAGCATGACTAAGAAACTCAAGTTTGCAACGACGCCATCATGCGTCGCAATTGGACATACGCTTCCTTTTGCTACATTTGTGTGCAGGAATATATATTCTTCCTCCACGACTAAGCATTGCATGAAGCGCTTTAGTAACTTTGATAAGTTGGCAACCCTACCTGTTCATACCAAATCTGGTTAATATATCACCTTAGCCATCCGCTTAACACTGTAACGCTTGCCATAGTGCTGTTTCAAAGCCTGCGTAGGCGCATTGGCGACGAACTTCAAACGCACCGAGTTCCCCAGACACAGCCACGTCACTGTCACGCACGCGCCTGTCACTGACAGGAGGACGCCTTTGCTGAAAAAAAAAAGAACATTCTAACATTAAATTAAGTACATATATTTATAGGTAATATTTTGTTAGGGTGGACTGCGAAGCAATGCACTATTATATTTTCTGTGGCAATGCGGCCGGCGGCTTGCGTTACGTGTCACGTAGACCAGGCCTTTATCTTTGTTTTAAGAATAGGTATATGGAATTAAAGCCAACGGGCATCGTCGCATGCGGCCGTAGCAACTCTCTAAAAGGGATCCAAAGTCCAAACACTTCTACACTGTGTTCCTAAGGATATACTTACTATAAGGATATATTGACTGCCTCGGTGGC
The DNA here is from genome assembly GCA_963924145.1 of Pyrausta purpuralis. Taxonomy (NCBI): domain Eukaryota; kingdom Metazoa; phylum Arthropoda; class Insecta; order Lepidoptera; family Crambidae; genus Pyrausta; species Pyrausta purpuralis. The sequence continues at coordinate 12,369,270 of OZ001669.1, read as the reverse complement.
GCAGTGGTTAGAGGGTCGTACTTTAAAGCGACGGCTGCGCCAGAGGTCCCGGGTTCGATCCCCGGGTCGGGCAAAAATATGTAACTGGGTTTTTCTCTGCAGAAAATTCTCAGGGCAGCCCGGAGTTTGGAAGTTGGCGGTGTTTCACCCCCGTGCCCCGGAAAGCATGTTAAGCCGTTAGTCCTGCGCTTGAACTCTCTCCGGTAGTATCAGATTGCTGTCCCTAAGGGCTATGAGAGCGAAAAGAATAGAGAGTGCACCTGTCTTTGCGCACACACTTGTGCACTATAATATGTCCCGCGCAGTCGGCTAGTCTTTGTGACTGGCCACTGTAGTCGAAATCGACTAGGGGGACTAGTATTATAAGGATATACTTACAACAACTTTGAATAATACTTCTATCAGTAAGCTCAAGTGGCAATGGGCAGGGCACATAGCGCGAAGAACTGACGGCCGTTGGGGCAGAAAAGTTCTAGATTCGAGACCCTTCGAATAAAAGCGCAGCGTAGGACGTCCACCAACAAGATGGACAGACGATCTTGTGAAGATCGCAGGATCACAGGACCTCAGGACCGTACTCAATGGCAGTAAGAATTTTTAACGTTCTTCCTAAGTATATACGAGAACAAGACAATTACAAAAAAAAATTGTCATTCATAAGCAAATATTTATGCAATAAACGTAAAGCATTGAATGTATGTCATGTAGTATTATAGCGTAAATGAGTACGCGAAAATATATATTTTAAATTATATTATGTCTAAAAATGCATATATAAACATACGCTCCGATTAAATACTTGTAACTTTAGTCTTTAGTACTCCATAATTTTAGTCTATAAGTATGTTGTAGATATACCTATACCCTCGCAGGGTGTAGGGTGCAGGTATTACCATCTGTTTCTATATTTACACACATGTAATGCTAATAAATAAATTTGAAATTGAATCACACTGGATGCAGACCGCTCACAACCGGTCGCTGTGGAAAGTCGTGGGAGAGGCCTATGTTCAGCAGTTGACGTCCTTTGGCTGATAATGATGATTAATACTTCCATAGCTCTTGTTAAACATATCGTACAAAGGAAGTAGTAGTTTAAATAGCATACTTTTAAGTTATTGCTAATATAATTATGTTGTGTTGTGCAGTAAGAAAAAAAATATGTATGTCCAATATTATTTATATTTATTTCAAGAACTTCTTGTATATCTATTTTAACTGATGTTGAAACCTATCTAATAATATTTTTAATAATCATTTCTTTATTGTACTATGCACGTGACTTATGTGTCAAATAAAATAATTTCTATTCTATTCTAAAAGATCCTAATGATTTAGAATGTTTTCAACACTCGCACTGTCAAATTTTATATTCATAAAGGTGAAAAAGAAACCGAACGCGAGACGTCCGCGTATTGACTAAAAATTTTCGCACAATGAGACTAAAAATTTTCGCACAATGAGACTAAAAATTTTCGCACGATCGTACCAAAGGAACGGTGGCTCAATTGGAAGAGCGTTTTGCCCGGTTATCCAGAAAGTTGCTGGTTCAAGTCCCGCCCGTGCGCTTTTGGTCATTTTTGGTTTTCTTATTTCATCTTTACGAAAATAACCTAAGTTAGAAGCATTTTGGAGTTTGTAATCTAAGATAAGTAAAGTAAGTAAAGTTAGCCTGTAACATCCCACTGCTGGGCAAAGGCCTTACCTCAACTATGAGGTAGTTTGAGCCATATTCCACCACGCTGGCTCAGTGCGGGTTGGTGGAGAATCTAAGATAAAGACGTCATTTTTAACTAATTGCCACTAAAAGAACAATTCCATGATAAAAAAAAAATGAAAAACAAAAACATTGTAAAAAAATATCAATTCAATGGTCTGAATAACATACCGAAGTCGATGTAAAACCTCAGGTACAGAGTGTATAGTTAAAAAATAAATAAAAAAGCAGCTGCATGACGCAAAGCGTAAGTCGCTTACTCCGCAGTCTACCTTAGTAAACACTAATAAGTTCAGAACCGTTGAAATACTTACTCACCCCTGAGGATCAGGCCTGAGATCCCAGCCTTGGTACGGCATGTTGCTGTATCTGAATGTTGCTATACCGATTGGCCCTGTAATAAGAAACAGCATAGTTGTTTGAATTTTTTTTGGACATTCACTGGGTTATTTTTATTCTTCCTAATCCAAATAAGGGCTATTTTTAACCGACTTCAAAAAATTATCAATTCGACTGTATGGTTTTTTTGTATCTATATTACCTCATATCAGTCGTTTGTCGACCGATTCGAAATTTTTTTTTGCCTACCTAGAGGGTATACCTTTTAGTTTGTTCCATTTTTTCCAATTTGGGATCTGATGTTGTGATCTTGGTGTAATCGAGGGAAACCCTCAAATTTTATAGGCACGTATAGTGTTTCTTTACCTACTAGAATCTTAATGTTGACGTATTGTTACGTCTGATAGTCAACATCTTGTGGGGCTGAGCTGATGGTGGAACTCCTTAACGCTTAGGAGTTCAGTAATTATGGGTTCCTTTCCTTTCAATAGTCAAGAGTTTATTTAAAACTTTTTAGTGCATTTTGGTTTTGAAGTCGGTTTTTACTTTTTTTTAAAGTTATTCGATAGTCTGACTATTGAATAAGAAGAAATATTCGTCGAACAAAATACAATATGGATTATTTGAAAATGTCACCTAATTGACAGCAATCATACGCAACTGCCATTTTTTTTAAATCTGTCGCTTTATAATTTATCATTCTGATAAGTTTTATCTGACTGTTATAAAATCAGCCCTAAGAAGATTAAAATAAGAATCAGATAAATTATAACAGGAAAAATTTACGCACGGGTTAGGATTGGAACCCACAACGTCTGACATAACTAGTCCAACGCTCATACCAAGCAAACGTGCAGTTGATTCTGAATGTACCTGGTTGTCTTACACGTTATCGGGTGCATGACCGATAGTGTAAGAATAAAAATATAAGTGCCCCAAGCAAGTCGATTTCGACTACGGTAGCCAGTCTCAACGACTAGCCGACTGCGCGGATCATATTATAATGCACAAGTGTATCTATTCCTCTCACTGTTAAAACCCGATGGGACAGCAATCTGACACGACCGAAGAGAGATCAGGCGCAACACCAACGGCTTTACGTGCTTTCCGAGGCACGGGGGTAAAACCCCGCCAACTTCCAAACACCGGGCTGCCCTGAGAATTTCTGATCAGAAATAGCCAGATACATATTACCTGTCCGACCCGGGGATCGAACCAGTGGCCCCTGGCGCAGCCGTCGCTTTAAAGTGCGACCCTCTAACCGCTGCGCCAATTAAATAGCGTAAGACACAGGGTTCGATTTCTTGGCTGACACAGTCGCTTTTTACAAGTGCAATTTATAATAATAATAAGTTGTATAGTGAATAAAACACAAAAAATCAAATAATCAACTCACACAGAACACCAGTCCTGAACTGCACAGTGAGTTTGTCCTCATTGAACTTGTAATCGTTGACGTAGTTGCTGGTCCACAACTTCCGAGGCTCCTGCCATTGGCAGATCACTGGCGGTTCTGTCCACATCACGTCTTGGGGTAAACTATGGATGAAGAAAACACAATAAAAACATATTATAATTTCATTTTTGTTTTTATAGTGTTAGCAAAAGCAACTTCGGCTGTGACAGACGAGGAATCGAACTCCGTGTCTTGCGCTATCCGGGCGTATGCCTATACCACTCGGCCACCGTCACATTCGCAAGCCTGTTGAATTTTAAAAGCGTTTACTTTAACGCGTACACTGCGTGACATCATAGAAGTTGCGAGAATGCTCTCACAATTTTTGAAGGAAATATATTTGGAAATATTTAAAAATCGGTTAAGATGAAGGAAGAAACGAGGTTCGATTCCTTAGCTATCACTGCCAAAACTGCTTTTTAAAAGTGCAATTCATATTAAAAACAGGTTGTCGGAATGTTATGTATAGTCCGTTTTTCTTTGCTAGTCCAATATTGCACACAATATTTTCATAACTTTTAAAATAATATCGGCGAATAAAACTAATTTTCTATTACATTAAAAACGACTCACTCAGTGTTCAACGATCTTGGATGAATTAACCACTGGATATGAAACGCAAGAGCCAATGTATCCAAACATCATTAGCCAATTTCTGCGGGGCGGGGGGAGCTTTTCGTGTCAATTTTTGACATTTAGTGCATGGAAGTGTCGATATTTTTTTATCGGTATGTATGGAACGAATGAATGAACGAATCTTTTGTAAAATTATATTTATTTTTATCACCAAAACAATAAATTACATTATGGGCATGTAATGCACAAACCATCAAATGAACAATTGAAACATAGAAAGTCGTTTTATATGAACGATCTGGCAAGTATCAGTTAGTTAGTGTGAACTTCCTAAGACATTTTGAAACAGACCGTTAGTACACAATATAGCCTTGCACCATTAAAATCCTCCTATGGGATACTTCAGCAGTAGATTTCTTGCGTTGGCATTCAATCACGCTTGGCGTAAATTGGATGCCACATATTCGGTGATGTGTGGTGTTGTGTGTTGTGGTGTGTGTGTGTTTGTGGGGATCCATTTTGCCTCTCTTTGGACTGCTTCTACCCATTTGTATGAAATAATATTATAAATTGTCAAATATGAAATTTAAAATTTTAAACCAAACTGTTGTATTTTTAAGATTACCTTAATCTACTTTCGAGTGAAACATTTTACAGATTTATCATTTTATTTTAAAATAAATTATATTAAAAATTTAATAAATGTTTATCGATATGATTTGTCGACAATTGTCAAGCACAATTAAAATTAAACTGTCAAGAGAACGAATGATAAACATATGATAGTCCTACCGTATAAAGTATACGTTATCTTGATGATTTTGTAGTAACTGACTACCACTTTTTTAAACGGCAATGTTACTTTTCTCTTGAAAAACACATTTTACTATTTTCATGAAAAATAACAGCTTTTTTGGAATAAAACGTTACTTACGGATTAAAATAAATATTTTTTTCCTTGTCGCTATCATTTTAACACAAAAATAAACCACATTTACCCATTTTTTCCGTCAATGTTTCTCACTGAGCTCTATCACCGTACTGACAAGACGTCACCTGTAAGTGAGGCCAAAAAGCCCGCTTCGTGGCTAAGGGGGCACAAGCGAAATTGCCCGTCATTGCGCGTCCAGTGGTTTATTCGTCCAAGTCAACGATGAATTACCTATGTAAGTTAATTAATTTCGTCTTAAAGGAATGTCTAGATTGTTTACAATATTCGACTAGCAAGAAAAAACGGACTTTAAAAAATTGGTTGCCTGTAAAGTCGGTATACGGGCGAAAGTTTTACGTGACAACGACTTTTTATGTCTGTCTCTCTCGTTCTTACGCGTGCCTCTCACTCGCTCTCAGTGCTGCGCGCGCGGGCCTCTCTCTCGTTCGGTGACTCATCGTAACGTTACCGAGCGTTACACTTTTTCATAAGTGACTCCCAGCCGCAACCTAATTTAAGACGTTGTCACGTCAAAAATGAAGTTTTTATTTAGGGCCAGAGTTACATTTAACAACCAGAGACAAGGCACCGAGGGTCAAGTCAAGACAACTAGCTATTTATTGGAAACTGCCAGGCTTTTAATTTAATTACATTTATTCTATACCTTATAATTCACTAAAAATCACGGATACACTTCCACGAATTATTCATATAACGTTCCCTACAATATTACATTCCTAGGATATTTAAGACACCTACTCAATAAATAATCACAGATACTCACAGAATGAACTCATCACGAAGAGCTTTCGCCCAAAAGTGGTGATTTGATGTCCGACTGTTTCATCCGCCATTTTACAGATTAGTATTGCCAGTAATAAAAATTAAAGCAACATACCGATTGGTTTACAAATAAGGAATCAAATTATTAAAATGCGTTTTAAGTAAGAACAAACCTAAAAATACTAACGAAAAAAATGCGTGAAATTGTAAGCAGCGTTCTGATGTTCACAATAAATATCGGCATTGTAAAAATATCAAAACAATATACATTTACGATCATACAAATGAGTATTACGGAACAGGACTTAAACTAAGTAATAAAAACAAACACAGTTTTTCAAAGTTACACAACTTTAAAGGATAATAATCCAAGATTCTCAGTCAGTTGTTTCGTTGCAACTCCTGTCAATTTTTGTGATTGATTGTATGGTGATAGAACAAAAGAGATCAATTTTCGAAATTTGATCTGGGGATTACTTTATTAAATAATGATATTTTAATACCTAGTCTTAAGTAAGAATCAATCTTCTTAGCTGAGAGAGTAAATGCCTAGGTAACGTTTGAATCATATAAAGTTAAATACAAAATAATCTTAAACGAATGTAACAAGTACTGTAGAAGTTTATAGCTACAAGCAAAACCTCTATGTCTCGCTTGTTCGAAGCTTTTATAATAAAACAGTAAATTAATTTATAAATAAAAGTAAAAAACCGACTTCACAAACAAAATGCACTAAAAAGCCTTAAATAAACCCTTGAATTTTTAAGGGAAAGAAAATCATTTTAGCGAACTCTTTATTTTTGGAGTCGGTGCTCTAATAGATGATAGATAATGCTTGAAATGGTCAAAGTAATGGCACTGACTGCAAAAGGGAATTGTTAGCTTCAAATAGATTCCTTTCCTTAAAAGAGTCAAGAGTTTTTTTAAGACACTTTTTAGTGCGTTTTTGGTTTTGAAGTTCATGACTTTAGCACGAGTGGGTCGCGGATTTACGTCTGATCGTTTTTTTAAATGTTCTGTATGGGAGATCGCAAACACACCTTTGTAAAGTGGCCAGCACATCAGGTAATCCACTTTTGTTGCAAACTAGCCCTTATTACAACTGCATAAGATACCGCAGTGATATCTTGACGTGCTGTTGTCCGTACATAGATAATAGAGGAAGTGTCAGTTTTTTTTAAAACGGCTTACAGCTGGCATTAAACCTTGCATTGATTCCAAGTATGCAAAACCCTATTTATATCAACAGAGTTCCCCCAAAGTATCAGCCCATAACTTAGAACTGAGGACTTACTCTGGACACAAAACCCGATCTAATGAATATACCCATCCCTGTCACTCATACCAGGCCGTGTATGCGTGTGTGGGGATGGCTATATATATTCATTGGATCGGGTTTTGTGTCCAGAGTAATGGGCTGATGTTGAACTTACTCAATATGCACCAACGCAAGTTTCTGATATTCCATCTCCGTCTTTTTGATCTCCCTCTCTATTTCCTCGGGGGTCCTCGTCACGCCAGGCGGAGGGGGGGAGGGGGCTCGGTACTGGACCTGGTATTTCATTGGCTGGAGACGTTTGGGCAGCTCGACTGGAATAGAAGGTAAGTAAAGTTAGCCTTTAACGTCCCACTGCTGGGCAAAGGCCTTACCTCAACTTTGAGGTAGTTCGAGCCATTCTCCACCACGCGGGCTCAGTGCGGGTTGGTGGAGGGGTGTTTGCAAGGCAAGCGACTAACACTGCTGTTAGATGTTATCAAGCCGCCCATAAGGCCTCTGACTAGGCTTTACGACTCATATCAACCGATATTAGTCGGGACCAACGGCTTAACGTGCCTTCCGAAGCATGGAGATGCTCGTTATATACGTCACTTATATGGTCGGAATGGTCATCCATCCAAACACGACCGCGCTGTAGGTTGCTTCAGTTCGGTATCACTACCAAAGCGCTGCTACCACTGCGCTACGAGCCCAAAGGAATAGAAGGTACAACATCACCATAAAAATCTACGAAAGCGGTCAGATAAAGTCGATTTTAAATCGGAATTAGTGTTCACTTCTTAGAACGGGACGCCATTTACAAATGCGGGAGGGATACAGAAGATACGTATTTCAAATTTTTTGGAGCGAGTGTGCGCGTAACTAACAAAAGTATTTCGTAACACAAGTAAAAAATCATACTTATTAGTAGTCCCACTTGGGCTTTATTTTTGAAACAGTCGAGAGTGTATTTCTTCTCGACATTCAAAGAGAATCACAAAAGATAGTGTCTTATCCATGAATTAAATGGAAATGTGTTTTCTTTATATTAATAGTAATAATAATAATACTTTATTGCACACCATAAACATAATAATTACACAGGAAAGTATCTTAAATAATCGCTACTAGTACAATTTAGGCGGCCTTATTGCTTGAAGCAATTTCTTCCAGACAACAATATTGTTTTTATACGGTTAGTAAATGGTAAAATCACCAAAATTCTATTAAATAGCCGCCCAGATAATACTTATTTGAAGTTTTCACTTGATTGATTGACAAAATGTATTAAAAGATGTAATCTAACTCCTTAAAATATACTTATAACTTTAATATATTTTTTTCCTATACATTTTGCGTTAGATATGTGGTGCTGGAGGAGGATAGAGATAATAAGCTGGATGGAGTAAAAAACGAATGAAGAAGTCTTGAAAATGTTTAAGTAAAAGAGAAAACTTATTAGGAATATTGAGAGTAGAAGAAAGAAAATGTTGGGACAATTGATACGACTTGATAGTTTCATCAGTACCGTTACCATGAGTTTAGGACAGTTTTACTCGCTAGCGATGACTTAAAAGTCTATGGAAAACTGCACAGCGCCTCTAGCGGTCACTGACAGAACTAAAATTTTCCATACAAAAAGTGACGTCGTTGCTAGCGAGTAAAGCCGTGGTAAACTCATGGTAACGGTACAGAACTATAATAGAAGGAGTGTTGGCATATTCATCATCATCATTATCAGCCAAAGGACGTCCACTGCTGAACATAGGCCTCCCCCATGGCTTTCCACAGCGACCGATTACTAGCGGTCTGCATCCAGTTTGATCCTGCAATCTTTATAAGGTCGTCTGTCCATCTTGTTGGTGGACGTCCCACGCTGCGTCTTTGGTCGAAGGGTCTCCAATCTAGAACTTTCCTGCCCCAACGGCCATCAGTTCTTCGCCCATTGCCACTTGTTGGCTTCCAACACAAATGTAAACTTTTTTCGATTTTTTATTTTTATATTTCGTTTCTCTGCTGTTTGGGTGGCTTAAATATGGCGTTTGTAATTATAATATTTTACAACAAATAAATATCTTGAAGCTATGTTTTACTTTGCAAGCCATTCGAAACTCTAAAAGAGAGGAGGACCAAGAATAAGCTATATGCATCAGATAAAGCCTGATTTGAGTTTCAAGAGGTCAAGAGAATAGCGGAATAGCGCAAAGAATGGAAAAAACTTCATTAACAAGAGCCTAGCTCATAAATTACATGATGATGATGATGACATATTGTGTTTGATGAATGAAACTTTAAAGTAGGATTCTCTCTACAAAGGTCGAGTCGATTAACTTACGAACTTCAGATAAAAACTTTAACAACGTCAGATTAGGAATATGATACAAGACGCCTAATTTAAAAACGTCACCTATTTGACAGAAAATGTTTATGAAAATGGCATTTTAAAATCGGTCGATTTATACTTATTCGGTCGGATAAGTCATATATCTGACGTTGGTAAAATGAACTCGAATAGTTTGATAATAAATAGATTAATTCAAACAACTAATTTAGTGACATTTATAAACTTATTTTTAGTAAAGTTGGTATTCCAGTATTTTTTTATAAATTAAAAGCATCCGGTATATTAAATATTGAAGATACATTAATTATCTTATCACGTATCATATCTTACAAGGTTTGTTTCATTGTTTTTTTTTAACTTTGTTAGTAAAGAAAATATAATAAGTTTTTATTCGGTGTATTTTTTATATCTATACCTACTAACAGTATTAAGCTGAAGAGTTTGTTTGCATGCGCTGATCTCAGGAAAGTATTTGAAATTTTTCTGGTTAAGTTCTTAAGCAAGAAGGCCCCCCCCCTTCTTGCTTAAGAACTTAACAAACAACAATTGAAAATATAACTTTGTCCTTCATAACAATTGCTGTCACCAAATTTTCTTTGACTTTTTGCCTAAGACAAAGTCAACGATAAATATTTTAATAAATGGGAATGGAGGGAGGGAATGAAGGGAGCTTGCCCAGAAAAAGTCTGTTCACTTTAACTTTGAAGATTTTAGGATTAAAATTATTACCGTATAGATTAATGTACAATACCGTTACCATGAGTGTATTCGATAGCGACGACGCTTTTACTCGCTAGCGACGACATCACTTTTTGTATGGAATACTTTAGTTCTGCCAGTGTTCGCTAGAGGCGCTGTGCAATTTACCATAGGCTTTTTTTACGTCGTCGCTAGCGAGTAATGCCGTTGTTCGGTTTACGGCGCGGTTTTACTCGCTAGCGAAAACGTAACTTTTGAGTTTTTTATTTTAGTTCTGCAAGTGACCGCTAGAGACGCTGTGCAATTTTCTATCATAAAATTATTATGTCTTTGGAATAGAACGACAAAAGCGAGATGTAACTAGCAGCAAATTGTGTGATAAAAAGAGATGGGTAGCAGAACCATTCTTGGCAGATGTCAAACAGTTGACCGCCCCGCAGAAGCTCGCTGAAAATTACGTGCATTTGATTTTTTATATTTAAAAGTGAAATTGTGTATATTTTGGAGAAATAATGCGTCTGAAACATGGTGACTTGATTGGTGATAGATAATTATGAATTACAGCGGCATAACCCCAACAAATAATCATGTAACAAGTAGATTAGTCCAAATCGAAGCCTCTTAATATACGACTTAAATTTACCAATGCGCTTCAAATTAAAAGTACGCAGTTTGATTATTCTATTCTTCAAACGTTAATTTACGTAAAAATAAAGAAAGAATAACACAGGGAATGTATATCGACGAATATTTTGTATAATTAAATAATAATTAGTTTTACACTAGAGCTGCATGTTCAATATTTTGTGTCGACTGTTTATTATGCAGTAAACTACTACTTATATTTAACTTAGGAACATTGTTATAAATCACCTGATCGAAAGGTTATCTCCTTTACAGCTACAAATGTTACTTACTTATGTTAGTTACTGACATCTTAAATCGGTTTCGTTTGACAGCTTTTACTTGTCCTTCTATTCCGATAGGAATATTAATTTTATGTTTTCTATAGAATTTTTTATACGTCGTCGTTAGCGAGTCAAACCGCTGTAACCTCATGGTAACGGTATTGAGTCCAAAATTCTCCTTTTTACTCACTCAAACCAGTCAAGTTTAAGATAATACATAATGTATGTATATGAACACGTAACTCAGACAGATAAGATATATTTTTATCTATCGATAAAACCAGTTGATAGGAACCGATTGAATTGACTGAAATCTTTTTTATACTAGAACTGACGTAGAAAAACCCACAAAAGAAAATAAAACATAGTGGTTGTGATATTGTGAAGCTTTCACTTATTTGTGAAAATGAGTTTTCCTATAAATAAATAAGTATTGTGAAAAAACAGTGCAGTGAAAATGGTAAAATAAATCCAAAATGGCGGATTACAAAATGTTATTTTTGTTGTGGATGTTGTGAGTATTTTTATTTCTTAATTATTGTCATTTTAAAAATCTCCTTTTCTTAAATATAGGAAAGACATGACTGGTAGAGAATTCTATGGCTATAAATACGACGTCAAGTGCCTTTTTTGTACAAATTTTGGTTTCCCGTCCTGTTCTCGAACGTTTTTGGTATAGACGCCGCTCTGTTACCGCTTCTTGCAATTTGTATGAAAACTAATGACCGCTGATGAATAAAACCATAGGCTCCGTGTGCCATACGACAGACGCACCGCTTCGGCACTGCTGTGGTCCGACTCGAAACGTCTAAATCGAAGGCGCCTTTTAACACTTTCGATCTGACAACGTTATAGAATGTCCAAAAATGATCTTGCGATGAGGCACATAGTCTAACCACGTCCTAAGTTTTTTTATTATTTCAAAGCACAACGGCTGGCGACGTCGAATCTCTGTGTAATCTTCAGGTAGCTATGTCATTGCGCCGCATCGTGTCAAATTTTCAAAGTTCTAGCGCTACAATACATTTTTTTTGTTACTTGAACATTATTCACACACGCATTTAGAAATACCCACACACACATGAACAACGTCGTCAAACGTCGTTTCGGTTGTACTGGCAGTCAACGTCTACGGACGTTAGCGACAAGCAATAGGCAATATTTTGTTTGCTTTACGGCGATACGAGTGTGGACGTCCTCAAACTTTGTATGGAGTTCTTATGCGCCACGGCACAAAAGATTACTATTGTGGTATGCGTACATGAACATGTTAAGTAGTCCCCCTAGCCGTTTCGACTGCGGTGGCCAGTCACAATGACTAACCGACAGTCACAACCGACTGCGCGGGACATATTCTATGCATATTATAGTGTATAAGTGTGTGCGCAAACACAGGTGCACTCTCTATTCCTTTCACTCTCATAGCCCGATAGGACAGTCTGACACGACCGGAGAGAGATCAGGCGCAGGACCAACGACTTAACGTGCTTTTCCGAGGCACGGGGGTAAAACACCGCCAACTTTCAAACTCCGGGCTACCCTGAGAATTTCCCGACCGTCGACGTCCTGTCGTAGTGGGCGAGAAATCGCCTACTACGCAGCGGGTTGCGGGTTCGATCCCCGCACAATACAAACATTTGTGTACATGAACATGTCTGTTTGTATTGGTCTGGATGTTTTCTATGTATACCATGTATGTATTTACAAACAAAAAGTATTTAAATATTATATCCGTTGTCTGGCACCCATAACACAAGCTTTGAGTAGCTTACTTTGGGACTAGATGGCGATGTTAGGGAATGTCCAAAGGATATTTATTTCTGAACAGAAAAACGCAGGTACGCATTTTTTGGCCCGACCCGGCGATCGAACCGGGGACCTCTGGCGCAGCCGTCGCTTTAAAGTGCGACCCTCATACCGCTGCGCACTGAGGCAGTTAAACCGTTTAGTAGCGCCCTTTAAACACGATACTGAGAGTGATGGTGATCTTTCAGATTAGGCTTGGTGGTGCCTGTGAGGAACCAAGATCCACCGCCATGCCTGACCGGCAGGCCAGAGGATGTGCAGTTCTGGGTGACCGAGACAGGGGAGCTGACGGAGTTAGTAGGTAAATTTATACGTCCCATAGCAGTGCGATGTCTTATAGCCTAACGCCTTCCTCGATAAATCCATACTAATATTATAAATGCGAAAGTAACTCGGTCTGTCTGTTACTCAATCACGCCTAAATTGAACCAATTTGCATGAAATTTGGTATGGAGAAAATTGATACCCGAGAAAGGACATGCTACTTTTTACCGCGGGAAAGTGACGCATTCCCATGGGAAAATTCAGTTGTGGCGATCGCTTTTACGCCTAAACTACTAAACAGATTTAAATGAAATTTAGTAAGGAGATAGTTTGAGACTTAAGAAAGGACATGACTTTTGACCGCGGGAAAACAACGTATTCCCCTGGGAAAAAATACTTTCCGGGGAATCAGACCGCTTTCACTCCTAAATTACCAAAGATTTGAATTCTATTTGGATAAAATTGGTATTACGGGAAAACAACGCATTCCCTATTTCCCTATAAGAATCACACTTAGTATGGCCTCATACCATCTCGGCACAATTCACACATACGTACAAAAAGAACAGCTCAGGTTTTTTTTTCATACTACTATCCAAAAAAATTACCTAATGCGGACGAAGTCGCGGGTAGAACCTAGTAAGTTATGAAACTTTTTTTTTAATCGGTTCAGTAGTTCCTGAGATTAGCGCTCTTCAGTTTTAATATATTGCGATATTATGAAGCTAAAGAGTTTGTTTGTTTGATTACTGACATTTGGCACTCCTAAAAAAATTGCAACCTACTATACGTAATGTACAAAATACTCAAACTAATTTTTGAAGACGCGTTTGGTGTAGTGGTTCGCGCTCCTATTACGCCGGTTGCGGGTTCGAATCATCCCGCAAGGGGCAAATGTTTATGTGATCAGATGAACACGAACATATGTACCCATGTCATGGATAGTCTTGAATGTATTCAAGACTTATGGGAGACCACCCGTAATAATCGTTGTCTGGTATTCGTAACACAAGGAAGAATATTCTTTACTCTGAAACCATGACAATCGGTGTGTTATCTGATGCAAATATATTTATTTATTTTATATTTATTACTAACAGACACAAATAAAATTATAACACCTCTCTTTTGAGTCGGTCTTAACGGTTAAATTAAAGAAGTAGTATAAAAGTAATATTGGACACCAATCACATACATTGCTCTGATCCCAAAGGAGTAGCAAATTCACTTGTGTTATGAAAAACAGACACAACGGCGGTACCACAACACCCTAACCCGAGACAATATAGAAAATTATGATTTCTATATTGACCTATATTGAAATATTATTATATAATATTAATAAGGGACATTCGTCGGATATAATACAAACCTATTTGAAAACGTTACTTATTTGTCAGCAATCATTTATGAAATAAACATTTTAAAATCGGTCGTTTTATACTTATTCGATCAGATAAGTCATATATGACGTTAGTTAAATCGAGTCTAAGAGTCGAATTTACCAACAACAGTTAAGAAATATGCGTCGAATACAATATTTTAAAACGCCTAATTCAAAAACGTCACCTATTTGTCAGCAATCATTTAACGTAAAATTTCATCATAAAATTAGTATTTTTAAACCAGAACCAACTAAAGCTACCTTCCCACGATTTCGCCCTGGACCCGTCCCACCCCAGCCCCGGACTTGTCTAACGGGATAAAAAATATCCTTTATCCTTTTATTGGGTAAAAGCTGCCTGCCCACCAATTTTCAGAAAAATCGTGTGCATCTGGATTGAGAGCCCATTTTTTGAACCCTTGCGAAACGAAATAAGACTTAAAGAGAAATTAGTTAAAAATAGTAAAAATTCAAAGCAAAGGGCCAAAAATATCTTAAACGTGAATTAAAAGTGTTACGGACAAATAACTTGGGCCCTCAATCCAGACGCGTGCATAAAGTGGCATAGCCTCAATCTCAGTAAGTACTATCGCTGGTTTAATTATTTTTATTTCGGAATTTAGTTAAGAATTTCTTACACATATTAATATATTCCTAAACTTGTAGAACATGACATTACAGATTTATAGCGGTATATCTAGGGCCCTCGCTTCATTATTGTCTGAACCGAGGAATCTGCAAAATATGAATTTATCTGATGAAATATACTATTATAACTATTAAAAAAAATACTTAGATACCTCTAAGAATTAGTTAAAAAGAAATAATGACTCAAACGTTAATTGTTAAGAAATAAATGAAAATTCAATGTGACCAAAATGTCTGAACTGAGAGCCCAATATTTTTAGCTTTATTGACTAGGCATAACGTCATAGATTAACGCAAATTTGAATAAGAAATTTAACTTTTTCTTAATTAAATTGCATCACATCATCCGTTTTTCTAAATGCCATATTTTAAGAGAAAAAAAAAATTCAACTTTCCCTAAGAGAAAAATTTGTAGTGTGACCATTCATCATAGTATACGTGTACATTTTGAAAAGCGCAATCTGTGTATCACTATAGCACCAGAGACGTCGTAATACGCAAATGAAATGAAATCATTGTACATAATGAATCAAACACGATCGGTATGAATATAAAAAAAAAATTGCACTCCGGGAGTGCCGGCAGAAGTGAAAACTTGAATATCAACGTCGTGCATTTTTGATTTTTTGGAATAGTTAGGGAATAATTTTGAATGAATTGCTCTCTTGATCAATATAAAAGTACTATCATTTTTGTGATAGAATACAATAATAATAATAATAATAATAATAATAATAATAATAACAATAATAATAATAATAATAATAATATAATATTTTTATAGAATACAATATTTATTTATTGCGCTATCGTACACAAACATTACAATTTATATTATATTACAATTTATATTATATTAAATTACATTAAAAAGTTTATCTCTCAGAAAAATCAACTTACATCCATAATTTCGCCAACCGTCTTACGGTTTTTCGATCTGCCCACGTGTCCTGACGCGAGTTTCACATTTTTTCCCCATCCCACAAAAGTGCTCAACGCCGCTAAAGAAGTTTTCACTTCAAAAAACTAACGAAAAAAATTAACGAAGTGCTCGCCGAATGTCAGTTTCATTACAAACTAAAGGTATGAAAAACAAATCTATACATTTCAAAAGGTAGAAAATATGATATAATTATTTTTGACTTTAAAGTCATACAACTGGGTTCGGACTGAGAATACACTCTTTATTATGATGTCATTTTTTTTGTTTAGAATAATTATTTGCTTTAGTTTTTATAAGTTTCATCGACCGCGGCTTCAAAAAAAAGGCACCAATTTTGCAAGGGCTTTTGGTAAATTTATCTTTATGATTCAAAGGACATCGATGAAATTCGCCTAAAAACCAACACAAATCTGCAAAATTACCAAAATACCGAACTTGTGCTGGTTTATGTCGGACAAGTCCTATCTGATCTCGACTCTCAGAACTTTTGTTACATTCGATTGAAGAAAAGATGGTAATAATAATAACAATGCCCTCCAGCTATACACACCTCTTCACAAGACTGCTTATGTCTCTAACTCCTTCACCCTCAGTGCTATAAGACTCTGGAACTCCAGACCATCATCATCATTTTTGAATTACCATCAAGACTTCATCGTCTAAGTATTCGTTCAAAAAGTATATTCGTGAGCTTTTTCTTAGTGAGAATACCACGTGATGCTTGATAAGGTTTGTCCTTCTCTGTTTCCCCTTTATTAATCTCTGTTAGCCTATGTATGGATAATTGTATGTATTCAAGTATGTTTAAGTAGGTTTATTTATTATAATTTATGTAAGTATATTAGTAGTTCAAATTTAATTTGTTGCTTTTATGTGTAATTTTACGCCGCCTCAATCGTTTCTGTTTCACCCAATGGTTGACTGGTAGAGAATGCTTTAAGCATTAAGTCCGCCATTTGTACTTTATTTTTGTCAGTGCAATAAAGAATTTAAAAAATAAAACACGCAGGGCAGCTTGTGGCGAGCTGTTGGGCAGTAGCGACCCCACGTATCTGATTGCTCCTGGGAGAACCCCTGTTCTTCATCTCTGTCTTGCCTTCACTGGCCGGGCAGAGTGAACGCTGACGAGGGACAGGATCTCCCACCTCTTGCTTGCCTTCATTGGCTGGCTTGAGTGGAGACTCGCAAGAGCAGAGATGCTCGGGGGAACGAAGTGTGCCAGTAAGATGCTTGTAGGGAACTTGAACGATTACCGGAATTGTCCTGAGAGGTATACCACCTCTACACTCCCCTAGCACCTCAACTGGTGTTGCCCCCTTGTTGTCTACGTCACTTAGTGCTAGCAACTAATTTGGGGGGCCCATCGTCTGAGTGTGCAAGTCTCCCCCTGCCATTTTATCCGTGTGAGAAACATACGTCAGGCAGGGGCCATAGTTCTTCCATAGTCCCAGTTACCCGGTGCACCTAACACCCACACCCATAACTCAGTATCTTTTTGTCCATATCTTGCAATAGTCCTACACAAACCGGGGGTTGTCCTTGGGTGCACTTGTATAGTGCATACAGGAATAATTGTCGGTTTGTGTCACACAGCTTTTAGATTAATGTTGTCAAACGGATCTCTGCGTGTTGGCTTCGGCCCCATATACGCCTTCCAAAGGACCGGGACCCTGTGGTCCCGAGATAGGAAAATGACCAACATAATAATAATAATAATACTTTATTGCACACCATAAAAATAATAATAACACAGGATAGTATCTTATATATTCGCTATAAGTACAATTTAGGCGGTCTTATTGCTTGTAGCAATTTCTTCAAGACAACCTTCAGGGAAGGAAAAGCATGAAGAATGAAAGAAGAGGCATGGCGATGAAATTATTTAAGATAAATTTGACTGTCTTTTCCAGACACCAGAAAAGCACTAGATCTTGCCGGGTCTTTAATGCCAGGTTCGAAACTCAAGGATATTTTGGTACGAGCGGTACGTTCCAGACGCGATGTCATCACATTCATGAGCTTAGCAAGAAACCATCTCACTAGGGTACCACAGGTATGGTTTTTGAAATTTATTTTATCTTTGTGTGGCAATAACAGATGTCCGCTGAGGCCGAAAAAGTTTAGATCGCAGACCTTATGATCAAATGCGCAGTGTAAACCAAGATGGACAGACGACATTGTAAAGATCGCAGGATCACGATAGAAGCAAATCTCCCGAATAAGGTCGCTGTAGAAAACTGAAAGGGACGCCATAAGACACCAGAAATTTCGAGCGGGTGGATTAACGGCACAGTAAGGTTGGTAAGGGCGTTGGCGCCATTTTGCCAGAGGTCGTGGGTTCGAACCCATTTACGGGTGGGATTTGAATCCTACCCGTAGTCTTCTACGGGTAGGATGGTTCGCTATTTTATCTTTAACTAGCGGATCCAGCGAACATTGTTTCGCACCCGGCCCCGTCGCGCCCCGACCCCGTAATTTTAATAATTAATACCTTACTCCGAACGTGACGAATCTGACGAAGTAAAAATCATGAAAATCGGTCCACCCGCTCAATTTTCTTTTACAAGAATATTCTCCTGACGATAACAAACACAACAAAAAAAAAATGCGAAATCGGTCCGGCCGTTCACGCGTGATGCCGTGACCAAGGGAAATATAAATATTATGATATATTTACAAGCGTTCCACTCCGTTACTGTCCTACCCAGCCCCGTAATTCTAAAAGTTAAGCGGTCCCATCAAACATTGTGGTCACCTCGGCCCCGTCCCGCTCCAGCCCCGGCCCCGTCTAACGGGATAAAAAGTATCCTATGTTTTCTCCTGGCTCCCCACCAATTTTCAGCTGAATCGGTTCAGCCGTTCTGGAGTTAAAATAATGTAACTAACACGACTTTTTTATATTTTTTATTTAATAATTTATTGCTGGCAACAAAGGCCCTACAATAGATATAAAGACTTAACAAACATATAATAATCTTAAAAAAAAAAAAACAAATTAAACACAATTTTGCTGGCGTAGTGTTGCGCATCTCGGTGTCTGGTAACTTCGGCCAATACTCTGCATCCATGAAGGTCGACAGCTGTTTGGTCGGAACTCTTACCACAAACGTATTGAACTTCGTATTATGACGAGATTCCAACTAAATTGTCATTTACAAATGATGATGATCATGTGCCACGTATCCCCTTGTTGCAGATTTTCGTTTTACCACTATTAGACACAAGATTTAACCTATCTTCGACGGTGGAGTACCTGTCTTTCTACGGAAACCAGTTCGTCGAAGTCAGCTCACCGGGGGTGGAATATGGGGAGGAATTCAACGCCACTGGAACTTCGCTCATTAGAACTGGAATCGTACACAGAGGGGAAAGTATGGCCATGTTTTTATCCTAATTACCTGATTAAAATGCAGCGTAGGAGTGCTTTTTGAACACTGCACGTAATATACGTCCCGTGCTTATGGCTAAACTTGGCAGGATATTTTATTTATTTATACTTTATTGCACAATAATAAAATTTTGTACAAATGGTGTGTCATGCCTTTGGGCTAAGCAGAAATGATTGTGGGCGGTGCGAAAATGAAACAAAATGAATTATATAAAAAAGTAAATTGTCTACATAAAAAATCTAAACGTACTTAGATTTTATGCAATAAAATGAATACCAAATAAATACAATTAATACTTACATAATAATATGACACATACATGACACAAGCAATAAAATAAATACATCAATAAAACATACATATACCAACGTATACTATATTATAACGTATGATATATTATATACTATGTATTATGACGAACGTTGTAGATAGATGTTATGGAGATGACTCCGATATATTAACGAAGTGTGTACGGAAGAGTCCTTTAAATGAGAACTTATTTTTGATGTCTATTTTCCCATAATACAATGTAGCCACGACAGCACGCTTAGGTGTTTTGTTTCTCTTTATTAATATTTGTTGTTTCGGTTAATGACATCCTACTCATGATCCTCTTCAATATGAGTAATGCTAATTGTTCAAAAATATTTGCAAGTTTTATAAAATAAAACCTCTTAGCAACGTTCTTAAAATAAAATAAAAAGGCCACGAACGGGGAACACCAGCGCGCGTAACTAGCGCGTAGCTAGTAAGCTACGAAGAGGTGACCAGTAAGCCTAACATGCACGCCCCAATACCGTTTATCGCGTCGATAAAATTATTTTATTTCCTAAACAATATGTTTTGACACATATTTTTCACTTGTATATCAATCCTTTTTGCTTTTTAAAACAAATAAATACAACAAAATAATTAAAAACTTTTTTTAAATGATAAAAAAAACGTTTGAAATTTATCGATAAATGACAAATAGGCGCGCATCTTAGGCCCGCTGGTGTTGGTAGTTTTAACTTTCTCGCTTTATCTCAATCGCTCGCTCGATCTCAATAACAAATTGATTAAGTAATTTATTTTAGAAAAAAAATAATTTTTTTGGTATATTTTTTGGCAGCAGTATCATTTCTACAACCAGCTAAGTCTCTTGTCGCTGACCAAAACAACACACTGTATATAACTATTTCATCTATTTGGACTTGTTTGTTGAAAGTGAACCAGTGAAATGGTACTTATGACCAGAAGGTAGGCATACCATAACATATTGCATTTACCTGCGATTAAAAAATGATAAGAACAGCTCCATTGACTATATTAAATTCAGAAGTCTAGGTATTTCAATATTTTTTAAAAACAACCATTAAACATTTAATATCATAATTTCAGCGCGTGTCATGTGGTCAGCTGGCTTCAACAGAGTGGTCTTTCCTAACCTAAGAGAACTCGACCTCAGATCCTGTGGTATCGCAACGATCGATTCTCAAGTGTTCCGTAACATGCCGCGGTTAGAAGCTCTATACTTATCTGGAAACTCCATCTCAATAATCATGACAAACGCTTTCGATCGTCTTCGGAACCTCAAACATTTGGATTTGAGCAGGAACAACTTCTTCGCGTTAAGTGGAACTAATCCTAGGCCATTGATGCTTGAGAACAACTCCATATTTACAAGACTCCAGAGTCTGAAATCTCTGGATTTATCTTACACCCTGTTAAATCCTGCTAGAGTTATTGCTTTGGGAAGTATCGGAAGTCAATTAGAAAGACTGTCACTTTGTCATACAGGTCCTTATAGATTGAGGACTGGTTTCTTTGCACACACTTCTATAACCGTTCTTGACATATCTGGCAATAGTATGATACTAGAATCAGACAACGTTTTGGCTGGACTTGAAGACAAACTGACTGTATTATATGCAACCGATATCGGATTGAAGAATTTCACCGTATTCAGAAATTTTAGAAAATTAGAAATTCTCAGGTTGAGTAACAATGAAATAACAACCGTCAATGAAGAAGCCGCCAAGTCATTAACGAGTTTGCAAGCATTGAATCTCAGAAGGAATCGGTTTACGCAATGGTCTGGACCGATGTTTTCCCATTTTCCTGCTTTAAATCTCCTAGACTTGAGGGGTAACACATTGAATATAATAAATCGGGAGATGATCAGAGACTTTGGACATGTATCTTTCTTGGCGCTATCTGCCAATCCTCTGGTTTGCA
The DNA here is from genome assembly GCA_963924145.1 of Pyrausta purpuralis. NCBI lineage: Eukaryota > Metazoa > Arthropoda > Insecta > Lepidoptera > Crambidae > Pyrausta > Pyrausta purpuralis. The sequence goes on along the minus strand of OZ001669.1, from coordinate 12,347,608 downwards.
ATTGTCACGCAAGAGAGTTTATAGCGCTAGCGACCAGAAATGAAAAGTATTTGAAAAATAACACCGTGACACCATTGAACGATTGTTTAAATTCAACCAAATTGAGAAATTTTGGAGCAGATGATTTCCATTCACAACGAATGAGTAATTTTAATTTCCACACTGGATTTATTGATGTGAACAACGAGTTGTCTTTGAGACGGAACCTGTCCCGTTTTTTGACACCTGACAGATCGTTGGAGCTGAAATCTGAAGGGAATTTTGTGCTGATTGATTACGTGAGAGATGCATACTCATGTTTCTCTTTGTCAGAGGGTCAAACGATCCCTTTCACAGATGTCCTATCTTGCAATGTGAGAACGCAGTTAGAGGAAGAGTTGCATAGAAGTGCGAAGTATTTATTCGCATTGCTTGTGATACCAGGGGTATTGCTGCCTCTGCTATACTTCGGTTACACTTACAGGAGAAATCTGAAGTATTTCTGTGTGATGATGAGGAATTCAGCTATGCTGAGCATGGTGAATGAGAATAAGACTTATAACGGTAAGTTTGCACAAGTTTTTTGATATTTACTATTGTCTTTAAATATATTTATTGATAACACGAAAATATAATTTTTATTTTCGAAATTTTCAAGAAATGTTTGTTTTACTAATATCTATTTCTGTGTCCATGTTTGACCGTTTGTTAGAACGTGCCAATCTTAAGAACTTCTGGTTATAAAACATCGCGGTATGATATACGGCGATGGAGTAAAATCAAATAATGCGGATGAAGATGCTGGGACCTATTGCTGCTGCTATTTATTTAATAATAAGAAACACTGTCTTTGGTCGAAAAGTCTCCAATCTAGAAATTTTCTGCCCCAACGGCCATCAGATCTTTGCGCTAATATGTCCCCTGCCCATTGCCACTTGAGCTTACTGATTCTCAAGGCTATGTCCGTTACCTTAGTTTTTCTATGTATCTCCTCATTTCTGATTCGATCTCATAGAGACACACTCAGCATAGCCTCCATCGCTAATTGATAAGAGACCCTTCAGCATAAGACGCGGCGTAGGACGCCGACCGACAAGATGACAAATTTTCGTGTTATCAATGACAAGATGGTCAGACGACCTTGTAAAAGATCAAACTGGACCGCTAGTGATCGGTCGCTGTGAGAAGCCGTGGGGGGGGGGGCTATGTTCAGCAGTGGACGTCCTTTGGCTGATAATGATGATGAAGAAACACTGCCTACAAAAACTTGACGCCAAACTGACCTACTGCCCGCGCTAGTAACAAAACTGTGTTGTACGTCGTTTGTTAATGGCGAGTTTCTGATTTCTAAAAATTTTTTTTTCAGATGATACAATATACAACTATGATGTGTTTGTGTCATACTGCAATGAGGACAGACCCTGGGTGCTGGACCAGCTCCTGAGCCATTTGGAGAAGGACTGCAGCGTCAGCTTGTGTCTACATGAAAGGGATTTTCAGGTACGGAGGTTTTTTTCTGACAAAGGTTATCCCCAACACTTTCCATTGGTCTTTTTTAGCGGCTAAATACTCCCAAACTCTCGCGACGCTGGACAAATCGTCACACCACCTCTTTTTAGAACTACCTTCGTCAGTAGCCGTCTGATAGTATCCATCGCGTGACGTAACGATTAGGCCGATCTACCCGGATACAAAACAAACATTTATTTTATGAGAAAAGAGTTTACAAAAAAAATAATCTTGAAGTTATGATAGGCATATGATATGATTAAAGCATTAAAAAATATTTTTATTCTAATAACATGTTATATCATTATTAAAATTCTAATTCCAATTTAAATAATCTTTAAGTCTGCAGAAACAGTACGTCCATAGCCAATAAAAAAACTTTTTTTTTTAACAATATTCCGGCAAGTTATTCCAATTCGTTACGAACGAAAAAGGTACGAACTTGTAATGCTAATATTTGCAGGTCGGTCTGACGATTTTGGAGAACATAGTATCGTGCATGGATCGCTCCAAGTCGATCTTGCTCGTCATATCCAAGCAGTTTCTGAGGAGCCAGTGGTGCCAATTCGAGATGCATCTGGCTCAGCACAGGTAAATTATAAATCCAAGTATGGTAACAGCTGGGATGTGAAATATCCTAGTTACGGGACAACTAAGTCCAAATGACGAAGCTAGAGAATAGTTACAATTTCAAATGACAGAGAATCATAAAGTCTTTGCCCAGTTCACATTACCATACCATGACCGGCATTAGGAACGTGTCTGGCAAAAAAATATATCTTTGTAATGCAAAAAACACCTGATGTGTTGGCGACTGATGTACTTTGATTCACATATTTATTAAGAAATATAATTTCTTAATAAATAGATTACATGTTTCATTTCCCAATTTCAGGTTACTAGAAACCCGCCGAGAAGATCTCATTCTAATACTTCTAGAAGACGTTCCAAGACGCATCCGACCAAATACTCTACACTATTTAATGTTGACCAAGACATACATTGTCTGGCCTAAGGACAAGTCTGAACAGCAGATGTTCTGGAAAAGGCTGAAGAGGAGCATTACGACACAGAGGCATAGAGAAAATAGAGTATCTTTGGCGTGATTTTAAAGAAACAAAGAAATAATATGTATTATTCAATCAAAAAATTAATAACTTTAAATTGGTCGTGGCAGCAGCAGAACGCATCCACGACGCTGATTTTCTGCGAGTGCCTTTGTGGGTACAAAAAAAAAATTGTCAAAAAATTACACAAGCCAGGTAAATAATATTAAATAATATTTTAACTTGAGATTGTGATAAATTAACATTTGAAAAAAAGCATCTTCATACTCTATGGACTATGGTTTTAAAAAGGTTTAAATTCTATCATTCGATCTAAACCCCTGACGCAAAAAGAGACGGGTATTATAAGTTATATTATATTATAAGTTTCTGTGTATCTAACGCCCAATCCGTTCAGGAGAACCGATTTTCGATTAGTTTTTTGTTTCACAACTAACAGAAAATAATCTGTAAAACAAAAAATCGATGGCACGGCAGCTCGATAGGAAACGAGCGTTGGTACGGTTTGCCAGAGGTTGCAGTTTGGAATCCCGCCCGTGCGCAAAGTCTGTCAGTCCGTGTCGGTTAGGCGGATGGACCAGGAGCTCTATTTTTGAATCACTCGCTTCAAGATGGCGAGTGATTTTCGTTCGAAGATGAATTAAAAGTCATAGAAAAAAACTCGTTGTCGAACGAAAATCACTCGCCATTTCGAAGCGAGTGATCCAAAAATAGGGCCCCAGACCATAGTAGAATCAAATAAGAACGATAACTTCATACAAACTCAGCGCGTTTGGATTAGCGCGCGCGGCCCTTATTCACAACAAATAATCGACACTATAGATTGATAAACATCTCAACAATTTTTCACTGAAGCAACTTCGGTTTAATATTTTTTCGTAATGAGAGCTAGCCATTTGTAATTTTACCGTCCGCCAATAGTTTGTAGCGCTGTCATCGCGTTCGGTCCAAAATACTGGCCGCAATGAGCAGTTTTCTCCCATCACTTTATATCTCTCACTAGATGGCGTTAAGATAGCTTTAAAAACATATTTTTCACGTTGGCGGGAAACCATTGACAGAGAAAAAAATGCGCAGGCTAATACTATAAAATGCGTTAATGACCTTTAGATTAATAAAGATACTATTTTGTTGTCATTTTAGAGTCCTTTATTTACTTAAGGTACACATAAATATTGTTACACTGGTTATTATTTACGTTGCGAAAAGCAATTACCCTCTGTTATAATACTTTAAATAAAGTTTAAAAAGTAATTTGCTAAAGTGACGCTAGCGCCATCTCTCGAAGATATAAACATCTAATGACAAGAAAACTGCTGATTAGTGCTTCAATGTGCTTTTGTTCAAAGAGTAGGTTTATTGATTGATATTATTTTAAAATAGCTCGTAATCAAACTGTACGGTCAATCAAAAGGTGTGTTACAATATTTGTTTAAAAGAATTCCTTTTTAATTGATATATAAACTAATAACTTAAGTTTTGTTAATCAATTGTACCTTATATGTATTTTTTGTTCCTACATATTTCTTTTCTAGTCTTAGCTATTGTAAATATTACTTTGATTGTACAATTTTGTGTTATGCTGTTTTAAATTAACTCATATTTTGTTATGTAAGTTGGTTTATTTTCATTTTATGTAATACACATTTTGTTTAATCTTTTGAATTAGAGTATGAAATTCGTTAATATATGTTCAAGATTTTACAAGACTAATCTTTCTACCTTATTCTTTATTTCACCTTTTTCTATTTTTTTATTTAGGTTTTAGTAGTGTTACTGTACATTTTTTAATTTTAATACTAATATCATCCCAAAAACTTTTAGAATAAGCGATAGCGTAGGTTGATTATCCGTTATATCGGTTCAAATTTTCATGAACTGTTTGCCTAATATATTATAATTATCAAAATCAGTTTAGTCTTTTTACTTACGAGTAGTGATACTAATTGATCCCCGCATTTTCTTTGGCTGGGGTGGCGTTGTCAGCAAATCCAGATTCAGCACTCCACCACAAATTCTAGAAATAAAAACAAAATCTATAAAAATCGTCAAACAGTCTGTATTAAGTATTATAATAAGATGTATAATCAGCGTAGGACGTCCACTGTTGTAAAGTAAAGAAAGTAAAGTTAGCCTGTAACATCCCACTGCTGGGCAAAGGCCTTACCTCAACTATGAGGTAGTTCCATACTCCACCACGCAGGCTCAGTGCGGGTTGATGGAGGGGTGTGTGCAAGGCAAGCGACTAACCCTGCTGTCAGATGTTAGCCGCCCATTAGGGCTTTGACAAGGCTTAACGACGAATATCAACCGATATTAGCCGGGACCAACGGCTTAACGTGCCATCCGAAGCACGGAGATGCTCGTGATATACGTCACTTATATGGTGGCACTGGTCACCCATCTAAACACTTGCTTAACTTCGGTATCACTACCAAAGCGCTGCTACCACTGCGCTACGAGCACCTCATTTTGTCGATATTATACACATTAGCAAGCCTGTTGAATTTTGCAATCGCTTACTTTAGCGCGATGGCTGCGTGACGTCATCAATGTTGCGAGATTGCTCTCACAATATCCGAAGGAAATAATTTTACAAATATTTAACAATCGGTTAAGATGAAGGAAGCCAATTAATAATTACAATTTGTTTTTATAGTGTTTTGCCACTATACACTCAATAATACATATAAATTGCACTTGTAAAAAGCAACTTTGGCTGTGTGACAGATGTGAAGAAGTGTGTGTTATATTATCAAATATTGGCAAGAACTTGCACATGTACTATAAACGATTAGGACGGATGGTGGAGCGGGCACGTTGACTAGTGACCTGTTTATGGTCTGTTTACAAAATCTTATATATAAAATTCTCGTGTCACAATGTTCGTTCCCGTACTCCTCCGAAACGGCTTTACCGATTCTTACCAAAATTTATATGCCTATTCAGTAGATCTGAGAATCGGGTACTATTTATTTTTTATACCCCTAAGTGATAAGGGTTGTTCACCCTTAAATATATTTGTTTAATTTTTGGACGAATTTTTTTGGTTATATTTTTTTATAATGTGTCACTAAAAAATACACATAACCGTAAATTATTACTTTTTTATCACTAACCCCTATTTTTTAATAGCCATTTTAGTAATTTGATCATTTTTCATCCCGCTCGATAACTGATCAATTTTAGTGTTTTTCTTAACTTTTTTGGGACGGTGCTAGGTGCGAAGCAAAGTTCGCTGGGTCCGCTAGTAATTACTGAAATTTTTGAACAATAATTACATTTTTGTTTTTATAGTGTTTAGTCACTGAGTGACAGACGAGAAACACACAGCCAAATTTGCTTTTTACAAGTGCAATTTATATTATTAAATTTGTATAGTGACAAAAAACTATAAAAACCAAAATGTAATTATAAATTGGCTTCTTTCATCTTAACCGATTGTTAAATAGTTGTAAAAATATTTCCTTCGGATATTGTGAGAGCAATCTCGCAACATTGATGACGTCACGCAGCCTACGCCTCAGTAACACGTCATTTCAGGTATAGTGTCTTTGAGAAAAATGATCGCGTCAGTGAGGGTAATACGTGGTTTTTTGGCTTCGTTAAGCCATTTGTTACACTCTGTAGAAGAGAGGGTCTTTAATGTCAGAAAAGTGTCATTTTCAAATGTTACAAAAAAGGTGCAAGAATAAAAAATAGTTTTATAACTTGCCTATATTTCCGTAAGTTTACTTCACCCGCCCGAGTCCTTATGTTGCAGGTCTTCAAATATTTCTGAAACGCCTTTTCTGGAGATAAAATATATAGATATGTAACTTTATATAAAGGACAGAAAACATTCTTTATTATTTAAGAATGTCGAAAAGAGCTTTCCAGTTTAGTTTTTTTAGTGAGGGTATAGCAACAAAACACAAATCAAGACTAATACTAAACTATGCAACATTAAAAAATAAATAAACCCAGATAACGTTTGTTACGATTAAGTAAGACAAAGTGAAACGTAATCTTGTGGTCGTCAGCGTGTTGTTGAGGGTGCTTAGTGGAACGCACAAAAAGTATTTTGTGAATAATAATATTTCCAATTCATACCATTTTGTTCACCAATGAAGGTTCTTGGGTCAGGCAAAAATGGTGGTTCCGCCATATTTAAATTGTCCAATTCTTCTTTTTCTTTCTCATTTTTGGTGTATCTAAAAATATGAACACAATTCATCTCATTTTAAGGGCAATTCGCCATGTTAAAATCCGATAATAATGCAATAATGATTGAATTTTAGAGGGTTACAAACAATGCAAAACAAAAAGTTCAAAATGTGGATGAAAGCTATTGAAAACAGCTGTTCACTAAAATTAGATATTTTTATTACTATAAATACTTACATGTTGGCTTTTAAGAAGGCCTCAAGTTCTTTAATCTTCAGATTGGTTTCTTTGTAGAATTTGGTCCTAATTTCATCATATTCTTTTTTGAGCTTGTAAGTTTCAACGTGTTCCTTCACGTTGAAAATGAAAAGATCTGTAAACATTTCACATACATTAGTGAAAATATTTCGCTGCCCAAGAAGTCCTGGGTTCGAAATCCCGGGTCGGGCCGAAATTCTGAGTTTTTCTGTTTTGAAAACACTTGGACACAGCTCGAAGTCAGGAAGTCTGTAGTGATGATACCCCATCATCAGTACCAGCCAAAGGACGTCCACTGCTAAACATAGGCCTCCCTCAGGGCTTTCCACAGCGACCGGTTGTGAGCGGTCTGCGTCCAGTTTGATCCTGCAATCTTTGCAAGGTCATCCGTCCATATTGTCGGTGAACGTCCTACGCTGCGTCTTTGGTCGAAGGGTCTCCAATCTAGAACTTTTCTGTCCCAACGGCCATCAGTTCTTCGCGCTATGTGCCCTGCCCACTGCCACTTGAGCTTACTGGTTCGTAGAGGGAGGAGGGATATGACACCCCCGTGTTCTAGAAAGCACGTTAAGCGTGGTTCCTGCGCCTGATCTCTCATCGGTCATGTCGTCTCGCTCACGCACTGGCGCAATAAAAACAAATGTTCAGCTCCGATTACCAATCTTATCAATCAATTGAGATTGTCCACCGTAGTCGGGTTAGTTGAGCGATGAAGAAAGAAAGAAAGAAAGAAGAAGAAGACGTACTCAGGTTAGTCGGGTTAGTTTAACTGCCTCGGTGGCACAGCGGTAAGAGGGTAGCACTTTAAAGCGACGGCTGCGTCAGAGGTCCCGGGTTCCATCCCCGGGTCGGGCCAAAAATATAAACCTGGGTTTTTCTGTTCAGAAATTCTTAGGGGAGCCCGGAGTTCGGAAGTTGGCGGTGTTTTACCCCCGTGCCTTAGAAAAACATTTAAAGCAGTTGGCCCTGCGCCTGATTTCTCTCCGGTCGTGTCAGATTGCTGTCCCATCAGGCTATGAGAGCGAATAGAGGGTGCATCTGTGTTTCAATACACACTTGTGCACTATAAAATGCCCCGCGCAGTCGGTGAGTCGTCGTGACTGGCCACCGTAGTCGAAATCGGTTAGGGGGACTATTACGACCGTGGTCTCTCGCTCCTTATCACGTTTAGAACCTCGACGGTACGTATTATATATATGGGTATATACATATATATAGTTAGTACCCAGTTTCTGGAAGAGCATCGTGCCGTGAAGAGAGCGTACATGGGACGACCACATGACCACATGAGTCACCCGGTTCGACGCCCCAGGTACCGCTGGAAAGACGTCGTAGCTCAAGACCTGCTCAACCTCGGCCATAGCGTCTGGCAAGAACTCTCGCAAGACCAAGGTACAATGGAACCATACCCTCATATCTGTTAGGCATATCCGCTGCCAAATGGAATGTCCTAGAACTCTCGCTCAGCAGATCGACCATAGACCTCGCTGCGCGTACGCATACACACGTGCCGTCTATTATCTTTGGTAGCTTCACGCCCACGTTCAGGGATGGGAAGGTTAATTCGACCGGGTCTCTGAAAATGAAACCCTTGAGTTGAATTTTATTAAGTCATTTTGCTTTAGATCAACACGTAATTGTAATAGACTGGTATTAGAGGTTGTACCAAAAACTGCGAGATTTCAAAATTATTCATTTGCTATGTCTATTGTCATTAAAATACTCATTAAAATCGAAGGACTCGAGCAAAATGATTTCGAAACCATTTTGAAATCTTCACTGCGGAAATGGTTGATAAATAAGGTTTTTATAGTATTGACGAGTTTTTGAAGCATAAAGATTCTTAATGAAATTTGTTGATATTGTTGCGGTAATAATGATTGTATGATTAAATTATTATTATTTTCGATTGATAAATTTGTTATTGATTGTTACTTACTTAATTATATGTATGCTGTTTTGTATGGCTAAGTAGGTCATTGCTTTATTAACTAATTAAAGACAAATGTACAAATTGTAAACATTAAGTTTACAATTTGTACATTTCAGCTAAGACTGTAACTGGTAGATTATGCTTTTATCATTACAATTTTTACTTTTATCATTACATTAGGTGAACTTATAAGATTGTAAGGCTAGACGCGGGAGACACAATGAAAACAAGTGATAGCGCGCACAGTAGGTTTATTAAGAGCTAAAATTACACTTATTGAAGCCTTATATACTAACTTACATAACTAACATGGGGTGAGGCAGCGCACACACTACACCTCCCCCGTTTTTTAAAAACAAAAAAAAAGAAACATACTTGTTTTTTTTTTGGTGAAATTAATAAATTTTGAAGAAAAACCTTTTAGAAAAACCATCAATTTGACATTTAAATGTTTAAGTGAAAGTAATTTTGAATAGTTACAAAACTTACCAAGACATCCAACTGATATAAAAATAAAACTGATTGTAAAAAAAGTTGAATCACAATCATTTTTATTAAACTTCTCCAAAGAATACATTATATAAAATTCTGCAAAAAGGATTTATTATAACATACATACATACAAATGCGAGAGTTTATAATGCATAAATTATTATATTTTACCAATAATTCTATTTTCTATTACATACAAAAAGACTGTAGTATTGAAAATGTAAATGCAATATTGAGCATCATATAAATAAAGACAATAAATCCAAAATGAATTTCACATGAAATTTTGTTATTTTAGTTACTACACATAATTGAAAATTCGTTACATTATTATGTTCAAAAATATTATTTGATACTTTTAATCATTAAAATGTTTTTTATGGATAGTTGTTGTATACCGACACTACTATAATTTATATTTCCAAATATCGTATTAAATTTTAAAGTAAAATTAAACATTATATATGTTTTTTTTAAGAGGTTACCATATGCTTAACATAACACAAGTATAAAAATAGAGTTAAGGACGGGCACTGTTAGCAATCAGAATCTCCAATCATAATAATGTTTGGGATATATTTTATTTTAGTTATTAATCATACTTCAAATTCACAAGTCAAAAAGGTTGAACATCATCTTTAAAAAAATATGTTAATATTAGTCATAACATCTTATTTCTAACAACATTAATAATAAAAAGTGCTAATTACCTTTTCATGGTAACATTGAGATGATATCTCGCATTTTTGTCATGTCCTATTTAACAATAATGACCACCTCGTCAGGTGTTCTTACTGTTAAGAAATTCTCCTCATCTTCACTCTTTAATCATCAAAATCATTGTCATCGCTGGTAGTTACAGCTTATTGTCATTTTCGTACGTACCGTATATTAATATTATATTATCGATCGATATTTTAATTTATATTTATTAAACAACATCTGGCCGGCCCTATTTATTTATTTATTTTATTGGTACATTATACATTTTATTTTATAGTCGACTTTTAATTAAGTTATTTATTTATTTATAACATGGGTCGTGCACGCCCTAATATTAATATGAAGGTCACGATTTAAGTCTCCACTGGACTCCAACTTATCTCACGGAGGAAAACTCGTTCACACCATGATCGAATGGAAGGAACTGACACTTCTTGTACCTATTTTGTACCTTTTTTTCATTATTAAATCACATAAAAATCACAGAGAATCACGAATTAAGACCTTATACTTAGTCTCCAACAGGCTTCAGCGATGAAGCTTGTTCACGTTGCGTTTACCCTGAAGGAACTGATCTCTAACTAATCTTTTCTACCTTAACTTGTATTGTATCAATATTTAATAACAAGTAATTACTCTCATATTTTTCATATTGGGATTACTCAAATCGATTTACCTATCTTTGCATTAAACTTTACATTCACTTCCAAGAATAATTTAGCTTCCAAATATTGTACTGCTTTCGGGTGATCAGCCCAATTGAACTACTTTACTTTGTTGACCAAATTACTCGCACATCTTTACAACTAGCTAACATACATAAACCCCAATTATGTACCTACTAATAAACATTGTCATTTTTCAGTGTTTATGGCATTACTTGCAAACTTAAGTATGCCTATATCCTTAGCCGTAATTAATCGCAAAATTCTGCAGCATTTGCGTCGTAATGATAAGTCTTATATTTGTTACGTCTTCTTAGTAACTTGTGTCAATCCATATAAAAATATAGGTATTTTTTTATAATAGTTACGCAAAACCTATTGATAGCTACTTGATACTCGCTAAGTACATAAATAGAAATCAATTACAAATATTTTATTCATAACCTGACATAAAAATAGATTTGTATAAATCGAACTCTACCTGGGTGGCATTGTATAGAATAATGTTACCGATATTTTGCTGTGTATGCGTACTAATAAGGGATGCATCTGTTACCTTCTACTTACAAATGCACACGAATTAATTAGTCACAGTGTGTGACGCCTTATTTAATAAAACATTTCAAAACATTCTTATTACTGACCTTTTAATAGCTGAAAATATTAAATAAAATATAGAATTAACGTTTTTTTTTTCTATCATGTAATTTTTAGAGAACCTCTGAAATTAATGAAAACTAAATTTTTGTTATAACCTCTAATTCCATAACTACTATAGTGCTGGGTTGTAACGTCATCATTGCAATTTAAAAAATAATGCTTGTAATTTTTAAGATGTAAATTATGTAAGAAAGTCATCTTGAGTGAAAAATAATAATTGCATGCCTACCTTAAGTAAAGAAACTATGTATATTATCAGCTCAGTGAATCAAACATAGTGGAAACTCAACCTGTTTTTATTGAATGTAATAGATACTTATTAAAATTGGAAATAAATCTGCCACTAGGCATAGTACGGACACAGAATTTTAATACAGAGTGTATTCAATATGTAAACAAATAAAAAGTATTCGATTGGTCAATAGGTTCAAAATTCTTATTGCATAAAATATTGTAATCTAGTAAGCTCTGTATAAGTACGATTTGAGAAAGGGTGTATTTGTCAAGTTAACTAAGAGAAGCGAATAACTGTTGGTAAATTCTCAAAAAAAATATATAATTTTAAAAGTATGGGTGTAGAATATGCATGCGACAAAACATTAAACATTTAAAACTTCCCAAATAGTTTTCGGGTTCAGTGAATCGTATCAAAATATAAATGAACGTAAATTTAATACCTACTTTGCACAAAACTCGCATCGTTGATAAGTACGCTGAATAAATACGAGTATATGAATCGCATATTACAAAATAGTATGAATATTATACCTTACCTTAGTAAGTACCGGTAGTTACATGTGTACCTGTCATTATAAAAGACAATACTATCCAATGAGTTGGTTTAGACTCGCCAAAAATATTTCCATTACATTATAAACTTATTACATTCGAAACCAATTCATGAAATAAAAACATTACCATTTCGACGCAGTCGGGTACGGAGCACTTCGCAACTCGCAAAAGCGCATCAAGTTTCAAGACGAAACTACACGCGTCTCAACGTCAGCAAATTTTTCTATAGTCACTCGTCATTGTGCATGATTTAATGTAATTAGGTCAAACATGATTTTGAACCATCAAAGTGTGTAATTATCAAACATATATTTTATATTGGTTTTGAAATAAATCTAGTTTTATACTGATTATAAGAAAACTTTATGAAACTAATGACTCTAAAATATTTGTTACAAAGAATGATTGCAATTATTAACTTATTATACTAGTATGAATTTGATTAGAATTCACTTGTATGTACAACTGCATTTTTTTTAAAAAATGAACATGAAATAAATAACTTTACTTACTCTGAAAAAAAATGGAACAAAAAAAAAATCTGACCTGATTGACGTCTATATAAGAGTAAATCCTGTAATTTTAAAATAAATTAACATAGAACAACGGATGAAATAAAATCTGCTTCGATTTGTTTTTCTAAAAAAAATAACACTAAATCTATCTTAAGAGATGCGTAACTACTTAGGGAATTTGAACTTTTTAATTTGTTTTACTTACAAAATTGGTAACAGTGCCCTTGAAAAGTTTAGATTTTAAAAGTATATCCTATATATCTATTCGATTATATATTTTTATATATTATGAGCCGCTATATCTATTCTAGGACACTTTCTAACTATACACACACAAAATCACTTTTTTCACTCTGAGGTCGTCGTTCGCGACTCGCCGACCTCCCGGTAGCAGCGTCCACCATGGACACCGACTACTCCCGGCGCCCAGCATCATTCTCATTCACACATCCGACTCCAACTACTCCCTGCGCCTAGCATATTATCACCATAACACCACCATCTGGCGCCATCGCACGCCCGTCAGCCAGGAAATCACTCCTCCGGCTCCATTTTCTTCAGCACCTTTCATGATTCATTTTAAGTACTCGTATTATTATAGTCCATTTTTACAATCCGGAAAAAATACTAAAACACTGTTTTATCAAGTCTGTTATAATCCATTGTCACTACAATAAGAATTTAAACGTGATGTTCGCCAATAATTCTCGATTATGTTCCCGTGCTCAGTACTGCCTGAGGCAGCACTGGCAGGGTCGCCATGTAAGGCTAGACGCGGGAGACACAATGAAACCAAGTGATAGCGCGCACAGTAGGTTTATTAAGAGCTAAAATTACACTTATTGAAGCCTTATATACTAACTTACATAACTAACATGGGGTGAGGCAGCGCACACACTACAAGATTGCAATAAAGTATTTAAAATAATAAATAAAAATAACGCACGGGCAGGACTCGAACCTTCTGGCAAACCGGACCAACGCTCTTTCCAATTGAGATACCGTGCTGTCAGTCCTATTGCGTGAAATTTCTAGTCTCTAATGGAAATGTCCATTATAGGCGTGACATAAGCTCCGTCTACACGTCTGTTTTTGTAATAGTAGGCCAAGTATTCATAAAGATGAAATAAGAAACCAAAAATTTGCGCACGGGAGGGGCTGGCTGAACAGGGCCAATTACGACCTTGCGAAATTTGTGGTCTCTTATGGATACGTCATTGCGTGACGCTAAGCGCCATCTAGCCGTATTAGGCGACTTTAGCAGCGCGACGATCGCGCGGCAGTCGCGTTGCTGTCTATTTCATACATAAAATGACAGCAGCAAGCTCTTCACATTAGAGAGACGCGCTGCTGTCGCTCTATTGTGAAGGCGCACTATAAACATTCCAAACCATTAAACAAATAAACTCACATCTCATGTTCCACAGGCTTCGGTTTCCTGGTGGGCATTTTAATGGCCACCCAGAGGTTAAGTCTTAACCCTTTAAACGCGCGCTCATACGTCGCCAGCTTTATTGACTCGAAATTGAGATGCTTCTCTAAATCTCTTAAAAGAGTGTACGAGGCGAATTGTATTGCGTTCGACAATTGCTCTCTGAGTTCGAGACGGACCTGTTTATAAAAAAAACAACAAAGGGTAAATTTTATACATGGCGCTCGAAGGAAAATATAGTTTTTTGTGCACAGCCAAAACACTTGGTTCGATAATATAGTCCAGTATTAAATTAAACATTAAGCTTGCGTTTAATCCGGTACATCATTTTATAACTGACATCAAAAAAAGGAGGTTATTAATTCGGCCTGTAAATAATATGATATCATCAGAATTGGATAATATTTTTGTATGTTGATCTATTAAATTTAAATTTGTGACTAAACTTTTTATGGTTTTTTGTTTCGCTGCAAAATATTTTATTAGGCATTGTTACTATAAAAACTTAATTTTATAAATTGCACTTTCATCAGGCTTGCTAATGTGTCGGTAGCCGAGTGCGATAGCGCAAGAAACAAGGTTCGATACCTTGTCTGACACAACTGTGTCTGACAAGGTATCGAATTTGAAAGTAACTACTTAAAGATGTAAAATTAGTAACTTTGTTATGAAATCAGAATATTCTTCAACACACCGAGTTATCTCTTTCAGTAATTATTTGTAGCCTGATTATAAATAAATAAGTAAAAATTATAATTTACATGAGTACTTACTTCGTTAAAATTCTGAACTTGAAGCGGAGTGAACTGTCTCGAATTTGCGACGAATTCTTCCAACATCTCCAGCATCTATTTACAAAACAGTAGTTCAAGTTATAGGCGTTTTAAAACCACTTCAACGTAACATATTGACCGTGCTAGGAGCGTATCAGACACGAAAACCAACGCAATATGCTCTATCTTGCCCACTGAACGGATATACTGAGTCCTGTCTCACTGTTTGTTATACAGAGTGTAAAAAAACCTATCCGACACATTAAGGGGTTAGTAGGCATCGATATAAGGTTCTATTTGTGTAATAATTTTCATAAAATATTAGGAAAAAATACCCAAGAAAAAAAAATACAAAATTCACTACATTAAAAAAAACATACATGGCAACCCGAAGGGGGGTTGACGGGGCGCGCTGGAGGCGCGGAGTTGCGCCTGCACTCGCTGGTAGCGCGACAGGAGGGATAACGCATTTTAATAATTTCCCCGTTTTAGGGTAAATAGATGCTAAACTTGTTGACTTTGAAAATCGATAAAAAAATCGTTTTCATGAATTACGTAATTAATTAATACTTGTTTTGGTTATGTTATAATAGCAACTTTATGACCCTTTCGGGTCGGACAGTTTTTTTTTTACATATTGTATGGAGCAAGGGGGTATTTTGCCCGTGCTGACACGCTCCGTGCATGACACGTGACAGTGTTAGTCGGTCGGTCTAGTGGGAACAGTATACAATACAAAGAATATTTTTTTGCCTGGCACTTACCTGCCACGGTCATGGGTCATGGTATGTTACAGTGTAGTCGCCAGAAACCTTTATATATATCGAACAGATTACTGATCTCAGTTGTGATAAGAGGCCGTGGTTAGGTAGGCCAGGAGAACATTACAGATTTTGACCCTTTGAAGTAAAAAGTGACCTGACAATGGCCAAAGGTCCACAAACAACATAATTGGTTATCTATTACCGAGGTTCTGGCCATTGGTACTGTATGGTTACATACACTAAAGGTTGAGTTGAGTTGAAGTTGATGAGCACGCACAATAGAAAAGATCACCGTAGTTAAGAAAAGTTATGTTTAATAAAGTAGTTAAAGTTACAGTTAAAGTTATGGTAGCAAATCTTTCCTTGAGTTGTGTATAGTAAGAAAGTTATTGACGTACTAGCTAATTAAAGTAAAAATATTATACGAGCGATCGCGCGCCTAAAGTAGGGCGCAACGTAAGCGCAAAATAAAGTTGAATGTACGATGGCCTTGCCCGTACATATTGGCGACTCAAAAAGAAGAAAAGAAAAAATATAAAATCAGAGTTAAAATTAAATAACTGCTTGTTATAAAATCAAGATAAAGAAATGCCAGTACAAAGCAAAGAATTGTAAACGTTAGTCGTCGAAACTGAAAGTTATGTTGTCCTTCGCTTGCGTTGTAGAGCGCTGCGTGCGTGACGGCGCGCGCGGCTGCGCTGTGGGCGCCTGGCTTGGTGCTTCTCTGGAGTGATTCTTCATTTCTTCTAGTTCAATAGTTTCGATGACTTCAGTCTTTGACCTTTTGTTAGAGCAGTAATGGCTAAATCGTTTCTTAGCAAGCCATATACTGATGATAACAGCAATACCAAGGAGAGAGTAGCAAATAGAGTACTGATGTATGTCATGGCTTGAAATTGATGACGGCAAAACCTCATTTTCTTGCAGGGAATGTATTTGTCTGCCGATGTCTTTCATCTCATCATCGTTAGTTTTCAGTAGAGCGGTCCATGACAAGTTGTGACGAGACATGGTGACGATTTTGTTAACTGTCGAGTTGAGAGTTGGGACGTTGAGAGAGAAGTCATCGATGTTCGTCTTAGAGTTGTACTCATTTTGAGAGTGGATGGTAAAGTCCGTAGACTGTAGTACACAGCCTTGCACCAGTGTTACTATGGCAGATGACGTAATAGTGTGTGACGTCAAGTCGTTGTTGCATATTGTTCGCAAAGTGCAAGCTTCGCAACAAACGGCCAGCCAGCTGTTCGGTGTGTGTAACGCGATCCATGCGTCACTGCACGCTGTCTTCCTGACGTCACAGGGAGTTCCCGAGCGATGACTCAATAGTTTTGCTTCACACGGAGCGTTGTTATTGTGTAAGTTGAACACTTGTAAGTTTTTATTACATATCAGAGTATCTTCTTTTAATTGAGTGCACATCCTAAGGTCAACTTCGGCGATAGAGATGTAGGTGTTCTCGTGAAAGTTAACAGCAATATACTCCGACTGTAGCAGCATAGTTGCGATTTTCTTCTCAGACTTAACAGGCAATGCGATAGGTTTGTATAGAAGAAAATCTTCATCCGAAGTTAGTGGAATGTGAACTTCGAATAAAAAATAATCGGCAGTAACTCGAGCCTTTGCATATAGAATTTTGTACAGATTTTTGATGTCCTTCCTCATGTCGTCAACTGGTAAGGTCAATGATTTAGGCAGTTTTCCCGAGATTCCGTTTAGTTGGGCAATCAGGTTTACTGGAGTGAGAAGATGCACGTCCATGTGGCCCTTGTAAACATCGGTTATTGAGTTGAAAAGCATTTCCTGCATTGTTCTCATGTTTTTCAGAAGCAAGTATGTTGTAAGTGATGCAGAGTTGAAGTAGTTAGTGGCCATCATGGCTTCCACAGCAGATTCTACCTTGGCTAAGCTCATGTCTGTTTGGTTTATGTAGCCTTCGATCATGTTGAATTGTCTATTGATGTTATTTTCAGTTTTCTTTAGCACATTATTTTCTAGTTCTACAATAGAAGTTTGGTTTTTTATGAGGTTAAGTAAGTGACTTTCGTTAGTTTGTATCGTTTCAATGTCCCTCTGGTATTTTTCTGCAAACTGCTGGTCAAGCACGCCAAACAGAGTATTAGCAAGGCTGCCGACGCCGTTGATTAAACCTCGTTTTCTTCGCTCATACAGATGTTTGTTTGGAGTCAGTAAAATCATGTTGTAGTAGTTAAGTATTTCTTTCTCGTGTGTCAGTTGAGATAATGTTGTTTTACAATATCTAGGATCTGTCTGATCACATAGCTCGTTGAGACCTTGAAGATAGTTTTCGATTCGTTTTATTCCAGTCCAGTATTTAGTTAGGTTATAATACATAAGAAGTGTCCATTCATCATGAATCATTTGCAGCTTGCCAACGGTGTCATAATATATGGGTCGATCAAGTTCAAGCGCCGTAATGTAAGCGCCTGACGTCACAGCTCCATATGATGCAGATATAAAAGTAAACAATGCAAGTAGCATTGTGAATAATGACGAATACATCTTTGTTTTCTTCGGTCTCATTGATCGCTTCGTAGATGTATCTTGCTGATGTTCTTTAGATGTTTTCAAAGTAGATGATTCTTCACAGTTTTCAGTTTGAAGTGGAAGCGGTGACAGTTTCGTTACAGGTCGCTTGATTATGCCAGTTTGCGTTTTCAAGGTTGTAACTCGCACATAACCGTCGGTGCCAGGATGAGTTTCGAGCACACGACCCATGGCCCATTTTCCTGGTGGCATGTTGTTGTCCTTGATCAGCACGATATCATCTTTTTGGATATTTTTAGTTGGTTTGTTCCATTTAGTGCGGCCTTGTAGTTGAGTTAGGTATTCATTAGACCAGTTCTTCCAAAACTGTTGCAGCATATTCTCAGTTAGTTGCCATCGTCGGCGTAAGTTAATGTGTTTGTCGTCGCTGTAATCAGATATCGGCAGTGACATCACCGGCCCTCCCACTAAAAAGTGACCTGGCGTTAAGTAGTTGTAGAATTCGTCCAGATCTTCAGTTAGAGGGCACAGAGGTCTTGAGTTCATGCAGGCTTCAATTTGTGTTAGTAATGTCTGGAACTCTTCGTAAGTTAATTTTTGATCTCCCAATACACGACGTAGATGGTACTTCATCGACTTAACGGCAGCCTCCCACAGACCGCCAGCGGTTGGCCACCCGGGGGCGTTGAAGTGCCACACCACCTCCAAGTTTTCAATGTGGTCGAAAAATTCAGGTGAAAGTTGTTGTTTGAACTCTTCGAACTCGTTGCGTAACATTTTTGAAGCCCCGATGAAGTTTGTTCCGCAGTCGGAGTAAACGTGCTTAGGGGTTCCGCGACGAGCACACATCCTCTGGAAGGCAGCGATGAAAGTTTCCGTGCTGAGATCAGATACAAGTTCTATATGCACAGCTTTGGTCGCCATGCATACAAAAATAGCGATGTACCCTTTTGAAGTTTTGACCCCGCGCCCTTTGTTGAGCTTGACCTCCACGTGGCCGGTAAAATCGACTCCTGTATGTGTGAATGGTCGAGATGGAGTTATTCTTTGTTGAGGTAGGTCAGCCATAATCTGTTGATTTTCAGTGGCTTTGTGACGATGACACCGCACACAGAGTCGAAGTTTTGCCTTGACAGCTCTATTTCCTCCGATGATCCAATATCGCTGTCGTATGTAGGCTAATGTAAGCCTGGCACCACCGTGGAGTGTTGCAGAGTGAGCTTGCTCGATGAGTAGTTGAGTAAAGCGCCCCTGTCGAGGTATGATGCAGGGGTGTTTCGCCTCAAATGACAGGTAAGAGTTGTTAATGCGACCGCCGACTCGCATCATCCCTTTCTCGTCTAGATAAGGGTTGAGTTTGTAGATCACGCTTTTAGTTGAAATAGTTGCTTTCTTCTTCAATTGTTTATATTCGTCAGCGAATTCTGTTCTTTGAATGAATTTTATAAGTTGTTGTTTTGCAGTTGTTATTTCCGCAGAAGTGAGGTATGCGGTATCGTGTTTTTTGCTGCCACGCATATTTGCAATAAAGCGCAGTATCCATGCCGTGATTCTTGTTACACGTGTTAATGAACTGCATTTATTTAATAAGTCGTTAATAAAGTTGCTTTCATTTGACCTAGTTAGGGCTTCGACCTTCTTGGTTTTTAGTTCGAGATTAGTTGCGTATAAACACGTTAAGTTCTTGTTATCTTTGTTTTCAGCTAATGTTTTCAGGAACTCTGGACCTTTCCACCATAAGCTGAGGTTGACGAGTTTGCTGGGGTCGAGACCTCGCGTAGCGCAGTCAGCTGGGTTTTGTTCTGACGAAATATACTTCCAGTTTTCTGATGGAATTACTTGTTTGATTTTTGCAACCCTGTTGGCCACGTATCGCTCCCACTTAGTAACATCTCCTTGTAGCCAAGCGAGCACGATTTGTGAGTCACACCATGCTCGTACCCTGAGATCATATCCTTTGAAAGCTTGTTTAGTTTTCTCAATCAGTTGTGAGAGTAATAGTGCGCCACATAATTCCATTCTAGGCAATGTTGTTTTTTGTGTCAGCGGGGCAACCCTAGTCTTGGCTGCGAGTAAGTTTATAGCAGGCGGGTTGTCCTTTTTAGTGACGTAGCTGTAGATGACGCACGCGTAGGCCTTCTCGCTTGCGTCACAGAATCCAAGCAGTTCGATGTTTGACTGTTGTCCACCGAGCCATCTTGAGAGTTTAATATCTTTCACTAGTGAAAGCTCGTTTTTTAGCTTCAGCCAGTCTTTTTCGATATCAGTCGGTACAGTTTCATCCCATTCGACCTTGGCCGTCCACACACGCTGAAAGATTAGTTTTGCAGTGATGGTGACGGGCGACAACCAGCCTAGTGGGTCGTAAAGTTTTGAGATCTCGGATAGTAGTACTCTCTTAGTTAGTTTTGAGTTGGGTTTGTCATCTAGTTCCCAGTTGATTGAAAATGAGTCACTGTTAGGACTCCATCCAAGGCCAAGTGTTTTCATCGATTCTTCATGTTTGAAGTCAAAGTTGTTGTTAGTGGAGATTTGATGTTTCGGCAAGTTTTGAAGTAAAGCGGCATCATTTGCTGACCATTTTCGCAGATTCATGCCCCCGCCTCGTAGTAGCTCTATAAGTGATGTTTGTAGTTCGATGGCTGCACTTATTGAGTTATGACCGCTTACAAGGTCATCCACGTAGAATTCATCTTGAAGTTTTTGGGCGGCTTCCGGGTATTTTGCACCGTCATCCATCGCCAGCTGCTTCAGAGTTCGCATCGCCAGCCATGGAGCACATTTCATTCCATATGTTACAGTGCCGAGCTCGTATTCTTGAAGTAGTTCAGAGGGTGAGTTTCGCCAGATGATTTTCTGCAGTTTCTGTTGACTTTGGGTGACCTCGATGCAGCGATACATTTTCTCAATATCGGCTGTGTATGCGTATTGGTACGATCTCCACTTGATAATGAGCGCTTGGATGTCTTTTTGCAGGTTAGGGCCCTTCTCTTGGAGTTGGTTGAGACTAAGGCCGCTAGTAGTTTTCTGAGAAGCGTTAAAAACTACTCTCAATTTAGTTGTAGTTGATTGTTCGCGTAGCACGCCGTGATGAGGTAAATAACATTGAGGTACGTAGGTAGCAATCGGAGACGCCGGTTTCATGTGGCCTAGTTTTAAGTATTCTTCGATAAAGTCTCGGTACATCAATGCAAGTTTGTTATTTCTCTCAAGGCGTTTTTCAAGGTGAAGGAATTGAGATACGGCAGTAGATCTCGAGTTTCCCAGTTTTTCTTCATAGTTAGCACAAAAAGGCATCTTTACGATGTATCTTCCGTTGGTTGCACGTTGAACAGTTGTAGAGTAATGTTTTTCGCAGTAATCTATCTCTGACAAGTCGTTTTCGTTTTGAACAATGTCTTCGCACTCCCAGTACTTAGAGATTTCGTTGAAATCAATAAGTGTAACATGGCAGGCCAAGGTCGAGTTTATGTTCAGTTTGCCGCACAGTATCCACCCCAGTTGTGTTTGTTGTGCAATTGGAGATTGTTGGCTTCCCTTTCGTACTCCATCTAGTAAGATGTCTGAGTACACGTCAGCCCCCAAAAGTAGGTCAATAGGGCGTGACATGTGAAAGTCTGGATCTGCTAGCTCTATGTCCTTGAGGTGCGGCCAGTTAGCTCGTTCAAACGATGAGTTAGGTAAGTTGTTAGTAAGCTTCTTCATTATGAGAACTCTAGTTTCAAATGAGTAGTCAGAGATGATTGACTTGCAATTTAGTTGAAGGCAGCCTCTGCAGTCTCCAGAGACAGTTCCTACTCCAGTTATAGTTGCGTTCAGTTTTTCCCTGGGTAGGCGTAGTAGTTGAGCAGCCCTCTCGTTTATAAGGTTAACTTGAGAACCTTGGTCTAGTAAAGCTCGAAGTTTTACATAAGTTCCGTTTCCAGTCTTTACTAGCAGTTGTACGGTTGGTAGTAAGATTTCCAGCTCGTCGATAGATAGATGATTGGATGATGGTTGCGTAGAAGTTGAAGGTCGTGAACTTAAATTAGTTTCGTTCAGTTTGGTTCCAAATGTTGTTTTCTTTGTAGTGTTGTGCAATAATGTGTGGTGCTTCATATTGCATTCTTTGCATGTTTTCGACGAAGTGCATTTGTCGTTTCCGTGGCTAAAAAGGCAGTTTTCGCACACGTGCAGTTTTGCAACAGTGTTATTCCGCTGCGTAGCGTTCATGTTTACGAACTTTGGACATTTCATCAGTACGTGATTTCCGTTGCAGTTAGGGCAGTGACCGTAGGTAGTGTGATAGGTTTTCTTTGTTTCGTAATAATTCTTCATAGAAAATGGTTTTGGTTTGGAGTAATTGGGCCTTTGGCTTGCAGATGTGGGAGTTACTTTCTTCAAGTTTTTCATAGTTTCATATGCCATGAATTTGCTCTCGAGGAAATATAAGAAATCGCTCAAGACTTGTAGATCTCTATGATCTTGTAATTCTTTCATATACTCAGTGTAGGTAGTTCTGTCAAGTTTCTGCGACATTAGATGCACGATGAGTGGGTCCCAAGTGGCGGTGTCAATACCGATGTTCGCAAGTCCATTCAAACATTCAGTAATGACGTCGTGCATCTTCTTAAGGTTGTAGTTATCGGCCTGTTGTATGGTTGGCAGGTTGAGCATGGTGTTAATGAATGATGTAAATTGTAGGCGTCGGTTTTCGTATCGTTGAGTTAGGATGTCCCAGCACGAATTGTAGTTATCGGCACCGATGCTAAGATGCTGCACTAGCCGTTCAGCTTCACCTCTCAGCTTAGATTTGAGATGCTGCATTTTCTGTGCCTTGTTGATCATAGGGTTGTTGTGGATGGTCTCCACGAAGAGGTCTTTGAAAGAGATCCATTGAGTGTAGCTGCCAGTAAACTCAGGTATCTCTACCTTTGGTGCGGATGTTTCATAATGCACAGTTGACCAAATCTTTGAGTTTAAGTTACGCCTCATATCATCATACCTGTCCTCCATGCTGTTGAACATTTCGTAATACTTGGTGTTAGAACCTTTGAGTTTGGCTTCTAACTCCCAGTGTAGTTTATCAACGTCATCCCACTTAGCCTTTAATGAAGAGAGATGATCTTGTAGTTCCCACTTTTCACGAATGGTGTTGAGGTTTATCTTCGACATAGCACGGTCGAGGGCCTTGAGGTTGCACAGTTGTTTTTCCAGTAGTGAATTAGTTGAGGAAGACTCACTCGTTGCGATGTCCTCCAGCATTCCAGTTAGGTCGAATTCCACAGGTTTTTTATCACGTAGTTGTTGCAAAAGTCCTTGCATGTCGTTCTTCGTAGCTTCATAAAGTTGTTTGGTGTTTTCATAGATGTTCTCAGTGAAGTAATTGATAGTTTTGTCTTCATAAGTTTCAAGTAACTGTTGGTGCCGTTCTTCGAAGTCGTTCCATTGAGCTTCGAGTGACTCCAGCCGTTTAATTAAATAGTCCTCGTTTTTTCTAGTTGAACTATCTTTCTTGTAGTTAGAACAAAGAGTTTTGATGTTGTTGAAGCACTGTTGTTGTAGTTCCAGCATGCTGATAGTTTTCGTACAAGTTAGTTAGCCTTCGATTAGTTGACTCGTTGAATCCAGTTAGCTCGTCGATCTAGCACGTAGTTGACGGTGGCAGATGAAGAGCTTGGTGTTGATCCCGTTGATCCGGCTCGAAGTAATGTATGGTTACATACACTAAAGGTTGAGTTGAGTTGAAGTTGATGAGCACGCACAATAGAAAAGATCACCGTAGTTAAGAAAAGTTATGTTTAATAAAGTAGTTAAAGTTACAGTTAAAGTTATGGTAGCAAATCTTTCCTTGAGTTGTGTATAGTAAGAAAGTTATTGACGTACTAGCTAATTAAAGTAAAAATATTATACGAGCGATCGCGCGCCTAAAGTAGGGCGCAACGTAAGCGCAAAATAAAGTTGAATGTACGATGGCCTTGCCCGTACAGGTACTTTGTGGAGGAGTTGATCTGGCCCTTAAGCTTAAAAGTTTGGAAACCATTGCCTGAAACTATAGCAGCGTTACCACAAATAGTTAAACTAGGTTTGAACAACTGTTTAAATATGATGCGGCTCGATGATATAAAAAAGAATAGATATATATGCTCATAAAACAAAAGAAAAATCAGTGCTAGTCAAGAGCGAGTGAACACATGCGCAATTTTTATGTCTAACTAACGAATTTGTGATCAACTTGGTGTTGAAGACAGTGCGTTCTTTTCTCACTTGTAAAATTAATAATAAGTATAGAATTTACGTTCTCTTTCTTGAAATTACGTTCTCTTTATTGAAAGTAAACGTTCTTAAAAAAACCGGCCAAGTGCGAGTCGGACTCGCGCACTGAGGGTTCCGTGCCAACTTTAACTGAATTAGGGAATCCACTAACTTCTACTAAGTAAAATACCACAATATTTTGTCGACTGCAAATATAACTTTGTTTTTCATAGTGTTTGTATGAAGTACAAAGTTATGTTTGCGGTTGTAGAAAATGTGCTTTATCTCTAAAACTACTCGTTCGATTCCGTCCGAACTAATTTTCGTTGAAAGTATTTATTAAGATCTACATTACACTTTTTTTTTAAAATTTACACTTGCTTGGTTTAGAAGTTAGATGGGGGGACGCCCATTTTACCACTTTGGAAGCGTCTAGCAATGAAACGGTAGATTTCAAAAGAAAATGGTTTTAGAAACCTCAATGTCATTTTAAAAGACCTATCCATAGACACCCCACACGCATAGGTTTGACTAAAAAAATTTTTTTTGGTTTTAGTTTCATGTATGGGAGCCCCCCCTAATATGTCGTTATTTTTTATTTTTTGTACGAGAATCGGTAAGCGGTTAACAGGATACATCTTCCTACTAAATTTCAACAGTGTAATGCGTATAGTTACAGAATAAAATGGCTGTGACATACGGACGGACAGACAGACAGACAGACAGACTTGACGAAACTATAAGGGTTCCGTTTTTTGCCATTCGGCTACGGAACCCTAAAAAATGATTTATGTGTAATTATTGTATACTTGCATGTCATACGAGATCCCCGAGCTTATCTTTTGAAACACACTTGATGGCATTTTGTAGGATTTACAATCACTAACAGAGACGTCGTACTTATTGTAAAGCTATTCGGAGACTATGGGTAAGACGTCCTTATTAGGTCGTTTTAACGTGTTCACATTGCGCGCCCGGGTAATATAATCTATTATTTTTAAATTTAATTGATATAGCTAATTTAACGTCAACGTCACATGACATAAGAGTGATATACATTTCACTTTAGCCGCATAACATTTAAACAGCAGTTCCAAACCCTGTTTATTTAGTTGTGGTGCTGGTAAGGCCTTAGGTCTCTGAACACTTACTGGTAAGGCCTCAACGCATCTTCTGTCGAGCTCGTCGGGGTCACACTCGGGTTTCCCTCGCCATATGTGCAGATATGTGTTCATCTGCGTCACAACTCGAGGGTCTGGAAGGCCGTCACAGCGGAGGTATTGAGCCCACTGAATTAAAAATATTACTGTGATTACACAAAGGAATCAGTAAGCTCAAGTGGCAATGACCAGGGCACATAGCGCAAAGAACTGATAGCCGTTGGGGCAGAAAAGATCTAGATTGGAGACCCTTCGACCAAAGACGCGGCATAACATTTGACACCAATCACATTCATTGCTCTGATTCCAAAGTAAGTAGCTCGCACTTGTGTTATGGAAATCAGACACAACGGTGGTACCACAAATCCCAGACCCGAGACTATATAGATATTTTTTATTTCTATATTGACCCGACCGGGAATCGAACCCGGGACTTCGGAGCGGCGACGCCTTGAAACCAGCGTGCTTTGCAACTACACCACGGAGGTCGTATCACAACAAGATGGACTAACATAACATAACGTAACGATAGATAACATATCCAACAACAAGATGGACTGAAGACCTTGAAAAGATTGCAAGATCACACTGGATACAGAATTACAGACCGATTCAATCGGTCACGGTCGCTACACACTCGTATAATATTGACCGCATGCGGGCAATTTTGAATGAACTGGAACGCAAATCACAACCAGAGTGCCGAATCCTTGAGGGTCCCGTTTCTTGCCATTCGGCCACGGAATCCTAAAAACATTGCTGTACTTGAGTCTTACCTCAGCTTCCATCTGCTTTTTGTTGTCGAAATCAATCTTCTGCTTTTCGGATTCTGTAATCAATAAGGAATTTCAATTAAAAGGTTAATTATTACTTAAAAAGGATGAGAGATTGCGTCAATTTACATTTCTTTGAGTAAGAAAGAGATGAAATGATTATTCACACTGCAACTTTTAGCAGCGATGCAATCGAAAATGGTCCACCTTTAAGGCTGATTCGCGCTACACCGTGCCGGCCCCGGGCCGGTCTCCGGCCGAGCGCTGGTCGGGGCACGGTCAAACATTATGTATGAACTAGCAGTTGCGATGGTGTCGCGCGTTAGTATCGATGTAGTCGCGATTCAAAAGTAGGCCGTTGACGACTGTATGTGTATATTGACTGTATCGGTACATCACGCAACTATGACTTTTCTGACGTCACTATTGTCTTCGTCTTCTTCTCCCAATTTTATGTACTTACTTCATTTTATTGTTATGAATTAAACATTCTGATACTTGGTGAAAAAAAGATCGTTTTATTTTTATTTTATTTTATTAAAACACAAAACAGTTTATAGTTGAGGAGAAACTATTTTTATACATAAATGAGTATAATGATAAATTGAAAGCAAAAACATGTGCTTACTAACTATATTTTATTACACACGAATTTGTGACGATGGTGGATTGTTACTTCACAAACTGCTACTTAATTTAATAAAACGTATACAAAATTAATTAAACCTTATGATATTACAGCTTATTCATACAAATATAGCTATGCGCTGTACTTTGTAAAATATTATAAAATATAATAATCGGGTGAAGCCGCGGGAAACTATTCAAATACTTTATATATTTTAACAATGCAGAGCATTAAACAAACTACCAAGAAGTTTCGCGCACACGAGTGTCTAATTTATTTTAAAACATCACGTATAAATAAATAAATAAATATCCTTTGGACATTCCCACACATCGCCATCTAGTCCCAAAGTAAGCTACTCAAAGCTTGTGTTATGGGTGCCAGACAACGGATATAATACTTAAATACTTTTTTTTTTGTAAATACATACATGATATACATAGAAAACACCCAGACCAATACAAACAGACATGTGCATGCACACAAATGTTTGTATTGTGCGGGGAACTAACCCGCACCCGCTGCGTAATAGGCGATTTCTCAACCACTACACCAGACGGGTCGTCGTATAAATCTAAAGAAGACACTCGGACTAGATCCCATGATATCGATACTCGGATAGTCCTGCGATAAATCATTTAATACATGAGGATGATACGGAATTAGGGAGTACATTAATTGAGAGGGAAATTACAACGAAGGCAACAAAAGTGGCGTCAGAATTGACTTAGTTTTGCGGGTGACTTCTAACGGTCGACTAAATTTGTGCATTGCTGGAGTCGCGATGCTGTCACGTGTTTTTGCAACGCGCAACAGCATCGATGTTAAAAGTCACAGTATGTGTGTGGTCTATGAGCGCTTTCACATTAATCCCTCAAGCCTATGTGAACGAGACACAATAGAAATTCTATTGTTATGCGGTTGCCTGCAACCGCTCGGGTGTTGAGGCATTAAGAGGCTAGCCGGATTTTTAACGCGCACACTAGCGCCACTTTAGTAGAAAAATCACAACTCGTTAAATAAAAGACCAATCAAAAATCTAGTAAACGCAATTGTAGTACAGGTTCTATAGTTTATTAAGTACGTTTAAATTGTTTCTAAAGTAGTTTTCTGCAGTTACAGTTAAAAAATGCCAAAAATGGTATTTAACAGTTTTTCTAACTCTAACTACAGTAAACTAATTTAGAAACAATTTAAACGTACTAAATAAACTATAGAACCTGTACTACAAACGTTTCTTCCAGATTTTTGATTGGTCTTTTATTTAACGAGTTATGATTTTTCTATTAAAGTGGCGCTAGTGTGCGCGTTGAAAATCCGGGTAGCGCCTTAAGGTGACAAGGTAGCAGGCAGCGCGACGGTCGCGCGACAGTCGCACTGCTAGTAGTTTCATTCATAAAAGGTAGCAGCGGCGCGCGGCAGTCGTGCGGCAGCAGTGCCGCTGTTTTTATGTATTGGAATTTGTTACTGCCGTGCTGCTCTAATGTGATTGTAAAAGCGCACTAAGACAGATGTGTTTAAAATTGAGCCCACTAACTAGAAAACAAATCGCATGTCTTCTGCAGTATGTCCCTCCTGACCTCCTGTTCTGCGTTGTCTTTGGCCATCAGCTCAGCCCGTTCGCGGGCCAACGCCACGCGCTTCTCTTTAGCTCCAGCCAGGATTGCTTGTCTGTGGACGTACAGGGTGTGTTAGAAACCAAAATACATTATCTATGGTCTTAAGTTCGAGTAACTAGCGGGCTAACACCACGCACGTCTCTTTGGCCCATTCCAAAATTGCTTGTCTATTGTTGTGACGGGTGTAAAGAAGGTCAATTTCTTGGTTAGAGTTAATCTGGGTTTAATTTATGTGAAAGTTTATTTTAGAATACGTTAAGATAATACAAGCAAGATTATTAAAAGAAAATATTATATATAAAAGTTAGTTACACTATTTATAGCTCAAGAACAGCTGAACCGATTGGGTTGAAAATGTGTGGGGTGGTAGTTTAGAACTAGGAAAAGGACAGAGGATATTTTTTATCCCGTAAGACGGGGCAACATGATAGGACACCTGATGCGACATGACAGGTTCTTAGTAAATATAATGAAAGGAAAAGTAGAAGAAAAGAGGGGAAGAGGAAGACCTAGGAGAAGTTATTTCGACCAAGTGAAGGTAAAAGTAAATGTCATGTCGTACCAGGAGGTCACGGAAAAGGCAAATAAAAGAAAAGAATGGCGATTACTCCACCGACAAGAGCGAAGTTCTTAAATTTAAGAAGAAGAAGACGGGGCCGGGGCTGGGGCAGGACGGGGCCAGGGAGAAACGGTGGGGGGTAGCTCAGAACCAGAAGAAAGACATAGGATACTTTTTGTTTCGTTCGACGGGGCCGGGGCGAAACACTGTTTTCTGGGACCACTAGTGAATAATAAAAGAAAAATGAAAATGACCGAATATAGAGTTGAGATGGTACAGATAGCGCACATAGTATGCAAGCTTACATGACTGTCTAACGTAACATACCTAGGTTAAAACGATTACCTTTCATACAGTTATAAATATATGAACGTAAATTGGTCTACATAGGCTTCGCATTTAAACTCAATACCCTAAAATTACCGATAGTAAACCACAAAGCAATAAAAGCTACTGTTTTGGACTATAACTAACCATGACCTTTTTATGTGGTTCCAATTTGGAACCTTTTAACCAACTATCTACAAAACTACTTAGGTACTTATGTTTGTTACGACAAATGTTTTCTTAGTTCATTCTTTTCAAATAACTAATTACTATCTTTACCGTTATATTTACAAAAGAAGCTCCTGTATCAACAAGAAGTAAAAAGAACTAACTTCTCTGCTTCTTTCTCTGCCCGCCATTCTTCTATCCTTTGCTGCATCCATGCTTCCCTCTCTTTTTTGTTCATTTTTTTCCAAGCCTTCGGCTGTCACAATCACTTATTATTTATTGTAACTGAATCTGTAACTTAACTAACAGTTCTAGATTGGGAACCCTATGACCCAAAGATGTACACCGACAAGATGGACAGACGACCTTGTAAAGATATGCAGACCGTTTGGATCAAGTCGCTGTGGAAAACCCTGAGGGATGCCTATGTTCTACAGTGGACGTCCTTTGGCTGCCTAATGATGATGATAATGTACATAATTATGTACATGTATAATGATCACAAGACTAGCTGTTTTTTTAAACTCTGTACCTACAATTTGAAATTACTGAAAAAATAATTAAGCTAAGTTTTGCACACTTTCTAATAACCATGTTTTCATGTGCTCAACGTAGTGCGTTAGGTTTTAAAAACCTTTTTAAAGTATTTTTTTAGAGGATTAGTTTAGCGAAATGTATTTTTCTCTTAGAACATCGAATTAAGTTAGTAAATATAATATCGTTTATTATAATCTGACTTAAATATTTTGAATTTATACTTCAACTTTATGGTAACAAACATTAAAAGGTCACTAAAGTTATTGTTTATTTTATGCTTAGAGTAACGTAATCTAAATCTGTTTTAATATTGGAATTTCTATCTCTATATCAATCACTAAAAATTATTGAATATCTACTGAAAATATCACTGAAACACGTCAGAACACAGCTGACGCTGCTTTCCTTATAAAATTCGTATTCGTCTCATATTTCGTGCTTCAAAAGAATAACACGAGACACAAACGGAACTTTATGGGCTGCATGTCGTAGTTTCTGTTTATGAGTTTGAAGAAAAGTTATTGCGATTATTGGAAACGCGTATAAATCATGCAACTTTGAGTATGAATTGGGGAAAACTTTTTATCATGACTCATGCATAAGAGTTATAAAATAAAGGAGAGGTTTTATACACGATATATGGACTTTAAGGGCGCCTTCACATAAGAGCGATTGCAGCGGATGCCCTTAAATAATATAAATAAAGTTTATAAAACTAAAACCCGATTACTTAAAATTCACATAGCCGTCGTCGTATGCCATGCCACCTACTGTAGCAAAACAGAGTCATTATAATAACAAAAATAAAATCAAAGTGGCATACAATCACGGCTATCGTTTAAGACTATTTTCTTGTTTCGTACTTTTTAGAGCTTTTTGTTTTAAGTAGTCGGGTTTTAGTTTTATAAACCTTATTTTTATTTCACTTATTTTGGAGTTATGTAAATTTGTTTAAGGTATAATTTTTATACAGAGCAGATAGTATAGTACCTAACACCTAAGTAGTTTAAAAGTGAGTTTATTAATTTTTACAGATTTGAAATGCGCTAAAAGACTTCTTTCATTTGATACCACACCTTTTTTTTAAGTTCTTTACTTTAAGGCTCATAGAGGGCGCTGTAATCAATGTAACGTAACTAAATGTAGCCTATAACCAGCGGACGATCAAGCGGCTTCCAACGACACCTCATTTGTCCAATTATGATAAACAGTTTAGTAGTTATGAGGGAACAGATGAACATCCATAGCCACATACATCCATACAGGTCAAAATCATAACTCTCCTTTTTGCTTCGCCGTAGTCAGGTAAAAAACCGTCGCGCTAAGTCGTCCACATGTAAAAGAGCTCTTAAAGACGAAAAATATGGTGTATAGTCGGGGTCTCTTGCGCCTTAACACTTTTTAAGTGAAATGGCTTGCACACACGACACAAAAACGGCCATCACTTTATGCGCGAGATACCACGATTGTATAGTATTGTAATTTGAATCCCAATTATTTTTATGGATTCGTATACCTAAATAGTAAGTTCGTTTTCAATATTTAATCTCAGATCTGAAGCATATCTATGAATTTGTATTGCACGTGGCAGGCAGACGTAAAGATCCTGTTTTTCTGCAGACGTCTAGACACCTATAGTAATTTTGTCGCCAAAAAAACGACAATAATTGTCAGTTGTTGTTACGTCATAAATACCGTTTTCTAACGAAAAAAAAATTGACGTTACATTATTTAAACAAATATACAACGTGTAATGTTCAATGTGTAAATCCTCAGACACCCCAAATGATTTTTAACTCAATTGACTTAATTTTGAAAGAAAATATGAAATAATTTTAAGGTTTTATGTGGGTTTTTAATTTTATTGTCATTTTTGATCATTTCTTGCACTGCGGACGATGCATTGTCGAGAGAGATAGAGAGAAAGAAAGAGAAGTAGAGTTGGTGTTCAATGGCTGCTGCACCGTGCTGACATAATATCTACGCTCATAAAGAATAAGGTAGCCTAGTTTACGTATTTGCGCGCGTGATGGCTTGTCTTATTGATAAATAGACAGGGCACATAGCGCGAAGAACTGGTGACCGTTGGGGCAGGAAAGTTCTAGATTGGAGACCCTTCGACCAAAGACGCAGCGTAGGACGTCCACCATAAGATGGACAGACGACAAAAGATCCTTTGAGACCCTTCGACCAAAGACGCAGCGTAAGACGAAAGATCGCAGGATCAAACTGGATGCAGACCGCTAGTGATCGGTCGCTGTGGAAAGCCGAGGTCAGTCGACGTCCTTTGGCTGAGAATGATAATGATGATGATGAGGGCACCATTTAAATGAAGACTTTTTGAAAAAAATCACTCATATTAAACAGTAGTCCAATTGATCGTTATTCCAATCATACTATTTTCAGGTATTGCGCATTTAAAGTGAGACGTTGTATAGTGACATAAAAAAGGCACTCTAATTTTAAGTAAAAATATTTTTGTGTGTGTTATAGTGTTTGTAACAAAAATAACAATTACCTTTTCAAACTCCGGTATTTCCTCCACTTCTTTCTTTTTGCCTTTCTTGCCTTTTTTCTTTTTTACTATCGGTACCTCTTCTTCAACTACTACTGGTTTTTGTTCCTCTGTCAAGGAGAGATAGTTTTTATTATTACTCAGTAAATTGTGTATGAAAAAATTCTGTTGTTTTCCAGAAGTTATTATTGTGGCATTAAGTTTAGGTTTCATTTAAGTTTAGTTTTACTATCAAAAAATAAGCACCAATCGACAAATGATTCAAATATGGAACGTCATTTTGTTTTAATTATTGGTCAGATAACGCTAACCACGACTTTAAAGCAAATCGTGAAACAGACCGTAAGAGAAAATAAACTTCTGTAATTTAAAAAAAAATGTCGCTCTTTATATGCTGGAATAATGTCAAAGTCAAAGTCAAAGTCAAATATTGTTTATTCAATTTAGGACACAATATGCCACTTATGAACGTCACATGTACAGTGAAAAATAAAATAAAAATAAATGTGCCCTGAAGGGGCCGAATCATGTCTCCTTATCTTTTGCGCCCTACCAGCCTAATATTTTTTTAGTACACTAAACACTCATTACAATAAATTCGCATGATATAAAGGTTATGTTGTTATGTCCTGTGTGCCGACCACTAGTATCGGTATCTTTTTTATTTGTAAAAATACCTCTGCAAATATATTTTTTAAATAAACTTTTACTAATTGCATTTTTTTTCAGAATTTTTCATATATTTTCAAAACATTAAACATGTTCATAAAGATGAAATTTTATATACATATATGATACTGTGAGTGTTATAAATACTCAAATCCATTAGATAGCGAAGCGACATCAATTTCCAAATTGAATTTATTCTGTAAAGAATAACTACTTGGCCCACCACTGTTGCATAAACAGACGGGTAGATGGCGGTAAACGTCACGCATAATGACGTATCCATAAGAAACCACAAATTTCGCAAGGTTGGACTGACAGCACGGTAGCTCAATTGGTAGAGCGTTTGGCCCGGTTAGCCAGAAAGTTGCTGGTTCAAGTCCCACCCGCGCGCAAATTTTTGGTTTCTTATGAATATAAAATATTACATTGCGAGTGTTAAAAGTACTCTAAACAAAAAAAAAATGTTAATCACTAAGTCCATCTTTTTCACACGTAATGTTCTGCAATAATATTCCTAGATAACCGAATAGTTTTTTTTGTTACCTGCACCAAGTGACTCCTCAGACCATTGAAAAAACTCGCTGCCGGCAGTCGTCACCTCTTCTTCCACAGCCTGCAAATAATATTTTAATATTACCATCTAAATACATACTCATATAATCCCTCTAAGTATTTAAAGCGCTGTAACCTAGTCAAGTTAATTACCTCAAAATCTCTTTCGAACTAAAAAGAAACATCCCAAACATCGAATTAGTTAGATCTATTTAAAGAAATAACAACTAAATAGAATACGTCGAAAAATATTTTAACTTTTAACAACTAGTTATATATAGGTAATTTGTCGTTAAACTTTGAAATCACAAACCCAAAAAGTTAAATAATTGTGATGTGTGACGAAACAAAGTTATAGGTTAGGGAAATGTCATGTCATCTAGGGTTGCCAGATATAGACTCATCTTTTCATGGACATTTTCTAATAAAGCAAAAACTGTTAATTTTCGACTAGAATACTATTTTTTCCCATAAAGATAGGACGTATAGTATTCTTGAATTACACGGGACTACGCGCAATAAACCGGGAAAATCCCGGCCATCTGGCAACCCTACATGTGACGTATACTTTAGTAGGAAGAGCCTGTATATATGTTACGGCTAAAGGTGAGTGTGAACATAAACTTAAGATAAGCCGGCTAAACTTAGGTTTTTCTTTAAGAAGCAGCTAAAGTTCGATAACATGTTAGTTTACGTCGTGATATTCCATATTTAGCCGGTTAATGTGCACATTAACCGAAACGAAACGGCTAAAAATGTATTCGATGGGCGCGTCGGGCCGGCGGAGGGCTTGAGGACAACACACGCAAACGTGGCAGTGGTTTAGTATTGCGTCATCTTTGTAATCTGTGTAATGAAAGTTATTTTTTAATAAAGTTTAAGTTAAATATCGGTTGATATTAGTCGTGAAGCCTAGTCAGAAGCCTAATGGGCGGCTTAAAAACATCTGACAGCAGAGTTAGTCGCTTGCCTAGCAAACACCCCTCCACCAACCCGCACTGAGCCCGCGTGGTGGAGTATGGCTTTAACTAACTTTACGTTACTAAAGTTCACGTGTCGAAATAGTAAACATTATGACATTGTTTCCTTTTCCACTTCCTTCTACATTTTTAGCCAAGGGCTGCAGTTAAACTTAAGTTTAGCCGGTTAAAGACAAAAGAAACTAACATTAACACCTCGTCGAAGATAAACCTAGGTTTAGCCGGCTAAACCTAGGTGGATCATGTTATTCTCAAGCGTAAGTTGTATGAACTGGGAATCCACGGGAATCTTTTAAGGTGGGTAGACTCTTATTTACGTAATCGCTGTCAGGCAGTTGTGGTGGGAGGGTATCGTTCTGACTATGTTCAGATATCATCCGGCGTCCCACAGGGTTCCATTCTAGGGCCCTTGCTATATCTCGCCTATTTATATGATATTGATCGCAATATTCTCTTCAGTAGGTTTCTCATGTATGCTGATGACACCAAAATCTATTGCCGCATCAGTGATATTTCCGACTGTGACAAACTTCAGTGTGACTTAGATAGTCTTAATGAGTACTATGCCAATAATAGGATAACGATAAATATTTCGAAGTGCGCACATGTTACTTTCAGTCGCAAAAGAAATCCTATTCAATTTGAATACCACTTTAACCACACATATATTAAAAAGTTCAACACTATCAGGGATTTGGGTGTTATATTGGATTCCAAAATGACTTACTCTGACCATGTAGAAAATGTTGTTGACAGAGCCTATAAAAATTTGGGTTTTGTGCTGCGTACTGCCAAGCCTTTCTCGGACATCTCGTGTCTTAAAATGTTATACTTTTCCTATGTTCGCAGTGTATTGGAATACTGCAGCAGTATTTGGAACCCAATATATATAAAATACAAGGAGGACATTGAAGACATACAATTAAAATTTATTAAACACCTGAATTTCCGCAGTTTTCGATGTAGCAGTGACTATGGCCTAAATTGTAAATACCATCGCCTTCTGTCTTTGGAGAATAGAAGGTTGCTTCTTGATATGTTAATGTTGTTTGGAATTTGTAGGGGCAACGTTGACTGTATTGAATTATCTACTCTTGTGCTAAGATTCCGCGTGCCTAAAAGACGAACAAGGCACACCAGTCTTTTTTCTGAACCAATGGGTCGTACGAACTATGCTCAAAACTCGGTAATATGCCGTTTACTCAGAACTTATAATAAACAGTTTAGTTCTATTGACATATTTCACCTGGGTAAATCGGCATTCAGAAATTTAGTTATAAAAATGTTTGAGGAACAAAACGAGAACCTGATGAGTCGGTACACTCCTCGTTGCATTTTCATGTTTCATATTTATTTATTTTTGATTTGCTTTGTTGTGAGTGCATGTATAACGCTAGTGTGGGGATAGCATGATCTTTATGCGTAAAAGGTTAAAGAAATAAAGTGTTAACTGTATGCTTTTAACTTTTGGCGTTTCGCTATTTACCTACTTACTTATTATTTTAAAAATGACTCTTGCTTAATTTATTTCTTTTTTATTTGTTATATAATCTAAAGTTAATAAGAGTTATATGCGTCTTATTGTTGTAAATTTATCTTTCACAACCATTCGCTGTATTTAATTTATAGGAGCAATTTGTAAAATGACAATCCTTTATTGGCTGTAGGTTATATATATAAATATTGCTTACTTTCTTAGTCTTAAGAGCTGTCGATTGATGTAAAGTAATTAAAATTAAAATTAAATCTTAAGTTTATGTTCACACCTACCTTTAGCCGTAATATATATATATATATATAAACCTCTGGACAATGTACAGTCGCCGGCACATCAGGTTATCCACTTTTGTTGCAAACTAGCCCTTATTGCAACTGAATAAGATACCGCAGTGTTTACCTTGACGTGCTGTTGTCCGTGCAATAAAGGGATATCATTTCTATCACCCAACTAAGTACCTTTATTCCAACGACCCCGCCGCGCCCATACCAAAATTATATTGACCATAAATTCTATGCCCTGATATTATTTTAAGAGTAATATAAGGTTGTTTATATTTTCCGACAAGCAAAAAAAAAACGGACAATAAAGGTGCGGCAGCTTTTCACAAAATAACTGTTCAATTGACAGCTGTCATTTGTAAATAAAATGAAACTACTAAGCGCGTGTATTTTTTTTTAAGTAAGGCGCCAACTTCGGCTGAAAAGACACATTAACAATTTAAAAAAAAAACTAAGAAATGTATAACAATAAATTAATTTACCTTCTTTTTTCCTTTCTTTTTCGGTTTAGGTTTCGGTTCTGAAAATAAAGTATAATTTATAGAATGAGTATATACATATGTATGCCTTATCTTAAAATAACAAACATTTAGCTAGACCGAGTTCAAGTGTCAGTTGATAGTTCGTATTTGAGTCATCATTATCAGCCAACGGACGTCCACTGCTGGAGATAGGCCTTCCCTATGGCTTTCCACGGCGAACGGTTGAAAGCAGTCTGTCCATCTTGTCGGTGGACGTCTTACGCTGCGCTACGCCTTCGATTGAAATGTCAATCATTCAATCTAGAACTTTTCTGCCCCTTTTCTCTTGGGGCATCAAGTATGTGAATAGTCTAAAATAATTCTGGTTTCAAATGAATTGTACTTAGCAAAGAAACCCACATTTTTTAACATACGAATCATTGATAACATTTCAATAGCCAAAAACTGATTTTACCTTACCCGAATTTGGATATCAAGCAAATAATGAAGTAATTTATATACAGATCACTTTTTACTGTTCTGCACTTTTTGAAAGGGACTACCATGGAATATATGAATGGTTGCTATGGTAACTATACTACATTGATATAACATGTAAACAAAAATTTGACCGCGATGACATAATTTGGACCAAATGCATATAATAGTTGTATTATTGTAAGCTTTATAAAGCTCTTACCATAACTTTTATGATATTATTTAACTTTTGGTGTCTTTTGTTATAAAATACTTGTACATCTATTATGTGTTACTCAGTATATTTTTCATTTCAAAAGTCAAAATCAAAAACAATTTATTTAATTTAGGATACAAAATGCCACCAATAAACGTCAATAATTAGTTTATATATCAATCAATTATGGCCCGTATGGGGCTAGAACATGTCTCCTTATCTTTTGGCCTCTACTAGCGCTTCGAGACAAGACACAGACAATCTGGCAAGTGCTGAGAAGAAACGCCGGAACAAACTCGTTTATTCCAACTACAGTTATGTTGTGGAAGGTTTCAATTTACATATTTTTTAGGGTCTTTATGGTGATGGTGAAAAAATTAATAATATATTCAGTGCCTACCACAAGTATTACCGGTGACGTCATTTTATACATTACGTGTAACTTTAAATGCGCAAATTGTAAAAATAAAATGATTGGAAAACGAGCAGTTTTTTTTTTAATATAGGTCACATTTTTCAAATAATCATAATTAAAATATTGCCCTGTCTATTTATTATTAAGACAAGCCATCACATGCGCAAACCCG
Source organism: Pyrausta purpuralis (assembly GCA_963924145.1). NCBI lineage: Eukaryota > Metazoa > Arthropoda > Insecta > Lepidoptera > Crambidae > Pyrausta > Pyrausta purpuralis. The sequence goes on along the minus strand of OZ001669.1, from coordinate 12,309,153 downwards.
CCAAACAGAGCGTCGTCCGCAGAGCAAGAAATGATCATTTAAGTACCAGTAAAACGGAAACACCAATAAAAACCTTTTTTTATTTTATTATATTTTTCTTTCAGAATAAGGTCAATTGAATTAAAAATCATTTAGGGTGTCTAAGGTTTTGCGCGTTTAAAAAATCATTTGGGGTGTCTGAGGTTTTTATTGGCAACCAGCACTCTCTGTGCCGACCACTCGGGCCCGAGTGTCCGTGTTTTATAAAAATAATAATTGCGCAAATATTTTTTAAACATTTTTTTATTATATTACACTAGAAAAATTCAGTTTTCTGGATTTTGAAATTTTTTGTCCTGGGATTCTGTTTTCAAATCAAATCAAATCATTTAGGTATTGCTCATAGTCACATTACATTTTAAGCTGGTACATTACAACAAAGGCATACATATGACATCCTAGTCGCTTAGAATTAAATTTAATTACTATCAAATTCAACGTTTCTGATAAATAAAATAATAGTGTAATAGCGAAATATTTTTTAAATTTATCGATGTTTTCTTGATTAAAATGGAGGTAAATATTTAAACGATTTCAGGTGTATTGATAGTCAAGGCGTTTGGAAAATTAAGTTGGATTCACTTAAAGATGGAAACCAAAAATTGCTCATTGGTGGGACTCGAACCTGCAACTTCTGGCTAACCGGGCTAAACGCTCAATTGAGCTACCGTACAGACGTTGCAGGTTCGAATCCCGCCCGTGGGCAATTTTGGTTTCTTATTTTATCTTTAAGAATATAAAATACGACACTGTGAGTGTTCAAAACATTCTAAAACCATTGGATATACTTAAATATAAATAAATAAATATTGGACACCAATCACATACAATGCTTCGATCCCAAAGTAAGTAGCTAATGCACTTGTATTATGGAAATCAGAAACAACGGCGGTACCACAACACCCAGATCCGAGACCATATAGAAAATTTGATTTCTATATTGACCCGACCGGGAATCGAACCCGGGACCTCGGAGTGGCAGCGTGTTTAACCACTACACCACGGAGGTCGTCTTAACTTTACTCTCGGTAAAGGAACAGTCTGGTTTGCTTAAACAGTCAAGCACCGAGATTCCAGCAACCCAATAGTCAGTCTATTATTTCATCACGGCCCAAATAATGTCGGTAAGGTTTGAGATTTTTGTAGTTTTTGGCTTTTACCTTCTATGACAGGTGGCAGAGACTCGAAGGAGGCACTGGTGTAAGATGTGTCAGTGAACTGTATTTCCTCCGGTTCGGGTTCCAGGTCTGTGGTGGCCACGAGGACCTCCTCCTGGACGTCTGACTCTGTAAGGGTAAATAGTTTAATAAGTAAATAAATACTAGCTTTTGCCCGCGACTTCGTTCGCGTGGACTTCAGCTTCGTCCCGTCTAGTCTAGTAATAAGTAAGAAATACGGTAACTAAGCAATGCAGAGCCGAAACGGTATTTATCGCCGAAATTGCTATGACTCTGCATTTTAAATGTGTGATATCTTCGAAAATATTTATTTAATTTACATGCTGTAAAAAGCCATATTGATCTTTATTAAATGCACAATGTATTTAAGATACTTAATTGGATAAGGATTAATACTGTATTGCTTAAAATCGCTTCGTAAATAAGCCATTATTTCTCGTACAAAGTAAAGGAAAAAAAATGGTTATTGTGGGTTATTCCTAAGAGATAAACATATACCATCACGGACTTTTTTGGAGACCTTTTTAAGTTTTACAATACTGTAGTACATTGTTTTGATCTATCTTGTAGGATTCAGTCAGCGTTTGCAATGTAAGCGCAAAAAATGTGTTTTTTTACGACCTCACATTAGAAACCTCATGTTTTTTTTACGACCTCACATTAGAAACCTCAAAAATTGTAGCCTATATGTTATTCTGATGTATAAGCTATATTGTGGTAAAGTTTCATTCAAATCCATTCAGTAGTTTTTACGTGAAAGAGTAACAAACATCCATACATCCATACATCCATACTTACAAACTTTCGCCTTTATAATAGTAGTAGGATGTCCCAGATGAACACACTTTGGTTAGTACGAACGAGACCGTAGCATCCATGACCGTGTTAAGAACGAGTCCAGCATTTTTTAGGGTTCCGTAGCCGAATGGCAAAATACGGAACCCTTATAGTTTCGTCAAGACTGTCTGTCTGTCTGTCCGTCCGTATGTCACAGCCTTTTTATTCTGTAATTATTAGCATCACACTGTTGAAATTTGATAGGAAGATGTATCCTGTTAACCGCTTTACGATTGTCATACAAAAAACAAAAAATAATGTCATTTAAAGGGGGGCTCCCATACATGAAAGAAAAACAAAAAAAAAACAAACCTATGCGTGTTCGGGGGTCTATGGATAGGTATTTTAAAATAACTTAGAGGTTTCTTAAACCATTTTCTTTTAAAGTCTAACGTTTCGTAGCTAGACACTTCCAAAGTGGTAAAATGGGCGTCATCTAACGAACTAACTTCTGAATTAAGCGAGTGTTAATTTTCAAAAAATATGTAATGTAGGACTTACCAAATCCTTTCAACAAAAATTGGTTCGGACGGGATCGAACTAGTAGTTTTTGAGATATAGCACATTTTCAACAACCGCAAACATAACTTTGTTTTTCATACAAACACTATGAAAAACAAAGTTATATTTGCTGTCAACAAAATATTGTGGTATTTTACTAAGTGGAAGTAAGTGGATTCCCCATTGTCATTTCATGGAATGATATTTTTTTTTAATATAAAATCACATGCGAAATTTGATTTTGTTCGCAGTATGGATTGAGACGCGAGAAGGCTATTAATGAATTTCACTGTACGCAAATAATGGGATTTTCGTACCGACCCCCTAAAAATCATTACAATGCAGCATGATCTGAACTTTACGACTATAAGATTAAAATTCATTTTTTCACATACGACCACCAGAGCACACTCATTCCTACTCGCTCACTCTTGCTCAAGGATTCGCCCGCTAGATTTTTCATTCGTCCAGTGAAATGCAATCCGTATGATATTATTTCACAGAGTGCGATTTTTAGCAGTCTATATGAAATAAAGTAGCAGGTGTGAATAATGAATTTCATTTAATATATTTCATCTGCTATTCATGACATGTTTCATGCCTACTGACAATCCGCTCAATAGACAAGGTAAAGTATATCGTGTTGATTTCCGTGCCTGACACGTACCTTACACGGTCATGTTATGGCACGTTGCAGTGGGAAAATACCTTTATCTGCTATTTGTAACGAATACCAGATAAAGATTATCGATGAGGCCGCTTGATGATGAGACTTAAGTACAAATTGTTACTTTCGGGGTTCGAACCCGCGACGGCCGGCATTGCAGTCAGGAGAGCCTACGATATCGGAGACAAGAAGTGAGAACATACGTAAAAAAAACGAGAAACATCTTTTTGTCATTATGGTATCCAGAGAATTATTAAAAAGCCTCGAAAAAAACACATTTAAAGAATTTGAATAAAAACCAGGGCCATTGGCTTGCCATGGCAAAGTGCTGAGTGCAATTTGGATACACATCGTAATTTTTATTTATTTTGTTTTGTGTTTAAAGTTCACTTCTACAGATGTTTTTATTTTCGTTTTCATATTACATATGTTTGTAATTTTAAGTGTACCAAATAAAAACGTTTTTTTTGTGTTCTAAATTACCAATTTAATAAAAATATATACTTATTTCATCTTATGAGAACAAAAAGAGCACTGTGCGCAAAAACATTCTAAACCATTCAACGAATTTATTTAAGTATTAAATGAACCATGTTTAAATTATTTGATTAAACTTACCTGGCGGTTCTTCATCCTGAAAACAAATGAAATATAATTAAGTTTTAGTAAGTTATTGTTACGAACCTATGGCGCCATCTAGTGTCTACTTACTTAACTACTAATGTCGATCACAGAGCAGCGCTACGCGACAGATGTCATTGACCGTACGATCATTGGAAGATGTTCTCAAGATCTCCGAGTGATGGCGCTGTTAATCAATTGCATTACGATGCTTTATTTTAGATATTCTCTAGCCTCATTATCACTTTTAACCGAATATGCTCTCAATCTCAATTTGCTGCCGCAATTTATAGGTACTGAGCTGGGGTCCTTTTTGGCACACATCACTTAAACCTTAAGATTTTTATAATTTTATTCTGGTTATTTGTTTATTGTAATTGGATATTTAGGGGTATACCTATACCTTCAGGTTCTAATGTCGTATAAACCAAAACCCTACTTTTCAGGAGAGCCAAAAAACGTATTTTTTTAACAAAAAATTCGTAACTTTTTTGTTCGAGCAGTTATAAAAAAATGTTCAAGAGAAAACATTCTTAAATTTTGGCGATGAAAAAGTCTAAATATTCAAAACATGCTCATCTTCAGTAGTTTTAAAGTCCGGTGGTTTATACGACCCATTATATTGGACCTGAAAATAACTCTTTATTATTTGAATTTTTAGTAAACATGAGAGTCATATTGATGGCTTAAATACCATTAGATGTAGTTTTTTTGGTTTATATACCCATTTATATAGTGATGTATGAAAATGTATTATTTAAACTATGTATGTAAATAATGTTTTGTTTACTATTTCCTGTTGTTGTTGTTTAGAGAATGTGCACAAAGATATTTAACAGTGTAAAACTATATTTGGTTGAGGTAGATATAATAAATTTGGTTGCATACGAAAAATAACAATTTATAATTGTTTTTTTTTTCAAAATAACAGCAAAACAATTAAGATTTTTAATAATTCTAAACAGAACTAATCACCATAAATTTTGAACAAAAACAATAAAATTAGTTTTAGTTCTCTGCTGACGCATATTGAATTCGATTAATTATAATGAATTGTGAATAAAGAGAAAAGCCCCTGTATGCTCAGGGAAGAATTTGTAACTTTTTTAGAATTTCTTTATGGAATTTATATCTTTACAAGAACACCAACTTTAAATTACAGCTAGAAGTAACAACTACTGGAAACAATAAGTAATAAATTAATTATAGAGCATCTCAGAAGGGTATCAATAGCCTTCCTGAGCACAGTGGGTCAGGAAGGCTGCGGCTTGTTTTCTTTGTTTGTTTAAAAGTCTTGAATTCACAACATTTAGTCGAGATCAAGCGCGAACCAATGGAACGGCCTCATACGCTCGAATTTATACCAATCGCAGGCTAATAATTTTACTTACTGCCAATCGTGGGCAGCGCTTGGAAGCGCTATGAACGTGGTTTATACGTCAAATCATGAGATTAACAAACGAATGATCATGGTCCATTAGAATTTACCATATTGAATACGTGGACTTACGACGTCAGATCCAAATAATCTGGATATTAAACGCCGTATGTCTTCAAGCGTAAAAACCGTTTCCAATTACTTGAGAGTTTTACGTCCTAGCTTAAAAAAATATGGTTTTTCATCTTAGCAAAAATACCAAAAACAACCATTTGGCTTTTACACTGTTTTGATGGTATTAATTTATCTTTTAGGCTATAGTTTTTTGGGGCGTATAAACATTTTTTAGCGAATTTCAATATTTCGAATATACAGATCGATAGACAAAAAAAACTGATTACAATGGTATATATATCTCGATTTGGCCAAAATGGTTTATACGACAATTAAACCTGAAGGTATCGGTATATATTTCTCTTTATGTGTGTCAAATTAACAATTATTCTATCCTATTCTCAATAAACGAATTATTTCTTCTGTAATAAACGATCTCATTAAAGAATTACCCTGCTGATCCTGGAAGGCTAGCTGGTGGTCGACTTCTGTATAAAGTGAGTGAGTTCACTTTTTAGCTTGAATATAAATAATTAATGTATATAATTCGAGATTTTCAAACATTTTAATGAATAACAGAACAATCAAATACCGCAATCTTCTTTGTTAAAATTATTTGAAAGACTAGCAGTCCCCACGACTGCGTCCGCGAGTTTTGAGTTTGACCCCTTCCGTCGCCGTAAATATTTTTATGTATTGGTTCATTAATGAGATTAGCGTATAAACAAACAGATTTTCATGATTATTGCTTTATTAGCAATGATATTGAATTTAGAAGTAGATGATGCCTCGTGAACTAAAAGAGTACACAAATATGGAACTCTGATTAATGGATGTCAATGGATTGACATCTATCACATCAGACATCAGATTCGGAACAGAGTCTTAATAGAGTAGCTTGCTTAATATATATTTTAAAGTATGTAGGTACATTACAATAGACTCGTTGGCCTAATTTTAAAATTGAGCTCACACTTTAGCTCTGTAGTATATTAATCAACAAAAACATTTTATTTTCAAACTATTTAACATTTAACATATTGAATAATTATCTAATAAATGCAATTTAAATGTATCACGTGAAACGCCATGGCGCCAATATTATCAGAGTCACGTTCACTGCTATGCATTCACGATAACGTGACCACATGTATATTTTTTACAAATTAAATAAATTAAAATATTAAAAGTCCTTATTTTATTAAATAAAGAAATATTTATTAATACACCATAGCCATCTGGCATCATGAAAACAGGATGATTCCTTCAAATAACACGCTAATAGTGAGCGTACATATATTTTTCTACAATCGTGAGGATCATCCCTCACAGATGTGTTTATCAAAATTTTTTTTGTTATACTTTTGTTAACGCGAGTGCCGGTGACCTTTTGATCCGTGAGCGTCTAAGCTGTTACGTTAAAAAAATTAAAGATGTAATTTATAGTTATATAACAGACATATTAACATACATTTCCATAGACATATTTGTTAGGGTCGTGCGGGCGGGATTCGAACCCGCGACTGCTTATCTTTGTAGTCCGGAACGTAAACCACCACACTGTGACGGACGTTAAATTATTATTAAAAAATATAGTACCAAACTACTCCATGTATAGCACTGTCTTAGAATATCGACCATGTTAGTCCGTGGGTTGGCTAAGAAACAAAACTCACTAATTTTATTGAAAATACTTCAATCATGAATGATAGGCATCATTAAATACAATTTACTTAACAAAAATATAATATTCGGACTGTTTTTTTTTTATTTAGTTAGGTGTTTCTGTAGTTTTAAAGGCGCACTGACTGAGGCATTTTAAGAAACTGACGCCACCAAAAACAGACTACGTCAAAATTATGACCCCAAATTGAAGTGAGGTGTTGTTTAGCTGAGCCATCTTTTAGACTCTCACCGGTGATCTAGTTCTTAGTACAATATCATTGTTTATTAGATTTATCACCGTCCGGAATAAGATAATGACTGTTAGAATGACAGGGCAAGGGGCGAAACATAGACGCAACACTAATTTTAAAATTGATTTATTAAAATGGTAGTGTGAAGTACCTTCTTTTTTCCTTTTCCTTTTCCTTTGCCTTTGCCCTTAGCCATTTTTGATCACGTTAATTATAGTAAATTATACAAAACCACTAGACTTTATACAAATAAACATGTAAAAAATCCTACAATCATGACATTTGCCAAAAAATTGACAAATGTCATGTTGAAATGGATTTATTTACAAAATGGTAGATTCTTTTGTCTATTGTTTATTATATTAAGGTTTAACTATTCAAATATAAATAATTAATGTCTATGATTAATACAGTGTGCTTCGCAAAAGAACATAGAAGTACTATCCCCTAATAATTTTATGCAAAAGAAATAGTTATATTTTTCTTTGCTAGTCGAATATTGTAAACAACTGTAACATTCCTTTTTAACGAAATGATTTATTTTAAAATGAGATAAATACAAAACTAACAATCGACTTGTGAAATTAATCGATGAACACTGAGATCTTTATAAGGGCTGATTTTTCAATAGTCAGATAAGAAATATTCGTCGAACAAAATACAATATGGCTAATTTGAAATCGTCAACTAATTGTCAGCAATCATAGGTACATGACATTTTTATTTAAATCAGTCGCTTTATAATTTATCAGTCTGATAAGTTTTATCTGACCATTTAAAAAAACGTAGAAGAACTATGGGTTACCATAGGCTATATCCGTTAGGATATAGCCTTGAGAATCAGTATGTTCAAGTGGCAATGGGCAGGGCACATATCGCGAAGAACTGATGGCCGTTGGGGCAGGAAAGTTCTAGATCGAAGGCTCCACCCTTCGACCAAAGACGCAGCGTAGGACGTCCACCGATAAGATGGACAGACGACCTTATAAAGATCGCAGGATCAAACTGGATGCAGACCGCTAGTGATCGGTCGTAGTGGAAAGCCGTGGGGGAGGCCTATGTTTAGCAGTGGACGTCCTTTGGCTGATAATGATGATGATGATTGAAAAATCGCCCTTAATCAAATTGGTAATTTTATTCACTGATAACATTTTTTTAAGTCTTAAAAAGATACCTTTTTAACCGACTTCAAAAAAGGAGGAGGTTATCAATTCGACTGTATGTTTTTTTTATCATTTTTTTTTTGTATGTATGTTACCTCATATCTCAGTCGTTTGTCGACCGAACCGAAAAAAAATTTCACCTACTTAGAGGCTATACCTTCTAGTTGGTCCCATTTTTTCCATTTTGGGATCTGATGATGGTATCTTGGTGTATTCGAGGGAAACCCTCAAATTTTAAAGGCACGTATAGTGTTTCGTTACTAGAATCTTAATGTTGACGTGTTGTTACGTCTGATAGTCAACATTTTGTGGGGCTGAGCTGATGGTGGAACTCCTTAACGCCTAGGAGTTCAGTAATTATAATGACGAAACTTATGATAGGTAATTTGTAGCTTCGTAAAAAATAGAATCATAAGGTGCAACTCCCCCCCCCCCTCTTATGTAATCACTAAAAATAAAGAAATAAAATAAACTTTTAAAAAAAGTAAAAACCGACTTCAAAACGAAAATGCACTAAAAAGTCTTAAATAAACTCTTCACCATTGAAAGGAAAGGAATCCGTTTTAGGCAAACAATTTCTTTTTGGAGTCGGTGCCATCACTTTGACCATCAAGCATCAACTATCACAGCATCGACTCCAAAAAGAAATTGTTTGCCTAAAACGGATTCCTTTCCTTTCAATGGTGAAGAGTTTATTTAAGACTTTTTAGTGCATTTTCGTTTTGAAGTCGGTTTTTACTTTTTTTAAAAGTTTATTTTAATTAACTGACCTCAAAATTAAAAAGGAGGTTTTTCAGTTCGACCTGTAAATATCTTTAATTTAATTTTTCAAATTAGTTTTTCAAAATTAAAAAGGAGGTTTTTCAGTTCGACCTGTAAATAATGTTAAATTTAATTTTTCAAATTAGCTTTTAGTATTTATTTTTTCTATTGAAAACTGTAAGTAAACATTTTATTCGAAATAGGAACCGAACCTCAGACTATGATTCATATTGCTCTCATATTATTTTAGTACGTCGTACACTAAAGTATCATTTGTTTCGGTAGCAAGGTTACCTTTTGCGTGACTTGAATGCTTAATATCATGATTTAATTTCGGTGTGTGTAGCGGTCAAGGAAGTTTTAAATCTTGATCGTTGAGACAATATATGTATGCAAGTATACATGACGGTCATGGCCAGAAGTCGGATGGGTGACCGCGCCAATGCTATTAACATTTTGATGCTATGTAACTCATTGACGCCGCGTTTGGTGTATTTAGCACTTGTGACTATTACGCCAGCCGTCGCGGGTACGAATCAAGTGGCAAATGTTTGTATTTATAATATTTATTTATTTATTATATGTATTTCAGGTGTGATGAGCAGGGCTTGACACCGGTTCAAGATTTACCGGTATTATAACGGTTAAACCGGTTTTATCGTAAAATTCCGTTCCGGAGCGAAACCAAATAAGAGCGATACTGTGAACCTAAATAAACCGGTTAATTCGTAGCCGCTCGCGACGATCGCAACGCGACTTGTTTTTAGACCGAATTTACTTCAAAAGATGTTAAACTAATTATCGGATGTTTCAGAATTATTTCTATTGCCATTATATTGTTTAATATTATAATTAAAAGTTACAAAAATAATTTGAAGAAATAGCACTTTACGTATCTGATAGGATATATCAACAAAATACGTTTTATTGAATAAAAACAAACGTCAGATGCGCTCACCGCTCGCTGATGTTAACGAAGTTCATGGTGGTTATCCTGCCTGAACGAAAAGTTGAACCGGTTAATGAAAAATACCCATATTTTTCCAAACCGGTTTAAAAACCGGTTTAAAGGATCATAACCTTTTTCAAAAAGTTCCACCTGTATTTTCATTAAACCGGTTCAAAAAAATACCGGTTTCCAAGCCCTGGAGATGAGCACTAACATTGGTACCTAAGACATGGATGTTTACATGTATTTAAGTATTTGTAGGCGACGCCCCCGTCGTAATCGTTGTCTGATCTTCGTAACACAAGAAAGAAAATTACTTACTTCGAAGCCGCGACGATTGGTGTGTTGTTTGGCGCATAATTATTATATTATATTATTACTAGCGGACCCAGCGAACTTTGCTTCGCCCCTAGCACCGTCCCGCCCCGGCCCGTCTCGCCCAGCCTCGTAATTTTAAAAGTTTAGAAAAACACTATAATTGATCAGTTATCGAGGAGGATGAAAATACTAAAATGGCTATAAAAAATAGGGGTTGGTGATTAAAAAATAAAAATTTAGGGTTGTATGTTTTTTAATGCCACATTATAAATATATAAAAATTTCGTCCAAAAATTAAAAAATCTATACTAACATTATAAAGCTGAAGAGTTTGTTTGTTTGTTTGTTTGTTTGTTTGAACGCGCTAATCTCAAAAACTACTGGCCCGATTTGAAAAATTTTTTTTTGCGTTGGATAGTCCATTTATCGAGGAAGGCTTTAGGCTATATAACATAAAGATACGTCTCATAAGACAACAGCAGAAATGAAAAATGTTGCGAAAACGGGAGAAAGATACTCCTTTTGAGAGCTTCCGCTGCATACGCTGCGGAAACCGCTTAAGTTACACAAAAATCATGTATGACAGGATTGTTCAGCATTAACAGTTCTATAATAAAGTCCGCGACAGCATATGTTTATCTTTTATGGTTGACTTACTACAACCTTTTTTATGTTAATAAATTTGCAAAAAATAATGCATTATTTTTAGAGGTTTATTATACACACAGGTATTTATTCTTATCAAAATAAATACATTCATCATCACGAGCATTTCATTTAGAACCAAGTTGCCCTTTATATCATTTGATTTCAATAAATATCTTAGGAGCTATCACAGTTTTAACATAACTCCGCACCAAAATAATGTTCGCAGCTTAAGTACAACGTGCGCTTGCGCTAATATATTATAAAGCTGAAGAGTTTGTTTGTTTGAACGCGCTTATCTCAGGAACTGCTTGACCGATTTGAAAAAATATTTCTGTGTTGGATAGCTTATTTATCGAGAAAGGCTTTAGGATATAAAACATGACGCTGCGACGGGAGGGGAGGGAGCAAACTCAAAACGCGCGGACGAAGTCGCGGGGGACCGCTAGTATATATAATAAGGTTGAACAACCCTTATCACTTAGGGGTATGAAAAAATAGATAGTAGCCGATTCTCAGACCTACTGAATACGCATATAAAATTTGGTAAGAATCGGTAAAGCCGTTTCGGAGGAGTACGGGAACGAACATTGTGACACGAGAATTTTATACTAGTCAAAACAAAATAAGGGCCACAGTAAATTTTAAGTTTTGTGAAAAATGTTTTGGGTTCTGGGGTAATGAAATGATTAAATTTCATTGATTGATAACTTTTTAATGTTAAAATCATAAAACAATAACTAAGAATTGAAAAATATGAATCATTAATATGTTTTTAAAAATATGTTATTTTAGGATGCAAACAAAAAAATTAAAAGAAAATCAAATCGGATTTTAAAAAAGATTATGGACTTATTTCAGTATCGCGTGTGTCCTCCCCTTTTCTGAACACATTCTCGAATCCGGGAAGGCATACTTTCTACCAGATGTCGCACAGTCCCTTGTAAAATTTGTTCCCAGCTTGTTTTGAGCACGTTGATGAGCTGTCTCTTATTATGCACGGGTTGATTTGTGTCTCGGACTCTTCTTTTTGACAAATCCCACATATGCTCAATGGGATTAAGGTCTGGACTGTTCGCGGGCCACGGCAAGACCTGTATTCCGGCTTCTTCTAGAGCGTCCCCGGTGGCTCGAGCTGTATGGGCGCGGGCGTTGTCGTGCATCAATTTGAATCCTGTCCCAAATCTTTGTGCAAATGGCACCACATGGGGTCTGATCACCTGCTCAATGTATCGTTGAGCCGTTACCGTGCCTTCATTTAGGATTACGAGCTCAGTTCGGCCCGATAGAGAGATTCCTCCCCACACCATAACATTGGGACCCCCGTATCTATCACACATGGATACAAGCATCCGAAAATCGCTCACCTTCACGTCTCCAAACCCTTATGCGATGATCGTCACTAAAAAAAATCACTTCGCTTTCATCTGTGAACAATACTGTACTCCAATCACTCATGTCCCAATCCTGGTGCTCCCTTGCAAATGATAATCGGTTCGCACGATGCGTTCCTGTCAACGGAATTGGCACTACACGTCTTCTGGAGAATTGCTGGTCTTCATAAAAATTAGTTATATTTATTTCAATTACTCCTGTGTGGAATCTAATTGTTTTTAATTCGAAAATTGGACATTAATCAATAAGTATCACACGCCATTTTGAAGCGAGTGATTCGAAAATGGAGCTTCTGATCTTTAAAGGGTTCCATGTTTATTTTTAAGAAAGCTAGAACCCTAAAAAGGATCTAAGGATCTAAAAATGTACGGAGCCCTAAAAATATTCAAGCGACACGAAAAGGCAAAGTTGGTTAGAATCCAAGTAAGTTTTATATTAAAAATAATTTCACATACATATTACACATATTACAACGTTTCTGAATTCAAAAATGGCTGTGGCCAAACGCCTAATCATTCGGAGTGCTAATTCAATTAAATTCACAATAGTATTTGATTATTCAATGTTTATTATTGAACTTGAGAGTCAAGTATGTAAGTAGTTGACTGCCCTTTAAAATGCTGAATAATATTTAAGGCGAAGCTCTTTGAAATAAAGAAAAAAAATCATTAAAAATAATGAGAAATTGTATTATTTAATCTTGTGATTTGTATAATGCAAATAGGTGATCAAAAATCAATATGAGTTTATGCCGCAAATTTTAAAAGTTACATGAACACATTAAAAATAAATAAATATTGGAAAAATCACATACATTGCTCTGATTCCAAAGTAAGTAGCTTATGCACTTGTGTTATGGAAATCAGACACAATACCCAGTGGTACCACAACACCCAGACCCGAGATAATATAGAAAATTTTGATTTCTACCCGATCGAGACCCGATCGAGAATCGAACCCGGGACCTCGGATCGTCGACGCCTTGAAACCAGCGTGCTTAGCCACTACACCACGGAAGTCGACTAGATGGCGCTAGCTTACACTTAAGATCACAGAAAACAATTAGTAAAGGCTTTAGCTTTAGATTTTCATTTACAATATCGAGTTTTAGAATTAATAACAGTACTTGTATATGAGCATAATTAACAATAAAACTGGATATTTCCCGTTTTTGTAAGTTATTAGTACCAAATTACGTATAATGTTACCAAAAAAAAGACTTGTGTTTTTTATTATTTATTAATAGCAGTCCACCGCGACTGCGTCCGATTGACTTAAAATTTTTAGTGATTTTCTTACTACCTGACTTTAACAATGTCCCACACTATTTGCACTGCACACCCTTATTTTTTTATATGGTTTTCAGGTCGAGAATGTTTGAAGGCATCACGATAGTGCAAGTTTTATTTTACAATTAATAATATTAAAAAAATGCTCATAAATTGTCTAGCCTCTTTAGGGTTCCGTAGCCGAATGGCAAAAAACGGAACCCTTATAGTTTCGTCAAGTCTGTATGTCTGTCTGTCCGTCCGTATGTCACAGCCACTTTATTCTGTAACTATAAGCATCGCACTGTTAAAATTTGGTAGGAAGATGTATCTTGTTAACCGCTTTATGATTCTTATACAAAAAATAAAAAAAATAACTAAAAACATGAAACTTTGTAATACTATAAAAAACAAAGTAATATTTGCTGTCAACAAAATAGTGTGGTATTTTGGCTAAGTGGAAGTAAGTGGATCTATAATTCAGTTAAAGATGGCACGGAACCCTTAGTGTGCGAGTCCGACTCGCACTTGGCGGGTTTTTTATTTACTACTGACTTTAACAATGTCCCACACTAATTGCACTGCACACTCTTATTCTTTATGTGGTTTGCTGGGCGAGAAGGTTTGAAAGCATCACGACAGTGCAAGTTTTATTTTACGACTAGCGGTCCCCCGCGACTTCGTCCGCGCGTTTTGAGTTTGCTCCCTCCCCTCCCGTCGCAGCGTCATGTTTTATATCCTAAAGCCTTTCTCGATAAATAAGCTATCCAACACAGAAATTCTTTTTTTCAAATCGGTCCAGCAGTTCCTGAGATAAGCGCGTTCAAACAAACAAAGTCAGCTTTATAATATATTAGCGCAAGCGCACGTTGTACTTAAGCTGCGAACATTATTTTGGTGCGGAGTTATGTTAAAACTGTGATAGCTCCTAAGATATTTATTGAAATCAAATGATATAAAGGGCAACTTGGTTCTAAATGAAGTGCTCGTGATGATAAATGTATTTATTTTGATAAGAATAAATACCTGTGTGTATAATACACCTCTAAAAATAATGCATTATTTTTTTACAAATTTATTAACATAAAAAAGGTTGTAGTAAGTGAACCATAAAAGATAGACATATGCTGTCGCGGACTTTATTATAGAACTCTTAATACTGAACAATCCTGTCATACATGATTTTTGTGTAACTTAAGCGGTTTCCGCAGCGTATGCAGCGGAAGCTCTCAAAAGGAATATCTTACTCCCGTTTTCGCAACATTTTTCATTTCTGCTGTGGTCTTATGAGTCGTATCTTTATGTTATATAGCCTAAAGCCTTCCTCGATAAATGGACTATCCAACGTAAAAAAAAATTTTCAAATCGGGCCAGTAGTTTTTGAGATTAGCGCGTTCAAACAAACAAACAAACAAACAAACAAACAAACAAACTCTTCAGCTTTATAATATTAGTATAGATTCATAATATAATAAAAAAAACATAAATGGTCTAGCCTCTTAAGGGTTCCGTAGCCGAATGACAAAAACGGAACCCTTATAGTTTCGTCAAGTATGTCTGTCTGTCTGCCTATCTGTTTGTCCGTCCGTATGTCACAGTCACTTTATTCTTAAACTATTAGTATTAGAGTAGTATTAGTATTATTAGTATTTGTTCCGGACGGCCAACACAAAGCGGCATGTTGTACCGACTGTTTGTAAATAATTTTTGTGTATTATCATTTTCTGTATAGGTTAAGTATATAGGTTAAGTTTTGTTCATTTGTTTGTTTGTCCGTATTTGTAGTGTGTTTCTGAAATAAATAATGTTTCCGTGCAATAAAGAGGTGGGGGTGGCGGGGGTATCCGAAATTATATAAATATTGCGGAGGGTATCCGAAATTATATAATCTTCTCGGAGAGTGCGCGCTTGTATGGGGCACGCGCCGTGCCCCATACAAGCGCGCACTCTCCGAGAAGACACCGACGACTCAACTACCTCCGCCGCCCTCCAGTTACCGAAGAAACGCCTGTCTTTCATTTACTGGCCCCCGTCTTGCTGCACTCCAGCGCACAACTGATGTGCGAGATCTTAGCATCCCGAACATCGTCTGGTCCTTCAGTTCCGGATAAATCAGCAAGATGCCAGTAACAAGAAGCAGGCAGGGCGCGGTACGCCCGGCTACCCCCGAAGAACGAGCAACTACGCCTCCGTCAGCGCGCTCCCCCGAGGAAGAGGGGACCGCCGCTTGGTCAGCCGAGCCTGAGTCGGCCCCGCCAGTGCCGCCCGCCGCGGTGCCTGATGTGGCACCAACACACCGTCCGGCGCGATCAATACCGCGCACGGCCTGCAAGTCCGGGAGGAGCCGCCGTGCCGCCCGGCTCGCGCAGGCCAAAGAAGAACTGCTCCGACTCGAAATCGAGTATGCCTCGGCTCGCCTCGCACGTATCGAGGCCGAGTCCGAGGAGTCTGATGCCGACACAGCCGTGTCAAACCTAGAGACGACGCGAAGAGTCGATAACTGGGTTGAAGAAAGTCAGCGACAAATGCTGGCTATCGCCGAGCGGCCAGTCGACCGTCCCGAGGTCGCGGCCGCACCCTCCGTCGTTGCGCAACCGCAACATCAACCGCAACATCTACCGCAACCGCTACCGCCGCCGCCGGCCCCTGTTTCAAGGCCGGCGCCCACGCTACCGCCGCCGCCGGCCCCTCTGCTGAGGCCGGCGCCCACGTACAACGCCGCTTTCGCGGCGACCTGTGAGAGAGTCACATCGCAACACCAGCCGCAAGAAGAGGATCATGCAAGGGCCGTCGTCGCACAACCGCCGCGACGCCTGGCCGAAGAAGACGTGTCGACCGCCTTCGCGCGCACCGCCTACGGCGCGCACCCCTACTCCGTGCGCATGATCGAGCTGCCCGCCTTCACGGGCCTGCACACCGAATGGCTGGCGTACAAAGCGGCGTACGTGGAGACAGCGCGGGCGTATACAAATTATGAGAACGTCGGACGTATACGCCGCAGCCTGTCGGGAAGAGCAGCCGAACAAGCGAACTCTCTCTTCATCAAGGGAGCCACCTCCGAAGAAATCGTCAGCGCGTTGGAAGCGCGCTTTGGGAGACCGAATGCCATAGCCGCGACCGAAATAGATCGCATTCGGTCGCTACCCCGCCTCACCGACAACCCACGTGACATCTGCATCTACGCGAGCAAGATGGCCAACATCGTGGCCACCATAGAAGCGATCGGACGCACGGGCTATCTGTACAACCCCGACGTCGTGAAGACCACCGTAGACAAGCTACCACCGACGCTACGGTACCGATGGTACGACTTCGCGGCGGACAACTACGAAGAGGAGCCCGACCTGGTCAAGTTTGTGCGATTCCTAGAGAGGGAGGCGCGCAGATGCCAGGCCTTCGCCGATCCCGAGACCGAACAACCGCCGGCCACGAAGAAACCGCAGCGGGCGCTAGCCACGACGGCGCCCGCCCCACCGTCTTGCGTCGTGTGCGGACAAGCCGGACACGGCCCGTCCGCGTGCAACAAGTTCGAGCAGATGACCTCCGACGAGCGTTGGGACACCGCAAAACAACACCGACTGTGCTTCGGATGCCTGCGCCTGCGAACGCGCACCCATCAATGCCGACGTACCCCATGCGGGGTAAACGGGTGCCAAGCGCGACATCACAGCAAACTACATCATACGAGGGAGATAGCACGTGCGAGCGAGAGAGAAGATAAGAAAACCGAATGCGAGAAAGTAACTTCTACGTGGACGGAACGATCGAAGACATTCCTGAAAATAGTGCCTGTAACACTGTCGGGACCGGCGGGAGAGGTGCACACACATGCGCTGTTGGACGATGGCAGCACAATCACCTTAGTGAACACCGAACTGGCCGACAAGATTGGCGCCAGCGGTCCCACCGACCCACTCAACATCGAGGCCATAGAAGGAAAAGTGATCGAAAAGGCGTCGCGACGCGTAACACTTACGCTCCGCGGCGCTACTAAGAAGACGTTCCGCATTACCGCCCGCACTATAGACTCGATGCGACTATCTACCCAAACCGTGAACCGTGACGATGTGAAAAAGTGTGTGCACCTGAGTGACATCGAAGCCCATCTCCAGTACGAGGACGCCAAGCCGCAGCTGCTCATCGGCCAGGACAACTGGCACCTGCTGCTGGCCTCACAGGTACGCAAAGGAGTGAGGGGGCAACCCGTAGCGTCACACACTCCGCTAGGTTGGGTGCTACACGGCGCCCACACCCGCACGCTGGGTCGACAACACCGTGTCAACTTCGTGGTGACGCAAGAAGAGAACATGGACGATCAGTTAAGAGAATATTTCTCTATCGAATCGCTGCTGATCACGCCACGGAGACCCGCAAGTGACCCAGAAGAAGTCGCACGCAACAAACTCGAGAATGAGGTGCGTCGCGACGCCACAGGCCGTTATGAAGCTCCGTTACTGTGGAAAGGAGATAAACCGATGCCGAATAACTTCAATAACACATTGAAGAGACTCGAAGGCATAGAGAGAAAACTCGACCGTGATCCAGTGTTGGAATCGAAGTACACTCAACAAATGAACGCGCTCATCGAAAAGGGCTACGCCGAGCCCGCACCGCCTGCGAAGAAAGAAGACAGAAATTGGTACCTACCTCACTTCGCAGTCATCAACAAGATGAAGCCCGATAAGGTACGCATAGTGCACGACGCCGCCGCTAAGACAGCGGGCACGTCGCTCAACGACCACCTGCTGACTGGCCCCGACCTACTTCAGTCTCTGCCCGGGGTCATGATGCGTTTCCGTCAACACGCCGTCGCTATGTGCGCCGATATAAAGGAGATGTTCATGCAAGTGAAAGTGAAGCCTGAAGACCGCAACGCGCTGAGGTACCTATGGAGAGGGGACACGAGAGTTGGGCCGCCGGAGGAATACCGCATGACCTCCCTGATCTTCGGCGCGACCTGCTCCCCCGCCATAGCCATATTCGTGAAAAACCTCAACGCGGAACAGTTCGACGCCACCTACGCCGACGCTCGCGTCGCGGTGGTAAGAAATCACTACATGGACGACTTCATCCACAGCGTCCCTAGCGAGGAAGCCGCCGTCAAGGTCGCCACACAGGTGCGCGACATACACGCGCACGCCCACTACGAATTCCGACGCTGGGCGTCGAACTCGCAGCGCGTGTTGCTCGCTATGGACGCCGACGCCGACGCCGACGCCGCCGCCACTGTAACGATGAGCCAACCGGATGAACGTGTACTCGGGCTGATCTGGAAGCCGCAACAAGACCAGCTCGCCTTCAACATGGACCTCGCGCGGCTACCGACGGGCATATTAGAAAAACCGACGCCCACCAAACGCGACGCCCTTAAGATAATGATGTCGCTATTCGACCCACTCGGCCTCGCCTCACCTGTCACTATCCGAGCGAAGCAAATCGTACAAGAACTTTGGAGGCGAGGGACCGACTGGGACCAACCGATCGACGAGGACTTAGCCCAGCAGTGGGCTACCTGGACGACGCACTTGCACAACATGCGAGACGTCGCGGTGCCCCGTTGCTACCGCGATTACACCGACGCCGCAGCACGAGAACTACACGTCTTCGTGGACGCGAGCGAAGCCGCCTACGCCGCCGTGGCTTACTGGCGCGTAATCACGCCCCACGGTGCCATCGCCGTGTCACTTGTGGCCGCCAAGGCCAAGGTGGCGCCGCTCAAGTTGACGTCCATTCCCCGCCTGGAGCTACAAGCCGCGGTACTGGGCAGCCGCCTAGCCGCGGCCATAGCTGAGGAGCACGACCTGAAAACAACAAGGAAGGTTTTCTGGACCGACAGCCGCACGGTGCTGACATGGCTGAAGACTGGGGCGCGCTCGTACCGCCCGTTTGTCGCGCACCGTATCGCCGCCGTAGAGGAGAACTCCGCGGTCGCGGACTGGCGGTGGGTGCCGACCCGCCTCAACGTGGCCGACGACGCCACCCGAGACGTCCCAGAGGATTTCGGCGCCGGCCACCGCTGGTACCAAGGCCCAGACTTCCTCCGAGGCCCCGAGTCAGCGTGGCCTACCGACACGTCGTCCTCCGCCCCCGAGACCACAGGTGAGGAGAAAGTGAAAACAGTGCGCGAAAATGACTCAGTGCGTAACAATGACTCAGTGCGTAACAATGAACTCAGTGCAAGTGAACTTATAGTGCCCGATCCGAACCGTTTTTCTCGCTACGAGAGACTTCTGCGAGCAACCGCGCGCGTGCTCCAATTCGTAGACTTGTGTAGACCGAACCGTGAACTTATAAACTATAAACGCACGCGTCGGGCCGCGGAAAGTGATCGTGAGTGGAATAAGAACCGTAACCGCGATAGTGATAGTGTTAAACGCGCCGCGACGCCCGCTATTACAAACTCTAACGCCTATCGCGAGTACCGAGTGTTAGATTCAGACATTTTGCTCCGAGCGGAGTCGTTACTTATAAAAAAGTGTCAAGCGGACTCGTTTAGTAATGAAATAAACCGACTGCAAAAAGGAGCCGAGCTCCCTAGCAACAATCGATTCGGGACGATCGCCGTCGAATTAGTAAATGGTGTGCTACGCGTAAGACCGAGAATAAACGCCGCGAGTGACATGACCGTAAACAAACGACCCGCGGTGTTAGACGCGCGCCATCGAATAGTGAGACTATACATAGACTATATGCACCGTAAACTGCACCACTCCGAGAGGCTACGATCGCCGAGTGCCGCACGCGCTTCTGGGTGCTGCGGTTGAGAACTGCGGCCCGAAACATCGTGCATCAGTGTCTGCCGTGCCGCAGGCGCCGCAACGTGCCACCGACGCCGCCGACGGGTGACCTACCTAGTTGCCGCCTTGCCCATCACCGGCGCCCGTTCACCTACACGGGCGTGGACTACTTCGGCCCCCTAACCGTTACCGTAGGCCGAAGTACTCAGAAGAGGTACGGCGTGCTATTCACCTGCCTGACGACGCGGGCCGTACACCTAGAGGTGGCGGCTAGCCTCACCACCGACTCCGCAGTCATGGCGTTGCGACGCATGATCGCACGCCGTGGCTACCCCACCGAAATGTGGTCAGACAACGGAACCAACTTCCACGGTGCCGACCGTGAGCTACGAGAGGCGGCCAACCGGCTCCTCAGCCGGGAGGCTGCGGAGCGCCGCATCACCTGGCGTTTTATCACCCCGGGCGCGCCGTTCATGGGCGGCGCCTGGGAGCGCCTGGTGAGGAGCGTCAAGACCGCGCTAGCGACCGTGCTCGACACCCGAAGACCCCAAGAGGAGGTCCTCTTGACCCTCCTGACCGAAGTCGAGCACACGCTCAACAGCCGACCCCTCACACACGTGTCTACCGACCCGAACGACCCGGAGCCGCTTACCCCGAACCATTTCCTTCTGCTGACGCCGACCGCCGAGCCACCCCTGGGATCGTTCGACGACTCCGATCTTATCGGCCGAACACACTGGCGCGCCTCACAGCGCCTAGCCGACCTCTTTTGGACCCGGTGGGTACGGGAGTACCTACCCGAACTCCAGCACCGGCGGGAGCCCCGAGGCCACGGGCCTCCACTTGCTACGGGCGACCTGGTACTCATTGTGGACAGCACTCTACCGCGGAACACCTGGCCGCGCGGAGTGATTACCAGGGTCTACCCGGGGCCCGACGGTGCAATCCGAACCGTAGACGTCCAGACCAAAGGAGGAGTACTTCGAAGACCGACTAAGAAGCTCATCGTGTTGCCACGACAGATGGCCGCCCTTCCACCGACGGAGTAATGCTACGCCCTCTCTACAGGGCGAAGCACGGCGGGAGAGATGTTCCGGACGGCCAACACAAAGCGGCATGTTGTACCGACTGTTTGTAAATAATTTTTGTGTATTATCATTTTCTGTATAGGTTAAGTATATAGGTTAAGTTTTGTTCATTTGTTTGTTTGTCCGTATTTGTAGTGTGTTTCTGAAATAAAGAATGTTTCCGTCCGTTGTTTTCCTCACCCGTGCCGGAGCGAGCAAACCGACCATCTCCAGAGGGAGATAGGACATATAGCCCTCTCGCTCGCTCCCGGAAAACTTATCATGTTTTTGTAATTAATTCGTATTAGAAAGTATAGGATTCTAATAAGAAATGTAAACTTAGAACCTAATTAGGTAGGCACTCCGAATAAAACACACACTTAGGTCATAAGTAGTACCTAGATAGGTAATAAATGTAAAAATAATGTTTCCGTGCAATAAAGAGGTGGGGGTGGCGGGGGTATCCGAAATTATATAAATAGCGGCGCGTGCCCCATACAAGCGCGCACTCTCCGAGAAGACACCGACGACTCAACTACCTCCGCCGCCCTCCAGTTACCGAAGAAACGCCTGTCTTTCATTTACTGGCCCCCGTCTTGCTGCACTCCAGCGCACAACTGATGTGCGAGATCTTAGCATCCCGAACAAGTATTAGAGTAGTTATTACACAGTTGAAACTTAGAAGGTACAAAAAAAAAAAAAATGTTATAATTAAACATCAGCATCTTAGTTGTTAACTATAATCTGTAGGTACTTTGCGATCTAAATGTAATATTAAACAATTTTTACCAGATGTTTTACGCGTAATCAGCAACTTTTCAGTTTTCTTTTTGAAACAAAAGTTGAAAACAACCACATAATTGATATTCCATACATAATCGGGCACGTGAATTGTCTGATTTCTATGTAGAGTCCATTCATTTATATGTTCCTAGGAGAAAGTTGTTAAGTTACTGATTCTGAGTAGCTTCCGTAATTTTTAACGGCTCGTTTCAAAACACAATACGCACAATTCTTCTAACCCAAGCAAAGCCAGCTGCCACAGCTAGTGCGCGATTGTTATGTAAGTAGGCGTCTGCATCACAGACTGCATCTCGATCGTAAACTATTATGTGCACGCGAAGGCTGCGCTAGAGCATAGTCGAGGGGACATGGTGCCAGTTAATCGCACTTAGAGACGTCATTTATGGTAAAAATAATAATACATTGTAAAAAAGACCTGTTCATTTTGTATTATTTTTGTGGCAGCTGGTGGTGACTGAGTTTGTTCCGGCGTTTCTTCTCAGATTGTCTGTGTCTTGTCTCGAAGCGCTAGTAGGGCCCAAAAGATAAGGAGACATGTTCTAGCTCTATATGAGCCATAATTGATTGATATAAACTAATTATTGACGTTCATAAGTGGCATTTTGTGTCCTAAATTGAATAAATTATATATTACTTTTGACTTTGACTTTGACACTGATGCCAAAAAAAAAAATAGCTTGACCCAGGATTCGAACCCGGAACAATTTAGACAGAGCATCCTATTGATTTTATTAGTTTCTTTTTCAAGAGTGGAATATCAGCAGGGTTTAAGTTTTTTTCAGTCTTCAGTTTTCATATCTACATATTTTGATCTAATATTATGATAGCATAAAAAAAAACTTGGTTTTGTATTGGAATTCGATTCTGTTCAAAATTTTTATGCCATCCCGTGGTAAAATTGAATTACAACATTATTTTTAAGACCACCTATGTAAAACAGTGTTTCAGGCAAATAAATGTTTCTTTCAAATAATCTATTCATAAAATTAGGCATTCAATTAATATGTTGATTAGGAGCTTAAAAATCTATGACCTCGTATCACTGAAATTTCACATACATACAGGTCTAATTTATAACCTCCTATTTTGAACTCGGTAAAAAAATGGCATTAAATCTTGTTTTGTTTTTTTAGCCTAATAAATTAAGTTTACAAAGTTTACAATGTACAAGATGACATTCTCAATACGCATTCAAGCCCTTGGCCTAAACTCAATCAAGCGAACTATTGTTACAAATACTTTTCGAAGTCAAGAACGCGTTGTTTCTGTTCAAGTTTATTAATAACTTTAATTATTAAAAAGAAATCTTTATATCCTTTATTTTAAAGGAAAATAGATATCTGTTCTGCCGGAGCTGAGAGCGGTGTAGTTAGAATTCATTTAACAGTCTGTGAATGTGTTTTTCTACGTGATCGTTCAATTTATAGTTAAGATACTAGTGGATTTATGCCATAAGTCACAGTGCTGCTTTGGAATCTAGTTTTCGAACTCATAAAGTTATTAGTTATCGAAAATATCATTTTATTTTGGGATTTTCTTTGCGGTAAAGAAACATTTACTAGTTACTTACACTTGAAATCAGTTAAGGACTTGCAGTGATTATGTGTATCTTGGTTTAGTGCATTGTGTATTTGTGTGTTGATCGTGTGATTAATACTCAAAATGTAAGTAAATATTTGATATCCCTACTAATATTGTAAATGTCAAAGGAACTCTATTTTTTTCTGAATGCTAAAGGATCAATTCACCATCTTATGGCTTATGGCAAATATCTGTAATGCTCTCTATACCTACAAAAAATATAGTTATAACTACTTTGAAAGCATAATAGCCAAATCATACGCCTAAATGCGACAAAAAACCCATTCAAACTAATTAACTAACTCTATAATGTAGGTAGTGCAAATTAGCTCAAATCAAATCTTTATTTTGCTCACTAAGGGCCGATTTTTCAATGGTCAGATATAACTTGTCAGACTGATAAATTATAAAGCGACAGATTTAAAAAAATGGCAGGTACCTATGATTGCTGACTGTTAGGTGACGTTTTCAAATTAGCCATATTGTATTTTGTACGACGAATATTTCTTATCTGACTAATGAAAAATCAGGCCTTAGTGTTACAAGAGTTCTTAAAATAATAGCTTAAGTGCAAATGACCCGATTTTGATGATAACTAAAGTGACTTAATAACAGGGTATTTTATTACATCAAAAATCTTCTCTTTAGGAAAGTGAGAAGGGTAGAATTATTACGTAAGATCACCTCTAAAAATAATTGATGGAGCATCAGATAGGTACCTATGGATGAAATAATCATTATATGTGAGCTGACTAATAAATAAAAATACTACTTAATTAGTATGATGAGAACGTCGCTTTAATTTAAATCGAAGTCGACACATTGTTGTCTAGAATTTCAATCGACGACATTTGACCGCTGGACGCGCACGGTGCGGCCATTTTGTTTCAGTTTTTGAAAATCGAATGTTGTTTTTTTAAAGTGTTAGCAAAAGTGTGTGTGGGATAACCGTGATTGGCCATTAGGTGAGTGCTCGCAATGAAAATTTTGAAAATAAAGTGGAAAATATTTGTTTTTACTTAATTTACTGCCACGTTTTAGCCATGCAATTATTAATGTTAAGATTTAATAGGAGATTCTAGAGACCAAACTGTGTCTTTGCGTGGCGGGTGTCGTTAAATTAAATAAATAAATTACCTACACGCCATATCCAAGCGAGTGATTCAAAAGTAGAGCTCTATGGCCCCTATTTTTGAATCACTTGCTTCAAGATGGCGAGTGATTTTCGTTCGAAGATGTATTAAAAGTCATAGAAAAAAACTCTTTGTCGAACAAAAATCACTCGCCATTTTGAAGCGAGTGATTCAAAAATAGCGCTCTAGGTCATAGTGCTCTTTAACGCTATGAATTAGGAATATAGTAAGCCAATGTTATAATCCTTATCAATCTTCATATACATCGCTAACTCGTTGCATTAAATGGTAATGTTAAGTACTATGACTGGACACATTTGTTTGCAATACATTGCTGGTTCTACATTATTTACCGCGTTCGAACAAACAAACAAACTTTTTAACTATGTAATAATAATTATGAGTATAGATTTGTACAGTCGCCAGCATATCAGGTTACCACTTTTGTTGCAAACTAGCCCTTATTACAACTGCATAAGATACCGCAGTGTTTACCTTGACATGCTGTTATTCGTACGTAGTGGATACAAACATTTCACAATAATATGCGAACGGTTGAAATATTTATTTATTTTCTGTAAATTAGCAAGCAATGATTGTCGAAAGTACCTAACCAGATCTCAAGTTGTTTACGAAAAAGTTAATGGGTCCTGCCTTTAGAAGACAGTCCTACAGGCATGATTTTTGTTGGTTAGTTAGATACGAGTAAGTATTAGGTTTGGCCTGTGACTTCACTGTTGCATATCATCATCATCATCATCATCATTCTCAGCCAAAGGACGTCCACTGCTGAACATAGGCCTCCCCCACGGCTTTCCACAGCGACCGATCAGTAGCGGTCTGCATCCAGTTTGATCCTGCGATCTTTATAAGATCGTTTGTCCATCTTGTTGGTGGACGTCCCACACTGCGTCTCTGGTCGAAGGGTCTCCAATCTAGAACTTTCCTGCTCCAACGGCCATCAGTTCTTGGCGCTATGTGCCCTGCCCATTGCCACTTGAGCTTACTGATTCTCAAGTTGCAATGGGCTGCAGTGTTGCATATTAATAATAATAAATATTAGTAACCAATCACATACATTGCTCTGATCCCAAAGTAAGTAGCCAATCCACTTGTGTTATAGAAATCAGACACAACTGTGGGAACACAACACCCAGACCCGAGACAGTAAAGAGAATTATGATTTCTACATTGACCCGACCGGGAATCGAACCCGGGACCTCGGGGCGGCGACGCCTTGAAACCCAGCATAGCCACTACACCACGTAGGTCGTCGATTAATCTTTTCACTTAACTCTTATTACATTGCTCAAAATCGTTTTTTTGTCTGTTCACACATTCTCATAGTAGTGTCAAGAAATTATGTGAAATGAATTATCTAGGTACTAAAATTATGACGTAATTATAGTACCTACATAATTATTTCAGAAATAGGTTAATAAAATAATCATCAGACTTGTAATG
The DNA here is from genome assembly GCA_963924145.1 of Pyrausta purpuralis. Classification (NCBI taxonomy): domain Eukaryota; kingdom Metazoa; phylum Arthropoda; class Insecta; order Lepidoptera; family Crambidae; genus Pyrausta; species Pyrausta purpuralis. The sequence goes on along the minus strand of OZ001669.1, from coordinate 12,282,616 downwards.
ATATTTGACAATATTTTTTTGACAACATCACATACATTGCCAACATCGCATACATTGCTCCGATCCCAAGCTAAGTAGCTAAAGCTCTTGTGTTATGGAAATCGGAAACAACGGTGGTACCACAACACCCAGACAAGAGGCAATATAGAAAAGATCGTTTTCTACATTGACACGACCGGGAATCGAACCGGAACCTCAAGAGATGGCGACGCTTGAACCAGCGTGCTAGCCACTCGACCACGGAGGTCATCATGATGAAATAAATATTTCAATTGAAACCTTTATATAAGTACGCAGTAAAGCGAAAAGGGAAATCCGGTTGAGTTTAATAAATGCAAAACGTGCAAACCACAGATGCTTCGGTCATCAGATTTACGAGTTATTGATGTCAGTTAACAATATCTATTTTATTAAGCTGGTAATATTAAGTCGGGATCAAGAAAAATATTTTCTATTTATTAAAATGAATCCATATTTCCCATGGTCACGGCATCACGCATGAATCGATTGGCTGGACCGATTTTGCTAATTCTTTTTTGTTGAGTTTTTTAAAAATAATAATAAATTGAGCAGATGAACCGATTTTCATGATTTTTAATTTATCAGATGCGTCACCGTCTGGAGTAAGATACTAATAATAATTTAAAAAATACGGGGTCGTGGCGGGACGTGGCCGGGGGCGAAACAAACTCGCGTTCGTGTGCTAGTCAGTTATGAAATTGAAATTGCAATATATCAGACAAGGAGTCGAACCCTGTGTCTTACGTTATCCGGGCGCATGCCTATACTAAACAGCCACCGACACATTGGCAACAGAGCAATCTCTTCTCAACATTGATGAGGTAAGAAAGCACTTGTAAAATTGGTGTCCAAAAGCATCGGTGGTCGGTATAGGCATTCGCCTAGATAGCGTAAGACACAGGGTTCGATTCCTTGTCTGGCACAGTTGTTTTAAAAAGTAAAATTGATTATAAAGTTAATTGACAGAACACTATAAAAAATCAAAAATTAAACAAAATTTGATGAAACTTTACAATAATAGTATGTATATGTATAACTCATACTTTTGAATTGTACATATACTATGCGATATTCGATATTCACGGGGGTAAAGGCCAGGGAACCGCTAGAACCTTCATCATATAACATGAACGCAGTTCATAATAGCTAAATTTTAGCTATTCTGTTATCTATACTAATATTATAACTTAACTTATAACTAACTAACCTCCGTGTGGCTAACACCCTGGTTTCAAGCGTCGCCATCTCGCGAGGTTCCGGGTTCGATTCCCGGTCGGGTCAATGTAGAAAACGATATTTTCTATAATGTCTCGGGTCTGGGTGTTGTGGTACCACCGTTGTGTCTGATTTCCATAACACAAGTGCATTGGCTACTTACTTTGGGATAAGAGCAATGCATGTGATTGGTGTCCAATACAATCAATCTATACTTAATATTATAAAGCTGAAGAGTTTGTTTGTTTGTTTGTTTGTTTGTTTGTTTGTTTGTTTGTTTGAACGCGCTAATCTCAAAAACTACTGGCCCGATTTGAAAAATTATTTTTACGTTGGATAGTCCACTTATCGAGGAAGGCTTTAGGCTATATAACATAAAGATACGACTCATAATACCACAGCAGCAATGAAAAATGTTGCGAAAACGGGAGAAAGATATTCCTTTTGAGAGCTTCCGCTGCATACGCTGCGGAAACCGCTTAAGTTACAAAAAGATCATGTATGACAGGATTGTTCAACATTAAGAGTTCTATAATAAAGTCCGCGACAGCATATGTCTATATTTTATGGTTGAGTTACTACAACCTTTTTTATGTTAATAAATTTGTAAAAAAATAATGCATTATTTTATAAGTGTATTATACACACAGGTATTTATTCTTATCAAAATAAATACATTAATCATCACGAGCATTTCATTTAGAACCAAACTGCCCTGTATATCATTTGATTTCAATAAATATCTTAGGAGCTACCACAGTTTTAACATAACTCCGCACCAAAATAATGTTCGCAGCTTAAGTACAACGTGCGCTTGCGCTAATTATATTATAAAGCTGAAGAGTTTGTTTGTTTGAACGCGCTTATCTCAGGATCTGCTGGACCGATTTGAAAAAATATTTCTGTGTTGGATAGCTTATTTATCGAGAAAGGCTTTAGAATATAAAACATGACGCTGCGACGAGAGGGGAGGGAGCAAACTCAAAACGCGCGGACGAAGTCGCGGGGGACCGCTAGTATATTTATAAAGCTGAAGAATTTGTTGTTTGAACGAGCTAATGTTAGCACCCACTGGACAGATTTGAAAAAATATATTTGTGTTGGATAGCTTATTTATCGAGGAAGGCTTTAGGCTATAAAACATCACGCTGCGACGGGAGGGGAGGGGGCGAACTCAAGACGCGCGGACGAAGGCGCGGGGGACTAGGCTAGTGTAGGATTATGTTGGATTGATGACGCAAATAGACGCAGGTACGCTAAGTACCTAATACATTTAAATAAAGTGGACACTCCATACATAATGTTGTTTTGGTCAGTGACACCCTACTCAGGGAAGATAATATGAGTTAAGCTTATTATAAAAAGAAATGTTTTCTTGAAATTAAATGCAATTTTCATAAAAGAAAAGCTCTTTGCAACATTATTAAAAAACCGGCTAAGTGCGAGTCGGACTCGCGCGTCGGAACCCTCAGTTTCTGTGCCAACTTGTGCTTTAGAGTGCCTCGTTGCAGCCCGCGTCATCCCATTGCACCTCTATGCCCTCCACTTCGCCGTACTGTTTTCTATGTATATTATGTATGTATTTACAAACAAAAAGTATTTAAGTATTATATCCGTTGTCTGGCACCCATAACACAAGCTTTGAGTAGCTTACTTTGGGACTAGATGGCGATGTGTGGGAATGTCAAAAGGATAAAGGAAAGGATCACTGTTTTAGGTGCTAACTCTGTTATACCCCGGCTTTGCAGAATAGTGAATCATCACAGCGGGCATATCGATCTGTTCAATTATTCGATCCAAAAAATTACAAGAACAGTGCTTAAAAATTTAGAATAAGCAAGCGCATGCTTAAATTAAAATTAACATATACATATATAATAATATAATTAAGTCTGTTAATATGTTAGATATAGCATGTGGTGTTTACCAGTAAATAGTTTCTGTATTTGTTTTTTTAGAAATAATAATGTATATCTGTAGATTAAGACTTGTATCGATGCATGAAACTGTTGGTAGACCTAATAAAAAATAAAATAAAAAAAACTTTAACTAAATTAGTGATCCTACTTCTATACTATTTTGTTGACAGCAAAAATCGCTTTGTTTTGTGCTTTATCTCAAAAACTTCTGGTTCGATCTCGTTTTAACAAATTTTCTTTGCAAGTATTTGTAAGGATCTACATCATGTATTTTTTTTAAATTACAAAATTTCAAACTTTTTACTAGCTTAGTTCAAAAGTTAGAGGGGGGGGGGGGGGACACTTTAGAAGCGTCTATCTTACAAACGGTTGACTTTTAAATCAAATGGTTTCATGAGCCTGGATATCATAAGTATTAAGAGACCTTTTTTGGTATGGGAATCGTAAAGCGGCTGACAGGATACACCTAGGTACCTACCAAGTTTCATCAATGAAATGCTAATAGTTTTAGAATAAAGTGTCTATGACATACGGACGGACAGACAGACTTGACGAAACTAAAATTTATTGTTTCATTTATTGCCATTCGGTCACGGAACCCTAAAACACAGAACGTGCGGCAAACTCGGACCCTCGCACGTCGCGCACGCGTATTTACATATATTTACGGAATACTACGCCATACCAGCCATAGCTAGTAAGCAACGAAGTGGCGACCAGGGCATCTTTTTTAGAATCACTCGCGTCAAGAGGGCGTGAGGTATTCATTAATTAATATCCAATTTTACAATAAAAATGAGTACAATTCCACGCGGTAGTGATTTAAAAAAAGATAGCTGAATTTTGTGAGTCCTAACGTCTATATTTTGCGTGATATTTACAGTTTTTTATTAGTTTAAGAAAGAAATTCATATTTATGCCATATTCAGGCGAGTGATTAAAAAATATAGCTCCTGGAGCTCTATTTTTTAATCACTCGCTTGAATATGGCGTGTGATTTTCGTGCGAAACAAAAATCTCGCAAGATATAGTCACTAGTAGTCACAAAATTGACTTATCCTTTTTATAAGCACTATCGAGTGGATTTCAACTATTATTAATACAAAAACAGGTTTATAATCAATGAATATCACGTCATCTATGATTCAAAAATAGGGCCCTGGTGTAAGTAGTTTTAAATCGCCCGCTAGTCGGAACTACACATTAATGTGTGGGTTTTTTTAATTACAAAATACATATTTTAAGTATATATTTTTTTGGCATCAGCATCGTTTGTGCAACCACATCCGAGTCGATCGTCGCTAACCAAAACAACAACCTGTATATTTCTTAAAGAAGACATTTTCAATGATTCTTCTCCTTTGTGGATGACTTCAGATTTCAAGGCCAAGGTCCATAGAAATCCAAGTTTACGGAAAAACTAAGCGTGTTATTGTTTTAATAGCTGCCTATTAGCTATTACGCACACCGACAATGCATTATGCATTCATTATGCAATTATACTTAACTTATACCTCACTTATTGCAGACATATTGATCACGTGTTAAAACTTTTATGTTAACTCTTAGAAATCTCTACTTCTATTGAAATGCGTGTATGTTTGTCTTGTGTTTACGGATTTGGTGAATTTATTTTGGACCATGGAAACGGAAATCTATACTTCTGTAGGTACTAATATTTTAAAGATGAAGAGTTTGTTTGCTTAGAGACTACTCGACCAATTTGTTTGATTTGTTTTTTTGTGTTGGATAGCTTATTTATCGAGAAAAGGTTTTAAGCATTAAAATGTCACGACACACAAATTAGAAGTTTTAACAATAAAGTTCGCGACAGCATATTATGTCTATCTGATATGGTTTACTCGGTGCCGCGGTGGCGCAGCGGTTGGAGGGTCGCACTGAACAGCGACGGCTGCGCCAGAGGTCCCGGGTTCGATCCCCGGGTCGGGTCAAAAATACGAACCTGAGATTTTCTGTTCAGAAATTCTCAGGGTAATCCGGAGTTTAAAAGTTGGCGGTGTTTCACCCCCGTGCCTCGGAAAGCACGTAAAGCCTTTCAGTAAAGTCTTTTGATATTGATAAAAAATAATGTACTATTTTCAAAGGTGTTTTGATGCACATGGGTGTTTATAAGATCAAAATAAACATATTCATCATAATAAGCTAATTCTGAAGTACATTAAATTATTAATTTTAGCTTAAAGATAATAATTCAGGTACTATATAACTTTATTTTTTAATTTATAAATTGTAGCCTATTTGTCATCAAAATCCATTCAGTAGTTCTTGCGTGAAGAAGTAACAATCATCCATTCTCACTTTGACATGTATTATGACAGCTTGTGTCCTGTATTATGAGCAAAAAATTTAATCAATGATTCTACTGAGTATACATTGTCTTGGTCTAAAATGCTTTAACTCAGAGAGTTATCGAAATTTATAATCCCTGATCAATGTACTCGTATATTAAAATCGCTAACTCGTAGTGAATGACAATGTCAAATTCTATGCCTGAACCATAGAAGTACTATCCCCTATCGGAAGAGAAGAACAAATAAAAGCTGTCAAACGAACCGATTTAGGATGACATTTAAGTGTGTAAAATTGTTTATGTATGCGTGTCAGTGATGTTTGCCATACCGCTTTTTACATGAATATTAATATCGACAACATCCATTAGTATCTGTTATAGGAGGTATCAATATAAATAATAATTTTATGGACTGAACGTATTTGTTTGCTATACATTGCTGGTTTGAATATTTTTTTTAAAATGATAATTAATTTATTTTACATTATAAATATTATAATTAAACCATTAAGAGAGGATAACTGGTTACTTAAAGGACTTATGTTTTGAATGTTTGCTCCTATTTATCAGATCTTAGCTTTAATTGGACATCAGTCTCCCACAATAAATTATATTCAACTTCTTTGTAATGTTAATTAAAGATGTAAGTTTGTTGTGGAGAGAAAATAAATATATATTTTATCTTTATTATCATTCATTAGAAATTTTATCATTCTGTATTGTTACAGTTTCTTCAAAATGGGGTTCCTGGAAGACCGGAACTTCGAAGATGTGCAAGAAATACCCGAATATTATAAGGGGAAGACTATTTTTATCACTGGTGGCTCTGGTAAGTGACATATACCTCTTGTTACCTATTTGAGGTTTCTTAAGATTTCAATGACTACATAATATAAAACAAAGTCGATTCCCGCTTCTGAATAATGTATGTATGCTTACATCGTTAAAAACTGCGCAACGGATTGTGATTCGGTTTTAAAAATAGATTCAGTAATTAAAAAGAAATGTTCATGACACAAAATCATAGTGAAATACTGATAATTTTACACATTTTTTGCGCTGTTTGCATACCCTGGCTGAATTACGAGATGCATCATACATTGCACCCGTGCAAGCCGGGGCGGGTCGCTAGCTAGTTTTTGGAATAGTTAGGGAATAATTTTGAATGAATTGCTCTTATTATCAATATAAAAGTACTATCATTTTTGTGATAGAATACAATAATAATAATAATAATAATACAATAATAATAATATAATAATATTTTTATAGAATACAATATTTATTTATTGCGCTATCGTACGCAAACATTACAATTTATATTATATTAAATTACATTAAAAAGTTTATCTCTCAGAAAAATCAACTTACATCCATAATTTCGCTAACCGTCTTACGGTTTTTCGATCAGCCCACGTGTCCTGACGCGAGTTTCACATTTTTCCCCCATCCCACAAAAGTGGTCAACGCCGCTAAAGAAGTTTTTACTTCAAAAACTTAAAAAACCGGCTGAATGCGAGTTGGACTCGCCCACTGAGGGTTCCGTGCCAACTTTAACTGAATTAGAGGTCCACTTACGTCCACTAAGCCAAAATACCATAATATTTTGTTGACAGCAAACATAACTTTGTTTTTCATAGTGATTGTATGAAGAACAAAGTTATGTTTGCGGTTGTAGACAATGTGCTATGTCTCAAAAACTACTAGTTCGATTCCATCCAAACCAATTTTCGTTGAAAGGATTTGTTAAGGTCTACATCATTTTTTTTCAAAATTTACATTCCCTTCGTTTAGAAATAAGAGGGGAGGGGGGGAGGGACGATAATTTTACCACTTTAGAAGCGTCTATCTATCAAACGTTAGACTTTAAGAGAAAATGGTTTTAGGAACCTCGATGTCATTTTAAAAGACCGATTTATAGACAACCCACATGCATAAGTTTGACAAAAGAAAATTCGGTTATAGTTTCCCCTGTTTTTTTTTTAAATATTTTGTATAAGAATCGTAAAGCAGTTAACAAGATACATTTTCCTGCAAAATTTCAACAGTGTGATGCTCATAGTTACAGAGTGGCTGTGACATACGGATGCACAGACAGACAGACAGACAGACAGACAGACTTGCCGAAACTATAAGGGTTCAGTTTTTTGCCATTCGGCTACGGAGCCCTAAATATCATATTAACTAAGACAGGTTAAAATGAAGATATCCGATCATATTCCAGGTTTCATGGGCAAGGCTTTGATTGAGAAGCTGCTTTATTCCTGCTCCGACTTGGACCGGATATATCTCCTCTTGAGAGCCAAGAAGGGAGTCAAGGCGGAGGACAGACTGGCACAGATATATTCTACAGTAGTAAGTGCATTTTTTGATTTTATTGGTACACATTCGCCTTACCAGTTTAAGAGCTATACATCGCTTGCAAAACCGACATCTTTTGCTTTATAAAGTGACACTGAACATTGCTTATTCGATACAAATTTTTGGTACGTCTTTTCTTTAAAAAAATATTCTGATAATGGTTTAGAATGTTTTTTTCATATTTTATATTCATAAAGATAAAATAAGAAACCAAAAATTTGCGCACGGGCGGGACTTGAACCAGCAAGATGAAATCGGTAGAGCGTTTGGCCCGGTCAGCCAAGAGATCGCTGGTTCAAGTCCCGCCCGTGCGCAAATTTTTGGTTTCTTATTTCTTTATGAAAATATTCTGATTGTAGGTCTTGTTGTCTGTTACAAACCTGTTAACAGTTTTATCAGCTAAATCGATTTTGATGTAAACATTGTTTTTGTTTAAATAACAGTGTTTCGATCGTCTAAAAGCGGAAAAACCGGACATCTTTGCTGCTAAAGTCTTCGTGGTAGCTGGAGACGTTATGGATTCTGGATTAGGTGAGATATAATTTAGGAGTTAACGACTACAAATCTTCTATCCCAAATTTTAAGATTATTTCTCTTGTTGGTGGAGTATTCTTAATTCTGGTGTAAACCATTTTATCTCATCTATACTAATCTACTAGTAACTATTCTTACAACCATTTAATTAATTAAGGAGAAACTATCAGGCAACAATATATAAATTTATTCTAAAATGACCTACGTATCAAACCCCGATGCCAGGAGCTCTATTTTTGAAACACTAGTCACTATTTTGAGTGATTTTCGTTCGAAATTCAATTTCACGTTAACGAAAATCACTTAAAATCTAGACACAAGTTAGTTACTAAATTGAGTTACCTTTTTTTAAATCACTGCCGTGAGAATTTCAAATGATTTTCATTCGAAAATCGAACAATGATCAAAGAAAATTCACATTCACGCAAGTGAATAAAAAGTAGGGCCTTAGGAGTTAACTACTTTGCACGTAATGCATATTGATACCAATTAGGATTCCGATATTTGAATTTGAAAAACAAATTTTAAATTAGCCGTTATCATGAATTTACGTCGGTTACACTCGCTAGCAACGACGTAAAAAAGTCTATGGAAAATTGCACAGCGCCTCTAGCGGTCACTCGCAGAACTAGAATTTCCATAGACTTTTTTACGTCGTCGCTAGCGAGTAAAACCGCGGTAAACTCATGGTAACGGTAATGTGTTGAATTGTTTTGAAGAATACATAGTACCTTAAAACTTTGTACAAAGTATTACCTTGTTCATCATCTTCATCGTCATTATCAGCCAAAGGACGTCCACTGCTGAACATTGGCCTCCCCCACGGCTTTCCACAGCGACCGATCACTAGCGGTCTGCATCCAGTTTGATCCTGCGATCTTTATAAGGTCGTCTGTCCATCTTGTTGGTGGACGGCCCACGCTGCGTCTCTGGTCGAAGGGTCTCCAATCTAGAACTTTCCTGCCCCAACGGCCATCAGTTCTTGACGCTATGTGCCCTGCTCACTGCTACTTAAGCTTACTGATTTTCAAGGCTATGTCCGTTACCTTAATTCTTCTACAAATCTCCTCGTTTCTGTAGAGAAACACCGCGCATAGCCCGCTCCATCGCTCGTTGTGTAATTTTGAGCTTTTTTATGTATTTAAAAAATAAAAATTTATATAAGAAATGTATATTTTAATATATTAACTTGTTATCGAAGTCAATCATTTGACCTTAAGCACCTTCATTTCAGAATGCTAAATATGCTAAAATGGTAGCATTGTTTCATCCTCAAGTACCATAATGGAGTTAAACTACTTTGAAATGTTTCCTTTGTGTAAATTAAAATTTATACCTGCGAACTAAAAACACTGCTCTTCAACTACGAAATAATAAATAAATAAATATCCTTTGGATATTCCCACACATAGCCATCTAGTCCCAAAGTAAGCTACTCAAAGCTTGTGTTATGGGTGCCAGACAACAGATATAATACTTAAATACTTTTTGTTTGTAAATACATACATGATATACATAGAAAACACCCAGACCAATTCAAACAGACATGATCATGCACACAAATGTTTGTATTGTGCGGGGATCGAACCCGCAACCTGCTGCGTATTAGGCGATTTCTCGACCACTACACCAGACGGGGCGTCAAATGTTTTAGTTTAGTCACGCACGGTGGACGCGCTAAATCCTGCACGTTGTGAGACAGAAGGGTCGTGTAATAGTTTCTTCTATGCTATGACTATATTTAACTAGTGGTCCCCCGTGGCTTCGCATCTGTGTAGTGTGCCTGAGATTAGCGCGTTCAAACAAACAAACAAACTCTTCAGCTTTATGATATTAAGTATAAGATGTAAGGGTACTAATATCGGTTTTTATGATTTTGTGTTACAGGGCTATCTGAAGAAGATAGGGCACTTCTAGTCAACAGAGTGAATGTTATATTCCACGTAGCAGCTAGCGTAAGGTAAGACTACATAATATTTTCATTTTTGTCTTTTCGTACGGACAACATCACGTCAAGGTAAACACTGCGGTATCTTATTCCGTTGTATTATGGGCTAGTTTGCAACAAAAGTGTTAACCTGATGTGCTGGCTGTACATTTAGGATTTGATTGAAAAGCAGCTCTATTTCTACACTGATCTGGACTCCCTTGAGGGCCAAGAAGGGAGTCAAGGCGGAAGACATACGTTAACTAAAGTCCGTTTTTCTTGGCTAGTCCAATAATGTAAACAACCTTTTCAGAACCTTTAAAATATTATCAGTGAATAAAATTAGTTAACTATTTTATTTCAAAATATCTCAGTATTCAATGATAAATTACCTATGTAAGTTTTGAATTTTGTGTTTCTCTTATTTTAAATTGGATCATTTTGTTAAAAGGGAATTTCAAGATTGTTTACAATATTCGACTAGCAAAGAAAAACGAACTGTAGTTTAGTCCCAAACACTCGGGCCCGAATGTGCGAGAACCCTTTCAGCAATGTTGCCTACTCGGGCCCGAGTGTTCACAGTGACGTCATTATATATATATATATATATAGCACTCGGACCCGAGTGCTTGGCTACTACCACGCTGTATGCCGATCACACGGGTCCAAGTGTGCATGTTTTTTAAATAATAATGGCGCAAATACTTTTTAACGATTTTTTAATAAATTACGCGTAAAAATTGCGGTTTCCTGGGTTTATTCATCGTCATTTTTTAAGGCACTCAAAATTGTTGAGAATCTTGTGATAAGTTCCATAACTCATCTCTCATAATAACATAAAACGTTATGAAATACATGTGATACTAAGTCGGCGTCGCTGTTTTGCTTGACTTAGTGCCATTACCGATTAGGGCCCCCAGATTACGTATTTTAGTGTTGTTTTGCTATTTGCTAAGGACTTCTGTTAGCATACCAACTAAAAAAAGTTACATTTAATGATTTTTACTTTCAGATTTGATGATCCCCTGCCTTTTGCTGCCAAACTCAACCTTGGTGGCACCAAGGAAGTGGTGGACTTCGCAAAAGATGTTAGGAACTTATCGGTGAGTATTATATTCCATCAAGAATCACTTAATAAATGTCATTAATAGTGTCAATTCGAGCAAAAAAACGCACTGTACCTATTTGCCCTAGTAAATAAAATTATGCTGACGTTACTAAAATGTATGAGACTAAGTAGGATTGCTGATTTCTCGCATTCTGATCGATTATTTTTAGATGATGGCTTTACTTTGACTTTGATTTACTTTTAAATTTTGTGTAAGTTTAGTCATTATTGTTAAATTATTTAAGCCTTAAAAAGCTCTATATAGCCTGAGATACAGGTTTAACTTAGTTCAGGTAAATAATAAAATGTACTTAGTGGTTAATTTTAAGTTATAAGAGTATCTCAGAAACAATGAATTTTAATAAACAATTTAGTATATTATTATAATTATTATTATTATATAATAAACCAAGAAAAGCAGGGACTTTGATTACAAATCTATTTTCATTCGAAAATCGATTATTAATCAAATAAATTTACTCGCCAATTTGACAAAAGTAAATCATAAATACAGCTTATGATCAGTAACAGTTTTAACGCGTGGACATTTTAAAGTCTTAAAAGTTTAGTTTAGAACTAGCGTGTGCCTGCTTTCGAACTTCTCTGCTGCTGACATACTTTTTAGGGTTCCGTAGCCGAATGGCAAAAAACGGAACCCTTATAGTTTCGTCAAGCCTCTCTGTCCGTCCGTATGTCGCAGCCACTTTATTATGTACATATGCATCACACTGTTGAAATTTGCTAAGAAAATGTATCCTGTTAACCGCTTAACGATTCTTATACAAAACATAAAAAAATAATGATATTAAGGAGGATGGGGGACTTATGAGGGGAGGAGATCTTAACAAATACTTTCAAAGAAAATTGGTTTGGACAGAATCGAACTAGCAGTTTTTGAGATATGGCACATTTTCAACAACCGAAAACATAACTTTGTTCTTCATACGAACACTATGAAAAACAAAGTTATATTTGCTGAAAGTAAGTGGATTGCCCCAATTCAGTTAAAGTTGGCACGGGACTCTCAGTGCGCGAGTCTTACTCGCACTTGGCCGGTTTTCGATTAACCCTGGGCTTTAGAAGTATATTTGTATAAGTGACTCCCGTGGGTCTTCATGCAGAAAGAAATGAGTTTACTACTAGTTAATTACTGCTTTTCTGTCATTACTAGGCGCTCGTCCACGTGTCAACATCATACTCGAACACCAATCGTGACGTCATCGAGGAGGTGATGTATCCACCTCATGCAGACTGGAAGGACACGCTCGAGGTCTGTGACACCATCGACGAGCATTCTCTTCGCGTGTTGACGCCTAAGTGAGTAGAAGTTGCGAATGGTAGGAATAAGAGTGGAGTTATGATTGAACCCTGTGGGAGACCTGTGGTTAGGGGTCTAACATAAAATGTATTTGATAATATCTGAGACGTGTTAACTTTGAATGAGTTAGAAGGTTAATAATAGGAGCAAGTTTTATTCTAAACAGTGAAGAAGTGTAATTGAAATTCTTAATAAGTCAAAAGCCTTGAATATGTCTCAGAAAAACAAATAACGTTTTTTTTATTTAACCTACATTATCCCACTGCTGGGCAAAGGTCTCCTTCAACATCTTGCACTGGTCTCAGTCAGTATTCACTGTCATTCAATCTCCAGCAAAGTTTGTAAAGAAGTCACACCACCTCATTATAAAAAAAAGCAGTTATACACCATGCTTGGTTGCAAGTTACTATTTTTTTTACAAGGTTTCGCGTACCTTGAAAGGAAAAAAAAACAAGCCTTATTTAGTAACATGTGCTTAGGGATTTATAACTTTACTTCCAGCATGTCAAGATTGATACTGTTCTAAATCCTATTCCCGTAATCTGTATTGCAGGTATTTAGGAGAGATTCCGAACACGTATACTTTCACGAAGCAGTTGGCTGAGCATGTGGTTTACGAGCAACGTGGACAGCTGCCTGCCGTCATCATCAGGCCTTCTATAGGTATGTCTTACACAGAGGCGTAGCTGGCGCCGTATCTGCCGTATAAATTATACAGGGCCCCCGGGGCACGGGGGTCCCCGAAGTGCGTAAACAATAATCAATAGAAAATAAAAATAACTTAAGAAGTTCGATGCGACACTAGTGCAGCATAGAAGCAGATAAAAAATAACTTAAGAAGTTCGATGCGACGCTAGTGCAGCATAGAAGCAGATAAAAAATAACTTAAGAAGTTCGATGGGACACTAGTGGTATACCAACAATCATAAGCGCCGTCAACAATAACATCAGCATTAACGTTAGTGATTTTCTTGTTTGTTCAAATTTGGGCGCTTAACTAAATACGACAAGGAACCTCTCATATACGTCGTAACGAGCGAGAAATCTTTACCCATGATAAGGGCCCCCAAACAAGTTTTTATACAGGGCCCCACCAAAGCACGCTACGCCCCTGGTCTTACAACACCAAGAATAAATATACTTACTTACAATTCAGTTATTGTATATTATACTATTAATGCTTCAACACCCGAGCGGTTGCAGGCAACCGCATAACAATAGAATTTGCATTGTGTCTCGTTCACATACGCTTGAGAGATTAATAATAAATATTGATAAAATTTTAATATTTATTTACTCAGGTAATAATACCATGACATAAAATTTTAGTGCTGGCACAATACATCGTGGTCAATCGGACTTTTTTAACTTATTCAGACGGATTCTTTAAACTTAGTCTTCTGATGTTGGTAAAGTTGACACTAAGAAGTATAAACTAAGCTTAAATGATGCTTGTTTCAGTTATATCCAGCGTGGAAGAACCTCTTCCAGGATGGATTGAGAACTTCAACGGCCCTGTAGGAATACTCGTTGCTTGTGGAAAAGGTAATATTCAAAGATATCTATTAACATTTATCCCTATTAAGAACGGTGAGTTAGTAAAATATAAACCCGAGAACGAAGAGAAAACCAAGTTTACATTTTACATCACAAAGATTGTTTATTGTGGCCGGGGTGTCGCGTAGTCCAGGCAAATATTTAAGTTAAGATTTAAGAAAGCAATAGCTTTCTTAAATCTTTTCTTTCTTAAAGCTTTCTTAAATATTTTAAAGAAACTTAAAGCTATGTTAGTACTATTGTACTAACATAGCTTTAAGTTTCTTTCTGTTTTTGTTACTAATAATATATGGAAAAATATTCTGAAATAAACCATTTTTTTTCTTTCTTTTTTATCTAGGCTCACTCGAACATTATTTGGATTTTAGCCAAGATAGAATTTAGTATCGATGGGAAGCAGATAAGCCGAAATTTTGCACCATTTTGAACAATAACCATGTATTCTCGTGTATTTAGTTGAACAGACCGTTATCAGTTCAATTTTTTCCAGGTATAATGCGAAGCCTGTACACCGATCCGAACCTGATCTCTGACTACATGCCGGTGGATGTTTCCATCAAGAGCATCGTCACTGCGGCTTGGGCGAGAGGGACTAAGAAGTAAGTTTCAAATCTCAATTTTAGTGAATTTCGGATTCTTGAAGAATTCTTTCAGATTTTTCCAACCAGAACCAACTTCTATTAAAGCTACCTGCTTAATTTGGTTTACTGGTTATAATTTGGAACTATTAGAAATGAAAGTATTTTTGGTATAAATCGTCGAAAGACATTTATATAACGCGGTAACATATACTGAGTATCCCCGCCTCCTGACCTCAGGAAGAAAGATTTTCGGTCGGTCTTAGTTTAAATTTACATTGTTCTTTTGTCAGTAACACAATTTAGAACCAACAGCATACCAATATCCAATAAGTCGATACCTTCAGGTTCAATTGTCGTATAAACCATTTTGGCCAAATTGAGATATATATACCTACCATTTTATTCAGATTTTTTTTCTCTATCGATCTGTATATTCAAAATATTGGAATTCGCAAAAAAAATGTTTAAACACCCCAAAAAACTATAGCCTGAAAGATAAATAAATACCATAAAAACAATGTAAAAGCCAAATGGTTGTTTTTGGTATTTTTGCTAAGATGTAACAACCATATTTTTTTTTAAGCCAGGGTGGAAAACTCTCAAGTAATTGAAAATGGTTTTTACGCTTACAGACAAACGGCGTTTAATGTCCAGATTATTTGGATCTGACGTCGTAAGTCCACGTATTCAATATGGTAAATTTATTTTGTTAATGGCATGGATTGACGTATAACCACGTTCATAGCGCTTCCAAGCGCTGCCCGCGATTGGCAGTAAGTAAAATTATTAGTCTGCGATTGGTATAATAATTAATTCGAGCGTGTGAGGCCGTTCCAATGGTTCGCGCCGCCGTATGCGAATACCTACACGCACACATAAACGTCGTAAGAAAACCGGCAATCATTGTTTGTTGCAAAACAAGCCACAGTGTGCTCAAGAAGGCTATTTTATACCCTTTTGAGATGCTCTTATTACTAATTGTTGCCAGTAGTGGATACTTTTAGCTGTAATTTAAAGTTAGGTTTCTTATTAAGATATATTCCTTAAATAAATTTAAAAAAAAACCGGCCAAGTGCGAGTCGGACTCGCGCACTGAGGGTTCCGTGCCAACTTTAACTGAATTAGGGAATCCATTTACTTCTACTTAGTAAAATACCACAATATTTTGTTGACTACAAACATAACTTTGTTTTTCATAGTGTTTGTATGAAGTACAAAGTTATGTTTGCGGTTGTTGAAAATGAGCTAAATCTCAAAAACTACTTGTTCGATCCCATCCGAACTAATTTTCGTTGAAAGTATTTATTAAGATCTACATCATATATTTTTTTCAAAATTTACACTTGCTTGGTTTAGAAATTAGATGGGGGGGGGACGCCCATTTTACCACTTTGGAAGCGTCTAGCTTTAAAAGAAAATGGTTTTTGAAACCTCTATGTTATTTTAAAAGACCTATCCATAGACACCCCACACGCATAGGTTTGACAAAAAAATTTTTTTTTGGTTTTAGTTTCATGTATGAGAGCCCCCCTTAACTGTCATTATTTTTTATTTTTTGTATGAGAATCGGTAAGCGGTTAACAAGATACATCTTCCTACCAAATTTCAATTGTGTAATGCTTATAGTTACAGAATAAAATGGGTGTGACATACGGGTTTATAGGGGGGCTATAAGGGTTCCGTCTTTTGCCTTTCGGCTACGGAACCCTAAAAATGTTGCAAATTCTTCTCCTGAGCATACCGGAGCTTTTCTCTTTATTCAAATTCATCATAATTAATCGAAATCAATATGCGTCAGAATGTTTTGCTGTTATTATATTTTTTGTTAAAAAAATATGGTGGTTATTTCTGTTTAGAATTATTGTAATCCTACTTGTTTTGCCCTTTTTGTGAAATGCAACCAAATTTATTATATCTACCTCAACAAATATAGTTTTAACACTGTTAAATATCTTTGTGCACATTCTCAAAACAACAAAAGCATGGAAATAGTTAACAATACATTATTTACATACATAGGTTTAATAATACATTTGTATAAAACACTATATCAATGGTTATATAAACCAAAAAAACTACATCTAATGGTTTTTAAGCCATCAATATCAGTCTCATGTTTACTAAAAGTTCAAATACGACGTAAAGAGTTATTTTCAGGTTCAATATAAATGGGTCGTATAGACCGCCGAGTGCCTATTTCAAAGACGTAACTCCAAACTGACTTTAATACTACTGAAGATGGGCATGTTTTGAATATTTAGACTTTTTCATCGCAAAAATTAAAGAATGTTTTCTCTTGGTCATTTTTTTATAAGTTCTCAAATAAAAAAGTTATGATTTTTCTATTGACAAAAATATGTTTTTTGGCTCTCCTGAAAAGTAGGGTTTTGGTTTATACGACAATTGAACCTGAAGGTATCGAAGTATAAGTTCACTCATAGACGACTCTTTGCCTTAAGGTCCTATGAAAATTACGGTGCCTATGAAATCTCAACAGCCACTATGTTCTGATAATCCATACCTAAATTTCTACAGAAAAAGGTAATTTGAAGAGTTTAATTATAAACTTGAACTTAGAATATAATAGAAACATATTTATAGCCATCGTTACAAAATACATGAACAATTCAGAATCATAATGGAAAGCAAATCATGGTTCAGCTTGTGCTGATATGAACTTTCCTTTCTCCTTGAAAGTCTTTGATATATTTGACACCTGACTCCCTGGACCTTTCCCCAGGTTAGAACCAAGCGACGACATACCGATCTACAACTGCTGTGCTGGTAAACTTAATAACATCACTATGCAAGAACTGGTGGACATCGGCAAGCGGCTGGCAGCTACCATGCCTCTCAATGATATGCTGTGGAACATCGGAGGGTCGATCACTACCTCCAGGACTATTCATTATGTCAAGGTAATAAGGTCCTTATAGCTGAAATCACACCGATCTAAAACATTATAGCGTTTTCAAGGACAAAATTCAATTGTAGGGCAGCAATCCTCATAATCGGTGTCTAATAACTTTGCACATATTGTGTGATTGAAAAACAATCAAGTCTAGTTCTTAATGTTGACATTGTAAGGCATTGCTAAATTGTAGGCTTTTTATAAATGAAATGTTATATAATTATTTATAGGTTATTACAGTTCTTAATTAGTTGATAACGTTAAACTGCTAATATACAAGAGTACTTTCTCGTTTTTAGTGTTTAGGGTTCCGTGGCTGAATGGCAAAACCCGGAACCCTTAAAATTTCGTCAAGTCTGTCTGTCAATCTGTCTGTCTGTCTTTCTGTCTAACCGCTTTACGATTCTCTTACAAAAAATAAAAAATAACCGGGTATTTAAGGTGGGGGGGGGGGGGGGGGGGCTTAAACCTTTAAACTAGGTCTTTTAAAATGACATCGAGGTTCCTAAAACTTTTATACTAAGCAAGTATTAACCGCAAACATAACTTTGTTATTCATACCTACGTATTTTTGCCTAAGTGGAAGTAAGTGGATCACTAATTCAGTTAAAGTTGGCACGGAACCCTTGGCCAGTTTTTTTATTTGGTGAGATGGCATCGGGACCAATGGTGCTACGTTATTTCCG
This sequence comes from Pyrausta purpuralis, assembly GCA_963924145.1. NCBI lineage: Eukaryota > Metazoa > Arthropoda > Insecta > Lepidoptera > Crambidae > Pyrausta > Pyrausta purpuralis. The sequence goes on along the minus strand of OZ001669.1, from coordinate 12,264,167 downwards.
ATGCACAGAGGACGCAACTTAAGAAGCGGAGCAATACGCGAGCCGAATTTATTTTTACGACAATTTATTTTTATATTTTGGAGACCCGAATTTCCGAATGGAATGATTGCGAAGAATGCTTTGAAAAGCAATAAATACATTTTTAAACATTACTGTTGTATGACTTCCTTTATTTCCGAAATTTTCAGTGCCGCCCTCGTATACCAGGCTGTTTCTGCAGAATCACAAGTTATCATGTATTTGTTGTTTTCAGGTGCTTCTGCTCCATGTCTTGCCTGCCATATTTGTGGACACATTACTGTGGTTGCTTGGGAAGAAACCTATGTTAGTATAGCAAATTTAAAACTGCTGGTTTGCAAAGTCAGATAGTGCAGCTAAAGAGCTTTGATCTGAGATTTGACTCGGGGACAAATTTTACATTTTAATTAAAATTTTAAGATTTTTTTTCCGCCATGATAATCTACAGCTTTGCCCAAACTAAAACTAAGCTCCACCTAGATAATTAACTTATAAATTGCGGCCATTTTGAATATCTAGTATCGCAGTCAATGTCTTTTTTGACAGAAGACACGAGATGTCTGCGTCCCAGTCAATAAATTATATGATTATTTTCGCGTCAAATAATTATTTGATTTTTGACTATTTACTTTTCAGGCTACTAAAAGTACAACGCCGTATTTACATAGCAAACCTCGCTCTTCGTTACTACGTGACCAAACAGTGGACATTCGACAACACTAACTTTGTCCTTCTCCGATCCCGTATAAAAGAGGAAGACAAAAAACATTTCTATTATGACATAGAAAATGTGGACAAAGAAGAATATTTTAGAAAGTCGTGTATCGGAGGGAGAAAGTATCTGTTGAAGGAAAGGGACGAGGATTTGCCAAAAGCCAAAGCGCATTATACTAGGTAAGAAAGTATTTATGATACTATTCATCATCATCTGCTTCGGTGGCGCGGAAATAAGAGGGTCGCACTTTCAAGCGACGGCTGCGCCAGAGGCCCCGGGTTTGATCCCCGGATCGGGCCTTAACTGCTCAACAGATTTTGGAGAGTGAGTTTTATAATAGTCTGGGTAAAACAAAACATAGCGAATGTAACAACAATAATATTGAAGTATTTTGACAAAAATGTTTGCAGTCATAAATGTTCATAGCAAATAATAATATCTATCCGATTTCGACTAGGGTGGCGAGTCACAACGACTAACCGACTGCGCGGGACATATGCACATGCAAACACAGGTGCACTCTCTATTCCTTTCACTCTCATAGCCCGATGCGACAGTAATCTGACACGACCGGAGAGAGATCAGGCGCAGGAAATCAAAATCAAAATCAAAAAATATTTATTCAATTTAGGACACAATATGCCACTTATGAACGTCAAATGTACAGTGAAAAATAAAATAAAAATAATTGTGCCCTGAAGGGGTCGAATCATGTCTCCTTATCTTTTGGGCCCTACCAGCGCTTCGAGACAGAACACAGACAATTAGGCAAGTGCTGAGAAGAAACGCCGGAACAAACTCAGTCACCACTAGCGGCCGTAAAATCAAAATCATCAAAGGTAAGTACGTCAGTCGGTGCAGGCTGGACAGACCACACGTTCGTGTCGTTCAGGTAGTCTTGAACCTTATATTCGCCTTTAGACATAAGCGTGTTTTTAACGTGTCTCTTAAATTTATCAACCGGCAATTCGACAAGATTGTGTGGTATATTATTAAAGAATTTTATACAATTTCCCATGAACGAATTACTAGTTATATATAGTTATTTAACTAATCTGAAGTTAGGAACGACAAGCTTGTGTTTATTTCTTGTGTTTTTTGAGTGAATGTCGCTCTTCTTCATGAAATAATCTATTTTTTTACGGACGTACATTATATTGTCAAAAATGTATTGAGAAGCCACAGTTAATATGTTGATTTTCTTAAAGACCTCTCTCAGGGAGTCACGAGGACTAAGTTTATAAATAGCACGAATGGCTCTTTTCTGCAAAATAAATATGGTATCAATGTCTGCAGGAGAACCCCACAAGAGAAGACCGTAAGACATAATACTGTGGAAGTAACTAAAATACACAAGCCTCGCCGTTTCAACATCAGTCAGATACCTTATTTTTCTAACTGCAAAGGCAGCCGAGCTTAGCCTCCTAGCTAGGGCTTCAATATGAGGTCCCCACTGTAATTTTGAGTCAAGTTTAATGCCCAGAAATACAGTGGAGTCTATTAAAACTAGATTATTACCATTTAGTACAAAATTTGGTGTAAGTTGCTTTACATTAGGCAAAGTGAATTTTACACATTTAGTTTTACTAGCATTCAGCAACAAGTTATTGGTGGTGAACCAATTCAATACTTTGGAGAGAGTATTGTTTACTTCGTCAAAATTTTCTTCATGTCTTTTCATTTTAAAAATCAAAGAAGTATCATCAGCAAACAGAACTATCTCACAAAGATTTGTGGAATAAAATGGCAGGTCGTTTACATATATCAGGAAAAGTAAAGGCCCCAATATTGAGCCCTGAGGGACCCCCATTTGAAGAGGGGCTCCGGAAGAGTAGGTACCATTTATGTTAACTGATTGTATTCTACCTGATAAGTACGAACTTAACAACTTAGATGAGTTTTCCGAGACACCATAGTGTTCTAACTTAATGAGCAGTGTCTGATGGTCTACACAATCAAACGCCTTTGATAAATCACAGAATACACCTACGGCATCATGTTTGTCTTCATAAGCATCAAGAATGTGTCTGATGAGTGCTACTCCAGCATCAGTTGTATTTCTACCTTTAGAGAACCCAAACTGTTTTTCGTGTAGTAAATTATTAAGTTTAAAATGGGAAAGCAATTGATTATAAATGAGTTTTTCAAAAATTTTACTTACTGTGGGTAATATTGAAATAGGCCTAAAATTGCTGGGGTCACTTTTGTCTCCCGATTTAAATAAAGGGACAACCTTACTATGTTTCAATAAATTTGGAAACTGATTTTGGTCAATACATTCATTAAAGATATAAGATAAGTAAGGAGCTATTAGAGGTATAATGGGTTTTATTGTGTCTATTGATATACCCGATTTATCCTCTGTTTTCTTTTGTTTTAATTCTTTAAATGTTTTTATGATGTCTAAAGGACTAATATTTCTGAATTTAAATGAGGATTCGCACCTATGAACACTCGACACAAGTAATGATTTCGCGTGACTTGAGCAAGAACTCAACTGTTTAGTCCTCTCTATAGGAATGTTACAGAAGTAATCCTCAAAAGCGTTTGCTACCTCGTCATCAGATTTAATAAGCTTGTTGGAAGGACTAACCGCTTAGTGTGCTTTTCCGAGACACGGGGGTGAAACACTGCCAACTTCTAAGCTCCGCGCTACCCTGAGAATTTCTAAACAGAAAAACCCAGATTCATATTTATGTCCCGATCGTACCCGGGACCTCTGGCGCAGGCGTCGCCTTAAAGTGCGAGACTCTAACCGCTGCACCACAGAGGCAGTTGAACTTATCAAATAGTTGAGTATCAAATGAAAGAAAACAAACAAAATTGTTTAGACGCGATGCAGTTTTTTAATTATTTTTCTTGTTTTACAGAATGGTGATCCTGGACAAAGCAGTGCAATGCATATTCTATGGATACCTATTTTGGTGGGTGGTTAACACCCATTACCTAAAAGGTATAGCAGATTTTACGTATGAAGTGTTCACTATGTAGGTAGAGTGTGTGTTTTGTTTGTGATATACAATTATATTTTTTGGTATGAATTTTGTTTATTTATTCTGAAAAACCGTGCAAGTTGGAATGAGCACTTAAAGGCTGTTCTAAAAAGTGTAATACAAAGTACCTACGTTATGTGTTTAAAAAAATATGAATGCACAAAAAATCCATTTCCGAAAATAATTCTACTTCTAGCATTCTACCTGATACTCTTTTTTGGATGCGGGTATAGGTAGGTAAGAATTATTGTTAAATAATCAATGGAATCAGGCGTTATTCAATTGGAAAAAGCGTTTGCCCGGTTAGCACAAACAAAATCTAAATACATGGAAATCGTGACCCTGAGAAATCAAAAACTATTTTTTCTTCGACAAACAATATTCGATGGGGGAACTTTTTTGAAGTGAAAACTTCTTTAGCGGCGTTGAGCACTTTTGTGGGATGGGGGAAAAATGTGAAACTCGCGTCAGGACACGTGGGCTGATCGAAAAACCGTAAGACGGTTGGCGAAATTATGGATGTAAGTTGATTTTTCTGAGAGATAAACTTTTTAATGTAATTTAATATAATATAAATTGTAATGTTTGTGTACGATAGCGCAATAAATAAATATTGTATTCTATAAAAATATTATTATATTATTATTATTATTATTATTATTATTATTATTATTATTATTATTATTATTATTATTATTATTATTATTATTATTATTATTATTATTATTATTATTATTATTATTATTATTATTATTATTATTATTATTGTATTATTATTATTATTGTATTCTATCACAAATATGATAGTACTTTTATATTGATAATAAGAGCAATTCATTCAAAATTATTCCCTAACTATTCCAAAAAATCAAAAATACACAACGTTGATATTCAAGTTGTCACTTCTGCCGGCACTCCCGGAGTGCAATTTTTTGTATAGGAATTGCACGAGAATTTCCCCCTAGGTTCGAGTTCCACCTGTGCGCAAACTGAACTACTTATCTTGTGTCCTGAGTTCTGTCTTTCCTTGGGTTTATATATTCAGATCATTTCATAACATTTCCTGCTCCATAATTTAATTCAAAATTAGTATTGAACTAAGATGAGTGTTTGGCAAATGAAACAATATGTTTTAAGATACAGTATTTCTTTATTTTCAATAAACACAAACTAAGTAGTTCACCAAGTACCAACTTACAGAGATAATACTTAACAATACCACTTAACAGTTATTGAAAATAATCACCACCTTCACATAAAAAATAAAATTATCGTAATGCACTAAATATCCGATAACTATATATAAATTATCTGGACAATTGTTAATTGTCATGTTTGTGATGATGACTGGAATTCAATAGATAAAAATCGATTTATTAGATTAAGTAGGTATTAATTTTTATTTCTATGATGCATGTCTTCCGTTTTTTTTTCTGTGTATAATAAAGATATAAGATTTAAAAAATATTAGATATCATTGAGACTTTAGTGCATTAAGATAATTATTTTATAAATTATACAGTAAAATTATATTTGTATTTTATACAGAGCCTACATTATTTACAGAGTGTTATACCGCCCTGAATATTTTATTATCACAATATAAAAATACCAGCTACACTTATAAAGTCTATAAACAGTAAAACTAAAACATCTCCAACATACAATCTAAAGAGGCAAGATTCGTTTTGATTTAGTTCAAATAATCTCGAATATAAAATCAATTGTACCAATCTTACATAATAAAATTCAAAAGATATCAAACTGACCCATTCTATTTTTAAGTAGAATAATTATTTCAACGTTTAAAATTCATTAATTTGTGATGCAATTTAGGTTATCTTAGTTTTAAACAGTTTCCAAAAACAGAGCGCGAAAATGTTAATATTGACAGATGAAGTAAAATAAAATAAACATGTAAGTAAATGCAAAAAAGCAGGAACATGAGTTAAAAAACTGAAATCACTGGCTGAAAAAACAAAAAAAAATGTTATTTGCTAATGAACATTAATAAATGTTAAATTGTCAAGCTAATTATATTTGGAATGTTAAAATCACAGACAGATTTACAAAGAATTAACATTGTTAACAAAAGATTAATAAAAAAACATGTCATTTTAGCTATGTATTCTACTTTTGAATCTCATTTTAACGGCGAATTAAATAAAGGCCAATAGTAATATTATTTACAATAACTTATAAACTAAATATTATTTGAGCAAAAAAAAAACTATTCAGTCATCTTCTTTATATTCTAAGCAAAATATATTCGGAACTTTTGAAGACAAAGAAGTTTACCGAGCAAAAACATAATTCACAATGTCATGGCAAGAATTTTACCAGAAATACGACACTAACTTTGAGCACCATTAAAAACTAGACAGACACACAGACCGATTGCAAAAACCAGAATTCAGGGAAACATACACAACACTTATGTACATACAAGCAATCATAGCCAAATTGTCTGCGAAAATATCTTAAGTACCTTTAAGCCAATAAATGCCAAATAATTTAAAATCAGACGTGTCTCCTCCCTCATTCCTAAAATTTTTCAAACGAAATACAATACTGTACAAGCAAATAAACGTTCCGTATTCCCAGATCATCTGGGAAATATCTAACTTTGTCAACATACGAATCATCATCTGTAAAAATATGACGTACAACAACAGAGGGTATTTTTAAATTTTCAATGGCTTCTAATTTAGATCTACCGTTATTCTAACATAAATTAATTTGCAGTCAATTTTAATTTAAAATACATACTCAATTCAATCGGATATATGTAGCAATTCATCTGTGCCCGAGTCTAATTCTTTCAAATGTTTTGATCTATCTGTCCTATTGTTGCTTGTATGTTTGTTATCGAAACCGCTACCGTCATCTAGTACTTCTAAATATTTGCAATCATCCTCACTGTCTGTCTGTCCAACTGCTGCATAGCCAAACTTCTCATCATCCCCCGAATCACTTTTATAAGCGCTATTAGCATTAGATTCATTTATAAGAGAGTTCTTTCTGTCAGTAAAGATATTTTTAACATGAGTGATTTCGTCCCTAACCATATCTCTCATGCTTCCAACAGAATCGTACATTTTATCGCTAAGTTTATGACTGAGTTCTTTAATTCTATCGCTATGAGTTTTCAGTAAAGATGGACGCCTTTCCGGATCGAATTGAGGGTCAGAATTGTCAGATTCGGTGTCGTCTAAAGGTATCTCGCAAGGAGCGTAGATGGTGTCTCTACTGTTTTTACCTTTGCCTTCCTTTTCAATCCACATGTCAGTTCCAATGACGATATTCCGCTGTTTCTTCTTCTGGTCGAAGGTTTTGAACATGACCTTGAAGGTCAGGATGTAGACAGTGATAAGGATGAGGCAGGCTCCAGTGGCGAAAAGGATGTACATTGAAGATGTCTCGAAGACTGGGAGGATGTTTAAGTAGAGCTTGAAACGCTCTTCGAGTGATGGGGTGAGGGAGTACATTCTCTGCAAAAGAAAATAATTGTGTTATTAGAACATATAATTTCCTGAAGATTGAATGTTATTAGTTCAGATTGGTGATACTATACTCGTAGATGATAAGGGAATAAATGTGTATTTTAATTAAAACCCTTAAACATTGCTAGCAGTTAGCATAATTTCAACCGAGATGACAAATTGTTTTGAGGACTTTCAGCATAATTTCGTCAGACATACACAGAATTTCGAAATTTTAGTAAATTCACTGTTATGAATTACTTAATAAATTTAATATTTCTCTAAACTTAATATCTGCAGTACCTACAACTATTCTCATATTCTCTAATCATATATCTCATCTGTACTCATTTTTGCACATTTAAATAAAATAATTGCTCGCTTGCTTGTGCTCATCACACAAACATTTGCAACGCATGCAAACTCTAACGAATACACCAAACACGTCGTTACTTGGTGATAGTGGCAGGTTCATTTACGATAACCAGGTTATATGCTTTAATCTTTGCTTTGAATCTACTTAAGACCTTCGAAAGCAGTTCATGTCATAACACCCATAGATACTTACAATATCAAACCAGAGCAGAGGCAGATACATGTTGGAGAACCTCTCAGCGTTCTTGATGTTGCTGATATCATCTAACGCCATGTTTATCTGGAACTTGGTGCTCACGTCCAGAGGCAGACCTGACTCGGGCTGGATCCAGAATCTAAAATAATGTAGAAAATGATTAAGCTCAGTATTTGGCAGGCTATTAAATTAAAAATTAAAATCAAGGATATCGAGGGAAATCCGAAAAAGGCTTATAAAATTATACATTTGGGGCATCGCTCTGTACTGTTGTGAAACGTAGGCAATGACTCGACGTGATAGGGAAATAAAACAAGCGTTTGAAATGTGGTGCTATAAGGATAAGGATGGATTGATGCCGCCTTAATTGGAGCAAGTATATTACTATTTCCTGTTAAAAAAACAAATTAAAGTGGCTAGGGAACACTTCTGCCAAATGCAAATTTCTTCCCGCCAATTGTGGAAAATTGAAATTGGCAATGAATCTATGACTGTATCTTACTTGGACCAATGGGTCCAAGTATTGCATCTTATATTTTTTGTGCTCATGTCACTCATATAAACAAATTAGCCAGGTAACACACCAATTGTTTCGTGGTAAGTTTTTTTTTTTGGTTTTTGCGTTACGAAGTACTATACAACGATTATTACAGGGAAGTCTGCCATAAATACTTAAGTACATATCAAGGTACAAATATTCGTGCTTATCACACAGACATCCGCCCCTTGTGGGATTCGAACCCGAGACCGGGACCGGACCGTTCAGTAGTCAGGGAGTAACATGTATACTGAAGAACCAGGCGTTTAACGTAGACAAAATACTATTGCAGATAAACATTTTCCTTTTATTGAGGTAGCTTACACAAAAGTCTTACCTAGTCTCATGCTCATCCTGGCTCGGAGTCAGACCCTCGACCTTGTTGAAGAGCACATCTTCTCCTTTGTAAAAGTGAGGGTAGGACAACGCGATGGGGAATCCATAATAACAGTCTGTCACGTCTATCAGGCCGTCGGGGAGGCATTTACCTGGAGAAATAAAGGGATGGTTACGTTAAGCTGATAGTTAAGTTGGGTTAAACATTGATATAGGAAAAAGAAGAAAGGAAACTTTAGTCTACTGACAGGCACCAGCCAGGCTGAGGTGCTCGTAGCGCAGTGGTAGCAGCGCTTTGGTAGTGATACCAAAGTTAAGCAATCTACGGCGCAGTCGTGTCTGGATGGATGACCATTCCGACCATATAAGTGACGTGTATCGAATCGACGAACATCTCGAAAAGGCACGTTAAGCCGTTGGTCTCGGCTTATATCGTTTGATAATAGTCGTTAAGCCCAGTCGGAGGCCTTATGGGCGGCTTGATAACATCTGCCAGCAGGGTTGGTTGCTTGCCTTGCCAACACCCCTCCACCAACCCGCACTGAGCCCGCGCGGTGGAGTATGGCTCGAACAACCTCATAGTTGAGGATATCCTTTGCCCTGCATTGGGACGTTACAGGCTAACTTTACAGTCAGGCACCGAGATTTAAGAAACCATGGTCAATCAATTGTAATGGTGTCGCTTGAGATTGACGAAACAAGGCCCAGTTACAGCATTTAATGTTAAATTGATAAAAACAAAAAGATCTGATTGGGAACTTTACAAGACACCAATAAGTGTAATTATGTAAGTCTACAATTATCTTAATGAATTATTTGTTAGCTGAAGATGTGAATCAAAACTATTTATAAGACCAAATATGTACCCTCTTCGAGTGCATATAAATATATTTTATTCTATTCTATTCTACGGCATACTTCAGTTTCGAAAGGTTTTCGTTGGTTGATCAACTCTACAGTTGAAACTACTTGATTGTCTAGTAAGAACATTATATTTTGTTTTATTGACCTATATCAGTTATCGCCACTATTATTATCATTGATTTATTTCAAAACTTCATGCACCTACACCCAGTTTTTTTAGCTTGTCGGAAAATGTTAACGATCTTTGTAAAACTTTAAATTAAAATGACGTCAGTGATTAAATTTAATTTACAATTCAGTGTTATACATACGATGATTGACTTATGTAGTCGGTGATTTTTATCTTATTTTAAAATGAATTGTTTCGATAAAAATTACGTATAAGATTGTTTAGAAAATTGGACGAGCAAAAAGGAACGGACTTTAACTGTACATATGAGAGACTTAATGCCAAAATCATTCTCTACCAGTCAACCATAGAGGAAAACTAGTCTATAAGATCAGGAAAAGAACTAACCGTTTCTGCAGAAGCACTTGTTTTCTTCGTGGTATTTTCCATTGTCCATCATCTTATCAGCAAAGGTGTACATGTAAGCTTTCAGACCGCTCTTGGTGCCTGCTTTGACGGGAACCTGTAAAATGTAAATGAGATGGTTTAGAATGTTTTTAACACTCACAGTGTCATATTTTATATTCATAAAGATGAAATAAGAAACCAAAAATTTGCGCACAGGCAGAACTCGAACCAGCATCTTCTTACTAGACTAGACTAGCTAAACGGGCCATATGCTCTACCAGTTGAGCTACCGTGCTGTCGGTCCGACCTGGCGAAATTTGTGGTCTCTTATGGATACGTCATTACGCGTGACGTTCAGCGCCATCCACCCGTCTGCCGTCCACCCACTGTTGCATTTAAACAGACGGGCGTTTGGCCCGGTTAGCCAAAAAGATGCTGGTTCAAGTCCCGCCCGTGCGCAAATTTTTGGTTTCTTATTTCACCTTTAAGAACGTAAATGAGAATTGTTGCCATAAAATATCAGTTACACGGCCAAAAACCATGTGACTCGGACTGTGTCGTGCTTCACTCCCGCTTGGCACGGGCAAGTTTACATAAAGGCTGTTAAAAAAATCAAAACCAAAGACATATTTTAGTAACTCGATTATTTTTACGAACCCCTAAACACTGGCTATGTATATTCAGGAGCAGACAAAATGTAAGCAATTGTTTTTTTTTTTAATTTACCGATTGGTGAAATGTTTATTTAGGTTCCTGAGTTCTATGCCATTATGATGAGGCTTTTTCTGTTAACCACTTACAAAGTTTTAATATTATTAAACACCCTGTGTTTGTGTGAGTGTGTGTGTGTGTAGTGTAGGTATCTTTTTTTTGCCATTTCATATAAAAGTCAATCACTTATAATTTTGGTAATTACATGAGCAGATAAAAGGCATATCTCTACTTACCAAAGGCGCTGCCCGGCAAAGACTCTTCCTGAAGAACAGAACAGATTCATTCTTCGTCAAAGCCCCCTTAAACTTGGTTCCGTCAGACGCGTTCTGAACATTGCTGCAATGCTTGCCGTTCCATTGTGGAAGATCGGTGGATCCTTTATAAGTGTCGATGAGGCCTGATTTGGTGACGTCTGTCTCCCCTGTGTAGATCGTTTCGTAATCTCCATTGAAATCGTACATCTGGGAACGAGGATTTAAAAATTATGTTATGAAGTCTAAAAAAACTATGTAAGAAATATCATACAAAAAAGAGAGAGAGGAAAGAGGCAAAAAGGAGGGAAAGAAACAGCTTAGGTAATTAATGACGAGAAGCGATATTTGAATTTAAATTAATGGCATAAATTGCACTTGTGTTAGTCAAGGAATCGAACCCTGTGTCGAATGCTATCCGGGTGCACGCCTACACCACTCGGCCACCGACACATTGGCCAATTATTGGACAAATGGCGCCCGGATAGCGTAAGCCAAAGGGTTCGATTCCTTGTCTGACACAGTAGCTTTTTATAGGTGCAATTTATGTTATAAAAAAATCAAATTAATACAATAAAATAAAGCGAAGCGAAATAAAATTGTTTTGAATAGCTACAATTAAAATTATCTCGTCTTATTAAAATGCAAAGAATAGACTCCAATTTCATATGCGCATAGTTATGCGCATATCTACTATTTCTACACTCTTATAGTTATAAGAGTGTAGAAATTGGAGAAACGAGTTATGACATTACTATTTCGTTTCACCATCGACAAAAATAATCACTTAACATGTTTAAAATCGTTCACAAAGGTTAAATGAGTGATATAGTTCAGTGGAACCCGAATATATGTATCACTCATCTAGTTCAGTAGACTCACTACTCACATTCAACTAGCTCATTTGGTAATGTATCGTATACAGAACTATTAAAAATAAACACTTTTACAAGATTTCGGCAGTCTTTAATTACGATTATAGGACAGGCATCTGTAATTACAATAAAAATAAACAAATATTACTCTGGAAATCACTTCGAACATCTATATTTAAACATAACTAAATTACGCGAGCCGAACCGAGCCGTGCAACTGTCTCGATCTTGCAGTATCTAACCAATATATCCGTACGCTTTACTTTCTATCACTGAGCTACTGAAGTACTAGACTACAGAGCCGTATTGGAAGATAGTGAACGAGTGAGTGAAGGAACTAGATTTCTGAAGACTTCAATTGAAGCGTTCATTCAGGAACTAGCCAACTCTAATATGCACTTACCAACATTGAACAAAAGTGAAATAAACCGGAAATATTAAATATCTAATAAACTTACCCGATCAATCAGTCCCAGCTTATCGAAATAGATCCAGCCGGGCATGAACGTGTTTCCCAGCGTCATAAGTTCGGACTTATACCCCATCATGAATTCTCTAGCAGTCATCTTTGCGAGAGGCTTGCTATTCGTTAATGTTATCAGGTTGTTCAGACCGAATCGTGTCATGAAGCCTTGGGGAGCCACCACGTTTGCTATGCTCTGAAAAAAAAGGAAAAATACCAGTGAGTTGTTATTACTACGTATATAGAAGCAAAATATTGACGAACTATGACGTCAGAATGAAAGCATTTGTATGAGTTGATGACAAGTGGCGTCAATTTCATAGCGGACAAGATTTGTTCGTGGTGTCAGTTCCTTAAGTTAGTAATAGTACTTCAATAAAAAACAGAGTTAGTAAGTAAATATAAAATATTAAGTAGGAAGTAAAAGTAGCTGTCATCAAGATCACGCAGAAAAGAAGCTACCAGACACAGATTTGGCTTGGAATTTTAAAGTACCTAAGTCACAAAAAATTGTATTTAATTTAAATGCCGATAAAACAGACACGAAAGATTTTTTCTCATCGGGGAATTGACATTTATGGTGAATGAATATAGGCTGAATCTATACTTAGTTTTATTTTATTAAGCTTTAATAAAGAGTTTGTTAGTTTGTGTGAACACGCTAATCTCAGGAACACCTAAACCGATTTGAAAAAATATTTATGTGTTAGATAGCTTATTTATTGAGGACGGTTGTAGGCTATAAAACATGACGATGTGACGAGAGGGGAGCTCAAAACGCGTCAGCGCGTTTTGAGCTCCCCGCAGGGCGGGAGACCACTATCTATACTAATATTATAAGGCTCAAGAGAATGTTTGTTTTTTTGAACGCTCTGATCTCAGGAATTACTGGATCAATTTAAAAAAAAAAATTTTTTGTTGAATAGCTTATTTGTCAAGGAATATAAAACGCCGCGATGCCACGGCAGGGGAGGGCGCAAACTCAAAACGGACGGTCTCAGTCGCGGAGGACTGCTATAAAAATATAAGTAAATTGATATTATTTTCATTTGTTCTAGTGGACCTTTTTTCTCAGCTCTTAATATGTCAATTATATATTGAATAACGAATCAGCATTCAAGTAAGGTTACCTTTTACATGTACAAATTCAGATGCACTTTAGCTGTACATGGAAGAAGGCTCTATTTGCGAATATTCTACTCAAATACTAAATACAGCCTTCAGAACATGTTTGTGCGTTTTATCTTCAAAATGCGTTAGCATAGGTCAGGCTCGTGATGAAATATTTAGTACTTACTTTGTTTAGTGCTTTAGTACGTATTTCGTAATTAAACACAATAAATAGAGATACAGAAGATCTTACAATCAATGATCGGGCGTGTTGCGACTTAAAATCCGTTCAATTTCCAGGTACTTCAATTTCTACTCAGTGTTAACAAACACTATCAATATAATAATATTATATAGGACTAAAGTCATCAAAGAAATTTATTTATGCAAATAGACCCATTGAGGGCACTCTTATACGTCCCAATATAAACCTACCACAGCTTTGGGACAATTGTGGGCTAGTGCTGAGAAGAAGCTGCGCAACAAACTTAGTCACTATTGTCAATGCCTCTTTTCAAAAGGTTTACAATGTTTGCAATGCAAGTCCATACATTACTACCTTTTAAATAATCATCTACTTTACATTACCCTTTCATTATTAGGTTTCTTTAATAACATTTTTATGGATAATATTAATACCTATGTATATTAATATACAATTATATTGCGAAATCGCAATATGAATTGTTAATTTGACAGTAAAGCAGAGCTGCTTAACTGTCAAAGCTGCATCGCACTATTCGCACCCAGTAAAGTACCTATTACCTACCATTTTGTTCGTTTATTTATTAGTTTAGGGACTTTTACATAGTATGTCAGTCCCATCGTAACCTTATCTTAATTATCATAATACCGAAATTTATTTCTGAGCGCCCATGAAAGATTTCGATGATAAGGCCTAATTATTGACATATCAGACTTAAATGCAATGTATATCTGTACCGTCACCACGAGTTAAAGACGGTTTTAATCGCTAGCGACGAAGTAACTTTGTGTATGGAAAATTTTAGTTCTGTCAGTGACCGCTAGAGGCGCTGTGCAATTTTCCATAGACTTTTTAGGTTCCGTAGCCGAACGGCAGCCGGTTCCGAGTCTGTCTGTCCGTATGTCACAGACACTTTATTCTGTAACAATTAGTATTACACAGTTGAAACTTAGTAGTTAGATGTATCCTGTTAACCGCTTTACGATTCTCATAGAAAAAATGAAAAATATGATATTAAGGCGTCCCATACATGAAACTAAAAACTAAATTATTTTACTGTCAAACATATGCGTGTAAGGTGTCTATGAATAGGTCTTTTAAAATGACATCGAGGTTCCTAAAACCATTTTCTCTAAAAGTCTAACGTTTAAGACATAGACGCTACCAAAGTAGTAAAATGGGCGTCCCCTGAATGTAACTTTTAAACTAAGCGAGTAGACATTTTGATAATAATGCAAATACTAAGAGTAACAAAGTAATATTTGTCAACAAAATATTGTAGTATTTTGGCTAAGTGGAAGTAAGTGGATCTCTAATTCAGTTAAAGTTGGCACGGAACCCTTAGTGTGCGAGTCCGACTCGTACTTGGCCGGATTTCTAACGTCGTCGCTAGCGAGTAAAATCACCGTTAACTCATAGTAACGATACTGGTTTTCAAGCTCATCTATTTAAGTACAGTTGCAATATTTCAATGTTTCTTGACGTTCATCTTAGTAAACTATTAGAATGGAGTGAAGCTACTGCGAATACTTATTTTATCTTTGTTTAAAGTTACAAGTAGCATACGTTTGTTAAGCCCTTTAAGGTTTTAGGTTAAGGAGGTAACACATTATAATTTGCTATTAAAACTGTCCTTGTGTTAAGAATCTAAATGTGTCTAGAGTTGTGTATGTATTTCTGACTGTTCTGTCAAATGAATACTATTTCAGGGAAACTTGGAGTCTTGGCGAACTTCGTGTTACCCCAGGCCCCGTCCCGTCATGGACCCGTTTGATAGTTGTTATTCGATTAGGACCAAGACAAATCCATAACTGAAAATAATGAAAATCTGTCCACCCTTCCGCGGGTTAATAGTCGTGTCTTTTTATAGAGATAAGAAGTAAGATAAATATGAAGTTATTAAAATGTCTATGAAAGGTGAGGTGTCTATATATGGTAAGAGCGGTCACCCATCCCATCTTTTAGTGATTGAATTGCGATGTAAAAAATAGTTCAACATAGCAATCACTTTTGATATATGTCTTAAAATAAATATATGGTGAAATCTACAGAACTATGTAAACATCGTACAGAACTATCATAATTATTGGAAATCTTAGTGTACTGTGGTTGGAACTATGTGGTTTTGAAGTGATGTATGGAGCGGAGCGAACACTATAATTTTATGGTATCACAAAATTGCAAGGCAAAGAAATATGTTTGTTTGAATATTGCAAAACCTTTACTTGTATATTATTTACTACGGTTATATACACAAACTATAAAATGCACTTGTTAAAAGATAATTTCATTGCCTTAAACAGTTGCTTCATACAAGTTTAATACTTATAATTGATTACTTATAAATCTCGTTTCTTATGTGTTATTATGGAGTGGAATGCTTTAATTTGGTATTTGGAAGACCACATACCACATACGTATATAGCATTGTAATTATTTCTATAAAATGACACATAAATCATGTACTCAGGTTACCCACTTTTGTTGCAAACTAGCTCTTATTACAACTGCGTAAGATACCACAGTGTTTTCCTTGACGGGCTGTTGTCCGCACATTAAGAATAATTAAATTCATTAAACACAAGAGAAATTTGGGACTCAAATACTGGGATGAAGACATTACAGTAATTATTATAAGTTTGTGCTTAATTAATTCCAAGATCCTTTGACTTAATTAAGTTAAATGGCAGACTTTCCAAGTTATTTGAATTCGACTTAAATGAAGATGAAGTTATTTTCACAAACGATGCGCGCATTAAGGCTTCGTTACTATGATAAAATAAAAATGCGTCTGACAAAACTTAAATGCATATAACCATCCATGACCTAGGTAAAAATATTTTGTGCTCATCACACAAACATTTTCCCCTTGCTGGATTCGAACCCGCGACGGGAGGCGACTAGTCAGGAGGGTTAACCACTACATCAGACGCGTCGACAAATAACATTTAAAAATGTGTACAAAATTACTATTGCTGTCATAAAACAACGTTTTTCATGATCTATATTTAATTTTTATCAGCCTAATAGTTCAAAATTGCATTACTGCAAAAAAAAATATTTTTTTAAACCTGCTGTAAGAAATGAAGGGACTACTCGGAATTTCATTGACATAACTAAGTGATTTTATTATACGTTCCTTTAAATACCCTTCGATTTGATGTTAAATATAATGATTCGACATATACCTAAGTGGCTATTTTATACATGATCATAAACAACTTCTCAAGTACAAGTTATTTCTCAAAATATATTTGCTAATCAACCAGTTTTAAGATTGCAAAATTGAGAATAGTAAAATGCAAGGTGGACATTTGAATGACATCTTGCGAATAGTTGGCCTCAATTTTTTAATTTAAAAATAATGTTTTTAATAAAATATATAAATTTACTAACCCCTGATTAAAAAGAGGGGTTTTAGAATTTTGTCGTATCTATGTGTATGTTACAACATAACGCCTTCGATGGACCGATTCTGATGCAGATTTTTATATGTTTTCGTAAATAATTAGTTGTGTTTATTTTATATTTATATTTTCAATCGCTGCTTCTACGATTAACCAAACGTTTTTTTGTGTTCATAAAGATGAAATATGAAACCAAAAATTTTGCGCACAGGCGGGACTTGAACCAGCAACTTTCTGGCTAACCGGGCCAAATGCTCTACCGTGCTGTCTGTCCGACCCTGCGAAATTTGTGGTTTCTTATGGATAAGTCATTTTTTCATGATTTTTTTGTGTGTTGATCTTTACATTAATGAATGCTCAAGTATTTTTTTTACATCGGAGGCTCACAATGCAGTGTTGCCAAAATAGTGTTTTTTTTTTTGGATTTTTGTTCATTTTCATCGAAATTTCAAACCGCAGAAATGACTTGGCATTTGAAGCTCACAACAATTTCTTACCAATTTAATGGCGCATAATACCTAAGACACTTATCCGTGAAATCACTTCAATCATGTTAGTTCATTACCTCACAGACAGAACACATCTGATTTAGCGGCGAGTCGAATATCAGTGTCTTACAACACTTTGGATGATAGTGTTGTGTGATTTTGTTATAGATATCGAGATATCTCTATCTCTATTTAATCGATATGTAGACAGTATGTGTAGAGATGTAGTTTTTTAAACTGTAAGGGCAATACGATGACGACCTCCGTGGTCATCTCGTGTGGTTCCGGGTTCGATTCCTGGTCGGGTCAATGTAGAAAACGATCTTTTCTATATTGTCTCGGGTCTGGGTGTTGTGGTACCACCGTTGTGTCTGATTTCCATAACACAAGTGCATTGGCTACTTACCTTGGGATCAGAATAATGTATGTGATTGGTGTCCAATATTTATAAAAAAAAATAAAAAAAAAAATACATATATAATGTATTTCTTCGAGAAAATACCCCATAAGCGGGATCAATTCCAAAACCCCACCATACGATACTGATTTTTGTTTTTATTTTAACAGGAAATACCAAAATATTATATTATATTAAATTTACGGTGGTTTAAGTCTTAATTTATGTAGGGGTTCGTTTTTTGATGCTATTTTAAAGAATAAAGTGTAGTGTAAAACTAATTCATTAAAAAGACGCTATCAAATTACCTACTCCTTTTTTTAATGCCGAAAGGATTTTTGCTTTCATAGTATTTTGACACTATACAAATTTAATAATATAAAATGCACTTGTAAAAAGCAACTTTGCTGTGACAGACGAGGAATCGAACCACGTGTCTTACGCTATCCGGGTGTACGAGGGTCAAACTGAAAGTTCTTAGAACTGGCCACTTATAAACAATATAATAAAAAAAATATTCTAAAATTTGAAAATAGAACTCTTTGCCAATATTACTGAGTATATATTTCATTCATTTGTCATTTGTTTTACGATTTGGCGGCAAATTGAAAATTGTCTGTGTCACGTCAACATGAATTTAACACGAGAAAATTTTCGTGCAATGATTTTTTATGACTTTCGATGTCATTTAAGTCAACAAGAAAGTTATGATAGACTACGATTGGCCTTTCACGATGAAGCCCCATCTCGTGCGACTGTTTACAACTGGTTTAATGAGTTTAAACGTGGTCGCACTAATCTCACTGATGATGTACGTGAGGGACGGCCTTCCACGGCGACGACTGAAAATAACATCTGTGTTGTGCGGCGTATGATAGAGACTGACAAAAGAGTGACCTATCGCAGATTCGGACAAGCTTAGGCATCGGTATGAGTCAAGTGCACAAAATCCTCCACGAACATTTAGCGGTCAGGAAGCTTTGCGCCCGGTGGATACCTCATAATTTGACTAAGGCTCAAAAACTCCATCGTGTGGATTGGTGCCGTAAAATGATTGAAAAATTTAACGGAGGTGACTCAAATGCTGTGTTCGACATACTAACAGGTGACGAAAGCTGGATTTACTGTTATGATCCTGAAACCAAAAGACAATCTGCTCAGTGGGTGTTTCCTTTCGAGGAGTTGCCAACTAAAGTGAAGAGAGATCGAAGTGCGGGAAAAAAAATGGTGGCCTCGTTCTTTGGAAGGATAGGTCATTTCGCAACAATTGTGTTAGAGGATCAAAAAACAGTTTCTGCAGAATGGTACACTACCAATTGTTTGCCACTTGTCTTGGAAAAAGTTCGAGAGAAACGACCTCGCAGTAGGATCCTCCTTCACCACGACAACGCCTCGTCGCACACCGCCAAGCGAACGATCGACTATTTGGCGACATCAAACGTTGAATTACTGGGTCACCCGCCGTATAGCCCCGACCTCGCGCCTTGTGATTTTTATTTATTTCCAAAAATTAAAGAAAAACTTAAAGGAAAGCGGTTTATGAATGCTGAAGAAGCGGTGGCTGCGTATCGCGATGCCATTGAAGAGACCCCTAAGGACGAGTGGGCAAAGTGCTTTTCCCAGTGGTTCCATCGCATGCAGCGGTGTATTGACGTCAATGGACAATATTTTGAAAAGATATAATAAAACTAATAACTGGCTAATGTAATCAGTTTTTGATTTTCTAAGAACTTTCAGTTTGACCCTCGTATTCATATACCACTCGGCCACCATCACATTATCAAGCCTGTTGAATTTTTTCAAGCGCTTATTTTTACCAATCAACAACATTGATGATGTTACGCAGCCTACGCGATAAACGACTTGACTACCTACCTAGACTACCCAGTTACGATTCTTGCCCGACACAGGGACCGAACTGGGGACCTCTGGCGAAGCCATCGCTATAAAGTGCGACCCTCTAACCACTGCGCTACTGAGACAGTTAACGATGATTTACTTAGCAGGTTTCATGCGAGATACAAATTTCGCAGATTTTATTGTATTGTTTTTTTTTTATAATTCGATAAAATGCTATTGATAAAACCTTTGGACATCACTAAGCACTTAAGAAACGTACTGGAACCTTCTATGAGCAGTCCGGATGTGTGTTGTGTCGAAACTCAGAAATGTTGCCAGCGTAGGAAATCAGCTTTGCGCATACGCATTTTATTTTATTGCCATTAAAAAGGTTAGGGATTGCCAACAGGTCGAATTATCATGAATCAGAGGAGTGTGCACTGGTTTGCCTAAAATTGGAAACTGATTTTCGATCGATGTAGGTATAAAATAAATAAAAATTTCAAATGTATTATTATCTAGTATTTACGTTAGAATTTGGAAGTTTGGGAATACATAAAAGACTAGCGGTCCCCGCGACTTCTTCCGCGTTTTGTGTGTCATGTTTTATAGCCGAAAGCATTCCTCAATACATAAGCTATCTAACACAGAAATATTTATTCAAATCGATTCAGTAGTTCCTGGAATTAGCGCGTTAAAACAGACTCTTCAGCTTCATAATATTTATTTATTTAATTTTATTTCAACTTTATTGCACTATAAGGTATACAATTAGCGGAATTAATGCCTAATGGCATTCTGGTAATGTAGAGAGTTTAATCAGTGGCGGAATATTAATAATAAGTGAGAAGAGTGGTACAATAAAAAGAATTAAAATGCATTAACATAAAAATACATACTAATATACAAATATATAATAGAATACATATACATCATAAATACAAAATTACGAATGATATAGGTGATAATAATAACTGCATCCAAAAAAAATGGTTATAGATTCTGAAGAAAAGAGAGATGATAATAAGTAGGTATAGATATAGAAAAACAGGATGTCATAAACATATAAATGTTCGGTACCATGCATAATAAATAAATACGACGAAACTTAACTCCCCTAAGAAGTTGCCCAACCAATTAAAAAGTTCACCTCTGTTACTGAAAGCTGTCGTATGACGTCCTTTTTAAATTGTTCGGTTAATACCAAATTACGGTTACGGTTTTAAGACTGGTTCCAAGTTATTTGAAATAAGTTTTTTTTTTTAAATTTATACCTTGAGTCGTATTAACTTTGGTT
Organism: Pyrausta purpuralis; assembly: GCA_963924145.1. NCBI lineage: Eukaryota > Metazoa > Arthropoda > Insecta > Lepidoptera > Crambidae > Pyrausta > Pyrausta purpuralis. The sequence continues at coordinate 12,243,087 of OZ001669.1, read as the reverse complement.
CGAGAAAATTTTTGGAGCTTTAGACAGGCACCACGTATTTTAGATTTCAGTTTCAGGGATCAATGAGTAAGAGATAGAAAATTGATAAAAAATGAATAATGTTTTCATCAAACACCATCATCATTATCAGCCAAAGGACGTCCACTGCTAAACATAGGGCTCTCCCCCCATTTTCCACGGCGACCGACCACAAGCGGTCATATCCAGTTTGATCCTGCGATCTTTAGAAGTTCGTCTGTTCATCTTGTCGGTGGACGTCCTACGCTGCGTCTTAGGGCAGGCCCATTGCCACTCGACCTTACGGATTCTCAGGGTTATGTTATGATTGCCCCAAGGAAATGGTTAAATTTTTTAATAGGTTTTAGGTTTTATATAATAGTAAACTCACCAATAAAGCGATGTGAGGTAGATAAAGGATGTCGTCTTCTTTGTGACCCTCCGACAGTTCTTCTACCCAAGTGAGCGGATGACGAGGTATGGCGGAAAGAGTTCCATTTTCGTTGAAGGATTGCACTTCGTGTTCTAAGGCTTCTCTGAAAAGAAACAAAAACTTTTTTATTGCTTCACAAAATGATGAGGAATTTTCGAATGGGTTCAATGAAGCAGGATAAGCTGTTAGGGGCGTCCTCACTATAGCCACAAAGACATTATCACCTACGTATCTAGGCAGATATAATTTAAATGGAAGGTAGGCCTCGTGCCTTACCTTCGGGCAGTGGGTACCTTTGCCAAGTGATTAAGTACCAAACATTTCATTACGTAGTCGGCGAAGCCGCCATGGCGTCTTGGTAAGTCAGTCCTGTCCGTCCTTCGCCTGATCTCTCAATTCATATCAGAACCATCTCACCAGAATATGAGAGAGAAGGAACAGAGAATACCATTGGGTCTTGCGCACCCACATTAGCACGTTGATGGCTAATCACTAGCCTTTCGGTTGAGTTAAGACTGGGACCAGGAACATTAATGTAAAGTTCTTTAGGTAGTCAAGTCATAAGCTGCCCTATTTTTTTTTTGAATAGCTATTGTTTACTAGGTGTCTAGTAATCGAAGAATAATTAATTAACACTCAATTAGGTTCAAATATCAGGCACGACTTATTGATCTTGTCATTGATTACACCAATACAAAGTACTAGCAACTTTACATACAATTGGGAGAGTGCAATAGTCACCGAGAGCTAAACTTCACGTAACGCCATCTAGCGGTGCGGATTGGAACTACTTTCTACAAGGTAAGATGTTATGGGGGCACGGCAGAGCTTCCGCCAAGACGACTCAAGCGAATTGCATATTTTTTAATACTCACTTGTAAACATAAGGCCCGACCTCCTTGACCTTTATCTTGTCATCGATACCAGCCATGTACTCCTCAGCGTTTGTGATGTTGAACAGGTAGACCCGACAGTACAGGTCCACTTCCGGTTTCCGCCACATCTCGAAGATCTCGCCGCCATTTTGGAGAACCACTTTCTGGAAGGGGAAGGCTGATTACGAACGACTTTTTGGTGTAATGAAGGATATATTTTTAAGTAAGAAAAAGTAAGTAAGATGAAATAAAATGCTGTACGAGTAGTATTATATTACAACAAAGAAATTGCTTTAGTTATCTTTTTTATAATTGTCGTAATAAATAATGCCGTTTAGATGTATGAATTACATTTTTTTGGAGTACTAGTTTTGATAATCAATTGGTTTTTGCTGTGGAATTATTGACATTTTAAGGAAAAAATATATTCGATTGGAACACAAATTCATGGGCAATAATTAATTTAGTGTGCTTTTAAAAGAATCCCTTTTTTCTGTGTGGACATATGAGGTGCGAAACAATCTGATTCCTTTTATTAACTGGCACACCCAAATTAGGACCTATTGCTTCTAGCTGCGAAACTTATGTAAACCTAACGTGACATATCTCCACATCAAAACAATCTTTGAGTGAATTTTAGAATCCGAAGATTAGCTTACAATAGCTTTTGAGACTGTGCGCGACGGACAAACTCAACCATTTGCCATTACAAAAAGTAATTAAACTAAAGTTATTTAAATGGAAAAAATATTATCCATTTATTCTATTCAATTACGTTAATCAAAAGTGACGGTTACTTATTGATAGAATATCATCCACGAATACGTAAATTTTGTAATAAAATTGCAAGAGAAATGATGACAGACGTCCTCCAAAGTTGTTATTTTTGGTCACTGCAAGCGCTGTCATCGATTCAGGTTTCCACATCCCCTATTTCGCACACAGTGAATAATATTAGTGCAACAGTCTTAGCAGATTGATTTGTTTATACAGGGTATAACAAAATCAATTGCATTCCTTCATGGTGGCGATTCTGTTGCTAAAATACAACAACTTATTATATAGTATGAGACCAACAACGAAATCCCAAGATTTTTTTTGACTTCTCCATACAAACTGGAATCAGCTGATCGGCTCTCTAGTATGGGAAAGTGAAATATTTTTTCGGGATTACGATGTTGGTCCCATACTAAAAGTTGTTGTATTTGAGCGTCAGAATTAGCCCCAAGAAGGAATGCAGTTGATTTTGTTAGACCCTATACGAGGGTCAAACTGAAAGTTCTTAGAACTGGCCACTTATAAACAATGTAATAAAAAAAATATTCTAAAATTTGAAAATAGAACTCTTTGCCAATATTACTGAGTATATATTTCATTCATTTGTCATTTGTTTTACGATTTGGCGGCAAATTGAAAATTGTCTGTGTCACGTCAACATGAATTTAACACGAGAAAATTTTCGTGCAATGATTTTTTATGACTTTCGATGTCATTTAAGTCAACAAGAAAGTTATGATAGACTACGATTGGCCTTTCACGATGAAGCCCCATCTCGTGCGACTGCTTACAACTGGTTTAATGAGTTTAAACGTGGTCGCACTAATCTCACTGATGATGTACGTGAGGGACGGCCTTCTACGGCGACGACTGAAAATAACATCTGTGTTGTGCGGCGTATGATAGAGACTGACAAAAGAGTGACCTATCAGCAGATTCGGACAAGTTTAGGCATCGGTATGAGTCAAGTGCACAAAATCCTCCACGAACATTTAGCGGTCAGGAAGCTTTGCGCCCGGTGGATACCTCATAATTTGACTAAGGCTCAAAAACTCCATCGTGTGGATTGGTGCCGTAAAATGATTGAAAGATTTAACGGAGGTGACTCAAATGCTGTGTTCGACATACTAACAGGTGACGAAAGCTGGATTTACTGTTATGATCCTGAAACCAAAAGACAATCTGCTCAGTGGGTGTTTCCTTTCGAGGAGTTGCCAACTAAAGTGAAGAGAGATCGAAGTGCGGGAAAAAAAATGGTGGCCTCGTTCTTTGGAAGGATAGGTCATTTCGCAACAATTGTGTTAGAGGATCAAAAAACAGTTTCTGCAGAATGGTACACTACCAATTGTTTGCCACTTGTCTTGGAAAAAGTTCGAGAGAAACGACCTCGCAGTAGGATCCTCCTTCACCACGACAACGCCTCGTCGCACACCGCCAAGCGAACGATCGACTATTTGGCGACATCAAACGTTGAATTACTGGGTCACCCGCCGTATAGCCCCGACCTCGCGCCTTGTGATTTTTATTTATTTCCAAAAATTAAAGAAAAACTTAAAGGAAAGCGGTTTATGAATGCTGAAGAAGCGGTGGCTGCGTATCGTGATGCCATTGAAGAGACCCCTAAGGACGAGTGGGCAAAGTGCTTTTCCCAGTGGTTCCATCGCATGCAGCGGTGTATTGACGTCAATGGACAATATTTTGAAAAGATATAATAAAACTAATAACTGGCTAATGTAATCAGATTTTGATTTTCTAAGAACTTTCAGTTTGACCCTCGTACATGGTGTTGTTTAGGTCAGCGACGAGCGACTCAGGGGTGACTGTACAAACGATACTGATGCCATAAAAAAAAATATATTTTTGAAATGAAATAAAAAGCCCACAAAATCATATTTTTTTTGCGGTACAGCGATCGAGTCAAAACTACCAACACCAGGTAGCCTCTTCGTAGCTTACTAGCTACGGCGTAGTATTTCGTAGATAAGCGCTAGCTACGCGCTAGCTTTCAAGTTTTCCCGTACGGGAAAAATTGAAAGCTAGCGCGTAGCTAGAAAAAATGTATATTTTGTATTTTTTTTTAATGGTGTGAAGAGGTTTTCTTGTATAAAACTTGCTCAGCATTTAAAGATTTTTTTTTTATAATAAGCCTAACTCATATTATCATCCCTGAGTTTGATGTCACTGACCAAAACAACACCCTGTATAAACTTAGCTAGTAGCATACTGTTATTTCTTACCTGTCTAAATAAGAAGTCGTATGGATGTAAGAATAGGATGAAACCACCAGCAGCTAAAGCAAAGAAACCCAGCATCAACAGAATGAAAAGACCTGAAACAATTCAAAAAATATGTTACTATACAAGTCAAGTGACAGTCTTATGTATAAATATATAAATAAAATAAATATTGGACATCAGTCACATACATTGCTCTGAGTCTAAAGTAAGTAGCTAAGAAGTAAATCAGAAACAACGGTGGCACCCTGGACAGTGATGTAGCAAATTATGATTTGTACTTTGACCCGGCCGGGGATCGAACCCGGGACTACATTACGGAGGCCATCGACTTAATATGACCTTATTTTCTAGGGAACAAAACTAACATCAGCGCGTATCATCAATACAACTTTCCACATATTTTTTAAGTGTGGCCTTTGTGTGGGTTTGAGAATAATTGCCTAGGCCCTTCTAGAACATCATCGCTTTGTATACAGGTTATTTTTATTCAGGGTATCATTTAGTAGAACCATCAAGTTTATAAAGCTTCTCGTAGCACTAAACTGTGTTGGAATGAAAAAAATGAATGGCAAAAAACGGAACTCTTATAGTTTCGTCAAGTCTATCTGTCTGTCTGTCCGTCCGAATGTCACAGCCACTTTATTCTGTAACTATGAGCATCACACTGTTGAAATTTGGTAGGAAGATATGTCGCTTTTTGATTCATATACAAAAAAATAAAATAAAATAAAAAATGTAAAACGTTAATACTTTCAACGAAAATTTGTTTGGACGGGATCGAACTAGTAGTTTTTGAGATATAGCACATCTTCAACAACCGCAAACATAACTTTGTTCTTCATACAAACACTATGAAAAACCAAGTTATATTTGCCGTAATAGTTGCCCAAAATATTGTGGTATTTTAGCTACGTGGAAGTAAGTGGATTCCCTAATTCAGTTAAAGTTGGCACGGAACCCTCAGTGCTCGAGTCCGACTCGCACTTGGCCGGTTTTTTCGAACGTATATCACCTTACCTATAGCACTAAATTTTTCTGGATAATCAGGAAGACACATTAAATTAAATATCACTAAATGTTCATCCTAATGCGAGCATAGAGAAACATTGTTAAAGACAGGCACATTTCACTGGTAATTTAGTAGTGCGATTAATTCAACCGATTTTTTTTATATCTATAAATTATAATTATGTGTGTTAGTCTCAAGCGTCTCCCAATACGCTTGGTTGCTACAAAAGTTATAGAAACACTGCAGTAGACGCTTTAAGCCTAGTTCGACTAAGAAGACTCGATACGTTTATTGAAATCATATAAGCTTAATTCGACCCGTGGTTATTGGTCTGGGTGTTTTCTATGTATATCATGTATGTATTTACAAAAAAAAAAGTATTAAAGTATTATATCCGTTGTCTGGCACCCATAACACAAGCTTTGAGTAGCTTACTTTGGGGCTAGATGGCGATGTGTGGGAATGTCCAAAGGATATTTATTTATTTATCACATAAGAGAAATTATGTACAATACCACATACTTAGTCATAGTCATAGATTTCTCAAAAAAGTAACGTTTGTCTTCTGACGCTCTGAATTAATAAATGTTAACTTAATTAACCTGTCTTTAAACTCTTTTTTATTAATCTATCACGTCATTGTTTTTCAACAACAATCGTTATCGCTGCAGAGTTGGGCTGACAAGTATTGTTATGATGAATTTAAACGCTATTCAAATATCATGTAACTGATCTTCAATCGACGTCTTTATTAGGTTTTATTTCATTCAAATTACACACATTCCCAGTCGCAAAGTCTTAAGACCTCTCGGTCGGATTATACACCCACGCCATGCTACCCCAATGATTGGGAGGGTAGCCAAGTGGGTTTATACATACTACTATGATGTAATATGTATGTTTGCCAAGGTTAAGTGTAGGTTAGCGGCCTACTTACTTATCGCGGCATCAGTTTGGGAAAAAGGGTTTATGACGATAACATTAAATAAAATAAAGGGTGTTAAGAAAATAGCACAAAATATGTTTGAAGCGTCAGTTTCAGTTTATCTGTTATAATAAATCAGAGACCTGATTATGAAATCTGGTTTCTTTATAAAAGTCAATCCGTTTTAGCTTAAAATATTTACTCGTAACTGATGGCCGTTGGGGCAGGAAAATTCTAGATTGGAGACCCTTCGACCAAATACGCAGCGTAGGACGTCCACCGACAAGATGGACAGACGAACTTTTACGAGTAAAATTCGCAGGATCAAACTGGATGCAGACCGTAAGTGATCGGTCGCTGTGGAAAGCCGTGGGGGAGGCCTATGTTCAGCAGTGGACGTCCTTTGGCTTAAAATGGTAATGATGGTGATGAATGTAAAGAGCTCAGGTAAACACGGTTCATTTTGAATTTTTTTTTATAACGCAATATGCGACGCCATTTTGACAGCGTAAGAAATAGACAGAAGATACCTAGATGTCATACTTTTGGCGCGAATGCGCGCGCAAGTAAAGTCTGTTTTCATTTGCTAGTTTAATAATATAAAACAATGTTTTTATGAACTTTTTAAATAATTTCAGTGAATAAAATTAATTGTGTGTTTGATTTAAAAATATCTTAGTATTCAACAATCAATTACATAAGTAAGTTAAAGAGTTATATATTGGACACCAATCACACACATTGTTCTGATCCCAAAGTAAGTAGCTAATGCACTTGTGTTATGGAAATCAGACACAACGGTGGTACCACAACACCCAGACCCGAGACAATATAGAAAATTTGGATTTCTATATTGACCCGACCGGGAATCGAACCCGGGACCTCGGAGCGGCGACGTCTTGAAACCAGCGTTCTTAGCCACTACACCACGGAGGTCATCAAGTTGGGAGTTTTGTGTATATTTTATTTTAAAAATAATATTTTAATCATAATATCGTTAAAAAGGAATCTCAAGATTGTTTGCAATATTCGACTAGCTAAGAAAAACTGACTTTATATAGCAATAGTGAATTAAAATTGTACTTTCACATTATTAGGAGCTTTATATTATAATTTGTTTGCTTTTAGTTACTATATATTAACTTTATACGAGTATGTAATGTTAAATGAGGTAGAAAAACAAAATACCTATAGAATATTATAATCTACCTGGTATATGAACCCAATCATTATGTGTATTGCATAATACAAAATGTAATTATTTCACATAGATACAAAAATGCTGATCAGGAAGAGGAAAAATGCTCTTAAAATTATGTCAATTATCTATCAATGAGCTGTTATTTACATACCATAGATCTGTATGGTTTCTAAATAAAATCTATTTTATTAGTATAACTGTTTGTGACTTTAGACTTTAGGAATAGATGGGTAAGATTTTCTACCTTAACCTTTATTCATCCTTTAAAAAATAATATAAAAATATGAGGCATTTATACACGCATACAATTAACACTCGGGTCTGAGTGCGTGAGAGAGATGAAATTTTTGGTTTCTTATTTCATCTTTATGAATATAAAATATGACACTGTGAGTGTTAAAAACATTCTAAACCATTAGATAGCGAAGCGTTATCAATTTCCAAGTTGATTTTTTTCTGTAAAGAATAACTACTTGGCCCACTGTTGCATAAACGTCACGCATAACGACTTATCCATAAAAGACCACAAATTTCGCAAAGTCGGACCGATAGCATGGTAGCTCAATTGGTAGAGCGTATGGCCCGGTTAGCCAAGAGGTTGCTGGTTCAAGTCCTGCCCGTGCGCAAATTTTTGGTTTCTTATTTCATCTTTATGAATATAAAATTTGACACTGAGTGTTTAAAACATTCTAAACCATTAGAGATGAAACGGATAATAGTTTGGCCGGATACCGGATATTCGGCATTTTGCTTGGAATAGCTTCTCTATACGTAGTAAAAATAACTCACTGTTTGTAGTACAGTTTATTACCGACTTCAAAATAGGAGGTAATTCGACCAGTACCTACCAAGAGTACTCGCTAGCGACGACGCCACTTTTTGTATGGAAAATTTTAGTTCTGTCAGTGACCGCTAGAGGTGCTGTGCAATTTCCCATATAGACTTTAATAAATAAAACCGTTGTAAACTCATGGTAACTGTACTGTACGTATGTGATATTGTCAGAATTGGATGAAATTGTAGTATATTGATCTAGTAAAGTATCCTAACACGTGTGAAAAATTTCGTAAGTGTATGTATGTTTGTATATTTGTATGTTTATCCACGGATTTCTCAAAAACGAGAAGTCATAGCGAGATGATCCTTTCAATCAGGTATAGTTCAACATGATGTACAGTATACGTTTTATCAAAATCGGTCCAGTAGTTTTTGAGATATGAGTAAAAACTAAAAATGATGAAATATAAAATATGTAAATAATTTAAATATTTAATCGCTTTCGACTCGTTCAAGCTTACGTACACTAACCTACCTACACAAATCATGTGCCGACTCCAAAATAATTTGTTAGGGTTCCGTAGCCAAATGGCAAAAACACAGTCATGTCACAGCTACTTTGATCTTTGGCTTATGGTCAAAGTCTAACGTTTGATAGATAGACGCCTCCGAAGCGGTAAAATGGGCGTCCCCCCCCCCCCCCCTCTCTAACTTCTAAACTAAGCGAGTGAACGAAAATTAGTTTGGACGGAATCGACTAGTAGTTTTAGAGATATAGCAAATTTTCTTCATACAAACACTATGAAAAACAATGTTATATTTGCTGTCAACTAAATATTGTGGTGTTTTAGCTAAGTGGATTCCCCAATTCAGTTAGAGTTGGCACGGAAACCTCAGTGCGCGAGACCGACTCGCACTTGACCGGTTTTTTTAGAACTCCTAAACAAAAGACGAATGCGAAAGCTTTTTACTCAGTTTTTTAAGGCGGTATATTATAGCCCGAGGTCCGATGCATTTCGTTTACGTAAGGGCATTATGCATTACGTAATATAAAATGCGTTCCAATAACTAGGTTCACGGTCAAGAGGGTTAGGCGAATGAACTGTGTCGTAACCGATTAACACTTATATTTGCACTTGGTCAATGATTTTATGCTATGCAGCCGGTATGATCAATTAGAAGACCTGATTTTTGAGTGCGGAATGTTGGTTAAGTATTTGTTTAACTTAGGACCTGTTTTAAAGTGTCCTAATAAGTTCTGGTTATTCTAATAAGCGGTATCTGTCCAATCTTCTATATTTCTACTGTATAAAAATAAGTCGGGTTTTCCTTCCCTGACGCTATAACTCCAGAACATTTTTTCATTCACATTCATTGCATTCGTTGAAAAGGTCTCGGGTTCCGTGAGGTTTATAGAAAAGAAAATTCAAATATATAAAAAAAAATCTTCTCTAAATCACCAAACGAAATGTTACAAAAAATAGGATAATAACTTTTTAATATTACGGGGCCGGGGCGGGATGGGGCCGGGGGCTAAACAAAGATCGCTAGGATCGTTAGTACTTCTAAAAATATGACATTCTATATTTGATTTTTTTCTTTTGTTAGTATTTAATTATTAATTGAGAAACATACCCTAAGACCCACTTGCGCACAATGATTTAACTCAGGATTGCAATCCTGGATAAAATCATCATTGTGTCTCGGTCAGTTTAATGGACGTTCGACAAATGGACAAAGACAGAATGACGATTTAACCCAGGGTTAGCGTAATCCTGGGTTAAACCATCATGCGCAAGTCCACCTTAGTAGACTACGTCGTAATGTGTTATCTTAGGGTTAAAATTTATTTGTCTCAATCAACATCAAATAAACTGACAGCTACAGAATAATATAACCCGGAGTTAACGACATATAGCTTAAAGACTGAATGTTTATAATTAAATTGTTTTATCTGTATTTTGTATTAATAAATAATATGGCCAAAATATTTAAACACAATCTTGCATCAATAAGGCTTATCTGTGTGACATTAGTACCTATATGCTTTGTATAATATTTCTATGCTAATAGGTACTTAACTAGCATTAAATATAATTTATGCGTACTTGTGAATATTAATGGAAGATTACTTAAGCTTATCCAATTTAATTACTATTTATTTATCTACAAGTGGTCCCCCGCGACTGCGTCCGCGCGTTTTGAGTTTGCTCCCTCCACTCCCGTCGCAGCGTAATGTTTTATAGCCTAAAGCCTTCCTCGATAAAAAAGCTATCCAACACAAAAAAATATTTTCAAATTGGTCCAGCAATTCCTGAGATTAGCGCGTTCAAACAAACTCTTCTGCTTTATAATATTAGTATAGATTAAAATACTCGTATACACAAAGTAATATATCTTACGAGTATTCGATGTATAATATATATGTTGTTTTGGTCAGTAACATCCAACTCCGGGACGATAATATAAGTCATGAAAAAAAATTGAAATAATATGCTAGTTTGAAATAGCAAATTGCACTTGTAAAAAGCAACTTTGGCTGTTGTGACAGACGAGGAAAAAGGGTGTTCCTCGTCTGTCACAACAGCCAAAGTTGCTTTTTACAAGTGCAATTTGCTATTTATATTATTAAGTTTGTATAGTGACAAAACACTATAAAAACAAAAATAATAATTATAATATGGTAGTTTTTAAAAGAAAACCTCTCTACAACACTTTAAAAAACTTTAAAACGAATGGGGCAACTCGCACCCTCGCGCGTAGCTAGCGCGTATCTACGAAAAATTATGCCGTAGCTAGTAAGCTGTAAAGAGGTTACCTGGTGTTGGTAGTTTTGACTCGATTGCTGTATCTCATATTATATTAGAGGTCATTCAGGTATTTATTAGTTACTAATAATAGAAAAAAAAAGTTATTTCAAATAATATAAATTCTTGGAAGTATATCCTAAAAGAACTGGTCAAGCGTTAACAGATTTTCCCACCGGGAATTCCGTATAATTTTAGTTATAACTTCTTTACTGATTTTGACCTTCCATATTATTTGATATTACTTTTATCTTAAGGTTTTTATAAACAAAATAAAAGCCACATCCTGACAAACAAATGCTTGCTACATTAAAAAAAAATGCTGTTCTATAAAATATTGGCGTTCCCCAATTGAACTTTTAAAAATAAAAGGTCGTAGTCATGAGTGGAGTCTTCACATTTTTTTTTTCAAAAGGCACCTTGTAAATAACAAGCTTCGAGATGGTTTATCTGTTTTGTGATACGTTTCAACTTTGTACTTTGTATTATTTCAAGTTACGGAACCTTAAATAATGGCAGACTAATTAATAACACCTATTACTTCCGATTTATAATTACTTAAGTCTTCACACTTCCTGACTTGCTAAAATATTTGCGAATTAGAGGTCGACATTTTATTTAGATCGGAAATGACCTTTACAAGAAGTATTATCTGAAGTATTAAGATCAGTTTAAATAAACTGGTTATAGGCGTCATTTTTTGATCTATATTTTGATCATTTACGAAGATTTTCTGCAACCAAATTGGGTTTGAAAGCACATAACATTTGTAAGAGCATTATCTGAGAAGATTGAAAAAAAGAAATATGTTAAAAATGTAAGATATTGGTGCTCAAATAAATAGTTTTCTTTAATTAAATCTAGCTAAGGGCAGTTTCCCTCAAGAACATCCCGTTTTGCAGGTACTGTTTTCTGCATGATGCCATTTAGTACTATGTGTGGTTTAATGCCAATATTCAAACGGTAACGGGGTGACCATTCGCACTGACATACAAAAAATCGATACCTGGTTTTAAAATACAGTTTAGTAATTAAACTGAACCAGTTCTATTTCTTGAATGACAATTAGCATAAACAAATCACTTAAAAAAAAATGGCTATCATAAATATGGTATATTTAGATAGCTCTGGATGTGAAGCATCAAAAAAAATTTTTGGACGTCACTGTTTTGGCCACCCTGTATATCATGGTAGCAATATTTTCACTACTGCCTTCTAGAGGCTTTAGGTGATATTCCCTAGGGAAAAAAATATGTTCGGGCTGTAATCATTTCACGCTTTTCAATAAAAAATAGAATATTATTAGAAATAATTAGCCCACAAGTCCGTATTGTCTGCACGAGTATATACTTACAACTGTAACTAATTTTGAGGAAAACCCACACACATACTTAAGTTAATTCGAATATGATTAAAATGACATAATTGATATAATTTACTTGTGCGGATGTGCATTAAATGTAACCTTATTATAAATAATAATTTCTTGTTATCTATTTACAGTTGCATAAGCATGAATCTTCAAGATTTTTGTATTTATATGGAACTTGGTAACTACAAAAATATACAATGAAAATCATGATCATCATACTGATAACAGAATAACTAGTTGCAAGCGGGCCCCTTATAAATATATTTTTTATATTTTAAAACAATTCATGCACAGACAAAAGGTACATATGGCGGACTTTAACTATACCAACCATAGGTCTATACAGAGAAAATGCTGGCGGCGCGAAGGAAGTGATAGAAGGGCAAAAGAGACACATAGTACATACACATAGTAAAAATACTACTGTGAGAGAAAAAAAGAGGTCAGTAAGACAAGTTACATATGTCTTCCTTGTGAAGTACCTGGAGGGTCTTCTTGAAATAGAATTTGGAGGTGGATGCTTGTACTGTCTTTGGGAGGCTATTCCAAAGCCGAATAGCTTGTGAGGGTAAATGTGTAAAGTAGTAAAGTGAAGGGACCGGTCATGAGAAGTATGGAGATACGAGAATTTATATCTAAGGTACGACGGAGAATTGGAATTGAAAAGAATGGAGTACAACATGCAAAGTGTTCGAATGTGTCTACTCTGCCGGATGGGAAGCCAGCCAAGCTGGGTGCGAAATTGCGAGATGTGATCATATTCGCGAAGACCAAAGACAAATCTGATGCAGTTGTTAAGCCGATCCCTTTTATTAAAGAAGTCCTAAGAGATGTTAGTACAGCAGACACCGCCGTAGTCAATTATAGGTAGTACCAGAGACTGTACGAGAAGGGCCTTCGTACCAGAAGGAAGAAAATATTTGAAGCGGTACAGTGCTCGTCAGGCGCCAGTAACCCTCCTGCTGACTTCCTTGATGTTTTGACACTTACGAAGTTGTTAGAAAGCCCTATTATATCAACATATTAAAATTTTATGCAGTTCTGATGATATCACATGTATAGGTACAGGTTGAATTGATTTCCACACAACCAACAAAAAATATAATGAGTCACGTGTAGCTCCATTTTCATTTAAGTTAATAAAAATACCTTCTACCTTTATGCTAAAATCCTAATGGAACCCATATGGCCGGACACGTGATTTGGTTCAAACGTGAAATAATGATTTGCATTTTATTACATTTGATGAAAAAAAGTCTACTTTGATTGAGAATCTTTTATTTATGAGTCATACTTATAGTTTAGTGTTCAGGTTTTAAGGTGGTAATATTAGTTTTAGAATATAAGCACATTGGGCGTTTATTTAGTTAAAAAAAGTTTGAATGAACAGATTCCTTGTCATTAGATGTTTATATCATCGAGAGATCGCTAGCGTTACTTTAGGAAATAACTTTTTAAAATACTTTAAGTGTTACAGCAGAGCGTAATTGCTTTTTGCCAACGATAATAATAAACAGTAAAACAATTGACAAAAATTAGTATCTTAAATAATCTGAAGGTCATTAAAGGGGTTATAAAATATTTAATAATGTTTTTTTTTGTGTATGGTTTTCCGCCAACGTGAATAAAATGATCCTATAAAGCAATTCTAACGTCATCAAGGAGAGCTATAAAGTGATGGAATAAAACTGCTCATTGCAAACAGATTGATACTAAATTGCGTAAGAGATATAATAAAATACATTGGCATAACAAAAAAGTTTACTTAGGTCATTTTTCTTTTTAATTTTTATTATCTTCTTGAGACAGCATGATGCTAGTATACGTTGTAATGTTATTTTCATGCTGGCAACTTATATTTTGAATATTTGTGATACCTTCACATCAGTTTGTCTCAATGACTTAAAAACACAGTTTTATTGCGATTCCGACGTACATGAACGAATTAAACTACAAAAATTCGAGGTTAAGAGGTTAAAAAGTAAAACATTATATTGTGCCCTTTGTGTTAGGGCCTAGTGTGCGATTTTCCTTATTTATTTTCAAAATCATAAAACATTTATTACAAAAACGTGATGGCAACGTATCACGTGTGTTTTAGCCCAACGTTGTAGCCATATAAGAAGTCGATATTATTATTTTTTATTCATAAAGATGAAATGAGAAACCAAAAATTTGCGCACAGGCGGGACTTCAACCAGCAACTTCCTGGCTAACCGGGCAAAACGCTCTACCAATTTTTGGTTTCTTATTTCATCTTTATGAGTATAAAATATGACACTGAGTGTTAAAAACATTTTTCAACACACTTGCTCAAAACGACGTTTTTATTCCACCGATTTTTGGCACATAATCCTAGATATTAAACACGCGTGCTTTTTCGGTATATTATTGCACTAGTGCCTTTAGTTTATTAACCCGACCAATTTAGGTTTGTACCCTAGTACCAAGTCGAAAGTAAGAAGAAGAAGCGATGTAATTTTGTCGGGTTATAACTTTTATTTTAGCAACAAACATTATTTATGCGAAAAATAACAGTATTCTACATAGGTATTTATAATTGTCGGCTGTGACGAAGTTTGGAGTAATTGTAAAGTTTAATATTAACGAAAATGTCTACTTCAAGTAAATAAAAGGATAAAAACCTGTTATTAACTCTGCCGGACATACTTGCGTAACGAGGCGAAAAACGCGTGCCATAGTCTTTTACCATCAAAGACGTGTTTTATTAATGAAATGTTTTAATAATTAAAAACTTAGTAAATGAAGAGTCTTGTTTTTCCTCGCAAGTGTGTTGAAAAACGTCGTATGATACGCGTGTGCCTGTGACCATTATATACGCGGCTTTCTTATGGCGCACTCGCTTTCGCTCGTGCGCACACAATATCGCCTTGTATATAATGGTCAACTTAGCACACTTTTATCATAATGTACTATTAAAACTTTTTTTTCCAGTTTGATGAAGTTAATTAATGTTTCTATGTTTAATTTGCACGCTTCTAAGAAGAAAGTGAATATTAGTCAGACAAGATCAATTTTAGGCCGCATCATAATTACTATAAAAAAGTATCGATTCTTCACATAACATGCGAGAAAATCGAATCATGGAATATTACTAACAATTATTATGGCGTTGTTTTCATTCTGGGGTTACCCCATACCTACTTAAGTTTACCCAAGCGTGGAAAGGTTCTGTGGAAGATTATCGGTTTCTGTAAATCATCCACTTCCAGTTCTCTCAAGAATGAATTATAGCGTTGAATTCTTTAATTAATTTATTTATTTTTTATTTGTATTACAAAATAAATCCTTAAATAATCGCCGACAGACATTCATACGCACAAACATAAGCGTCAAACTGACACTCTGCACTCTGCAATAAAAGTATCTTCGCATTGGCACCAAAAATCTATAATAATCTCTCTGACTGCATTAAAGAATGCAATACTTATGACATATTTAAAAAGAAGCTTACGACTTTTATAATTGATCATTCCTTTTATTCAGTTGAAGAGTTTCTACAAATGAAATATTGAAAATGAAAAATGAAAGTGAAAATATTTTATTTCCTTAACAATAATTTTCATTATAGCTGCAAAGGTGGACTCTTTCTTATAAGTATTAAATTATTTTCTTCTATTTTTTTTTTAACTTGTACAATTTTCTGCCTGAAATTGTTAAATTGTTAGAAATATTACCTATAATTTGTTTTTGTAATATAATATTTAAAATATGTACTTTGACATAACTTAAATAAATTGTGTACATGACTTAACTTGATTTGACATTGTGTATTTAATTTAATTTAAATAATTTGTATGCAAATATGGTCAGCCATATTTGCAAGTAGTTTTTGTCACCTTATCTGTATAACACCATATTTACCTGTGTTTCACAAATAAAATGATTTGATTTGATTTGACTAACTGTTTTTTTAAAGAAACAAATGTTCTGATTGATTGTATTGTTTTGTCAGAAAACTCATTTTTCTAACTTTTTAGTATTTGAGTTGTGTAGTAGGGGGTTTTTAATCGCTTTTAGTATTTGTTACAGGAGAAAGTTTAAGTTTATTAATATTTTGACCGACTTCAAAGAGAAAGGTAAGTAAAAAATATTATAATAATTAAATATTTTTAAATATTATATAGTAAGGTATAATGATAAAATTAGTTTTTAAAAAAGAATACATTTAAAATTTAATTAGTTGATTCAGTTTTGAAGATCGTGATTGTATGTTAAATCATGCACCGAATTCCAGTATGTAGTTATTACAACGTATTGAGAAACTGTGCTAAGAAATAAATGTGTCATAAATACTACAAGATTATGACTTAACTCTTTCTTGAAATTTAAATTTAAAATATGAAACCATTTGTATGAGTTAATGACAAGTGGCGCCAATCCATGGCGCATGAGATTTGTTCCTGGTATCAGTTCTATACGCTAGTAATTTATAGTAGTTCAATGTCGACTTGAAATCCATTGATTTATTTATATATTTGGGTTTATTAGAAGTGGTGGACGACCTCGTTGGTGTAGTCACTAAGCACGCTGAGTTTCATGGCGTCACCGCTCAAAGGTCCCGGGTTCGATTCTCGGTCGGGTAAATAAAGAAATCGAAATTTTCTACATTGTCTCGGGTCTGGGTATTGAGGTACCACCGTTGTGTCTGATTTCCATAACACAAGTGCATTAGCTACTTACTTTAGAGCCAGAGCAATGTGTGTTATGTGATTGGTGTCCAATATTTATTAATTTGTTTTCGGAGAGCCTTTTTAAAACGATGGAAACCTTTAGCCTTTTTTATTATTCATTCAAACAAGTCTCAAACCTTTTTTGGTTGATCACGACAAGATTTCCGGATCGAATAACTTGAATTAACTTTGTTTACGTGTTATTTATAAAACAATAACACGACGGAAAAACTTTATGAATAAGTAGGTACCTACTTGTTAATTATTGGCTATGAGTATGGGTAAAGAAATGTAATAATAATATTCCCCTTAGCGGATTTAGAGACTACGGTGACCAGTCACAACGACTAATCGACTGCGCGGGAGATATTATAGTGCACAAGTGTGTGCGCAAACACAGGTGCACTCTCTATTCCTTTCACTCCCATAGCCCGATGGGACAGCAATCTGACACGACCGGAGAGAGATCAGGCGCAGGACCAACGGCTTTACGTGCTTTTCGAGGCACGGGGGTGAAACACCACCAACTTCCAAACTCTGGGCTGCCCTAAGAATTTCTAGATAGAAAAGCCAGGCACATATTTTTTGCCCGACCCGGGGATCGAACCCGGGACCTCAGCCATCGCTTCAAAGTACGACCCTCCCACCGGTGCGCCACCGAGGCAGTTAAACTGAGGAAAATATAAGACAGGTGTAAAAGTATTTTGACAACACGTTTGTTGGTACAATACCGCGACTTTTTTTTGCGAAACTGGTACTACGAAATAATTGGCTGAAGCTTTTACACAATAAATTAATTCAATAAAGATGTTATAATGTTAAGGAAATGAGCATAAAGGGTCAATAATATCCTTTCCTTTCCTTTGGACATTCCCACACATCGCCATCTAGTCCCAAAGTAAGCTACTCAAATCTTGTGGTTTGGGTGCCAGACAACCAATACAACGGATTTAATATTTAAATACTTTTTGTTTGTTATTTACAACTACATGATATACATAGAAAACACCCAGACCAATACAAACGGACATGTTCATGCACACAAATGTTTGTATTGAGCGGGGATTGAACCCGAAACCCGCTGACAGGTCGTCGTATAAATAAATAAAAAGTAGAATAAATAAAACCAATAGATTTCATGTCAAACATTAGGCTGTGCGGTCATTAATTATTGTCTAATGTGTTATAAATGTAAAATTTGTGACAGCAGTCACGTTTATACCCACGTTCTCAATAACATATTGTTTTGCACGACCCCATAGGTTTAGTGTTGTATTGATTAATATTTAAAACTTATCGATTGTATTGTGCTAATATCGATATATCTTCGTGACATTGTGAAGTAACACTAAAACAGTGTATCGATATTATTAATAAAAATATTTTCGGTAAAGCATATTGGGTAATTTATTTAATTTCATTGTGTTGAATTCTAGTTACTTTTTTTGAGAACCAAAAATAGGTCATTTTGAAAAAAGAAACATTATCACAAGAGGTGGAATTGTTAAAAACAATATTTTTCATTGGACGGTTAAAAACGTACGTAATGATTTGTCAAACAGCAGAACAGCATGCGATCCACAAACTTATGGTTACAAATAAATATTAATTTCAAATAAAATGCGAATAAATAATTTTGAAGTATTCTTGTAAACGATTTTACAAGACAAATACAAGAATGCTTTCAATTGATATTCAACAGCTGTTAACAATAAATTACGGTTTACCGATATCGATTCTAACCTATCGATAAATTAAAACTCGAATGTGCGATGTTATGGCGAGCCGGTCAATAAAATAAAATAAACTTATTTTTCTAAAGATGGCGTGAGATGTCAAATCCAGTTATGCTAAAATATTTATAGCACACATATCGGATACCATTATTAATGAAATACTGAGAAATGAGAAAAACCTTAAAATTGGCAAAGCCTATTAACCCAGATAAGCCTGAAAAAATATTTTTTTTAAATCTTTCAAAATTCTTTAAAATATGAAAAAAATAGATATTCAAAAGCATGTGAAAAATACTGGAAAAAAAAATTGCTGAACGGTTTTCCGGGAAAAGTCCGTTCTATATGTAGGACAGTAGGATAATAGGCAGTATTTTTTCATAGAAAAAGCATGTGTTTTATTATAATAGATGTTATTTATTTGTGTTTTAAAAAACCAAATGTATTTATTTTTATAAAAAAGATAACAAAAGCCTCTTCGTGTGACATATGTATTAAGTATGATTAAATAACATTTTACGTATGATAGGTCTCAAAACACTTGACACAAACTCCAACATCGCATTTCTTGCATCGAGTCAAACATTTTTTGTGGCATTGCCGACAACGTGTCTGTTTTGTTTGTGGAATAACTAGATGATTTATCTGATCTTTTCGACTATCTGCATGTTCATGTTGAGAAGGTCGACTTGGACCCTTGCGACCAGATTTTCTATTAGACTCAATGAGTGCTGTTGCTACCCTTCTGCGGAAGCCTAGATGATCAAGTTTTCCTTGGTTGGCTTTGTACAACTGCCATGCATTATGCTCACTAAGATCAATCAGATGTGTCAGTAACGGCATGTACCATTTTTTTCCCCTTATGCCAATTCGATAGTGGGAAATATTTTCATCTGATCTATCTACTCCTCCCATATATTTATTGTAGATAGCAACCATGTGTGGCTCTTCAATAGTTATGTTCCTCTTTTCACTTTGAGAGAATCGCCTGGCAGTTTGCACAGGGTTTATTCCTACAGCATTTGAAGCAATGCTGAATATATTATTATCATGCCACTTAGCAATAATAAATTGGTTATCATGAGTTGTCCTAAAGTCTAGAGCACCGCGTTCTTTTTTCTTTAGGTCTTTTGAAGAAGTAAGAGGACACTTGGAGGTTCTATTTTCCCTAATCGTTCCTGTGCATCGTAGCCCTTTTTTTCCTATCTCCTCAAGCAAAGGCGTGCCTGTGAAGAAATTATCGAAAACGATATGGTAAGGAAGATCATATACACGTGAAATCAAGACATCACAAAATGTTAGTACCACGCTTGCTCCCAGGCCCAAATCTTTATATACTTGGTTGCACATAGTTGTTGCTCCTTGATATGGTTCCATCCACAATACGTAACCAAGTCTAGAGGCTCCAACCCAAGACTTGAATCCAAATCTAATTGGTTTACCCTTGATGTGTTGCTTGCAACCATGTCTCCCATAGTAAGGGATCATGGCCTCATCAACGCTGTAATATTCTTCCACGGGGGCAAACTACAAGAATTTTGCATTCAGTAATGTTATCAGAGGACGTATTTTGGTGAATTTATCTTGCAAATCCAGGTTATCATTGACATGAAGGTGGCGAAAAATGAAATCAAACCTATCTCTTGGCATGGCAGAGCTCACTAATTCATTTTTTGTATCCGGAGCATTTTCCCAATACATTCTTCTTCGAGGTAGTCATGTATAACCACTGAGTAATAAAATCCCAATGAAACATTTCATTTCTTCAATTTTTATGTCTCCTGACATATTTTTCTTGGTGGCGTACTTATTAGTCTCAGAAACAAGAAGAGATATGACGTCGTCATCTACAAAGCTCTGAAACCAATCAACGGGACTTTGGTCTTGGATGGCTCCTTGGAAGCTGGGCCAGACAACTGTATCTCTTTCTAAATCTTGCTTTCTCCACGAATAAGTACTCCGTTTACGTTTAGCTGCTGAACAAGCAGAAGGTTCTTCCTCTTCTTCATCAACGGGTTTTTGACCGCGGATATTTATTTCTGCTTGCTGCAGCAACATGTTTCGAGGCAAATTGTTCAAAGTAACATTGTCTTCATCTCCTGAGTCTTCATCGGTAGGACAGTCAGGATCTACCGGAGGTGGCAGGATGCTAATGATTCGCTCTCTTGTATCTACTTCATCATCTGATATGTTTTCTAGGGCATCTAAAATCTCATGTGCCGCTAAAGGCCTGTAAACAAAAATACCCCGGGTTATCCTACTGTCCTATATGTAGGTCACTAATAAATACTGGCGATTATTTTCATTTGAAAACCCTATTTTTCATACTTCTTTTATAAAGTCAATAAGAACACACTTTGAACTAAATAAAATACTTCATTACGAAACCCAAAACAAACAATAGTAATTTTTGGTACATACCTGTTGTTACTCATATTGTAAACTTATTTTTTCTCAAACTTCAAAACAATATAAATCCTTTTTGATGCGCAAAGTAACCAAAAATGTATTTTTTTTACGTTATAACACAGTTCACTGGTCGCAAATATCACCAAATGATTTACTTGAATATTGAAGGTAGGTCGTAATAATCAATTATTTTCACTGACCTACATAAAGGACGGTAGGCTTATCTGGGTTAAATTCGAATGATGAGTACATTTAGCTTTTATAACCTGAAGGTAGTCTCGAAGAAATTGCTTCAAGCAATAAGAACGCCTGAATTGTATTCTTACGTTATAAAATGTGTTTTGTAATTATTTACTGTATATAGTATGCAATATAGGGAAGGTATTTACTATGATTAATAATGAATCCAATGAATCCATGACTCCAGCGCGAAGAACTGATGGCCGTTGGGGCAGGAAATTTCTAGATTGGATACTCTTCGACCAAAGACGCAGCGTAGGACGTCCACCGACAAGATGGACAGACGACCTTATAAAGATCGCAGGATCAAACTGGATGCAGATCGCTAGTGATCGGTCGCTGTGGAAAGCCGTGGGGGAGTCCTATGTTCAGCAGTGGACATCCTTTAAATCATAACGATGATGATGATATAATATTTTATTAGTGAAAATGATTCATATTTGTTTTGAAAAGAACTGGGTACGAACATGACTCTGTTGAAAAGTATCTGACCTTAAAAAAGTTGTTATTGAATATTAAATAGATAATTTATTTAAATATCCGCATGGTTTACAAAAAGAAGTGATTTGTCACTTGTTGCAATTCTGCTCATTAATTTAAACATGACAAGTTCTCAAGGGTAATAACACTTATTTTTAGATCTAAATCTGTCAAGATATAACAAGTAATCGCCTTACATTGTTAAGTTCAAAAGTGTACTTTTTTCTTTTTGATTTGGATAAATTACTGAAATATAGATACTAATATAACAAAAGCTAAAAAGTTTGTGTGTTTGAACGCGCTAATCTCAGGAACTACTGGACCGATTTCTAAAAATATTTTTGTGTTGGATAGCTTATTTATCGATAAAGGCTTTAGGTTATAAAACATCACACTGAAATGGCAGGGGCGGGAGCAAACCCAAAACTCGCGGACACATTCGCGGGGGACCGCTTAGTCTTTGATAAAAGAACTTAGAAAGTGGATAATGCATTTTATTTGTTATATTTTATTTATGAAGCTTTTGTACATAAAACTCATTTGTGATAATTATTAATATAATATACAGAGTGTGGCCTCTAATAAGATAACAAATATTTTAGAAGAAAAGATTTAATCAATGATTATACAGAATATATTTACGTAGCCATCTTGACTTGTCATGGTGATCTAAAATGCTTTTACTCTAAGATAACAGTTATCCAAAGTTATAATCTAAACCTAATCAGTGTGTATCAAAATCGCTAACTTTGACACACATTTGTATGCAATACATTTCTAGGTCGATTTATTTTGTTACAAAATATCAATATTTTTTATTTTATTAAATATATAACATTAAGAATTGATTGCTGGTAACATAAAGTGCATATATTAATTTTTTTTGTTCATATTACAGACCACAGCCTATAGATATATTAAAATCTTTGAGAGTGAAGGGAGGGATCTAAATTCGTATGCGATTCGAAAATATACTAGAAATAAATATTTGTTTTTGTTGAACAAGACCTACCGACGATATAAATAAATATAAATATAAATATCCTTTGGACATTCCCACACATCGCCATCTAGTCCCAAAGTAAGCTACTCAAAGCTTGTGTTATGGGTGCCAGACAACGGATATAATACTTAAATACTTTTTTTTTGTAAATGCATACATGATATACATAGAAAACAACCAGACCAATACAAACAGACATGTTCATGCACACAAATGTTTGTATTGTGCGGGGATCGAACCCGCACCCGCTGCGTAGTAGGCGATTTCTCGACCACTACACCAGACGGGTCGTCCATATATCCACTCATGTCTTGTTCTTATATCAACAATCGATCGATTAGTATAATTAGCTTAAACAATAGAAAACAAGAATTCGCCTTTACATGAATTTGCATAAACGTGTCGTACAGACAAAAGCACGTCAAGGTAAACATTGCTGTATCTTATGGCGTTGTAATAGGGGGTAAGTTTGCAACAAAAGTGGGTAGCCTGATAAGGTGACTGTACAATCAGCTGCGCAATCAAGCTTTGATCCCCATTGAAACATGTTTAAAAGGGAAATGTCACATTATTTCTTAAGAACTTTAAAGGTTGTTGTGCTATCGTAAGACGATAAAGGACATTGATAAAACTAGCCTAAGAATCAACACAAATTTGACAATTACCAAAATTCATGTCTTTTTTCCATTGATAAACATTCATTAGATTGTAACAGACACTTTTGTTTTGTGTAATCAATTTTAAAAGGACTTTTTTGATTTTGAACTCTTTACATAATCTTTTTTATACTATTGTGCTCTGTATAGGCTTTTGTGATTTAAATATAATATACAAATATAAAATAAATACTTAATCACAACCTGAGTTTTATTTTTTAATAAGTGCTAGTGCAAAGGTATTGCTTCTAGTCTTCCGCATTCTTCATATAAATACCGTCGCTCTCTAGGCCATCATCTCGGGATGAAAAATTGATGATATACCTAAATTATCGAGCTATTAAAAATGTTCATGTTCATAAACAAGCTGCCAGTACTAAGTATGACGATAAGATAGCTGTTATAATTAAATTAAAAGAATGTTTCATATTAATAAAACATAACCTAAAAATCACTATGATAAAGCTATTATTAAGTCCTTATAAAAGTGTCCGTCAAAAAATATTGTTCTTACATACAAATACATGTCATTTCGAACCTAGAAAGGTATTTTACATCACTGTTGGTTCTTAGGCGAACGGCGACTTGGAACAATGTCCTTTACTTTTTATAGGTAAGAAATATACCTAATACAGAGCGGCACAGGGTATTCGGGATAGTAAAGAATAAGGGTCTTTGCTCAGTACACCGTAATATACCATGATCGTGCTAGGATAGACGCATCTGGCAAAAAATCGTATTTTATCCAATTTTACCTAATTCGTATTGCCAAAGAGCAGGTTAGTCTACGCCTTAGGACCATACTCAATGGCATTAAGAGTTTATAACGCTCTCCCCAAGTCTATATGAGAGCAGTTACATAAAAATTATGACATCCTTAAGCAAATATTTATGCAAAAAATGTTATTTAAACGTACTATAGGTTTGTGCAAAAACTGGAAATATGAAAATATAGATATATTAAATTTGATTGTGTCTAAAAATGTATATATAAGCATAAGCTCCAATTAATAACTAGTCTTTAGTGCTACATAACTTTAGTCTTATGTTGTAGCTATACCCTTGCAGGGTGCATGTGTAGCACTTTATTCCTTATTACCATCTGTAACTATATTTACACACATGTAATGCTAATAAAATTTGAATTTGAAAAATATTCATTGTATTGAGAACTATGACATCTAGTTGTCCTGATCGTTCCCTCACCGACTAATTACACATAATTACACAGCGCCTCTAGCGGTAACTTGCAGAACTAAAATTTTCCATACACTTTTATTACGTCGTCGCTATCGAGTAATACCGCCGTAAACTCATGGTAACGGTACAGAAGCAAGGTAGGGCGTATCGTGTTGCTTTTCGTACCTAACACGGTCAAGGTATGATACGGTGCAGTGGGAAAATACCTTAAGGGATTATAGAAAAACATTAATAAAAAAAAGTTGTCATGCAAAGTGCAAATCACTTTAACAATTTTCTATGGAAAGACCTGCGTTTTCTTTGACATGTCCTTATTCCTTTCAGACATATATTTTCGGTATAATGCAACAGGGTTTGGCCGACACATATTTTTATCAACAGGATTAGCACTTTTGATTTTTATTACTTCATATTTAAACATTTAAATGTCACCTATTTGTGCCGTTATTTAAAAAAAAAAACAATTGATGCGCAATACATTTTATATGAAATTACTCAATAACACAATACTTTTGTTAATACGATGAAATATGCAATAATAAAAACACATTTATTCCCAAAAGTAGTTTCCATCAGATAACCTTCAATCAGAACAATCTAGTCATGACAAATTACTCCAATTAGAAAATAAGCAGATGTATAGTTAGAATGCTACGTCATCGGATTATACGCAAAATCATTAGGATCCATAGATCATTAGAATGTTGACGCACATCGATTAACTATAGTTGATCTTGTAGTAAACAATTTGTAATTTGACGGTCACGGATTTGAATTAAAATGTATAAATAGCACGGTTCATCATTAATAATATAGGGTGACTATGATTTATTCATTTCTGGAATGTAATTAATTTTATTTTTTGTCAGTGTGATTTGTATTAAATACCGGTTTAAAGCGAGTTTCGTCAATACAAGGTGTTAACCTACATAGTACGGAAAAAATATGCCTCAGAAACATAAGGTCCTATTTAGAAAACAGCAAAAAAAACTTGTTTGTTAAAAATAGTTAATACTTTATCTAAATACATTTTTCAAAGTTAAATTTAATTACAAATACGTAAATATGTGTCTCAGGTACACATAAAAGTATTTTTTTTTACTAATTTGGATTTGAAAACTATGTAAACTGATAAATAGTAAATTACTTAATATCACTACATGTCCTTTCTTATTACTTAGGTGTCCATTATAAACGACAGTAGTATAAACTGAGTTAAGTAACTAGTAGTTATATGTCCATTCCTTCATACGAAATGACGTTCCATATTTTAAATTATTCGTTGGTTAGTTCGTATTGGCCATTGGTCAAACATGATAGTTTTTTTTAACAAGTAATCAAAAATTCAAAGTGAAGCAACCTACGGCGCGGTCGTCTTTGGATGGGTGATCATTCCGACCATATAAGTGACGTACATCACATCTCCGTGCGTGCTTCGGATGGTACGTTAAGCCGTTGGTCCCGGCTAATATCAATTGATAATAATTGTCGTTAAGCCTAGTCAGAGGCCTAATGGGCGGCTTGATAACATGCCAGCAGGGTTAGTCCCTTGCCTTGCAAACACCCCTCCACCAACCCGCACTGAACCCGCGTGGTGGAGTATGGCTTAAACTACCTCATAGTTGAGGTAAGGCCTTTGCCCAGCAGTGGGATGTTACAGGCTAACTTTACTAATCAAAAATTCGAAGAAAAAACAACATAATAGCTGTTGTTGACCTCTGACCTCTGAATCGAATCCGCGCCTTTCTCAGCACCATAGTATACTTTTGTATGTTAATACCGCTGCTATCCTAGTTTTTGTGCCTACAATTAATAACAACTCGTACCGGAACATGCTAGTCATAGAGTAAAATAAATACGCACAGAAGTGCCAGGCGAAACAATTGAGACACTCTGTTTCGTCCATACAATATTTCAAAATGAAAAAGTGTATGCGGAAGTAGGTATGGTTTTATTTTTCAGGCTTAATCAGTGAGGGAAAATAAGTAATTACTTGTGTGCTAATTAGAGATATCAAAATCAGTAAAAATGCCTGCGTTGCATCTTTTTATTTATCCATTCTGCCTAACGGACTACTAATGTTTTTTAGAAAAATACTATTCAACCTACTTTATATGAGAGTACATTATTTACTAAGCGGTACCCCGCGACTTCGTCTGCACGTTTTGAGTTTGCTCCCTTCCCTCCCGTTACAGCGTAATATTTCGTAGCCTAAAGCCTTCCTCGATTAATAAACGATCCAACACAAAAATATTTTTTCAAATCAGTCCATTAGTTCCTGAGATTAGCCTGTTCAAACAAACAAATATATTTTTTAGCTTTATTATATTATTATAGACTAGCGGTTGCCCCGGGACTTCGCCCGCGCGTTTTGAGTTTGCTCTCTCCCCTCCTATTGCAGCGTTATGTTACATAGTTTAAAGCCTTCCCCAATAAATAAGCTATCCAACACAAAAATATTTTTTCAAATCAGGTCAGTAGTTCCTGTGATTAGCGCGTTCAAACAAACAAACAAACTCTTCAGCTTTATAATATTCGCATAGATTTACATGTTTACATGAGAAATCTAATCACCACCAGTAATCTTAGACTAACTGCATAAATTTAAGTAGTCAGAGAATATATTAACATTATCCTACTTTCAAGGAAAAGTAACCATCATTGAAAAGTAACTGTTTCTATGATAACAAGTTCCCATCATCTTTTATTTGATTACAAAATGTAGGGTAAGGAGCACTGATCGTAAATTGAATATTTTGTCACACAAGATCCAGAAGTAGTTTCGAAAACCATTCCTAAAAATATACCGAAATCGTTTTACCATTGAAAAAGGTTAAATAATTGACGACCTCCGTGGTCGAGTGGCTAGCACGCTGGTTTCAAGCGTCGCCATCTCGTGAGGTTCCGGGTTCGATTCCCGGTCGGGTCAATGTAGAAAACGATCTTTTCTATATTGTCTCGGGTCTGGGTGTTGTGAAACCACCGTTGTGTCTGATTTCCATAACACAAGTGCATTGGCTACTTACTTTGGGATCAGAGTAATGTATGTGATTGGTGTCCAATTTATAAAAAAAAAGTGTAAAACTAAAATAAAATCATTTAAATTCAAATAACTAGCTATTTTGATCTATTGCTCCATAGTCTAAACATACTCGTATAAGCTCTCTTTTTTGCCTTTCTATCACTTCCTTCGCGCCGCCAGCATTTTCTTTGTATAGACCTATGGTTGACTGGTAAAGAATGCTTTTAGAATTAAGTCCGCCATATGTACTTTTTGTTTGTGCATGAAGTGTTTTAAATAAAATTACGGTTTTTCGATCAGCCCACGTGTCCTGACGCGAGTTTCACATTTTTCCCCCATCCCACAAAAGTGCTCAACGCCGCTAAAGAAGTTTTTACTTCAAAAATAAATATAAGCATCATAACTAAGTCTAAACCCAACCAGATATAGAATAAAGAGACAACCTTATTCGAATAAAAAAAAACTATTTTACATTTATTTTCCAGCAAACAAACATATCTCGATGAAAAAAGTAGGAACAAAATATTATTGACCGTGAAAAAAATTTGACAGATTATATCAATGATTATTGCTTATAACCTCGTCTGTTTTTTGCAATCGATAATCTATGTCCGATTTTAGCAACAAAAAAAATGATAGTGGAATTTTACAAGAATACGTCTGTGCTAAAAATACATCTCAAATTGGCATGTGAAATATGATTTTAATGACTTGCAATTAGAGTTGAGTTCTGTTCGGTTGAAAAAAGCTAGGTCAAAATTCTGCTTCTAATTATAGATTTTGTTTTTTGAGGTCAGAGACTAGTTGTATGAATATAATATATTATGATTTTGAATGGATAACGATCAAAGAACATTCGCGAGTGACAGCGGAAGTTCTGAAGGTTTTTTTTTTACTTTTTTGTTTGTTCGCAAGTAAATACCTAGGTGATGTAAACGGAAAATCTGGATAGTAATAAGTCGATTACTATTTTTAAACTTTTTAGCAATAATACTAACTAATCTATACTGTATCACAAAGCTGAAAAGTTTGTATGTTTGAACGCGCTTATCTCAGGAACTAATGGACCGATTTGAAAAATATTTTTGTGTTTCTTTGCTTATTTATCGAGGAAGGCTTTAGGCTATAAAAAATCACGCTACGACGGGAGGGGTGCGAGAAAACTAAATTCGCGCGGACGCTGTCGCAGAGGACCACTAGTTTATCATTATTTAATTATGCGATAACCATTTTATAACCATCTTCAGAGCTATCACCCTCCTTTTTTGCAGTCGGCTAATAATCGCATGTCGTTAAAAGTTACTTAGTTCCTCCTTCAATATATTTCTGAGTCACCTTGGATGTAACCGCTATTACTTGTTATATCAGAATATTCCATTCAAAGTCATACAAATTATATGGAACGGAGAGTCCGTCAGAGAGTTTCTATAGTAATTTGAATCACGTTTTATTGATTAATTTTCTAATTGATTTTTATTGTGAATCGGTGATGATATTGAAGTTTAAAAATTTTGCTAGAACTAATATGTACTCACCTACTTTTATTTTTTATAAAAGTAAAAAATAAATTCAAAGATTTTATTCCACCATGTATACCACTGATACTTTAAATTAGGCAGTTATGATAAAAATGCATATAAATGGAATATACCAATAATTGTCATTAAATTAATAACAATAAAAAACCTAAAACCAATGCCATAGCTTAACTATTTATAATCTGTGCTATTAATGTAATCTATAAAAAAATATGACTTAATATTTTTGTATTTATTATGTCACACATAAGTGCTGGACAGAACTAAGTAATTACATTTTATTGAGTTTTTAGTAACAAAACGCGATTTTATACGGTCGTACGTGCCTTTCCGCAGATAATAACGATAAATCGATTGAAACCTGCTGATTTTATCGTTATGAAACAAATGTCTTATGTCAAACGTGATACATTAAGTAAAAGAGATATTAAGTTGACTGCTCAATCAAAAATGCTACCAACGTTTTACTATTTGCCATTTTTTTATGGTTTCACTATGTCAAAACAACAGTTTCAAATCAACTTCTCTTTCACTTAATAATTTCTTAACTCCTTTGTTAAACTTATCAAGGGCATACGAAAAAGATTTCTATTCTTTAGTTATGTTTTAGTAATTTTAAGAGGTCACTTTGCAATTTGAGCAGTGAATTTGGGCATTTTCAATCGAAGACTGATCATTTATTAAATAAAACCGACCAAGTGGGAGTCGGACTCGCGCACTGAGGGTTCCGTTGGCAACTTTAACTGAATTAGGGAATCCACTTACTTCCACTTAGTAAAATACTACAATATTTTGTTGAAAGCAAACATAACTTTGTTTTTCATAGTGTTTGTATGAAGAAGAAAGTTTTTTTTTGCGGTTGTGTAAAATGTGCTATTTCTCAAAAACTTCACGTTCGATCCCGTCCGAACCAATTTTCGTTAAAGGTATTTGTTACCACTTTGGAAGCGTCTAGCTGTGAAACGTTAGACTTTAAAAGAAAATAGTTTTAGGAACCTCTATGTCATTTTAAGAGACCTATCTATAGACAACCCACACGCATACGTTTGACAAAAAAAAAACGGTTTTAGTTTCATGTATGGGAGCCCCCCTTAAATATCATTATTTGTTATTTCTTGTATGAGAATCGTAAGGCGGTTAACAGGATACATCTTCTTACCAAAATTCAACGCTGTGATGCTTATAGTTACAGAATAAAGTGGCTGTGACATACGGATGGACAGTCAGAGAGACAGACAGACTTGACGAAACTATAAGGGTTCCGTTTTTTGCCATTCGGCTATGGAACCCTAAAAACAACTTTTGACAATTTTCGAGGAAGACTAACAATATTAATGATAGAGAAATGAGAGCGAAATATCAATGCAAAAAAGCGTTTTTGATAAAATTAAACCTAACCAAGAAAATATCTAGATTGGAGACCCTTCGACCAAAGACACCGCGCAAAACGTCCACAAACAAGATGGACAGACGACCTTAGAAAGATCGCAGGATCAAACTGCATGCAGACCGCCTGTGATCGGTCGCTGTAAAAAACTGGGGAGGTATTATTTATAAGCTTCCGATGTGTCCGATATATTTAAACGGTGCCGAAATATCAAATAATAAGGTAGGTACATGGAAACAAACCCAAGATAAGACAAAAATAAGAACAAGAAAAAAATGTGTTAACAATTAACTAACCAACTCATTTTAATTACTTACAGAGTTAAAAAATATATATTAATGCTAATTATAACATCAGTGTCTGAAGACGACAGTCTTCAACCAATGTGTGTGTCCAGTGATGACATACGGATCCGAAACAGGGTCTCTAACTATGGGCCTCATAAAGAAGCTCAAAATCACACAACGAGCGATGGAGAGGGCTATGCTGGGTGTTTCTCTATGGGATCGAATCAGAAATGAGGAAATACGTTACGTAGAGTAACGAATATAGCCTTGAGAACTAGTAAGCTCAAGTGACAGTGGGCAGGGGACATGGCGCGAACTACTGATGACCGTTAGGGCAGGAAAGTTCTAGATTGGAGACCCTTCCCAAAGACCCAGCGCAGGACGTCCGCCGACAAGATGGACAGACAAGACGACATACCAGATAAAGATCGCAGGATCAAACTGGATGCAGACCGCTCACAACCGGTCACTGTAGAAAGCCGTGGGGAAGGCCTATGTTCAGCAGTGGACGTCCTTTGGCTGTTAATGATAATAATAGCTTCGTTTAAAGTCTTTCACCATTACTGTGGCGCCAAGGTCATACTTTTATTCAAGACCAATTAACAAATCGCTTAATTGTGCAAGTGTTTGGAAATATGCTGGTTTTGTAAATAGCCTTGAATTCTTAAAGGGCAAAATGTAAGGCCCTTAGAAATGTTAATAGAGAAATTATAGAAGTGTTGTAATTTATTAATGAGCTAATTAATTTTAAGTAAGTTCTCAATTAAATCTCTATTTTTGCGTGCTGATGGTTATTGAGTTAAAAAGAATATCAGTAAATAAATAGATAAAAATATTGGACACCACGCCCATAGCTCTGATTACAAAGTAAATAGCTAATGCACTTGTGTATTGTAAATCAGAAAAAACGGTGGTACCACAACACCCAGACGCGAGACAATGTAGAAAATTATGATTTCTATATGTGTGATAATTACAATAATGTATTGTGAAACTTGGACTTGGCTCCTGTAAGGGTTGTTAAAGCAATACAGGAAGTATCGATACATTTGTGAATACTTATACTGGTAACTATCGATAACATTATCGATATTCTCCTATCGATTTTTGGTAATGGCGGCCTCTCTTAAGAGAGGCCAGGTACGCAGGAGATATTTATAGTGGCCAGATGTGTGTGCAATACACAAGTGCACTCTCTATTCCTTTACTCTCATTAATTCAGTGAGACGGCAGTCCCTTCTATTCCTTCACTCTCATTAATTCAGTGAGACGGCAGTCCCACAAAGTGGTATGCGAGGCAAATAAGTCAAATTGATGTTGCTTAATTAAAAATAAAGAATAAATACTGTAAGAAATGAAAATTTAGTCGTACCAATCCGACGATGATGATAAAAACATGTTTAGGCAAATAATAAAGCTGGCTGGTTCCTATTCAGCATAGATTGCTAACTAAGCCAGCATCATAGCCACCTTCTACAAGAAACAGATTGGTTATAAGTATGTTTCTTATGATATCTTGGTTTTTACATAGTATAATGAATGTGTATTAGGTTATTCTACTTTTTCTTCTTCTCTTTTATCGCTAATCGGGATGTCACTTCGCCAATGTCACGTTACTCTAGGTTTTACACTGTTTGTGGAGAATGAGTCAATGTTAGTCTGTACTACTTGTTACTTTCTAAAACAAACACAAAAAATAAAGTATAACATAACATATAATATAGGGATGCAAACAAAAGCAAGAAGTTTAAAGGCTGAAAGAGGGGAAAAAGGGAGCTGTTAAGAATATGAAGTTAAAGTTATATTTTAAGGTTATTCTATTTTCTGTGCGTTTTATCGACTAAAATATCGATAGTTTTGTCACCTTACTATTCCTTATCAAAGCTCGTGAATGACCCCATTCACTCCAGTTTTTTAGGTGAATGTCCATCACACAGTAAATAAGAGAATAATAGCAGTTGTTATAAATCATTCGATATTATCAAACAGCTCGTGACATGATACTATCTGTTTTAATACATTGACATAATATTAGTAATATTTTGCAAGACACATGCTAGTTAACTCAGTACCGTTACCACAGAAAATATAATACAATATAGTATTGTAGTTGTATATAGTGGTTTTACTCGGTAGTGACGACGTAAAAAAAGTCTATGGAGAAATACACAGCGCCTCAAGCGGTCACTTGCAGAACTAAAATTTTCCATACAAAAAAGTTACTTCGTCGCTAGCTAGTAAAATCGGCATAAACTAACGGTACGGTACAGACTAAAACACATTTAGCACATCCATTTTTTCTGTGTGGAATCGCAAGTTTTTTACTTTGGATTTAAAATCGTAGGTGCTATTTTTTGTAGTAATAACTCTGTTCTGGCATATATTGCGTAGAACTTGGGGTTGAGACAGAAAAGTTCTAGATTGGAGACCCTTTATTCAAAGACTTAGCGTAGGAACGTCTGACAAGAAAAACGAGCTTGTCAAGATTGCAGCATCATATTCGATGCAGACCGCTTATGATCGGTCGCTGTGGAAAACCGTGGGGGAGGCCTATGTTCAGCAGCGGACGTCATTTGGCTTAGTATTTCTTTTGGGGTTTTATTTTTCGAACTTTTACGAGAAAGATTTCGACGACCTCCGTGGTGTAGTGGCTAAGCACGCTGGGTTTCAAGGCGTCGTCGCTTTGAGGTCCCAGGTTCGATTCCCGGTCGGGTCAATGTAGGAATTATAATTATTTATATTGTTTCGGGTCTGGGTGTTGTGGTACCTACTTACTTTGGATCAAAGCAATGTATGTGATTGGTGTCCAAAATTTAAAGATGTAATTTACGAAAATTAACTTCAGTTCAAAATGGCGCTTCAATAATATTCTCTCGCGTGGAATTTGACAGCTTTTGACGTTTCCTATCAAATTACTTACTGTTACGAATGACAATAAAAGTAAATACCTGTTTGATGGATTCATTATGTTTTACAATGATAAGTTGTTAAAACCAGTTGTTTTACGTAATGATACGCCTGCCGTGTTTGTGTGCTGTATATTTCCATGTTTCGTCGTTTAATGTAGTTTGCTTTGTCATGATCGTGTTTTACTTTGTAAGAATTTATTGATGGATATAAAGTTGTAACAATTTTTATTTTTTCATTGGGTATTATTTAAGGTTACATTCCTTGTTTTTTAATTTACTACAAAATAATATTCTTCCTACTCAATGTTGACCTGCCTATTTAGTTCAATATTAAAAATACATAATATTAGTTTATAAAAAAACAGAAAAAAATAATATTAAATTCAGACGTAATTACACAAATCAATTACATTAAAAACCAAGTAATTAAATAAAATAACAAACTAATTGTTTATAAAAAAATATGTCTCACAGTTGTAAACATCAACTATTTAGAGAATAATATTATAATTGTTTTTTTTTAAATAAGTTCAAAATTGTATAAAAACGGCGGGAATTTCTTTGTGCGAGATAGGAAATGACGATCACGTCGTAATGCGCATGCGTTATAATCGCGTCGAGGACGGTAGATGATAATAAATGAGACGCGTTCCCATTGTTTTTTTTTACTAGACTAGACTTTATTTTTATTTTTACGAAGTCAGTTATTTGATAAGGAGGTTTTGTAGTCACAGTTTGTTCTTATCACAGTAATTATCACGTCTTTTATCACCAAAAGCCATTTACGTTAATTTTATAAAAATGCTGGCCACTTACAAAAACAAATTTTAACCAATGAAAAAGCACTGTTTAATGAAGATTAGTAAAATAATACCGCTTTTCAAAGCGGGTGACAAAAGTGACCCCTCAAACTTCCGGCCAATATCGATTCTGCCAGTCTTGAGTAAAATATATGAAAAGATTATATTCAATCAAATTTTAGCACACTTTTCATCGAACAAGTTATTACATAACAAACAATTCGGTTTTACTAAAGGAAGAAGCACCACGGATGCAGGAGTTGCTCTTTTAACACATATATTTGATGCTTATGATAATAGGCATGATGCTTTAGGGATTTTCTGTGATCTATCGAAAGCGTTTGATTGTGTGGATCATGAAACATTACTTAAAAAAATATGTCACTATGGGGCATCATTGAACTCGTTAAATTTAATTAATTCATATCTTTCAGGTAGAATGCAAAAAGTATGTATAAACAGAACTGAGTCTTCTGGAGCACCTCTAACAATGGGTGTGCCCCAAGGATCTATATTAGGACCTCTTTTATTTTTAATATATATAAATGACCTCCCGCATTTTGTGGGGAATCTTTGTGATATAGTTTTGTTTGCAGATGATACTTCACTTATATTTAAAATTCCAAGAGGTGAAGGAAATTTTGACGATGTAAATAATACTCTTTCGCAAGTATTACATTGGTTTACTGTTAACAATCTTCTTCTGAATGGAAGTAAAACTAAATGTGTAAAGTTTACAATGCCTAATGTCCGACAGGCATCAACTCAGGTTAAGATAAAAGACAAACCGCTTGATACTATTGATTCCACAACATTCTTGGGAATCACTTTAGACTCCAAACTACAATGGGGTCCTCATATAGAGGCCTTGTCAGGAAGACTAAGCTCAGCTGCTTTTGCTGTAAGGAAGATAAGACGTTTGACTGATGTAGAAACAGCTAGGTTAGTTTATTTTAGTTATTTCCATAGCTTGATGTCCTACGGCATTTTACTGTGGGGCGCGGCTGCTGATGTAGAGACAATTTTTGTGTTACAAAAAAGAGCCGTGCGAGCTATTTATAATCTTAAACCTCAAGATTCCTTACGAGAGGTGTTTAAAAAAATTAGAATATTAACTCTAGCCTCTCAGTATATTTACGAAAATTTAATGTATGTACGGAAAAATTTTCATTTATTCACGAAAAATAGTGACATACACAAATATAATACTAGAAATAAGGATAAGCTTGCTATTCCACAATTTAGGCTTCGAAAGGTTGGTAACTCTTTCATGGGGAAAGGTATAAAATTTTTCAATAAACTACCAGAACACATTATTAACTTACCGGTTAATAAATTTAAAACTGTTATTAAAGAAACCCTTATGACGAAAGGGTATTATAAAGTAGATGATTATTTAAATGATAATAATGTATGGACTTGCATGATCACTACAAACATTGTAAACCTTTTGAAAAGAGGCATTGACAATAGTGACTGAGTTTGTTGCGCAGCTTCTTCTCAGCACTAGCCCACAATTGTCCCGAAGCTGTGGTAGGGTTTATATTGGGACGTGTAAAAGTGCCCCCAGAGGGCCTATTTGCATAAATAAATGACTTTTACTTTTATGACTTTCACTGGCCGCTAAGAAAAAAAATAGAACTAAATAGTGATGTGTAAAGAAAAAATCGTATGACAACGGTTACACGTACTGTTTCTTGTCCGGTGCAATTATAGAGTGACGCGCGCAGATCTAGAATACAACAAAGGTGTTGTTTACACACGGTAATGACCGGCAGTTTAGGAATCCCGTATAATTTTGTTTTATTTTAGTTCTTTTGCGTCAGAATTTTCCGTTACCTGTTTCAGGTATAATTAAAAAAAAACATGCTATTTAGAAGAGTTTAAGTATGTGGCATATACTTTATTACATTAAGGGCAAATTTTTCGATAGTCAGATAAGAAATATTCGTCGAAAAAATACACCCATTACATGACATGACTATTGAAAAATGGGCCCTCAAACGTGAAACAAAAAACAATGTGAGATATTTTCTATTAAATCATCTAAACGCGGCTAATGAGACCATTAGCCGCGTGTAATAAATACAATTTAAAAAAAAAATGTTTATGTTCATTTGGCGCCCCAATATTAGAAGCCTTTAAAACTTATTAATGCTGCCAAGATTCACCAATCAATAATACAAAAACATACAAATAATCTTTTGGGCTTATTCGATAAGCCTAGGACGCGGAACCGACCAAATCGACGTTATATTTCAAGGCTCACGGCTATAAATAAAATATCGCATGATTTTAGCCTATTCTAGTATGCAAATGACATGTCACAGCTGGTGATTAAAAAAAATGTTATTAGGTCATAAACGAAGATAAGCGATAAACTGTGAAACCTAATGGAATTATTTATGATTAGGCTATAAAAAGGATTTTAAGATTCATATTTTATAACCTAATCAGAATCCTTTGACTGCTAAACAAAGGGTTTTGATATATTAAAACGTTATTTGTCTGAATCTGAACAGAAGTTATTTTTTTATTATTATTATCGTTTATCAAGATATTACTAACAGTTACATGAAATACGGTTTGAATTAATAATAGATAAGCCCTTTATTTAAAGTGCTTTGAAGTCATTTAACACCTTATTAATAAAAACAATTAAGAAAAAAAACTAGCTGTTCTTTCTCTTGAAAGAAGTTGGGATAAACAGTCCTGCTATTTTGGAATAAAACATGACCCCGAAAAATAACAGCCAAAGTAATGTGCAAAATTATTGTCATAAAAACAATAACCACTTACTTTCATTTCATTAAAGAAAATATTAAAATATACCGTTTAATTCTTAACGAGGTTTCTGTGAAATTAGAGCCTTATGAATGTTATCATATTTGTGTTAAAGAGCGTTGACCGCACTTTTTGCACACTTTAGTCCTAAATGATACTTAAAATAACTTTTTAGTCTGTGACTAAGTGTGTGAATGCTGAAAATAGCCGTTGAATTAATTACTAATTACAGTTTTAAAACGGTAGTTTTGCAAAACTCATATTTCATACTTTCTAACGAGATTTATATGTGTGTGATGAATTATTAATTTTCTGAATTGCAATTTGGGGCGAATATTTGATTAAATAAGGCTGTACGCTACTTGCACCTCATTTTTTATTTCGCCTTCTGACAATATAAAACATTTTTTCTGGCGGTGATGTTTATCAGTGATTATAAATTATCAGGCATCTCAAGCTGATTGACGCTTTTCCTACCAGACTTTCTCATCATTTCTGAATAGCCATGGCCTTGAATTAAGATTAATTGAAAACCACAACCGGCGAAATCCTGGGGGAGAAGAAAAAAGCTTAATAACGTAGTCGTCGCAACGAAAGTAATCAAAAGTTTAGGTCTGACATCCCTTGTAGGGTTAAAGCATTTAAATGAAAGGCTGAGGGTCTATAGGTATGGATCGTTTGGAGACACCAATTGTTTTAATGTGGTTGGGGTCTCAAACCCATTTTTTTTTTGGCTTTAATTATTTTCCTTCTTTCTATGTTCACTAACTATAGCTTTAATGTTGTTTACTGCTAACACTATTATGGGCTCTGCTATATATCATGTCAAAGCCCCGGTTCCTATCTTGCCTTTTCACAAAAATGGTTGAATTCCACTTGCCAACCAACATTTCGCAAATTCGACAAAAACAATTTTCTGCGAAAAGACAGAAAACCGAAAGCCCCATAAAGCACAGAATTGAATGAACGGAATGCTTTTTTATTGTTATCTGTTTTGTGTGCTATGATTATTGATATAAAATAAAATAAACCGACATCGGAATAGCGAGGTTTTGACAATCCTATCCCCTGACATTGGCCACGACCAAAAAAGCAACAAATACTTAATGATTCTGTAACGATTGAAGTTTGGCTAAGAAATTGAAAATTTGGATGAATGAAAAATAACTCTGATAAGTAGGCCAAGGCTCATTCATCCAAATTTTCAATTTCTTAGCCAAACTTAACATTTTATATGACCTCATTTTATATTCTTGACGATAAATTTTAAACCGATCTTTACTTTGAACGAATAGGTATGACTTATATAAAAACATTCTTATAATTTAATGTGTTCTCCTATTAGTCGGTGCGTGATTTAATTTTGTATCCATCTCTTCAAGAAGATAAAAAGATCTAGAAATAATCTGTGCGATAATATACTTGGGTGTATTCCTAATTGTTATGTCAAGTGGAAAATTATACTAAGAAAGATATTTTATCAATGTTGCAATGTGATGACTATAATGTTGATTATCCGTTCGGAAAGAATGTATGCCTTTGTGGTTTACCAAGTACTTACAAAGAAAAAATCTAGGCGATCTACAGTTAAGAAAGACAGGACATTATTTTGTTTATTGCAATATCTAACAAAAACAAAGGAACGCAACCCACGATCAGCACTTAACATATACACAAAAATATAATCTACAGTTTACTAAGTATATTTAGATTTTTTTGCAGAAAAAAAACAAATAAACTTACATTTTGGCTGCCTCCCAACATGTCCTTTTCTTCTTTGCTCAAACAATCTGTTAATAATCGCATCTTTTCTCCCATTGAAGTCCAAATCATCATTAAACTTATTGTTCAGTCCTTCACATTCCGCGTAGTTATCATAATTATTTATATCACATTTTTTCAATCTGTTATGTGACAAATCACCCAGTTCCCGGTCACTGGTATTCACATTAGAATATCGCCGTGTCCCCACCCTATTCCAAATTTGAACAAAGTCCTTCATTTCCAAAAATAAATATCACAACAATCCAAAAAATACGTCCACACAAGTTGTTTCAATACAACAAACTAATCACGTTTTTACTGATTTTTAATTACGCCAAACTAGATATTTGTGATCAATTCCGTGATTATAAACACGTTTGTAATTATTTTGAAATTCCGTAAACAGTTAACACAATGTCACTATTGTCATTCACTTAAACTAGACAGTCACATCATCAAAATCACACATAAAAGTATCACAATAAAATCACGTGATATTTTGAGATCGAAATACTGGCGCCAAAC
Source organism: Pyrausta purpuralis (assembly GCA_963924145.1). Classification (NCBI taxonomy): domain Eukaryota; kingdom Metazoa; phylum Arthropoda; class Insecta; order Lepidoptera; family Crambidae; genus Pyrausta; species Pyrausta purpuralis. Next base: position 12,203,246 of record OZ001669.1, on the reverse strand, counting down.
AGTCTGTCGACGATTAAAAAACTGTCACATTGACGTTTATTTTGGCGCGCGAACGTTTTGTCACAGACTAAAAAGGTAGTGGCAAAGAGGTTGCATGCGCGGCAAAGCAAGTCGTCGAATGAATGACTACCTAATGGGTAGCCGCGCGGTTTTCTCGAGCTTATATCAATTTTGCAAGATTGCGCACGTATGGTGAGGTGAGTAATGCAGGAGGAACGGGTTTGAAAAATACGCATGGTTTGGTTCCAGCATGTTCTGTGGTGTTTATGTGCAATGCGCCATGGTACTTTTGGTAAAAAAATATGGCTTAGCGAAAAGACAAACAAAAAAATATGACAAAATACCTACGAGAATAAAAATTTTCCAGTGCCGCTTTCCTGTTCTGTATGAAAATCAGTCTCTTGTTCACATTATTTTTCGAAAATCTTAATTAAACAATGACAGAAGATGCGAGTATCATTGTAACTAACATTAATGTAAACTCACATGTTAAAATGTTCACAATTACTTGGCGAAATAACCTGTGTAAGTTTATAAACATGTATATGACACTGTTGGGATTTATTTTCTCTCATTAAATGTAATATATAGATAGACGAAACCTTGCCTCTAACACAATACTCTTTTGATATGGTAGAAAAAAAAGACTACGATAAAAACATCTTAAAATAAAATAAACCAAGCAAACAAGCAAACTAATCATACGTTCAAAGGATACATGACAAAATAATTAATCAGATATTATATGGAAATAAGTTACGATGTTAAAATATTCCAGCCTCATTATTAAAGCCATATAAAACAATCTCTGTCTTCTATTTTTATGCGGAAATGATACAATTTGTGGTTTTGAATGAATGCGGATCAAATATAGTTTTAAAGGGAAACCCATATAAACAATAATTTAAAACCTTTCTACGTCATACATTCGATGCAAAGCCTTGGAATTAAAATAAGAAAGTTATAACTTTAAGTCCTGGTTAACGTTTTTTCCCGCGATTAAAAATAGTAATGTCAATCTGGTATGACGTCATGCCTTTCTCAAATAATTTATTCATTAACAACAAATTATATAAAAACATTTTTGAATTATTTTCTAAAACACGTGAACAAACACGTTTTCGAATCTGCGATCCTTTGATATCAATAGAAACTTCCGTGTCACAACAACAAAACATCTTGACGTCAATATAAAAATATATTTTTAAAATACGGTGCAGTTTTCAATTCTATAGTTTATATTAGCGGACACAATAAATTTTGTTTCGTCCCCAGTCCCGTCCGGCCCGTAATTTGACGGTGACGTTTTTAATAAAATAAAAATCATGATAATCGGTCCAGTCGCTCAATTTCATTAATTACTAATTAATCGCGGTCCCAGCGAACATCGTTTCGCCCCGGCCCCGTTCCGCCTCAGCACCGGCCCCATCGAACGAAATAAAAAGTTTCCTATGTTGGTTCTAAGCTACCTCCCCACCAATTTTCAGTCAAATCGGTTCCGCTGTTCTTGAATATGTTATAAGTAATTTAAATAACACGACTTTCTTTTATATACATAGATATTTATTTCATAAGATAACAAACACAACAAAAAATAATCAGCGTAATCGGTCCAACCGTGCACGCGTAATGTCGTGACCAAGGCAAACAAGGATTCATTTTTATTTAGAGATTAAATTATGACAAAACCAAAAAGATTTGAGTTATTCCTTTAAGTGAGTTAGGCTTCATTGCACCAAGTTTGACAGATTTCAAATTCGGTTTATTTAGTATGATGATAGTTTGTTAATAAAGCAAATTATCAGTAAGGTTTCTTCATAAAGATTCAGCTTTTAAAATCGAAGGATCGCCTTTTACACTTTAAGATGACGAGTTATGTAGTCAATTCGTCAATAAAGCAAAATGTATGTTTTTGTGAACACCTTTAAACTAATTAATTAAATACAATTACATTAGCTGTTTCAGCTTGGCTAAGTGAGTTGTCACCTTAAGAACTTCACAGTTGTTTCCGATCAAAGTCCATACAAAACCTGATCTTAAATCGATTGGGAAACAATAAACTAGTTTTGGCAGTCTAAAGTCCAAGTCCGTGACATTTATAAAATAAAATTTCCATTAGGACTAATATAGTTATATGACGGCCAGTTTTGCAATGTCCTTATAAATTCTAGGTAATAGCTGTTTAATACTTTGTGCGAAATAACGTTCCATATTTACTGCCGACCTCCGTGGTCGAGTGATTAGCACGCTGGTTTCAAACGTCGCCATCTCGTGAGGTTCCGGGTTCGATTCCCGGTCCGGTCAATGTAGAAAACGATCTTTTCTATATTGTTTCGGGTCTGGGTGTTGTGGTACCACCGTTGTTTCCGATTTCCATAACACAAGTGCTTTAGCTACTTAGCTTGGGATCGGAGCAATGTATGTGATGTTGTCAAATATTTATTTATTTATATTTTTATTTAAATAATTTGTTGGTTAGCGCTTATTGGTCGATGGTAAAACTGCTCTTTATATTATTTGATAGGTCATTGTAAGTAATAATAATAATAGTCCTCCTAGCCGATTTCGACAAAGGTGGCCGTCACAACGACTAACCGACTGCGCGGGACATATTATATTGCACAAGTGTGTGCGCAAACACAGGTGCACTCTCTATTCCTTTCACTCTCATAGCCCGATGGGACAGCAATCTGACACGAGTCCAGACGCAGGATCAGCTTTACGTGCTTTTCCGAGGCACGGGGGTGAAACACCGCCAACTTCCAAACTTCGGGCTACCCTAAGAATTTCTGAACAGAAAACTCAGGTATATATTTTTGGGAGCTCTTACGCAACCGTCGCTTTAAAGTGCGACCCTCTTACCGCTGCGCTACCGAGCCAGTTAGTATACAGGGTGAAATTTTAATCACTGACCAAATTTTGTGTGAAGACTCCACTGATGAATATAAACAACTTTTACTACGAAAGCAATAGTGAAATCGAGAAAAAAACAATCAGCTGTTCCGTACAAAAGCTCAATTGGCGTGCGGTCAAAATGTATGGAACAGCAATTTTTTTTCTCGATTTCAATATTGCTCCCATAGTAAAAGTTGATCATATTCATCAGTGGAGTCTTCACTTTAAATTTGGTCACTGATTAAAATTTCACCCTGTATAAGAACTGCCTGTAAATCGTTAGAATGGACCTATAAATGTCACTGCGCGGTGAGAAAGTGTGCAAAAAAGCACAACTGGAATCTCTAATATATAAAATTCTCGTGTCACAGTTTTCGTTGCCATACTCCTCCGAAACAGCTTGACCGATTTTGATGATTTTTTTTGTGCTTATCCGGTATCTAAGAGAATCAGTCAACATCTATTTTTCATCCCCCTAAATGTTATGGGTAGTCCTAAATTATAATTTTATTTTTTGGACAAAATTTTTAATTTCTATTTTTTTATGATACAACATACAAAAATACATACAATCCTAAATTTTCACCCTGCTACGATCAACCCTTATTTTTTAATAGCCATTTTAGTAATTTAAGGGCGAAACAAAATTCGCTGGGAATGCTTAACTTTAAAATTACGGGACTTGACTGGATGGGGCTGGGGTGGGACGGGGCTGGGGGCGAAACAAAGTTTGCTGGGTCCGCTAGTTTATATATAAACCATAAGTTTTTCCATCTGTGTCCAAATCAAAGAAATTGTCATTAACAGAAAGAGATATTTAACCTAGAGTTAGCGAACCTGCAAGTTAAGTGAAAGTGGCCCTAGATGATTGATGAATTACAAAATTTTAGCAAACAATATTAAACCGACTGAAAGAAGGGTTATCAGTTCAATAGATCGGACAAATACAAGTAAGATTTTAAAAAAAAACATGTTATCTTTGATACACGACCTTATTGGCTTGTACGGTAATCGAACCCGGTTCTTTTCAGACCGGTATCTTAACCACTGATCCATCAAGCGACCTATATCATTCACTAATATAACCGGTGTTCGATTAACAATTTATATCAAACCAGATTCCGGTGGTTTGTTATTCAGGTTATTCCTGAAAGTAAATAATGCAGTATCTACCACGTTTTAAGTGAAAATATGTAACGGGGAAGTAAATAATGTTTCCTAGAAAATATATTTATGTATTTTTTTTGTATTAAGATTGGTAAAAAAAGAATGAGACATTAAAATAAGAGAGTTAAAACCGATGACTTTGATGATCTTTAAAAAAAATGATAATAGAAATGAAAAAAAAGGCCTTTTTTTCATCAATGTTCAATCAATAATGATATATTCCTGTTTTTATACTGTAATAAATGCGAGTTAATTATTATTTTGTTTTTACAGTGTTTTGTCACTATACAAACTTAATAATATAAATAGCAAATTGCACTTGTAAAAAGCAACTTTGGCTGTTGTGACAGACGAGGAATCGAGCCCCGTGTCTTACGCAATCCGGGCGTATACAACAGCCAAAGTTGCTTTTTACAAGTGCAATTTGCTATTTATATAAATGCGAGTTGTTATAACTACTTATAGTGAAGCTACACCAAGCAAAAAACGAGTCTCAACTTTATGACAGGATTGTGACGTATTCCTTGAAAATTTAATGTCGTCGAACAATGATTAAACGAAAAGCGAAAAAAAAATTTTGACAAACTTATGGTGGATAGGTCTTTTAAAATGACATAGAGGTTCCTAAAACCAATTTCTTTTATAGTCTAACGTTTGATAGATAGACGCTTCCAAAGTGGTAAAAGGGCTGAAAATCATATTATGATTTTACAAATACTTTCAACGAAAATCGGTTTGGATGAGATCGAACAAGTTGTTTTTGAAATATGGCACATTTTCAACAACCGCAAACATAACTTTGTTCTTTATACTAACACTATGAAAAACAAAGTTATATTTACTGTCAACAAAATTTTGTGGTATTTTAACTAAGTGGAAGTAAATGGATTCCGTAATTCAGTTAAAGTCAGCACGGAACCCTCAGTGCACGAGTCCAACTCGCACTTGGCCGATTTTTTTTCGAAATTTTATTCTCTCAAATAGTATTTCACACCAAAGTTATAGGTATTATTTCTTATACCCTCGCAAACGTTCGGATTTCACATATAATAGACGACCTCTGTGGTGTAGTGGCTAAGCACGCTAGGTTTCAAGGCGTCGCCGCTCCAAGGTCCCGGGTTCGATTCCCAGTCTCGATATATTGTCTCGGGTCTGGGTGTCATGGTACCACTTTTGTAATACAAGTGCATTGGCTGCTTACTTTGAGATCAGAGCATAATTAAAAAAAACTGAAAGCTTGTAAAATACCTAATAAACATTTGCACTATGTAATCATATGATAACACACAAGAATGATAAAATAATGCAGTAGGCATATGCAGTAATTGCAAGAAAAACACTACCGGAATACCATTTAAATATCATTATACCTTATAGGATGTCACTTAACTACACAAACCCTAAAAACCAGTATAATCTGAACTGTCTAACTAAATACTCAATATAAAAGAAAAGTTCAAGTTATACTGAATGTGCTATGAGATCTTATCCCTTGAGCGATTACGTATGGCTATTGCAATTGTTAGTAACGAAATCACTTATTATCATTGTTGACAACTCTCTATCATTAACCAAATTAAATAATTTAAATAAATGTACATAAAAAAAAAAATTAAGAGCTGGCAGCTACCTCGAACAAAAAAATAGTCTTGCTAATCAAAAGGGGAACGCTGTCAGTATTTTTGGAACCTTACCTAAAGAGACTCCTTTTAACGATATATTTTAGATTTTAAATTATATTCTTAAGACCTTATTTAATATTTTTTTTAATTGCTAGTTATTACACAAGATTGCATAATGTAATTGTTTGCTGTCCTTGATAAAGTGTGCCCATTTATGCTAGTCAAAAAATCTAAACTCCCTGATATAATGTCATATTGAAAGTCATGGTTAGGCATATTTAAATAATATGGTAAGGTTGTCATGTAATTTCATAATTATTAAAGTAAAACGGTAACGAATCTCGAATAGATAGATATTATGGAAAGTAGTCAGATCTTCACATCAATTATTAAAGAGAGCTGATGATCTTCAAACGGCTGATTAGGTCATAGGTATCATTCCATATACTTTAAATATCATTGAAGTAACGCGGTGCAAAATTTCGAATCGATCAGACAGCTAGAAATTAGAAAGGAGCTGAAAATATTTTCATAAAATATGGTTTAGAAGAGGTGCTCGTAGCACAGTGGTAGCAGCGCTTTGGTAGTGATACCGAAGTGAAGCAATCTACAGCGCGGTCGTGTTTGGATGGGTGACCATTCCGACCACATAAGCGACGTACATCACGAGCATCTCCGTGCTTCGGAAGGCACGTTTAGCCGTTGGTCCCGGCTAATATCGGTTGATATTAGCCGTTAAGACAGAGGCCTTATGGGCGGATGGCTCGAACTACCTCATAGTTGAGGTAAGGCCTTTGCCCAGCAGTGGGACGTTACAAGCTAAAAAAAATGGTTTAGAACTTGTAAAGATCGCAGGATCAAACTGGAAGCAGATCGCTAGTGAACGGTCGCTGTGGAAAGCCGTGGGGGAGGCCTATGCTCAGCGGTGAACGTCATTTAACTGATAATGATTGTTTAGAACGCTCGAGATAAAATTATCTACAACACAAAAACGGAAATCGGTTCATCCGTTTGGGAGCTACGATGCCACAGACAGATACACAGAAAGACACGTTAAAATTAAACATCTCTCTTTTTGAGTTAGGGGTTTAAAACGCCTTCAAATTACTATCTACAAAGCTAAAAATAACGCTTTTGGGTGGTATTTAGAAGAGAAAATAACATTTTTAGTCAATACTTGAAGTGGCAGACCGTTGCTGTCCATTAAGCTTGACATCCTGCACTGAATTTAAATGAATTAGATTCTTCTAACAAAAGACTTAAAGCAGCAACAGTTTTTTTTCTTTTTTACACGATTGCAATCGCATTGCGATTGCTGTTACGTAATACACCCGTCGTACTTTGACTAGGAAATACATTTTTTTCTAATCCTAGGGTATAGGAAGTGTCTGCATGTAGGTCAAAGACCAGCCTTAATTATGCTAACAGGTAAACTAGTTTAAATACTAAATAAACACATGAGCATACAACACTACTGCTTGCCTGCGACTTTAACGTAGGCATGAGCAATTTTTTTTCGATAGGTAAATATAGCAGTACATTGTATCTATACCTCGAGAGAACGGGTGGACTGATTTTCATGATTTTTAACCCCCGACGCAAAAAGAGAGGGGTGTTATAAATTTAACGTGTCTGTCCTGTGGTAGGTATCGCTCCTTATCGCATGAACCGATTTTCATTTAGCGTTTTCTGTGTCATAGATAACTTTATTTTATACTTTATTTTTTGACGACCCGTCTGGTGTAGTGGTCGAGAAATCGCCTACTACGCAGCGGGTTGCGGGTTCGATCCCCGCACAATACAAACATTTGTGTTCATGAACATGTCTGTTTGTATTGGTCTGGGTGTTTTCTATGTATATCATGTATGTATTTACAAACAAAAAGTATTTAAGTATTATATCCGTTGTCTGGCACCCATAACATAACACAAGCTTTGAGTAGCTTACTTTGGGGCTAGATGGCGATGTGTGGGAATGTCCAAAGGATATTTATATTTATTTATTTTTATACCGAGTGTTCATATCCATGTTTCATGCAAATCTGTTTAGCCATTTGATACATTTGCGACTGGGGTACTCTTTATAGAAAATGTAATAACGGTAAATTTGTTTTGACCCCAAATATTAATAACCATAAAACTGGGCCGGGGCGGGACGGGGGGAATGTCTTATATATAAATAAAAAAGTTGTGTTAGACACCACTTATAACTCCACGAGAATGGGTGGACCGATTTTCATGATTTTTACTTTGTTAGATTTGTTTTGGGCCAAAAGGATAATAAACAAAACCGGCCAAGTGCGAGTCGGACTCGCGCACTGAGGGTTCCGTGTCAACTTTAACTGAATTAGGGAATCCACTTACTTCTACTTAGTAAAATAACACAATATTTTGTTGACTGCAAATATAACTTTGTTTTTCATAGTGTTTGTATGAAGTACAAAGTTATGTTTGCAGTTGTTGAAAACATGCTATATCTCAAAAACTGCTTGTTCGATCTCGTCCAAACCAATTTTCGTTAAAAGTATTTGTTACGATCTATATAATATATTTTTTCAAAATTTACACTTTCTTGGTTTAGAAGTTAGATGGGGACGCCCATTTTACCACTTTGGAAGCGGATAGCTATGAAACGTTAGACTTTAAAAGAAAATGGTTTTAGAAACTTCAATATCAAATATATTTTTTTTGTTTTAGTTTCATGTATGGGAGCTCCCCTTAAATGATTTTTTTTTTTTTGAATGAGAATCGGTAAGCGGTTAACAGGATATCTATATCTTTCGACCAAATTTCAACAGTGTAATGCTTATAGTTACAGAACAAAATGTCTGTGACATACGGACGGACAGACAGACTTGACGAAACTATAAGGGTTCCGTTTTTTGCCATTCGGCTACGGAACCCTAATAAAATGGGCTCGGTGGCGAAACGGACTTCTGCTGGGTCCGCTATTCTAGAATATATAGGTATATCAGTACTACATAGATGACTAAACGCTTAGTTGCTTATTCATAACTTAACGGTGGGTAAACCCATTAATTTTCTAATGACATTGTATGCATAGCCTATTTTATAAATATATTACTACTACAATGCTTATTAGAAATAACATCTACATAAACTGAGCAAAATCCTTCGGTCATAATGAATCAGCACTTACTTGTCTCTTTCTCGCATAAGCTAATTGGCCGTGTGCGAAAGAGGTAGACACATATTTGACGTATATGGTCCTGTGGTTTTACTATATTTGTAAAATCAGTTAGCATTGTTAAATTGGTATTTTATTTGCTGTTTTAAAGTGGAAAATTTTCTCATGTAGGATCCTAGCTTACTTAGATAAATGTAAAAATAATAAATTTCCTATTTTAATAATTTTCGATTCCCTCTACTAAATCGCTGTTTAGAAAAATTGCGTTAAAATAAAATTCTGTAACATCCAATAATAAAGCTGGCTGGTTCCTAGCACAAAGGATTAGCATAGCTATCCAAGGCAACGAAGCCAGCATCATAGCCTCCTTGCCGCAAGGAAATGGTTTCGTTTTTGAATAGGTCGATTTTAAGTTATTTTTTATGTTGCATGTCTTAGTTTTATTTTTCTTGTTTGTTTTTAAAAACAATTGTCAGTTTTTATGTTTTGACGCTTAAACTTCTCATTATCAGCCAAAGGACGTCCACTGCTGAACATAGGCCTCCCCCACGGTTTTCCACAGCAACCGATCACAGGCTGTCTGCATCCAGTGTGATCCTGCGATATTTACAGGGTCATCTGTCCATCTTGTCGGTGGACGTCCCACGCTGTGCCAACGGCGATCAGTTCTTCGCGCTATGAGCGCCTCTGCTGCTTGACCTTACTGATTCTCAACTCAAGGCTATATCCGTTCCTTAGTTCTTCTACGTATCTCCTCCTTTCTGATTGGATCTCGTGGAAAAAACACCATATTAAATAGCCATCTGCATCGCTCGTTGTGTGATTTTGAGCTTCTTTATGAGCCCCATAGTTAGAGACCTTAAAGGCTTTATTATTACGTGCATAAATAGTCTATCCTTTTGACATTGTTGTCAGTTATATAAAAATTATACTATAGACTTATAAGTATACGCTTTCAAGTATAACTCGTACTATCATCTTTAATAATGTTATAATACAGAGTTTATAATGATATTAAACCACTAGATACGACACGGCCTTGCCCTAGTTATAACAACAATGACCTCTGAAATATTAGATTTCTTACACATTGAATCTTATTTGGATGTGACACGTTTTACAAAGAATAACATGGGTTGAGATAGCTGAAGTTGTGACTAATATCCGAACATATCACATAGAAGTTCGATTGATATTATTATTACCAAATTGAATGCAACTTTCCGTTCCATTTTTTATTATTAATATTTTATTGCACAAACAACATTTGTACAAAAAATGGCCATAACGCTATATGGCATTCTCTACCTTCGTAAGTTTTGGCTAAGCAGAAATGATATAATTTCATTTGATTTACAATTTAGTCTTGATAATACAGGGTGACTTTTTTATCAGTACCGAAATTTTGTGTAAAGACTCCACTGATGAATATGAACAACTTTAACTATGGGGGCAATAGTGAAATCGAGAAAAAAAAACAATTGGCGCGCGGTCAAAATTTATGGAACAGCTGTTTTTTTTTCTCGATTTCACTATTGCCCCCATAGTAAAAGTTGTTCATATTCATCAGTGGAGTCTTTACACAAAATTTCGGTACTGATAAAAAAGTCACTTGTAAAAAGCAACTATGTCAGACAAGGAATCGAACTCAGTGTCATACGATTATCCAGACGCATGACTCAGACACCGACACGTCCGAGGCAAGTCTGTTGAATTTTGCAAGTGAGGCTGCTTCACTCCATCAATATTACGAATAAGCTTATTGAGATTGTTTGTTTGTATTATTAAGTTTGTTTAGTAACCAAACGCTATTAAACACAAACATTTGTAAGCAAAAGGCGAAAATTTAAATCTAACCAGCAAAAAAAAAATTGTCTTTAATTAATAACTTAAATAACTGGCCATTTTTTTAAGAAATGAAATCGTGTAAAGAAAAGATTATAAAACCCCTAATAGTTAGTGATACACGTACTTACGTAAAATTAAATTAAAGATTTATCTTAAGACAACAATGCATTGATTTTCTTACCCTTCAATGAATTTATTATTGAATAAAGCTACTTTTAACTGTTTCGATGGCGCAGGCGAGGGCTGCGCTAGAGGTCCTGGGTTCGATCCCGGGTCGGGCCTAAAATATGTACCTGGGTTTTTCTGTTCAGAAATTCCCAGGATAGCCCGGAGTTTGAAAGTTGGCGGTGTTTCACCAACGTGCCTCGGAAAGCACGTAAAGCCGTTGGTCCTGCGCCTAATCTATTTCTGGTCGTATCAGATAGCTGTCCTATCGGGCTATGAGAGTGAAAGGAATAGAGAGTGCACCTTTGTTTGCACACACACTTGTGGACTTTAATATGTCCGGTGCAATCGGTTAGTCGTTGTGACTGGCCACCGTAGTCGAAATCGGCTAGGAGGACTATTAAAGGTACACTGACAGTCAACATACGTTACAGACAGCATGTGTATCAGCTAACACTAATAAAACAGTAAGAGACAAGACGACAACCTAAAATTAAAATTAGTGTACACAACATGTTTTTTTAACGAACAGATACATTTGAGGTAAAGTGACACAAAAGGTAAAGACACAGAACATATTTTTCTCTACTTGCAACTACTATTGTAAATAATAAAATAAATATTTGACAACATCACATACATTGCTCCGATCCCAAGCTAAGTAGCTAAAGCACTTGTATTATGGAAAATCGGAAACAACGGTGGTACCACAACACCCAGACCCGAGACAATCTAGAAAATATCATTTTCTACATTGACCCGACCGAGAATCGAACCCGGAACCTCACGAGACGGCGACGCTTGAAACCAGCATGCTAGCCACTCGACCACGGAGGTCGTCATGTGACAGTGACTCGCACGTCACTGTGCAAGGCAGAAGATTCCTCCGCCCCCAAGATTTGTGAGATTTCTTCCTAACATGTGGAGCACCTGCTGTTGAACACATCCACATCCCAGCCACTAATAATAATAATAATTATTGAATAATATGTCACATAACAGAGATGCATTTATGCCATAATAATATGCCATAACTCACACTTTTTGTTCAACTTAATAACACTTCTAGTTAATTATTAATCTTCTGAAGGTTTACCACAATGGAAGGTTTCATACAGAAGGAAATAATAGTTAATACTTTAATACTACTGTAGCGATACCATGATCTTACAACGGTTTCACTCGCTAGCGATGACGTAAAAAACTCTATGGAAAATTGCACAGCGCCTCTAGCGGTCACGGCAGAACTAAAATTGTTTAAAAAAAAATATGGTTGTTTGTAAAGTAGGTTTACGATCGAGATGTTTACGTGATAATCTCCATTCGTTTGTATGCCGCTAGAGTGAGAGAGACGGAAGATCGGTCCACTCACTCGAACGCTATGCCAGCCTCCGCTCGTGAGGATTCCGCGTGACAAGTTTCACGGAATGACTGGCAGCGCTCGAGATGAGACGGGAGATCGGTCCGTCTCTCTCTCGTTATACCTGCGATCGCGCTCGTGAGGTTTTGGTGTGGCACAAGTTTCTGAAAATGTCACCCGACTAAAACGATTTTAAACACGTTATCACGTCAAAAAAGTTAGGTCGTCGCTAGTGAGTAAAACCGTCGTCGCTTTCGAGTAAACTCATAGTAACGGTACTGATGTAATAGTTCACGGTCGAGATTTACAACTGTAGTTGTTGTATTAATGGGGTATACTTACATTGTTATCTATTGTTTTTACAATATAATTGGCGTGTTTAGGTGCACACACACAACACTCTCTCACAATCTTACAAATGTTGCATTATAGTTAAATAAATAAATATCCTTCGGACATTCCCACACATCGCCATCTAGTCCTAAAGTAAGCTACTCAAAGCTTGTGTTATGGGTGCCAGACAACGGATATAATACTTAAATACTTTTTGTTTGTAAATACATACATGATATACATAGAAAAGACCCATGTCTGTTTGTATTGGTCTGGGTAGACCAATACAAACATACATGTTCATGCACACAAATGTTTGTATTGTGCGGGGATCGAACCCGCAACCCGCTGCGTAGTAGGCGATTTCTCGACCACTACACCAGAAGGGTCGTCGTAGTTATTTAATTAGTACATACAACAATAAATAATATTACCTCTAGCCAATTTCGACTACGGTGGCCAATCACAACGGCTAACCGACTGCGCGGGACATATTATAGTGCACAAGTGTGTGCGCAAAACCAGGTGCACTCTCTATTACTTTCACTGTCATAGCCCGATGGGACAGCATTTTGACACGACCGGAGAGAGTTCAGGCGCAGGACCAACGGCGCAACGTGCTTGTCCGAGGCACGGGGGTAAAACACCACCAACTTTCAAACTCCGGGCTACCCTAAGAATTTCTAAACAGAAAAACTCAGGTACTACTAATAGGTAAAAATTTAACTCAGGACGACCTCTGTGGTGTAGTGGCTAAGCACGCTGGTTTCAAGGCGTCGGCACTCCGAGGTCTCGGTTTCAATTCCCGGTCGGGTCAGTATAGTATTTCTAGATTTACTCGGGTCTGGGTGTTGTGGTACCACCGTTGTGTCTGATTTCCATAACACAAGTGCGTTAGCTACTTACTTTGGGATCAGAGCAATGTATATGATTTTGTGTCCAATTTTTTTATTTATTTATTTAAATATTTTGGCCCGATCTGGGGATCGAACCCGGAACCTCTGGCGTAGCCGTCGCTTTGAAGTGCGACCCTCTTACCGCTGCGCCACCGAGGCAGTTATAATGTCTTAGTACACATAATACTATGTTTTGTACTAGTAACACTGATTTTGGCATTTTCAAGAGAAGAGTGATAGGCTGTTCTGGTCCGACATGCATGATGCATCATAAAAGTCATTTATTTACGCAAATATGCCCACTGAGGCACTTTACATTCCCAATATAAACCCTAACAGCTTCGCGACAATTGTGGGCTAGTGCTGAGAAGAAGCTGCGCAACAAACTCAGTCACTTTTATCAATGCATCTTTTCAAAAGGTTTGCAATGTTTGTAGTGATCAAATATACGTCTACTATGTAATACTCTTTCGTCAATTGTTTTTCTTTAATGACAGATTAAAAATTTACTAACTCGGTAAGTTTACAATGTGTTCTGATAATTTATTGAAAAATGTTATACATTTTCCCATGAAATCCTTACCACAATATCATCACTTACCACTATGATTAATCGCGGTCAAATAAAGATCGTTTATAAAAAACCGGCCAAGTGTGAGTCGGACTCGCACACTTAGGGTTCCGTGCCAACTTTTTTGGAAATTTCTGTAAGTCTAGGGAGATAGACGCTTCCAAAGTGGTAAAATAGGCGTTCGTCCCCCGTCTTTCTTTCGAACGAAGCAAGTATCAGTTTTGAAAAAAATATGTAATGTAGTGCTTTACAAATATGTACTTTCAACGAAAAATGGTTTGAACGAGATCGAGTTAGTAATTTTTGAGATATACCACATTTTCAACAACCGCAAATATAACTTCATCCTTCATACAAATACTATGAGAAACAAAGTTATTATTGCTTTCAACATTTTTTTTTGTTTTTTTGTCTTAGTGAAAGTAAGTGAAACCCTAATTTAGTTAAAGTTGGCACGGAACCCTCAGTGCGCGAGTCCGACTCGCACTTGGCCGGTTTTTGATAAACTACGTTTCTATCTTAACAAAAAGAATGACACATAGGAAATCTGCATTTAATTATTTCTTTGTCCACATAGTCGTTTGAAATATCCTTAATACAGAATATGAGATGCATACAAATAGTCCGATAATAGGGTTTGAAGTAAAATATATGATAATTCGTATAACAATGTGTTACGCGATTTAAATAAGTTCTCTTTTTAGACGGTCTGACATTAAAATAATGAGTTTGTGTTCTACAGAAAGGACGTTGCACTGTTTTTGACACTACATGCGTTATATACATGTATATATCTTATTTGGAGTTTCGTAGCCAAATGGCAAAAAACTCTTACAGTTTCGTCAAGTCTATCTGTCTGTCGGTCTGTCCGTCCGTATGTCACAGCCACTTTCTTCTATATCCATAAGCATTAAACTTGAAATTTGGTAGGAAGATGTATCCTGTAAACAGCTTTACGATTCTTATAAAAAATGCACAATTAAAAAACGCACTTGGTCGGTTTTTAATTGTTTTATACCATTACAGTAGAGTGAAAAAAAAAACTTTAAGAAACTATATATTTTGGATAATTAATGATTAGGGCATTTCTACAGAAGCGACTGATTGACCGACTGGAGCAAAAAACCTACCTTTAAAATTGAATAACGTGTCTGGAAATCACACGTATTTATACAACTCTTGGCCTGATGGAGAGCATATCAAGAAGACCACCAGGTTGTACATACGGTCTAAAAAAAATCGGAAAGTTCAAAAACGGGCAGAATTTGGCCTAAAATGGAGTGTCCGGTTTCCAGAATTTACTCGTTTTCGTTTCATAACTTTTAAAATATTAAGTTGCTGATTATTATTCCTACATTCCTATAACAAGGAATAAATAATGAAGTCATATACGTGCTTACATATATCGTGAATCCTTTAATTTGAATACAGTGACACATTTAAATTTTGTCCGAGGGTTGTGCCTCAATTCGGTGAAATTTACTTTTATGTACCTGCGTAGCACTAACTATGCATAATAGGAACGCGCACTACTTGTTCCCGTCATCTGACAGTTGCACCCGAGCGGACGAACAGTGTAAACGGTAGATCTGTAGCACTCAGGAGCAATTTTCAAAGGTACGAAATCGTTCGGTGTTTTTGGTACAGGGTAATTTCTCAAATCGGTGTGCCACCTCGATTATGTATCTAAAGTATTTTATGAGATTTGTGCTAAAACTATTGAGTGTTTAACAGCTTTCTATCGTTAGGTTTAGTAGAAATTACTGTAACTCATAACATTTTTGGGTAATTTGATGTATTGTGTTATTTTCTCAATTCCATGGATCTCAATTCCGTGGAAAATGGTGCACCGAATTGAGAAAACTTACACCGAATTGAGGTTTTACTTTTAAATTACTAATTTAGCTAATTGTTGTTGTTGATTATTGTTGTTTATCGAGAAAGTCAACAGCACATTCATTGCTATACATATGTCTTTCATGACTGTAGAGCCCTATACGCCAACGACAAATCGACAAATACGGTCACACACTCGGCATTTAAACTGCATGTTGCCCGGGATTGCAGCATCACTTCCTGATCTATGCCATCTCAATCGCTTGTCGGCGAGAGACTCAAACCATGCATTGTCGTGTGATGTGCAACCCTCCGCAAAAGAAAAAGTAATTTCCTCCGTCGCAGTCATTGGGAAAGTTTTCCCACTTCTATCACAATCGATCTTAAACGTGATCATGTCTCGCTTTGCACAATCCTTAAATCTTAACAAAGGTCTTCCTACATTTTGCTTCGCAAATGCAACTTGTCCTAAAAGGATTTTGGATTTGGGTGCACGTGTCTAAGCCATCTCAACCGCATTGCTATAACTCACGTTTTAATACATTACAGATCTCCCTATAAATTATCAGTAAGTTAGTACAAAAATACTAACAAGTGTCTTAAAATTGACAAATTAACAATTCAACAATATTATATTACGAACGTACCTAACATATTCAATTTCCTATTTTATGAGTTTAATTGTATTTAAATATTAAATTATTATAAAATATTATGAAGACATAATTTACTTACAAACATGCTGCACCAAGTAACTAGTTATGTAACCCTCTCGCCCTTCTCTCTTAGATTAGGGTTGCCTTAGCATATTTAAGGGTAAGCTCATGTATTTTATTATCGACTTGGCCGTTTCAGCCTCAACGGCCCGTGCCTGTATTTAGAATTAGTTAGCCAGTAATAAATCATCTTCGAATCGGTGCAGACATCACTCGCATTTTAATTTTTATTAATTTAGTTAGTTTTTAAAAACTCCCCACCCGGCTCCCTATACGTAACTAGCTACTGTCATGTGGTGAATTTGAACTTTCGTTCTTTAGCAGAATGATTCCTTTAGCGCTTCAATTAAGTAAAGCAATAAAGAATAAGGATAAGAATAAGATATAAATATATACAATAAAGATAAAAAGACAATATAAATATATAAAACAATAAAGATATAAATATATCGATAATAAATAGTACTGTGTTATCCTCTTTGAAAATTCTAATGTTTAAATTGTTTGAGTTTTAAAAACAAGACTGATTATTAGTTATATCGAAAAATAAACATGTTGATCAGTTTTTTTATTAATATTAACATTACAAAGAGTTATTGATATAGATAGGCACATAAACTATTAAACCGATAGACCAGCAGTCAGTTAACATAACGCTTTAGGTATTTTTTTATTTTGATCATTCAAATACATTATATATACACAACAGAATACAATACATAAGATAATGTTGCATCTATTCTCAATTCGGTGATTCATTTTCTCAATTCGGTGCATCGTTTTCTCAATTCGGTGCTTTCTCAATTCGGAGCCTAACTTTTCTCATAGATCAATCAACAAAATTTAGGCAAATCGACATTTTATGTTTCAGGATGGAGTAAACTTCATTTTTTATTATTTAAACTACTACAAAATCCAAATTAAAAATCAACCACCGAATTGAGAAAAAAAATGCCCTTCTGTAGAAATGTCCATTTACTCGTAAAATACCGACTTAAAAATTTGCCCCTTGGAAACAGTCTTTGAAACCAGGTAGGTATTTAAAAAACATATTTATTTATATTTTTTAATATTACATAATAACACCTCAAATATGACCTTCTATTTTGATTGTCCAAATAAGTAATTATAATTTCTTGTTTGACTTGATTCGACTCAATAATAAATAAAAAATGTCACAGTTCAAATTCGCAAGCGTATTTTTGGTCTTCATCTAAACCGACCATTGTATTTTGCGCTCTCATTTCATTTTATTTGCTTAAAGCTGTGGTCCTAGATGAATTGGTCATCACTTTTCAATGATATCTTTAGTTATATTTAGAAATCTGACATTTGTTTTGACGTCAATATCATTTGAGATAACGGTATTTCCTAGGTTCTTTTTAACGTCATTGGATATTTCTAAGAAATCCCTTAAGTTAATAAAAGTGTAATGTCATATAGAACATTGCGATTGTAAATTTAACAAAAAAAAAACAATGACGGCTTGTGATACAACCTAAAGATACAACATTGTCTGTTCCTTTAGATGAAGGAAAAAAAACTGACTGAAAAATGAAAGAAGTCTTTTTTACAGTTATGAAAAAGACATCAACGCGTTACAGGTAAAAAATAATTTTCTTTAAATCTATTTGATGTACCTGTCTTCATTCTTTTTTTTTTTTAAAGGCATGCAAAAATATGAAATGAAAATACTTACGATTGAATGAATACATTTTGCAATTTCTTTCTTGCCTTAATCACACAGCTTTCTTACACTTCACTTAACAAAACTAACTCTTAAGATTTATAATATCACTTGATTACTGGTAAGCTAGCTATAACTTTTCTAAGTTATTTCCTAAGTAAATCTCTAAGGTACTTGGTGAAAATGACGTTTTTTAAGTTATAATGTTTATTGAAAATGTTATTTGGCTGCGTTTTGCTACTCCTTCGGACCTGAAACAGAAAAAATACTATCAGTTAACTTTCATATCATATTTTGTAGCTTTTTGCTTAATATTTACTGATACTTCATGGCCTAGTCAAAATTCTGAAATTGATAGGAATAAATTGTTATCAAAGCTTCTCAAATAATAAAATAATAGATCTGACGGTAAGTATTATATACCTTTTAAGGATAAATTAAATGCATTGTTGCATTTTATCAAAATACACACTTGTTTTTGCTGTTTATAAAAAAACACTAATTATTAAAACACAGGCCAATAACAGAAAATAAAAAATAAGTAATGGTTTTACTAAAAACAAAACTGACAACTAGATTTTGTAAATAAACGTCTACCCTCACTTCTGTTAATATTTGCAATGTAGTCCGAAATGGTGCAAATTATTTTCACTAAGTATAATTATAATAATTAAAATGTTAACGAACTCACAAAATAGTGTTGAATTAAAGGTCAATGGCACGATAACGTGGTTTCATCAACTACAGTTATCTTTAACTAATTTATTTTAGAGATACACACAAGAACATGATCTAGGGATATAGTATAAAACTTTTTAAATAACTGAAATGGTACTGGCCTAACAAAAAATATAGAAAACAGATTATAAAAACATGATTTAGTTCCTTTTTTCAATTCAAAATTTTATGAAATTTGATGAAATACGTAATCATTGAATTTCTGCCAAGGAAGTAAATCTTCACGAACTTCTAACTTGATTAAAACTCCATAAATTTCTTTAAATCTTTGTCAAACGCATCTCAGGTATTCATTTAATCATGCCACGTAGACACTTGACCAGGAACGAAATGTTAAGAGCAGTAGGCATTATATTAGTAGCAAATTGCGGTTTCTGAAGCCATGAGGACCAGTCAGAGCGTTATATCCAGCCTTTAGTCACGTTTTCGTATCACGGGAGAATTGGTGGAACGGCTCCGATGACTTCAACGCATTACAACACATATACAGGACTGATTCATAGTAAATGCTGCACGAAGTCAACCAAATGTAACGGCGATGCAATTGGTTCAAAGGCTACAGAGAGAGTATGGTTTGCTGGTAAGCGGTTGAACTTTGAGAAGACGACTGCATGAAGTCAACCTACGTGCTGGAAGGCCACTTTGGGTACCAGCGCTAAGGAACGGCAATCGAGGAAGAAGTACAATGGGCTATTGAACACGAAAACTGTTACCATTTTGAATGATTACTTGTGCTGTTCCTGATGAATCAAGGTTTGGATTTCCTCCTGATTCACGAAGAGTACGCATTTGGAGAGAACCTGTACGTTGCAATCGACTGCAGCACCCACAACAAGTTCATGCATATAAATAAATAAATATAAATAAATAAATATCCTTTGGACATTCCCACACATCGCCATCTAGTCCCAAAGTAAGCTACTCAAAGCTTGTGTTATGGGTGCCAAACAACGGATATAATACTTAAATACTTTTTGTTTGTAAATACATAAATGATATACATAGAAAACACCCAGACCAATACAAACAGACATGTTCATGCACACAAATGTTTGTATTGTGCGGGGATCGAACCTGCATCCGCTGCGTAGTAGGCGATTTCTCGACCACTACACCAGACGGGTCGTCACATCAAGGTGGCACGATTATGGTTTGGGCAGGAATTCGTCTCGGCGGTAGTACGGACCTCGTTTGGATACAAGGCATATGATTGCCCTAAAATACCGAGATGAGGTGCTAGAGCCTGTAATTTTGCCCTACAGACAGCAAATGGGTCAAAATTTCCAGCTAATGCACGACAATGCCCGTCCAAATATGGCGCGTATCGTTACAAGTTGGTTACAGCACCATGTTCTAGGAAATTGTAACGTAACTTTTGAAAAGGCTTTTGTCACAAATAGAATAGTCGGCCCTTATGCCCTTTATCCTCTTCTCCGGACGACTTTCTTCCACTAACTCCTAGACACTTCTTGATTGGAAGACCCATGACATCACTTCCGTCATCTGACCTGCATGATCGTAACGAGAATCAACTTACCCGTTATGAGCGACTGAAACGAGTTCGCCAGCACTTCTGGAATATTTGTCAGAACTTCAGCAAAGGACGAAATGGCGCATCGATAAGTCAAACGTGTGGGAGATATGGTGCTGCTTGTGGAAAACAACACGCCACCATTGTCATGGTGTTTGGGACGTGTTCTGCGACTCATTCAAGGACCAGACGGCATAGCGAGAGTAGCTGATATCAACACCACGGAGGGGACAACTCGTAGAACACTTACTCGTCTCTGCCCTCTTCCAACTGCAGAGGAGCTAGAGTTGAATGCTTTCAACGGCCGGGAAGATGTTCAGGCCCATAGCGCCTGTATATTTTTATGCAACAAGCTTATTTACGTGTAGTGGATTGCTATGACATTTGTGTAGGCGCAAGGACATTCTTTTTTATACTTATCGGCGGTAGATCTTTTTGTTAAAAATATGTTCGGGACTGTAAGACTGTTCCTGCTAATTACATCGAAAATTCCTGGATTTTATTTGGCGCCATTGTGTATCTAAATACACAATATCCAAGCTTTAGGCTGGCCTGCACAATCCCCTGACTTAAATCCTATTGAGCATGTCTGGGATATGCTTCAGAGATGAGCTTTTAGGAATTTCCCTGAAGATATTGTGCATGAAAACCAGCTTTTCTTGCATCTTAGCGGGACTTGGGACAGTATTCCACAACAGGATAATGACACCTTT
Organism: Pyrausta purpuralis; assembly: GCA_963924145.1. Lineage (NCBI taxonomy): Eukaryota > Metazoa > Arthropoda > Insecta > Lepidoptera > Crambidae > Pyrausta > Pyrausta purpuralis. The sequence goes on along the minus strand of OZ001669.1, from coordinate 12,182,020 downwards.
GTTTTGAATATGCAGAACCGCTGCAGATGTGTCAGAAGCATCCTAGATGGATCAACGGATTATTAAATTTAAGTTCTCATCAATTTTTATAAATTGTTCTATTGCTTTAGAATGTTTTTAACACTCACAGTGTCACATTTTATATTCATAAAGATGAAATAGGAAACCAAAAATATGCGCACGGGCGGGACTTGAACCAGCAACCTCTTGGCTAACCGGGCCAAACGCTCTTACCAATTGAGCTACCGTGCTGTCAGTCCGACCCTGCGAAATTTGTGGTCTCTTATGATAATTGTTCTATTGTTTAGGGTTTGATGTTTCAATAATAAAGTTAAGATTGTATTTTTTTAAATTTAACTTTATCTAAATGTTATTATAGCCAATATTGTACAAATGATTTGTCTGTAATGTTCTTGTTTTTTGTGTCTTTACTTGTGCAATAAATAATATTTATTTATTTATCATTATTATCAGATTAGATAGGCTATTAAACAATGTTTATTTAAATGTGTAGGTGTCTTAACAGACAGATAATAGAATTTTAATAATTAAGGTTTAATTGAAATATCCCTAGACTATGTTGTTGTGTGTAGTTTAAATTGCTTGCATGAAGTTTTAATTACCTACTTGAAAAGTCTGCCACAACTAATGTCAAATGACTGACAAATGACAAATATTGCACAGGTGGGGTTTGCGCGGTAAACAAAATGGACCTTATTTCTTTGTATTAGTAATTGTTTTATTTTCGGTTTAGTTATTGTGAATGTGATTATGTGGTGGAATGGTCATGATAATATGTGCTTTTGAAGAAAACAATGCAATTGAAGAGGGAAATATAGTTCTTCACTGAGCGAGCACTGATCTTTTTTAGGGTTCCGTAGCCGAATGGTAAAAAGACGGAACCCTTATAGTGTCGTCAAGTCTGTGTGTCTGTCTGTCTGTCCGTCTGTCCGTCCGTATGTCACAGCCATTTTATTCAGTAACTATAATCATTACACAATTGAAATTTGGTAGGAAGATGTGTCTTGTTAACCGCTTACTGATTCTCATACAAAAAAATAAAAAATATTGACAGTTAAGGGGGGGCTCCCATACATGAAACTAAAACCAAAATATATTTTTTTAGTCAAACCTATGCGTGTGGGGTGTCTATGGATAGGTCTTCTAAAATGACGTAAAGGTTCCTAAAACCATTTTCTTTGAAAGTCTAACGTTTCATAGCTAGACGCTTCCAAAGTGGTAAAATGGGCGTTCCCCCCCCCCCCCCCCCCCCCCCATTTAACTTCTAAACCAAGCAAGTATACATTTTGAAAAAAATATATAATGTAGATCTTAACAAATACTTTCAACGAAAATTGGTTCGGACGAGATCAAACGAGTAGTTTTCGAGATATAACACATTTTCAACAACCGCAAACATAACTTTGTTCTTCATACATACACAAGTCCCTGCCTTTTGTCGACCTGAGTCATAAAAGAAGGAAAGATGCTGTTGCCCCGGTTACTGCTACACGTGCAGCTTTCGCCAGAAGGCAATATATAGGTCAGTCCGCCTTTATGTATAATAAAATAAATACAATTCTTAAAATTTACCCAATGATATATTACATTTGCAAGAAAAGCTTATCTGAATGGCTGATATCACTCAGCTATAAAGAAGTTGAAAACCTATTTATTAGAATTGGTTGAATGGTGATAAAGTGTCTTCTTTGTGATAATTGCACCTGTATGCGGACTTTCTGTTTCGATCCCAAGAAAATCATTCCGTAAGGCAAGCAGGTGCCTGATCAACTTGTCACTTAAGGCGACAGACATGTACATAAATATATATATTTATATCTATATATCTACACTTTACACACACACACACACACACACACACACACACACACACACACACACACACACACACACACACACACACACACACACACACACACACACACACACACACACACACACACTCACTCAGAAGACTCATCGGACAACATGCATCACACAAACACACCAAATGTGCTGCAGTTATATCACTTTATTCACGTCTCTGTTTAAGTACCTTTGATTGTGCTTATTATTTTTCTCAATTGTAACATATCTTATACCATGTTTACTTTTAATTAGTTTCAATAGTACCTATTAGCTAACCGTAAGGGAAGTTGCGAGTTATTCCCAATACAAGTGTCTTACACTACTTAAAGGGAAAACTCAACAAATATGTGTAACATTACTATTTGAAATAAAGAAATTTTTATTATTTTTATTTATTATACAAATACTATGAAAACCAAAGTTATAATTATTATTCTGTTTTTATAGTGTTTTGTCACTATACAAACTTAATAATATAAATAGCAAATTGCACTTGTAAAAAGCAACTTTGGCTGTTGTGACAGACGAGGAATCGAACCCCGTGTCTTACCCGTGTCTTGGCATACGCCCGGATTGCGTATTCAGTTATTCAGTTTAAATTGGCACGGAACCCTCAGTGCACGAGTCCGACTCGCATTTGGCCGGTTTTTTAAAGTATAATAAAACAAACAAACATTTTTCTTTATTTAATACAAGCAATTGGTAGCCTCTAGCTTACTGACTGGTTAAGGGTTTTGACTGTAACATATATATATATATGTCGTTTTTGTTGTACACACCACCCAAAGAAGACCGCTAGTGCTAGTCAAACCAACTTTTGACTGCATAAGTACGTGTTTGCGCCTTTCCTTATTTTTATAGCAATTTCAATCCTTTGGGTGAACAGGTCTTATATCTTTAGCCTGGGGGGCAATTCTCGTGCAATTCGTATACGAAAGTAGTTCATCGATCGAATTTTCTTTGTCGAAGAAAAAATTGTTGTTGCTATCTTGGTCACTATTTCTATGTTTTTAAATTTTGTTTGTGTGAGTCTTTTTTTGGCGTAGATATTTTACTTGAATTTTAGGTAAAACGGTTTAACTCGCAATGGAATTACCACATGAAAAAAGTTCGATTGCCAAGAGAATCGGCCTCCTAGGGGACGATTCTCGCGGCAATCGAACTTTTTTCGTGTGGTAATTCGATTGCGAACATAACTGTTTTATCTAAAAAATAAAGTTAAATCTACACGTAAAAAAACTAGCGCACCCATAAAAATTAAATATATGGAACTCTCGACCCTGAGATATAAAAAAAGTATTTTTTCTTCAACAAAGAAAATTCGATCGGCGAACTTTTTTCGTATACGAATTGCACGAGAATTAGCCCCCAGGTTCAATTCAATTCAATTCCATCCATCAGCTATATAAAATAATAGGTTAGTGACATCTGCCCAATTCTTTATACAAAAGGTCATTCTAAATTAAAAATATTTGTTTCGACTCAGCTTTTTGATATGAAAGTACATAAACTAAATTGTATCCCATTCTAATAATATTTTTTCGAAAGTAATAGTAGTTTTAGTAACAATAGTTTAAGTCTGGAAAAGATGCATGCGCTATGTAAAATTTTCTTTAACAAATATATTTCAAAAGCGTGACTGAATAAAATACCTATTTATAATCAACTATTTATCACTTAACCTCTTCACACGAAATATCTCAGTAGGAAATATAACCAGCTATAGTTCATCATACTGTACATTATTATAAACTTTGTTATTATTTTGATTCGTCAAGTTATGATAAATGGTGAACTCAAAAGTCAATGTTTTATAATTAGTTGTGAATTTGACTGTTCAGAAATCCGATTTCTGTAATTTAAAAAAAAATAGCAATCTCTTTCCGTGTAATAATTCGATTCGATTTCACGTTAAAAAACTACCGCTCGAAAAAAAGGATAACATAAATCGCGACCGTGGAAAGAAAAAACTATATCTCCTTGAAAGAAAATCGATTGTTGTCATTTTTTCGAATGCAAGCTGCATGAGAGTTTCGGCCCTGTTCTTTCACGTTATATGGTGCCTTCAAAAGTAGCACATGACATTTTAGAAAAGTTTTTCTATCTTAATTTAAAATTTTATCGAAATCAGTTAACTAATTTGGGTGTAAGGTGCAGAAGCATGCAGGTTCGATGCTGGGAACAGGAAAATTAATTGATAAAAATAATGATGTTTGTCTATTAGCTTAGTTAAGTAGTTCTTATACAAATTGTAGTCCCCCTAGCCGATTTCGACTACGGTGGCCAGTCGCAACGACTAACCGACTGCGCGGGACATATCTATTCCTTTCCCTCTCATAGCCCGATGGGACAGCAATCTGACTCGACCGGAAAGAGATCAGGGGCGCAGGACCAACGGCGTTAGGTGCTTTTTCGATGCACGGGGGTGAAACATCGCCAACTTCCAAACTCCGGGCTGCTCTAAGAATTTCTGAACATAAAAATTTAGGTATATATTTTGGCCCGACCCGGGACCTCTGGCGCAACCGTCGCTTTAAAGTGCGACCCTCTTACCGCTGCGCCACCGAGGCAGTACTTATTATATATCTCAGAGAATCAGTAAGCTCAAGTGGCAATGGGCAGGGCACATAGCGCGAAGAACTGATGGCCGTTGGGGCAGAAAAGTTCTAGATTGGAGACCCTTCGACTTGCCGTAGGACTTCCACCGACAAGATGGACAGACGATCTTGTAAAGATCACAGAACCAAACCGGATGAAGACCGCTAATGATCGGTCGCTGTGGAAAGCCGTGGGGGAGACCTATGTCCACCAGTGGACGTCCTTTAACTGATAATAATGAAGAATATAAATAATACATCTATCAATTGGATTCGTAAATAATGCTCACATTTTCAATAACGTGAATGGAAAACTGTCCGGTCAATAATATATCAAATAGTTATCCAACTGGTTACTATTGTTCATGAACCTGGGTAATGAACTATCGCATTGACTATGATATGACCTGACTTTATTTTTAACATAACTGGTTCAAAACTATAATTTAGCCGCTCAGACAATAATATTTTGACATTTTCAATTTGACTTAAACTTTATGAAAGAATGTCAAACTTCCCGACAAACGTCCTAAACATTTTTTATCTAATTTAAAGACTTTAAAATAGCAAAAACTGAACGGCTAAACTATAATACATAATATAGAAAATCATGTCTTAAAAGCCATTTCTCATGAATGTCAAAAGAAACTTGGTTCGGGCTCCGTTTTGAATATCCGTGTCATAGTTTTTTTTTTTTAAGGATTACGACCAATATTACATGAAACTTGTTCAAAATGATGTTTCACTAGAAACTCTTTTCTATAATATTATCTGCTACAATATTTTCAAATTGGTGTTGTTGTCTGAGATTCATTAAATAGCAAATTTAAGCGATTCTATCCTTCAAGAAACATTAATTCATAAGTATATGGCTATTACTGATTTCATACAGTTTCATCTAAATGGGTTTAGCCGTTTGAGCGAGAAAAGGTAACAGACAATCACACTTTCGCATTTAATAGTATTAGTATGGATCAGTAGAAATAAACGATTTGTGTACTTAACGATGTTTTGATATTTTGTATTATTATTACCTCGCATCAATCAATTTATTATTGTAATAAGTTTATTACTATGGAAATTACGGGGTCATCATACTTAACTAGGTACTGACGTATACTAATTAAAATGTAAGCATTAAATGTATTAAATAATGCTATTTGTTAGGTAAATTCACATAAAAGATGAAATAAGAAGTAAAAAATTGCACATCGGCGAGATTCGAACCTGCAACCTACTGTGCCGTCAATCCATATCACCAGGAAGATCTGTAGCTCGATGCCGAATACGAGGGTCAAACTGAAAGTTCTTAGAACTGGCCACTTATAAACAATATAATAAAAAAAAAAATCTAAAATTTGAAAATAGAACTCTTTGCCAATATTACTGAGTATATATTTCATTCATTTGTCATTTGTTTTACGATTTGGCGGCAAATTGAAAATTGTCTGTGTCACGTCAACATGAATTTAACACGAGAAAATTTTCGTGCAATGATTTTTTATGACTTTCGATGTCATTTAAGTCAACAAGAAAGTTATGATAGACTACGATTGGCCTTTCACGATGAAGCCCCATCTCGTGCGACTGTTTACAACTGGTTTAATGAGTTTAAACGTGGTCGCACTAATCTCACTGATGATGTACGTGAGGGACGGCCTTCTACGGCGACGACTGAAAATAACATCTGTGTTGTGCGGCGTATGATAGAGACTGACAAAAGAGTGACCTATCAGCAAATTCGGACAAGCTTAGGCATCGGTATGAGTCAAGTGCACAAAATCCTCCACGAACATTTAGCGGTCAGGAAGCTTTGCGCCCGGTGGATACCTCATAATTTGACTAAGGCTCAAAAACTCCATCGTGTGGATTGGTGCCGTAAAATGATTGAAAGATTTAACGGAGGTGACTCAAATGCTGTGTTCGACATACTAACAGGTGACGAAAGCTGGATTTACTGTTATGATCCTGAAACCAAAAGACAATCTGCTCAGTGGGTGTTTCCTTTCGAGGAGTTGCCAACTAAAGTGAAGAGAGATCGAAGTGCGGGAAAAAAAATGGTGGCCTCGTTCTTTGGAAGGATAGGTCATTTCGCAACAATTGTGTTAGAGGATCAAAAAACAGTTTCTGCAGAATGGTACACTACCAATTGTTTGCCACTTGTCTTGGAAAAAGTTCGAGAGAAACGACCTCGCAGTAGGATCCTCCTTCACCACAACAACGCCTCGTCGCACACCGCCAAGCGAACGATCGACTATTTGGCGACATCAAACGTTGAATTACTGGGTCACCCGCCGTATAGCCCCGACCTCGCGCCTTGTGATTTTTATTTATTTCCAAAAATTAAAGAAAAACTTAAAGGAAAGCGGTTTATGAATGCTGAAGAAGCGGTGGCTGCGTATCGCGATGCCATTGAAGAGACCCCTAAGGACGAGTGGGCAAAGTGCTTTTCCCAGTGGTTCCATCGCATGCAGCGGTGTATTGACGTCAATGGACAATATTTTGAAAAGATATAATAAAACTAATAACTGGCTAATGTAATCAGTTTTTGATTTTCTAAGAACTTTCAGTTTGACCCTCGTAGGTAGATAAACATTTTAGCACGCTTATGCATTTTAGTCGGGGGATTTGAGAAATTTTATTTGATCACTTTTCGATTACGGACATCATTTTTAATGTCGTGGTTTTATTTTAATTTTTTAATTTTGCTTTTTTAGTTTCTTATTCCATCTTATAAAAATACAAAATAACACTGTGAGTGTCAAAAATATTCCAATACAAAGCTGACTTACTTTATACATACAAAATTTTGAATATTTTTTTCTCTATTTTTATACATTGATCTCATTCTTGCTGATGATACTACTCAAAACGAATGATATTTATTTTCTTTTATTCAATTTATAATTTTGGGTTAACCCTATCTTAATAAGTCCTAGTTAGCGTTATCTGTCAAATGCTTCATACTTAATCTATACTAATATTATAAAGCTGAAGAGTTTGCTTCTTTATTTGATTTTGAATGCGCTAATCTCAAAAACTACTGGACTGATTTGAAATAAATATGTTGGATAGCTTATTTATCAAAGAATGCTTTAGTTTAGGCTATAGTACAGTGGCCAGCAGATCAAGTTATCCACTTTTGTTGAAAACTAGCCCTTATTACAACTGAATAAGATACCTACCGCAGTGTTTACCGTGACGTGCTGTCGTCACATCACGCTGTGACGGGAGGGGAGGGAGCAAACTCTAACAATTCTCCCGTCGCAAAGTGATGTTTTATAACCTAAAGCCTTCCTCGATAAATAAGCAATCCAAAACTAAAATATTTTTTCTAATCAGTTCAGGAGTTCCTGATTTGAGCGCATTTAAACAAACAAACAAATAAACTCTTCAGCTTTAAAATATTTTAGTTTAGATTATTCGTTGTTTCGTCCTTATTAACTAATCTATGATAAAAAAGGCCCTTATATGCAAGCGCTATTTTTTTTTTACTAAAAAAACACTGGTAGGTAAATAAATAATAAAAAAATATTAATATGTAGTAACAATTACTTACCTCTTGTTATAATTGGGGTCATTCACTTCCTCCGATATCATTGTTTTTAAACTCACACTTATAAACTTTCTTAAAATAACAACTTATTACTATAAAAATAATAGCTAATGTTTAATAAACTGCACTTACTGATCGAACTGAGAAGTTCAATCAGACGATTTTACCATGAAGCAGTATTTTTAATTTTAATTCTAGCGCTAAAAAGTTCTTTCACACATTCATCAGCTAATCGCGTTCAAAAGTTCTTTCGTAAAAAGTTCGATTTAACAAATTAAAAAAGCGCGTTCCAATTTCAAAATACCGACCGTTACGGGGCTCGTTCGAAAACTGAATTGCGAATATTAATGAGAGCAAAGCGGTTATCGGTGACCCTCTTTGTAGATCAGACTCGGATGTTTTAACTATTCGTTGAATGTGTGAACTGATGATTAGACGAGATTATGTGGTGTACAGAAAGTAATATGGTTTGACTTATGAAATGTCTTTAAAAATAATTTAAAAAGATATGTAGGTAGTAGGTAAAGTGGGACAGGAAACAGAGACTTAAATATTTTTTTAACGGCACAAAACTGTCACTTGTTTTTTTTTTGCAAGTAGGAACAGATTAACAGGAATATTATTTTATCAAACACATAAATGTGCATGGTTGCAAATTTTTCAACGGTTACCCTCACAAAAGGACTGAGATCTAACTGGGTAGTGGGAATTGAGGTTCTAAGGTTCAAGTAATACAGCTGGTGTCATTTCATTTCATTTATTTCATTTATTCATGCATGCATACTAGGTGTTACAAACTTACATAGGTGATATATATGTGTTCATTAAGTGTACTTATAACCTAGTTACCCATACGTCATGGAATGGACGTTATACGCGTATTTCGAGTTTACTCCCTCCTCTCCCGTCGCAGCGTGATATTATAAAGCCTAAGCATTTCCTGATAAATAGGCTGTTAACACAGCATCGCCATCTATAATTATCGATACACAGTTCTTGCAATAAACAAAGCGACATCTATCCTTAATCATTCGAATCATTGACACAATCTGTTCATTGGCCGATTTAGTATGAGATTGGCAGACCCAAAATATTTTAATGCGGCTAACTAGATGGCGCTGCATAGAATTATTTCTCCCTTGTTTTACCAAAATATACCTACATTCTACAAACAATGTGTTTCGTCTCATCCTGCATCCTGGTGGTCAAAGTAACATAGGCTATATAAAACCAAAACACTTTTTTTTTAAATAGATCCAGTAGTAGTAGTTCCCGAGATTAGCGCGTTTAAACAAACAAACTCTTCGGTTTTTTAACATTACTATAGATGTATCCATAATTTACCTGAAATTGACACAGTAAAAATAACATAATGCGTTACTTTAAAAATGGCCGGCGGAGTGTGCCGGAGGCCATGCCGATTATATCGCTGATGCCGTACCACGGTAATGTTATCTAAACAGTATTCCAACTCCATACAAACGGACGAAACGCGAGCTATACCTACGGGCCTCGACTTCGGCATGCGTTCGGCATGCAGACAGTCGCGACAGTGCCACAATGACGAACGGACGGTGTGTTGTTTTTTTAACAATAGTCGCGCGATTTCTTTCTCGAAAAATAAGTTTAAGTACATTTTATTAAGACGAATAGGATATATTGTGCTGATTTGATTTTTAATAAAGCTTTATATGAGAATGCGGATTTTTTATACTTTAAAATTTATTAATTGAGCATTCCATACGTCTAAGTCGTTGCGCAATTATTTTTCGGTAGCAAATTTATAAGATCGATTAGTCATTTAACATAAAAATGTTTTTAATTAAATCTAACAAGCAAAACACAACACCCATTTTTATTGAATACTTCCTATTTAATCCACAAAATATATTATTTGTTTATATAAAAAAGTATATTTACGATCACAAAACTAAATGTAAACACTAAAGTAGGCAATTGTAAAATGCTGGAGGCGGGCAGGCAGCCCTATCGCACGTTTAGGTACCGCGCGGCTGTAGGTATTTATTTTAAAGAGTCGGCTGAGTTACAATACTGTAGATAACATTACCGTGGCCGTACAGACATTTTCCATAAAAACTGTTATTTCTTAACGTTGGCATAGCCGCCGGCCGGTGTGGCTACATATCAGAAAACAGAATCGCTTCTCACTTTCTGTATGTATGTATGTATGCTTAAATCTTAAAAACTACGCAGCAGATTTTGACGCGTTTTTTTTATAGATAGAGTGATTTAAGAGGAAGGTTTATATGTATAATACATTGACACGTGCGAAGCCAGGGCGAGTCGCTACTTAGGCATAAAATACTTACATGCCACTTCTGCACAATGTTGTTTTATAATCTTTGCCGCATTAAGAGTATAGGTCGATAAGTAAAACATTATTCGCGCAGTTTATATTATTATTAGTTATACATCACGTACACATATCGGGTGAGTTGAACCAAGTAATTAAACACTGTTAAATAAACATTTAATTGTTGTGTTTGGAGTTTTGATAATGAATTTTTATTACCTAAACGATCCCAATTTAAAAACTGATTACCATTCGTAGTCAAATTGGACAATTCGTTGTGATAAAAAAATTTCTTTATATATTTATTCTTTATTAATAACAAACACTATAGGGTCTAACAAAATTAACTGAATTCCGTTTTGGGGCTGATTCTGACCCTCAAATACAACAACTTTTTGTATGGGACCAACATCGTAATCCCAAAAAAAATAATTTTAGCAACAAAATCACTACCGAGAAAGAATGCAGTTGATTTTGTTTAACTAAGAGTCGATCTTAACCAACGTCAGATAAGACATATTTGTCGCATATAATACAAAACGACTAATTTGGAAACTTCACCTATTTGTCAGCAATCATTTATGAAAATGACAGTTTAAAATCGGTCATTATATACTTACTCGGTCGGATAAGTCCTATCGAACACGTGCAAGATAAAAAAGACAGAAGATCGATGACATGCAACATAAAAAATTAACTTAAAACCTACCTATTCAAAACCGAAACCATTTCCTTGCGGCAAGGAGGCTATGATGCTGGCTGCGTTGCCGCGTTGGATAGCTATGCTAATCCTTTGAGCTAGGAACCAGACAGCTTTATTATTGACTGTTACAGAATTTAGTTTTGGTGCGATTTTTCAAAACAGCAATTTAGCAGAAGGTTCCAACGGCCCCAATGTTTCAACGCCAAACGGCGAAGAATATAAAAAATAAATAAATGGACTAAATAGCCTACAGTAGGTATAATTATCATCATTATCAGCCAAAGGACGTCCACTGCTAAACATAGGCCTCCCCCACGGTTTTCCTCAGCGACCGATCACAAGCGGTCTGCATACAGTGTGATCCAGCGATCTTCAGAAGGTCGTTTGTCCATCTTGCTGACGTAGATATTGTAATAAATAAATGGAACATAAAAAAATACATTTGATACTAACTTATTAGGGCAACTTCCGCAATTAACGAACTAATCCGAGGTTAAAATGTCAACCCAAATGTTTTGTCTTTGTTAACATTAAAAACCGGCAAAGTGCGACTCGGAATCGCGCACTGAGGGTTCCGTGCCAACTTTAACTGAATAAGGGAATCCACTTACTTCCACTTAGTAAAATACCACAGTATTTTGTTGACAGCAAATATAACTTTGTTTTTCATAGTGTTTGTATAAAGTACAAAGTTATGTTTGCGGTTGTTGAAAATGTGCTATATCTCAAAAACTTCTCGTTCGATCTCATCCAAACTAATTTTCGTTGAAAGTAGGTATTTGGTAAGATCTATAAAAATTTTTTTTTTCAAAATTTACACTCGCTTAGTTTAAAAGTTAGATGGGGGGACGCACATTTTACCATTTTGGAAGCGTCTAGCTATGAAACGTTAGACTTTAAAAGAAAATGGTTCTGGGAACCTCCACGTCATTTTAAAAGACCTATCCATAGATACCCCACATGCATAGGTTTGACTAAAAAAATATTTTTGGTTTTAGTTTTATGTATGGAAGAACCCCCCCCCCCCCCCTTAAATGTAATTGTTTTTTTATTTTTTGTATAAGAATCGTAAAGCGGTTAACAGGATACATCTTTTTACTAAATTTCAACGGTGGTTCCGTAGCCAAATGGCAAAAAATGGAACCCTTATAGTTCCGTCAAGTCGGTCTGTCCGTCCGTATGTTACAGCCACTTTATTCTGAAACACAGATGAATTTAGCTCTAACTAATTTTTGCTCTAACCTATGCCTATCCATAGGCACACTATGGTTAGGTCTTTTATAATGACATGGAGGTTTCTAAAACCATTTTTACCTTAAAATCAAACATATTTAGTAAGATAGACGCTTCCAAAGTGGTTAAATGAGCGTGAAACTATTGAACTGAGCTAGTGAAAAAAAAGATGTAGATCTTTACAAACACTTTCAACTTAAAATCGATCTCATTTGAACTAGTAGTTTTTGAGATATAGCACATTTTCAACAACCACGTTGTCCTCCATATCTACAAATACTATTAAAAATAAAGCTATTTTTTTCTGTCAACAAAATACCTAATGTGGTATTTTGGCTAATTGGAAGTATGTGGACCCCTTATTGAGTTAAAGTCGGCACCGAACCCTCAGTGCGCTAGTCCGACTTGCACTTGACCGGTTTTTTAAACTAAACCTGTTACAAAACTTTTATAAATAAATGTATTTATTATTAGTTTCCATAGTTAACTTAACAAATACCTCTAGACTTAACAGGCCTGGGGTTAAGCTAACGGTGCCACCCACCCTGACCCGTTCTTACTATCGCCGCATGCGCACAAGAACATCTTTACCGACACGTGACTAACATAAGCTCATCTAACATAGATTGCGTTAATCTAGCCGTTAGAGTTCAGTTAAGAGATAGTTTATGATCTCAGTAGTTTAATAGTTTTATTTTTGTACGTCATTCTTTATTTTAAGCGAGTTTGCAGTACTGATATTGTATCGGTTAAGAGAACTTGGAGCTCTATTTTTGAATCACTCGCTTGAATATGGCGTGTGACTATCGTTTGATAACAAATTAAATATCAATGAAAATCAAGCAAAATAAAGACGTTGGCACTCACAAAATTCAGTCATCTTTTTTCAAATCAAATCCACGTGGGATCATACTAATTTTCATCGGAAAATCGGTCTGTAAACAATGAATATCACACGCCATCTTGACGCGAGTGATTCAAAAATAAGGGCCCTGATGTCTTGGTTTGACCACAGAAAATATTTGACTCCTAAGGCGCTTTGCAGACGGCGGAGAGAGTCGTCCAGGGTGACTATTTTTGAATCACTCGCGTCAAGATGGCGTGTGATATTCATTGTTTAATGTCCGATTTTCCAATGAAAATTAGTTTCATTTCACGTGGAAGTGATTTCAAAAAAGATGCATGTGAAAAATTATGCGTGACTTTCATTGATTTTTAATTTTTTTTCGAACAAAACTCACACGCCATATTCAAGCGAGTGATTCAAAAATAGAGCTCCAGGGCAACTATTTTTTAATAACTCGCGTCAAGATGGCGTGTGATATTAATCAATTAATGAAAAGTAAAAAAAAGGTAACGGAATTTTAAAAATTAAACCACCTTTAGGGGAAATAAATTCTTTTGAAGTAGGTGCATGATGTCAAACGTAAGCTAATGTTGGTGCTGTAAACTACACCAACAGTCTACACACATCATACACCGACTCCAAAAGAACTTATTTCTCCTAAATAGAAGACGTTTGCGTTTATTAGTCAGCTTTTGCAGACTGTTTTTTTTTTGTAAATGCACTCAACGGCATGCGAAAGACGTGGGTTTCCTCAGGCAATTAGGTATTTTAAGTGCAATAAACCTTATTTCAATACTTGTTTGTACTCAATATAAAGCCAGTTGAAAATACGTACGTACTTGTCTTTTGACTATTGTATGACTGTATTAAACGTCTTGTTATCCAATTAACAATATAAATGGGCAGAAAATAGGATGCACTGGTCATCAGTTATCAACAATAATACTATTATTTGAGACAGAAATGTGCTCATTGATATAATAATTGTGACAGAGAGCTATTTAACATTATTGAAACTTAAAGTACCTATTTAGGTTTAATATATGTCTCAAAATGACTAGAGAAGTTGTAGCAGAATATTGTTTTTCATGTTTCGAATATCGCAAAAAGTTATAATAAATCTTGGAGTAAGTCTTGCGAAACTATTAATAAAATTCAATCATGCTTTCAAAACTTTTCTATGCTTATTTACACAAGAAATTGATAGTTATGCCTGGAATGTTTTCAATCTTACCTGGTTCCTTATTTTTAAATCACTCGCGTCAATATGGCGAGTAAAACTCATTCATTAAAGTCGAATTTTCGAATGAAAGTCAGTTGCAATCCACATGGAAGGAATTTGAAAAAATATATCTTGATTTTGTGAGTACTTACGTTAATAATTCGCGTGTTTACCGTAGATTTTTAATTGGTTTTCGAACAAATATCACACGCCATATTTAAGCGAGTGATTCAAAAATAGAGGCCCTGGATTGAGTACCTAACTTAAGGGGGTAACTCCCAAATGAATTTATTATATAGAAATAAGCAAAAAAGTTATTTTAAATACAGGATTTAGCACTCTGATTGCGCTCTGCGCCCCGTTCACTGTACCGTTACCATGAGTTTACTCGCTAGCGACGTCGGTTATACTCGCTAGCGACGACGTAACTTTTTGTATGGAAAATTTTAGTTCTGTTAGTGACCGCTAGAGGCGCTGTGCAATTTTCTTTAGAATTTTACGTCGGTACGGGTTCTCCAGTCTCGTATACGTCGCTAGCGAGTATAACCGTCGTCGCTATCGAGTTAACCCATGGTAACGGTATTAATCCATAAAAAAATGCTACAATGCTGTCAATTTTTTACAAAGTTATCATCGTCATTATCAGCCAAAGGACGGTCTCTGCTGATCATAGACTTCCCACGGTTTTCCACAGCGACCGAATAAGCGGTCTGCATCCAATTTTGTCTTGCAGTCTTTTCAAGGTCGTCAGTCCTTCATTACAGTTATTTTAAATGGGATAAATCAAAACAGACCAAGTGCAAGACGGACGTGCGCTCTAAGGGTTCCGTGCCAACTTTATACTGAATTGGGGGTCCACTTACTTTCTGCCGAAAATATTACAATATTTTTTGACAGCAGAAACCACATTGTTTTTCTTAACTTTTCAAAAGTAAAAAATAATTTATTCAATTTATGGCTGATTTTCAATAGCCAGATAAGAAATATACGTCGAACAAAATACAATGTGGCTATTTTGAAAACACCACCGAATTGTAAGAAATCGTACATAACTGTATTTTTTTTAAATCTGTCGCTTTATAATTTAGTTTTGAAATGTAACTTAAATTTATGAATAGGTAGTTCGATAACATTATTAGGTATATTGTTGAAAAATTTAACACAATTTCCCAGATATGAATTCATTGTTTTGGCTAACCTGAAGTTTGGAATGACAAGTTTGTTTTTATTTCGTGTGTTATACATTCGTATATGGCACTTTTTTTAATGAAAAAATCTTAAATTTTTGCGTATATGATATTATCAAATACACACATCAAAAGTGTCTAGGGATTAACATATATTTTTGCAATAACTTTTCTCCTGATTGATATTAATTAAAATTTTCTTTAAGGATTCATCAAATAAAGTGTTTTCGTTTGTCTACAGTAACGATAAACCAAGTCACCTTTGCATTAATAAAGAAATTTGCCATTTTCCTAATAAAGGGATTTTTGACATTTAAACCACTAACATTAAAGTTCGAAAAGAAGGCTGAAATAACAGATTTCTTTAATATTTTTACCGCGAACACTAACAACACAAGAAAATCGGTTTGGCACACTCAAAATGAGTTCATCCAAATCACGCTGTGGAATGGCCGCCCATGTTCGTTGCAACAACAAAAAAAGGTCTTCTTGCGACTGGATACCCTCCATATTCGGCACAGCTCTTCTCTGTAGCATATCCAATGCATGCTCAATCGGGTTCAAGTCTGGCGACTGAGCAGGCCAGGGCAGGACATTGATGTTAGCTGCGGCGAGAGTCTGTCTTACAACTCTTGCGGTGTGCGGTCGTGCATTATCATGCATTAACTGAAATAAGGGACCGATTTGCACTTGTAGAGGAACGATGACGTCTGATACAATCGTCTCAGCATAAATTTGAGCGTTGAGGTTGCCTCTGATCCGAATCAAATCAGTTCTTCCGCCGATCCAAATACCCGCCCATACCATGATGTTTCCACCACTATAAGGATGGACTTCCTGCCAGGATTTTAATCGCTGTTGGCGTCCAGGGGTTCTCCAGTCTCGTATACGTCTTGTATCCGGTCTCATACCAAAACGAGACTCATTAGAAAAGCACACGAAACGCCATTGTTCTTCTGTCCAATTTCTGTGTTCAAGAGCCCATTGATATCGAATCCTACGATTGTGCATTGCTATAGGTGGTACCCGTAGCGGTCTTCGGGAATGAAGGTTCACTTCAGGCAAGCGGTTTCTGACTGTTTGGTCGCTAATTAAGTTCCCTGAAGAGTGATGAAGCTTCAAGGCTAACATCATGGCGGTTATTGTTGGAGCTCTTCGAGCTGTGATTTGAATGTATCGGTCTTGTCTCCGTGTGGTGCAGCGATACCGTCCTCCATGGCGCTCTGCCACGGTACCAGTGCTTCGGTAACGTGTCCAAAGTCGACTGATAACACTTGTATTCAGAGCTAAAGCCACAGTACGTTGCCGGGAACCAGCTTCTATCATTCCCACGGCTCTGAGCATTTCTTCCCTGCTTAAATGACGTCGCCGCTAAATAATAACGTTGGTTTTAATCAGTAGTAGGGAAACAGTAGCACTAATAATGTCTTCAATGCGTTGTATGCAATGATATTGTATTTAGAAGTAGATGACGCCTCGCGTACTAAAAGAGTACACAAATATGGCACCGTCTGATTAATGGATGTCAATGGATTGACATCTATCACATCGGACATCAGATTCGGAACTGAGTCTTAATAGAGTAGCTTTCTTAATATATTTTTTAAAGTATGTAGATACATTATAGTAGACACGTTGGCCTTATTTTAAAATTGAGTTCACACTTTAGCTCGGTAGTATATTAATCAACAAAAACATTATATTTTCAAACTATTTAATATTTAAAATATTGAATAATTATCTAATAAATGCAATTTAAATGTATCGCGTGAAACGCCATGGCGCCAATATCAGAGTCACGTTCACTGCTAGGCATTCACGATCACGTGACCACATGTATATTTTTTACAAATTAAATTAATTAAAGTATTTACAGTCCTTATTTTAATAAATAAAGACATATTTATTAATACACCATAGCCATCTGGCATCATGTAAACAGGATGATTCCTTCAAATAACACGCTAATAGTATGCGTAGGTACATATTTTTTTCTACAATCGTGAGGATCATCCCTCACAGATGTGTTTATCAACAGTGTTTCGTACTGGAATAAGATTCCATCATTTTGTTTTCAAGTTTAACAACTTATTAATTTATTTTATGATTTATGATCAAACCTGTGACAATAGAAACTTGTTAGATACAATCAACTATTTAAAGTGTTTGTATTTCGGAATTTGAAAGCCATTTCCTGTATTGCGATTGTTTCGTTTTGCTAAGCAATCCTCGGTGATTGGCTACTTGATGAGGGCGCCCGTCATTTTAGCGCCATCTGCATCCGCAAAAATAAACAGTTGAAATCTCTTCCTGCGTACGCAATGACTGCGCTCCTATAAAATTACTAGTGACAACGTTTAAATATCTCAGCGTGAATGATTGTGCGCGTGGAAAACCCGTAAAAGGTGCCGCAGAACCTATGGAAAACTCTTCACATGGATTTATGCAGTGATAAACGCCCAGGATGCCCATGCCGACGTGTTTGCCGAGCCACCAGGAGCGCGAAGCGACCGATTCGATTTTAATGCATGCATGTTAAATATTTCCGCATACAAACCAAACAGTCTTTTGTTATACTTTTGTTAACGCGAGTGCCGGTGAGCTTTTGATCCGTGAGCGTCTACGCTGTTACTTTAAAAATAAATAAAAAAAAAGGTCTAATTTATAATTATATAACAGACACATTAGCATACATTTCCATAAACATAGGTATTTGTTAGGGTCGTGCGGGCGGGATTCGAACCCGCGACTGCTTATCTTTGTAGTCCGGAACGTAAACCACCACACTGTGACGGTCGTTAAATTATTATTAAAAAATATAGTACCAAACTACTCTATGTATAACACTGTCTTAGAATATCGACCATGTTAGTCCGTGGGTTGGCTAAGAAACAAAACTCACTAATTTTATTGAAAATACTTCAATCATGAATGATAGGCATCATTAAATACAATTTACTTAACGTAAATATGATATTCGGTCTGTTTTTATTTGTTTAGTTAGGTGATTCCGCAGTTTAAAAGGCGCACTGAGGCATAAGACACGGACGCATACTCTTACTAATCTGTGACGCCATCAAAAACAGACAACGTCAAAATTATGACCCCAATTTGAAGTGAGGTGTTGTTTAGCTGAGCCATCTTCTAGCCTCTCACCGGTGATCTAGTTCTTAATACAATATCATGAGTTGTATGTTTTTATAGGGAAAATTTTGACAGCTGATTTTCATCTTTTACTCGAATTTGATTAACAGTTCCTGTTTCAAATTATGAAATGCACCAAAAAGGATCCATATAAATTTATAAAATCATAAATTTATTACAAAGCCAGATTGAGATCTCAAGAAATCCGTATAAAAATGCTTGATCCCTAGACACTTTTGATGAGTGTATGTATTGAGAAGCGATAGTGAGGATGTTAATTTACTTAAAGAATTCTCTCAGGGCAGGGATTCGCGGGGACTAAGTTTGTAAATGGCTCGAATGGCTCTTTTCTGTAAAATAAAGATGGTATCGATGTCCGCAGCAGAACCCCCCCACAAGAGAAGACCATAAGACATTATACTATGAAAGTAATTAAAATACTCAAGCCTTGCTGTTTCAACATCAGTCAAATGTATAATTTTTCTAACCGCAAAGGCAGCAGAAGCGAGTCTCCCAGCCAGAGCGTCAACATGTGGTCCCCACTGCAATAATGCCCAGAAAAACAGTGGAGTTTGATAGATTTTTATCGTTGAGTAGAATTTCTGTGGTAGCTTGCTTCACGTTAGGCATAGTGAATTTAATACTTTTAGTCTTTTTTATATTAAAAAGCAAGTTATTGCTAGTGAACCATTTTAATACCTTAGAGAGGGCTTTGCTTACATTGTCAAATGATTTTTCGCCTCTTCTTGATTTGAACATTAAACTTTCATTTGAACATTGAACATTAAATTATCATCAGCAAACAGAACTATCTCACAGGAGTCCTTTGAATAAAAATTAAGGTCATTAATATAGATCAAAAACAGCAAAAGACCCAATATTGAGCCCTGGGGCACTCCCATTTGAAGCGGGGCACCTGAGGAGGTAATGTTTACTGTTTTTAGTCGGCCTGAGAGGTAAGAATACAACAGTTTAGACGCAGTATTAGATACCGTAATGTTCTAGCTTTATAATGAGTGTTTAATGATCGACACAATCAAATGCCTTCGATAAGTCACAGAATACACCTATCGCATCATTTTTATTTTCATAGGCATCAAAAAATGCTTGACGAGTACCACCCCAGCATCTGTTGTACTTCTACCTTTAGAGAAACCAAACTGTTTCTCATGCAGTAATTTGATAAATTCAAAATGAGAGAGCAATTGGTTAAACATAACTTTTATAAAAATTTTGCTAAATACAGGTTGAATGGAAATCAGCCTGAAGTTGCTTGGGTCACTTTTTTCTCCTGACTTAAATAAAGGTATAATCTTCTTAATATATATAAATCTCGTGTCACAATGTTTATCCTCAATCTCTCAATCCTCTCTCTCCTCAATCTAGGGCGCAGTGGGGCTGGGGCTGGGGCGTGACGGGGCTGGGGTGGGACGGTGCTGGGGCTGGGACGGGGCTGGGGCGGGTCGGGGCTGAGGCTGGGGCTGGGGCGTTACGGGGCTGGGGCGGGACGGGCTGGAGCGGGGCGGGGCTGGGGCAGGGCGAGGCTGGGGCGGGGCGGGGCTGGGGCGGGACGGGGCTGTGGCGGGTCGGGGCTAAGGCGGGACGGGGCTGTGGTGGGGTGGGGCTGGGGCGCGGCGAGGTTGGGCGGGGCGGGGCTGGGGCGCGGCGTGGCTGGGGTTAGGCCGGGACGGGGCTGGGGCGGGGCGGGGCTGAGGCGGGATGGGTTGGGGTGGGGCAGGGCTGGGGCGCGGCGGGGCTGGAGCGCGGCGGCGCTGGCGCTGGGGCGGGACGGGGCGCGGCGGGGCTGGGCCGCGGCGGGGCGCGGCGGGGCTGGGCCGCGGCGGGGCTGGCGCTGGGGCGGGACGGGGCGGGGGCGGGGCGGGGCTGGGGCGCGGTGGGGTTGGCGCTGGGGCGGGACGGGGCGCGGCGGGTCTGGCGCTGGGGCGGGACGGGTCTTGGGCGGGGCGGGGCTGGGGTGGGACGGTGCTGGGGCTGGGGCGGGACGGGGCTGGGGCGGGACGGGGCTGGGGCTGGGGCGGGTCGGGGCTGGGGGCGAAACAAAGTTCGCTGGGTCCGCTAGTCTTACTATATTTCATTAAAGTAGGAAATTGACCTTGATAAATACATTCGTTGAATACATGTGCTAAGTGAGATGCTACGAGAGATATTTGTACAAAGGACTAGAGTTGTAAGTCCACAGTGTATCCTACCAAAGTATGCAGTAACATATCGGTAGACTGCGGTAGACTTCGGAATCCTTCCATTCAGTGCGGTAGCTTTCGTGGATTTCATTTAATAAATACATAAATATTGGACACCAATCACATACATTGCTCTGAATCCCAAATCAAGTAGCCAATGCACTTGTGTTAAATCAGACACAACGGTGGTACCACAACACCCAGACCCGAGACAATATAGAAAAGAACAACATTGACCCGACCGGGAATCGAACCCGGAACCTCACGAGATGGCGACGCTTGAAACCAGCGTGCTAGCCCATCGACCACGGAGGTCGTCATTGTAATTGTATTCATGTAAGTAAAAGAGATTTTATTTCAACTCAAAACGATTGAGTGACTTGGTATGTCACATTTTGTACTTTTTTAAATGTTCCGCACACACGCATTAGATTGAACAATATATTTTAAGGTTTAATCAAAGATTAGGTACACATTTTTTTATATTTTGTATAAAAATCGCAAATTCGCTTGCGGGAATTCCTGTTTACTAACAGGAATTCAGTTTCAGCTGTACAGGTAATGATAATAGTTTCAGAATAAAAGCTACTGTGACATGCAGACGGACAGACAAACAGACTTGACGAAACTATAAAGTTACCGTTATTTGCCATTCGGCTACGTAACGGGGCGTAGCGTGCTTTGGTGGGGCCCAGTAAAAAGCTTTGTTTAAAGGTTCCTTATCAAGAGTAAAGTAAAGATTTGTCACAAAAGAAAAAAAATGCATAAAATTAAAATATCTTTTTATATATTTATCCAGAATTTTTATTATCCAGATTTACATTCGCGGCATTTCGCGGGCCGCAGCGCGGCTCGTTACGTAGTATGTACATGAAAGGCCCCTCAAAACCTCAATAACATTATTTATTAATTTATTTATTTAAACTTTATTGCACTGTTAATGGTACAATTGGCGGACTTAATGCCTTATGGCATTCTCTACCAGTCAACCGCTTGGGAAATGCAGAGAGTTAAATCAGTGGCGGAATATTTAAAAATACTAAGAGGGACAAAAATTTAAAATGCATTAACATAAACATACATACAAAAATTACATAGATAAAAAAAATGTAAATATATAAGCATTGGATTAATAAACTTACATAGAATACATATATATAATAAAAATAAAAAATAAAAACTACAGATAGGGAAGTGAAGATATTGATGACATCTATTAAAAATATTACCGACAGCAGTGAACGAAATTGTGGTTAATTCTGAAGTGAGCCAAGGTTAAGATAGTGGGTGCGGAGAGACTTCTTAAAAGAAAGTTTGTTTGAGGACATTCTGATTTCCATGGGAAGAGAATTCCAAAGGCGAATCGCAGAGATGGTGAAAGAGTCCGACATAAAGCCGGACTTGTTAAGAGGAGTGTGAAGAATAAGAAATTGGGAAGAGCGCAGGTTGCGAGAAGTTGTAGAAGTCAGATAGTTGAACCGCTGTGTCATATAGGTCGGAGGAGGGTTACGAAGTATGTTGAAGAGTGTACACAGGATTCTTGTTTCTCTGCGATGACATTACAATTTGAACAAACAAGAAAAAGACAAACGTTGATGCTGAAGTTAGTGTTGACGGCGCTTATGATTAGTATGCCGCTAGTGTCCCATAGAAGTTCTTAAGTATTTTTTTATCTGCTTATTTTTTATTAATTATTACTTACGCACGTCTGAGGCCCCGTACCCCGGGGGCCCAGTATAATTTATACGGCAGATACGGCGCTAGCTATGCCCTAAAAACTAAACCTGTACTAAGATGCCAGCGACACATATAGATTACGTAACGCTATCAGGATATAAACGTCAAAATATTGCAGATCCAGAGGTCATGATGTCAGTGGAACGTACTCCAGATAAATCGTTTCGACAGTTTGACCTATATATATGTAATAAAATACGTAATTTACGTCACTGAGATGAGATGGGTTTAGATACGGATCCTCAAAATTTTACTTAGCTAGTTGAAAATTGTTAACAAACTTTTTATGAATTCCGAAATAATATCAGTGAATATAATTAACAATCTCTTTTATTTGGAAAGATCTCGGCGTTTAACGATGCTGACAAGATATTGATTTTGACGACCTCCGTGGTATAGTGGCTTGCACGCTGGTTTCAAGCGTCGCCATCTCGTGTGGCTTCGGGTTCGATTCCCGGTCACGTCAATGTAGAAAACTATATTTTCTATATTGTCTCGGGTCTGGGTGTTGTGGTACCACCGTTGAGTCTGATTTCCATAACACAAGTGCATTGGCTACTTACTTTGGGATCAGAGCAATGTAGGTATGTGATTGGTGTCAAATATTTATTTATTTATTTACCTAATTTTGTAAGGTGTGTTTAACTTATTTTAAAATTATCACGTCTGCGCGTTTTAAGTTTGCTCCCTTCCCTCCCGCAGTAGCGTGATGTTTTATAGCCTTAAGCCTTCCTTGATAAATAAGCTATCCAAAACAAAAAAATATTTTTATTAATCGGTCCAGTAGTTCCTGAGATTAGTGTGTTCAAACAAACAAATATTAGTAAAGATGAATCATTTTGTTAAATAGGAATGTCAAGATTATTTCTGATATTTGAATAGCTCAGAAAAAAGGAATTTAAAAAGGGAATGTAAAATATGTACCTTCTTTTTGCTGATTTTTAAGATAAGAATTTGATACCCAGAATTTTACTTGAATATTTTTTTACAATACTAAATTAGACCACAATTTCAACATATAAGATGGTTGGGAAAAAAACAGAAACACCAAGAAAAGAAATACCGCAATTCAATTCCTGAGAAAAGAAACACCAAAATATTTTTCGTACCTATTTATTACTTTTTTCTAAGTCCAGAATCCTACCTGTACCCTTAGATCAAATCAAAAAGAGGTTCTTTTTGATTTAATCTAAGCCTGTACCCTTATATTGAGACAACCTGTATAGATGTAATAAAAAAGAAACGAAATAGCGTTTTGTAATTTTTATTTGTAAATAAGTGTTTTTATTTTATTGCGTTTATTACCTAAGACATTACTCAGTATAATAATTTAAGTACTTTGCAATACGGTAACTTAATTACAGGCACGGTTGCACTACTTTATTTTAACTATAATCCACGGCTTAAGAATCGTTGTCAAACTTAATACGTAAAAACTCGATTCAATTATAATTAGGTTGGGGTCTACTGTCATAAAGTAAAGTAAAGTAAGCCTGTAACGTCCCATTGCTGGGCAAAGCTTCCCTCAACTATGAGGTAGTTTGAGCCATACTCCACCACGCGGGCTCAGTGCGGGTTGGTGGAGGGGTGTTGGCAAGGCAAGCGACTAACCCTGCTGTCAGATGATATCAATCCGCCCATAAGGCCTCTAACTAGGCTTAACGACTTAAATTCACCGATATTAGCCGGGACTAACGACTTAACGTACTTTCCGAAGTCCCGCCCGTGCGCAAGTTTTTGGTTTCTTATTTCATCTTTATGAATATAAAATATGACACTGTGAGTGTTTGCATTCTAAACCTCTTAAGAAGTTAAAAAAAAATGGTGCAACCAAATATTATCTTAAAACTATACTTAATAGGTCATTGTAAATTTATCTTTGGCATTAATTTAATGTTAAACATAAAAATAGAAATAGGTAACATTTCATTACTTTTAACTTATATCCTATAATCGACGTGTTGCTAAACGAGTCGTGTCCTGTCGAGTCAGTGTTATGTCTACCCTTTCACTTAAAGGTAAAGCAGCGTGCTACATTGTTACTATTTTTATTTGTTACTGCCCCACGACTCCGTTCCTAACGCGCCAAATAGTCGACAAAGTTGGTAACTTTCTTAATAACATTTAGACTCCTCCTGGACAAAAAGATCATACACATTTCATTTTGAACTGTTGAAAAGTGAACTAGACAGAATAAGACTCAAATTGAAAAAAAATGAATACATTTTGTATAGCACATTAAGGGCCGATTTTACCAACTTCAGATAAGACTTAATTAACTGAATAAGTGTACAAATATTGATTTTAAAATGACATTTACTTAAATGATTTCTGGCAAATAGGTGACGTTTTCAAATTAAGCATTTTTTAATATATTTGACGAATACGCCTTATCTGACGTTAGTAAAATTGGGCCTTAATATTATGATCTCACTCTTACAATGCTGCTGTCTCGTTCTTCTTAAAATTTTGGTAGCATTTTTAGCAATAGGTTCAATTTCTATGCTGCTTCGCTTTTAGATGTTGCTATCTCACTATTTACGACCCTGTCTCGCTCTGTAGAAGATTGATGACTCACTCTTAAAAATGATGCTGTCTCACTATGTATGATCCCGTCTCTTTCTAAAGAATGTAGCTGTCTCACCTTTCAGATATCTTTCTCGCTCTTTCAGATGTTACTTTTTCAGGTAATTTTGCTATCTCACACATATTTTTTGCTGCAGCTCCAGACATATATTTGTTTAAGTAATAGGTAGGTTCAAAATGTCGTCGAAACTAATCAAGCAGCAATCCTATGCCCCAGAGCAGCGGCGGTACTTCTAATCCAGCCCACATACGACGCTACTCTAGTGTAAACACCCGGCCGCGCTCGTCTCGCGCAGCCTGATCCCCAGGAGACCACACCATGAAGCTCAAAAGTTGATTGAATGCTCTTAAGAAAGTTGCTGTCTCACTATTTATGATCCCGTCTCTTTCTAAAGTATGTAGCTGTTTCACCTTTCAGATATCTGCCTCGCTCTTTCAGATGTTACTACTTAATATTGCTATCTCACTCTCACAATGCTACTGTCTCAATCTTCTTATAATTTTTGATGCAGGATGCAGATTTTTTTTGAAGCAATAGGCAGGTTCAAAATGGCGTCGACTTTTACATTACTGTCATTCTAAAAAAATATGCTGTTTCACTATTTATGATGCTATCCCACTCATCCTTAACATACTATGTAATTTTACCATTTTATATTGCTGTCACGCTTTTAGAAATGTTGCTATCTCACTATTTACGACCCTGTCTCGCTCACTCTTAAAAATGTTGCTGTCTCACTATTTATGATCCCGTCTCTTTCTAAAGTATGTAGCTGTCTCACCTTTTAGATATCTGTCTCGCTCTTTCAGATGCTACTATTTAACTTAATATCGCTATTTCACTCTCACAATGCTGCTGTCTCATTCTTCGTATATTTTTTGCCGGTTCAAAATAGCGTCGAAACTAATTAAGCAGCAATCCTATGCCCCAGAGCAGCGGCGGTACTTCTAATCCAGCCCACATACGACGCTACTCTAGTGTAAACACCCGGCCGCGCTCGTCTAGCACAGCCTGATCCCCAGGAGACCACTCCATGAAGCTGCCATCTGTTTGAAGGTTTGCAGGCCAAAGGTCCTCCGGAATCCCCTCGACAAGCGTCTACTCCTCCTGAGAGAACTCCTGGAGAGTGGGGAGAAGGCGTCATGAGTGAAATTGAAATCACATAGGTACTTAAAAATAAGCAAAATATGTGCTCATAGCAATGGAAAAGTTGGATGTTGACTCGTAACAAGAGATCAAAGAGATGGCTCATGATAGAGATAAATGGAAAATACTCAACCGACGTGTAAGAATTTGAATTGATGAAATTATGCTATTTTAAATTTACCCTACATTATATTATTTTTGTCTATTTAGAATTTATTGTGATAATTTTAATTTACATGACAAATTAAGTCAAACATGAGCTACTTAAAAATTAGTAATATCTAGATATGTATAACCATGTTATATAAATGTTAAATAAAAAAATAAAAAATATTAAAAAATAAATATAAAGCAAGTAAATGTTAAATATTAAAACTTAAATGAAGAAGAAGGAGAAAAATAGGTTTGCATATGTTTATTAATCTTTAAAAATAAATTTGCATGAGCTTTGCATCAAAATAGGTTTTTTAAATAAAAGTTGCCGCCAAAAGAGCAACATTTTTCATTGTATTTCTACAGAATTCAATCTTTCAGCTTAAAAATTCTTGAAATAATAAATGTAAAGGTTAGCAGTCACTGTATTAGTTTTTTTTTCTTCAAGAACGAGCTGAGCATATTATTTACATGAAAACTTTCAGTGAAATTATAGAATTGTAGATGGTCATTGAATTTAAAAATAAACTATTTGACATGCTAAAATTTACTTCTACTCAGTTGTAGGGTTGAAAATTACAAGTAAAATACATGTTATTTTCAATCGTACTTTGTATTTTTCAGTAAAATACAGAAACTTCCAATAAGTTCTTAAAATGTATCTTTCGAAAGTTTCGTTTTTTACATGTATTAAACGTTGTATTTTTCGTTGTTTTTTAAGGACTTGTAGTAATAAAAAAAACTTTATGGTTAAACCATCCTCCTTAAGAGGAACATATAATTTAAAATCATTGAATTGTTAATAACATTAAGAATGTCGTGTTTTATGTTTTTCGGCAATTCCATCAATCCATTATGCGGCCTATTTCCTTGATCCCACTTACCACCCTCATGTGAGCAATACATGTGTAACAAGAATTTTGAGTAATCCACCATCACCAGCCACTAGTGAGAGAAATTGGTCTTTGTTTGGGCGGACACACACCAAAGATCACAACTGTTTGACAGCTGATCGATTGAATAAATTAATTTTTGCTAACTGGAATCTGAAATTTGTCAATTCTAAAGACGGTATCAATGATGATACTATTGACGAACCAGACGAGATTCAGGTTGACGATTGCAATAGTGATATTGTATTGTAGAAACATGTTTTTGTAAATAAACACACTTTTCTCCTAATATAAGTACCTAATCTATACTAATATTATAAATCTAAAGAGTTTGTTTGTATATTTGTTTGAACGCGCTAATCTCAGAAACTACTGGCCCGATTTGAAAAAATATTTTTACGTTGGATAGTCCATTTATCGAGAAAGGCTTTAGGCTATATAACATAAAGATACGACTCATAAGACCACAGCAGCAATGAAAAATGTTGCGAAAACGGGAGAAAGATATTCCTTTTGAGAGCTTCCGCTTCGTACGCTGCGGAAACCGCTTAAGTTACACAAAAATCATGTATGACAGGATTGTTCA
Organism: Pyrausta purpuralis; assembly: GCA_963924145.1. Lineage (NCBI taxonomy): Eukaryota > Metazoa > Arthropoda > Insecta > Lepidoptera > Crambidae > Pyrausta > Pyrausta purpuralis. The sequence continues at coordinate 12,154,045 of OZ001669.1, read as the reverse complement.
GCATTAAGAGTTCTATAATAAAGTCCACAACAGCATATGTCTATCTTATATGGTTGACTTACTACAACCTTTTTTATGTTAATAAATTTGTAAAAAAATAATGCATTATTTTTAGAGGTGTATTATACACACAAGTATTTATTCTTATCAAAATAAATACATTCATCATCACGAGCATTTCATTTAGAACAATTGATTTCAATAAATATCTTAGGAGCTATCACACTTTTAACATAACTCCGCACCTATATAATAATGTTTGCAGCTTAAGTACAACGTGCGCTTGCGCTAATATATCATAAAGCTGAAGAGTTTGTTTGTTTGAACGCGCTTATCTCAGGAACTGCTGGACCGGTTTGAAAAAAAATTGTGTTGAATAGCTTATTTATTGAGAAAGGCTTTAGGATATAAAACATCACGCTGCGACGGGAGGGGAGGGAGCAAACTCAAAACGCGCGGACGAAGTCGCGAGGGACCGCTAGTAAATAATTATAATAAACCATTATCATTGTTTGTTTTATTTCATTCAATGTAAATTATGAAAAATACATTGATTAATACACGTTTTTTACATGTCAATTTGTATTTTTCAAATAGCCTTCAATTTGTATTTTTCCAAAGTTACATGTATTTTACTGGAAAGATTCAAAGTTGCGAAAAAAACAAATGAGTATCTTTCGCCATTTTCATCCTTACTCAGTTGATGAATATGTTCAAAACTAAGATTGTCATTTGATGAATAATAATAACTTTTATTTGTGGAATTAAATTTAACACAAAAACATTATTAATTTGTTATGTTTGAATGCTATATTTTTATGGCTAACCATGTACCTATTATAGATAAATAGGTATTTATGATCTGACATGTACCATATTTCAAAGATAAATATATTATAAAGATTTTGATCGAATCTGTAGTTATCTACTATAGGTATGTCTAGTTTGACCATACATACCAGTAGTAGGCAATATCCATCACCTTTTTTCAATTAAGGCACACCGAACTACAGCAGGTAAGTTAAGTTTTAGTATATTTTAGTTATTGCAAATGCATAACAATACATCAATTCAGAGTTTGGTTCATGCTACACCAAACTTACCAGCACAGATCATAGAGTCCAGAATGGCTTGCTGTCTTCCACCCAACACCTGGTTCTTCCTGCAAGTAGTCAAGTCCAAAACCGGCACTGATGCCGCTCTCAGAACTGGTGCGAAGGATTCAGTGCTTTCTGAAAGAGTTATAGTCCTTTGAAGAAGGTCAAATAGATACTAAAGTAAAATCATAAGGTTGCAAATAGCATGGGATGCTCTCCATTGATTTGCGAAAACTTAAACTAATTAAAAGCATTCTTCTTCTTTTTCTTTGTTGAAAGTTGCAATTCAAATGAAATAGGTAGTTTGTATTGTAGCGCAAAAAAAACAATAAACGAAACGTCACTGTCAAGAGTGACAGTCACAGTGGATAAAACGGCACAAATCATTCATTTCGTTCATTCTTTTCTTATTAGGCCATCTAGCGGTGAGTAGATAAACTGTTTGGATGCCGTAAAACTTAGTACAACTACTCCCTACTAGAGAGCTCTTGCTAAAGAAATATATATCATAGAGCGACCACTAACGACGACTTTTTCGATGACCACCGTAGATTTTTCAGCAACTTTTCAAAAGGCAGACAGATCGGTCTCTCGGTAAAGGAAAAATAGACTTTGTTCGTAACGAATGAAGGTCGCTACCTGCCTGATAACCCCAGCCAGTGACAGCACACCATCTGCCCGCACTAGGGTCCTTTTCTTCGGGTAAACAGATCGGTCTAACGTGAGTGTTGAATTGGACTCCAGCTCTGGATACAACGACGATAGCTATGTCGTTGCTATGAGGGCCATCTAAAAAAAAAAAGGACAGATAACTCAAGGGTTTGTTTGGACTAACTATACAATTTGTGGTTTAAATATAAATCGTAAAACCTTCGTTAATATATCTATTACTTTTACCAATAGAGGTATAAGAAAACATGAGTAAAATTTACGGAGAAGATTTGGAATTGATATATTATTTTTATACCATATCAGTATAGCATGCAATAATTTAATTTAAGTTGAGTAAGCCTGTAACAAACCACTGCTCGGCAAAGTATATTTTGGGATAATTTTCGTTTGGGCACTTATACAAACTAGCGGTCCTTCGTGACTTCGTCCGCGCGTTTTGAGTTTGCTTCCTTCCGTCCCGTCGCAGCGTGATGTCTTATAGCCGTAGGCCTTCCTCAATAATAGCCCCCCCTAGCTGATTTCGACTATGGTGGCTAGTCACAACGACTAACCGTGTACAAGTGTGAGCGCAAACCCAGGTGCACTCTCTATTCCTCACACTCTCATAGCCCGATAGGACAGCAATCTGACACGACCGGAGAGAGCTCAGGCGCAGGACCAACGATCCTCAATACATAAGCTATCTAACACAAAAATAAAATTACAAATCGATCTAGTAGTTCCTAAGTTTTGCGTGTTCAAACAAACAAACAATCGCTTCAGCTTTTTAATATTAATTATAGATAATTAGCTCACTCTTCCTAAAATCCGGGTGCATGACCACCTTCTCTGCCAGGAACCTGTTCTCATGCTTGTCCTGGAACTTCAGCCGGTGTTCGCCCACAACCAGACGGATGTGGTCTAGGTGAAGAGGTTGCTGAAACAGATGAGAGCTGAGGGTGGGACCTTACCCAGTTTATACTACTGTCACTTATAAAGGACACCTAAGTTATAAGAAAGGACATGTAGTGGTATTAAGTAATTTACTATTTATCAGTTTACATTTTCAAATCCAAATTAGTAAAAAAGTTATATACTTTTCTATGTACCTGAAAGTCCTGAAACTTATATTTACGTATATCTAATTCAATCTATACTATCTCTTACAATCAAGTTTTGTTGCTATTTTGGTCATAGGAGCTCGGTGTTTCTCTACGAGATTGAAATAAGGGGCTGCGTAGAAGAACTAAGTTAACGGTATTCCAGCGGATCAGTAAGCTCAAGTGGCAATGGGCAGGGCACATAGCGCGAAGAACTGATGGCCGTTGGGGCAGACAAGTAGGTATTTGATTGGAATTATTATGAATGATTATTAATGTGTTGGTATATACATATTAATCTGTTATATTTTATAAACATGTTTAATATTTATTCATATAGTACTTCATTTGTATTTTTTTATGTAATTATTTTTATTTTGTTGTACATATATTTCTATTTCACTTATTCAGCTTTTCATTTTTTATGCATAAAATACCCCTTCCTATATAACTCATAATTTCTTTACCCAAAGGTTGTCTGGAAGAGATCGCTCGATCGAGAGAATGTTCAATTCAGGCGGTCTTATCGCTATCGATAAGATCGCCAAATTTGTACATTTTCTTAAAACGATTTTCTAAATCAAATTATGTTATGTGCAATAAAGAGTTATCTATCTACCTATGATTAATATACTACACTGTAAGCCAAAACATGTGCATAAGGAATGTTCATAGAATGAGTTACATCGTTTCGGAAATGCAACTCTTACTACAACTAGGTATACATTTCCTCTAAACGAATTTGTAATTAACCGGTTTTATGCGCATTTTCATACTAACGATCATAGGTAGTGCGTGAAAATTAGTTCCAAATACATGTTGATACTAATATGTAAAAAAATACCTAAATACAGAATGTTGTTTTGGTCAGTGACATCCAACTCAGGGATCAACTCAACTTTGGGCCTTAGTTTAAAAAAAATATTTGACAACATCACATACATTGCTTCGATCCCAAGCTAAGTAGCTAAAGCACTTGTGTTATGGAAATCGAAAACAACAGTGGTACCACAACACCCAAGTTTGGGATGCAATTTGTGTCGATACTTTGGCCTCCTCCAATCTCAGAGAATCAGCCCTTAAAGGTGGTACAGCAGCGGTGTTGGCTGAAACCGCCAAGTGTCGCAAGTACGTCTCACTTGCAAGTGATCATCTATGTGTTTGCGCCGTTTGGCGTTGAAACGTTTGGGCCGTGGGGATCCTCTGCTAAATTGCTGTTTAGAAAAATTGCGCCAAAATTAAATTCTTTAACAGCCAATAATAAAGCTAGCTGGTTCCTAGCTCAAAGGATTAGCATAGCTATCCAACGCGGCAACGCAGCCAGCATCATAGCCTCCTTGCCGCAAGGAAGTGGTTTCGTTTTTGAATAGGTAGATTTTTAAGTTATTTTTTATGTTGCATGTCTTAATTTCATTTTCTTCTTGTTTGTTATTAAAAAAGGTAATCAGGGATGACTTTTGCTTATCCAACGGAATATTTTCTTTATATTATTTGCAAGTTTTATAAAAGAAAACCTCTTCACAACATCCACAAAAAAAACGAATAGGAAAACTCGCAACCTCGCGGGTAGCTCGCGTGTATCTACAAAATATTACGCCGTAGCTAGTAAGCTACGAGAGGCGGCCTGGCGTTGGTAGTTTTGACTCGCTCGCTGGTTTTGCAATTATAAAGTGGTGTTGTGTGTTTTTTTTTCTTTTCTTTTTTCATCAGTATCGTTTAGACAACTACCCCTGAGACTGAGCGATAATACAGCAATACAGGGTGTTCCCTGTATTGTAATATCAGGTAAAACGGTCTTGGAAGATGGTTGTAAATAAACCTCAGGCACTTTTCAACGAAAATCATTCACACGACACAAAAACGGGCGTCACTTCGAACAAAGTTAACGCGAGGTTCAATTTAATGTAGCTCTTATGTTATTACACGCGATGGACCTCTGCCGTACATGACTATGCTATGTGTCATACGTTTTATATACCACTAACTTTATCGAAGCAGTGAGCGGCCGACAGCACGAGCTTCTCAGCGATGACAGCGCCCCCACAGTGATGCTCGAAGTTCAAACTGTCCACGTTTAGCATCTGGATCTCCACCTGGAACAATTTTTGTACAACTTTAGAACTTAAGTACAATTTTCGGGAGGTATAACTGCGGCTAACGAAGAGTATTTGATTGTCGTTAAGGGATGGCTCTTTGCTTAGGCTCTTTGTGTATCTCGCCCCGTCTTCAGGCTTCCTCTGTTATGGCAAAGAAACTGGTGGTCGAAGAAAGGGGTCTATCTTAAGGAGTCTAATTATAAGCATTATTATTTTGCTTCCATTTTTAATTTAAGTGATCAGATATTAGTACATTATGATACAAGTGTGCTTAGTTGAACATTATATACAAGGCGATATTGTGTGCGCCATAAGAAAGCCGCGTATATTATGGTCACAGGCACACGTGTTTCATACGGCGTTTTTCAACACACTTGCGAGGAAAAAACACAAATTACAGAAAATTTTAAATGAATTTGAGTACTTTTTTTAGTAATAAAGCTGGATTTACCATTTATTGAAATAAATATGTAGATACTGTTCTTTTTCGCATAAATACTGTTTGTTGCTAAAATAAAAGTTATTTAACCAGACTAAATTATATCGCTTCTTCTTCTTCTTACTTACGACTTGGTACTAGGGTACAAATGTTAATTGGTCGGGTACTACCTAATATACTGAAAAATCACGCGTGTTTAATATCTAGGATTATGAGCCAAAAATCGGTGGAATAAAAACGTCGTTTTGAGCAAGTGTGTTGAAAAGTCATTTTACAACACTATTACCGACGCAATGATTGTCCTATACTGAATTATAAAAGTTGATCCTAAGTAAAAAATAAAATTAGCCTGTAACGTCCCACTGCTGGGCAAAGGCCTTACCTCACTATGAGGTAGTTTGAACCATACTCCACCACGCGGGCTCAGTGCGGGTTGGTGGAGGAGTGTTTGCAAGGCAAGCGACCAACCCTGCAGATGTTATCAAGCCGCCCATAAGGCCTCTGCCTACGCTTAACGACTAATATCAACCGATATTAGTCGGGATCAACGGCTTAACGTGCCTACCGAAGCACGGAGATGCTCTTGATATACGTCACTTATATCGTCGGAATGGTCACCCATCCAAACATTTCATAACAGCTTCATTTCGGTATCACTACCAAAGCGCTGCTACCATTGCATAAAAATAATCCGACTGCATTTAAAACAGTTGCTCCACGAAAGAATAATATCGATCTCCATAAAAGAATGAAATTGCTTCAATCCTGCCAAAATGATGACTGTAATTATGATAAATATCAATCAGAACTTCATGGGTGCCATATTATTTGGTGTTGTAACAAATTAATATGTGCCTCGTCCTTTTTTAAAGCGTCCTACTTATGTGGTTATGTCAGTGGTAAACTTTGACTTCTTGTATTTTACATATAGAGGGTTCCGTGCAGTAAAAAACAACTTTAGGGTTATTTATTCTTTTGACTCAGCTGTGGTAGGGAATCAATGCATTCAAATAAAACGGTTGAAAAGAAATAAAAACTTGATTTTAGTCAATAATGTTTTATTTGAAAGCGATTTTTTCTTGGTTTTCAGTTATTGCCTAAGTTTATAAACACCTGATAACCAGAAAAGTTACTAAAACCTTTTCTAAATGTTAAAAACACTTTTCTGAAAGTTCAGCCAAACGCGAGATTATCGCTGACAAACATACCTAATAGAACACTTCATTATAATAAAAAAGCGATTAATTTATGTACATATTTAATACATCATTTTTTAAGTTTTTTAATAATAAAAAAGTTCTGGTTTATTAACACGTACGACGACCCGTCTGGTGTAGTGGTCGAGAAATCGCCTACTACGCAGCGGGTTGCGGGTTCGATCCCCGCAAAATACAAACATTTGTGTACTTGAACATGTCTGTTTGTATGGGTCTGGGTGTTTTCTATGTATATCATGTACCTATGTATTTACAAACAAAAAGTATTAAGGTATTATATGCGTTGTCTGGCACCCATAACACAAGCTGTAGCTTACTTTGGGACTAGATGGCGATGTGTAGGAATATCCAAAGGATATTTATATTTATATATGACACATTTGTTAACATTTAAAGCGATATCGTTTTGTTTCAAAAGTTTTGGCTATTTCTGTAGTTTTAAATCAGTTCCATCGACTTGTCCTCTAAAATTAAATCGCTCAAAGTTTTTTTATTCGCATGCGGATCGCTACTCACCACTTTAAAAGAGGTTGCATAAAAAAGGCGGGAAACAAAAGAAAATCGATTGCTCACAAGCGAAAGTTGAGGACGATGACAATACTCTTCAACCCAAACACATCATGGCGGTCGCCTGTCAAACTGAGATGCGCGCGCTTTGTTTTGGCGGGAACTTTTTGAGGTTAAGTAAGGAGGTTGCATAAGTTTTAACTTCACTGTGCATCGTTTTAATGGGTTTTTAATTGTTTACACTTTACCTAAGTTGAGTTTGTTACTTTAATAATAAAAAGTAATAAGTTGCATTTTAAGTAACGTTAAATATGTACAAGTAAATTTCTATTTTTAAAATCTTCGTAAACGTAATAAAAAAACTGTCGAAGATAAAGAAATCTATCAAAATGAAATTGGAAAAACATTTTGACTACTGGACAGTAACTTTGGATCAAAGATGCTTTAAAACACTCCTTCCTTCCAAAGGGACGCTAGCGCCATAATATCTCAATTATAGTTTATTCAAGTATAATATAAATTAGATAAATAAACTAACAAAAAAAAACTAAGTAATATGTTTTTTTTTTCACTAATATTTTCTTTTGTTTACTATTTGTACATTCTGCCATAGTTAAAGTCATGTTTACTTGACCATGTTATATTATTATAAATGAAGTAACACGATATGAAATTTTATATCGATCGGATAACTAGAACTTGTACTTTCATATAAGAACCCAGTATATACAAAAGTTGGTAACTGGAGGCCACAAAACCTCTATGACGGACAAGAGTGTAATTGGAATGGCTCCCATTATATTCAGTGACATTTGAAAACAAATTAAAACAACTACTTATAGAAAAATGTTATTATTCAGTTAAAGACTTTTTGAATGATATTTTATTATAAGCAATCTTATTTTAAATTAATTAAATGTATTTTTGTTGTATTTTATTTGTAAACTGAATGACAGGTCACAGTGAGACGTCATTTTTATTAAGATCTTGTGTACCTGTGTTCCACAATAAACGAATTTGATTTGATTTGATTTGAAAAGAGCTAATGACCATCACGAGGCTGAACAGATTTAAAAAACTCGGTTTAAAAAATATCTTATGTCACAAAAAAAACTAAACGGAAATCGGTTCATCCTTTTAGGCTGCTTTCTCAAAATTTTTGTACATCTGTGGAAAAAAAGTGTGCCTCGAAACAATTAACGAGTTCCCTAAGATTTTATTCTATTATACAAAAACTCATATTATTGCTGCGGAGAAAAACTATTGGCCTTTCAAAGAAAAATAAGAAAAACCATAAAATGTTATTATTTATGTACCTAAACTTAACTCTTGCAGGACAATATTTTTACGCTCCATACAAAAAGCAAATTGCCACCCTACATATTTCATGCTTTAAAGACTTCATAAAATATTACACGTCTCATTATTATTTTCCACTTGTAGGTAATATTTACCCTGATTAAATGTAGTTTTTGTTAAAAATATCTTTCTGAGGGGGTTTCTTATTAAAAAAAAATAAGAAAAAACTACGTGAGTCGGATACAAAAACTTTTTAGTTATTACTATTTAGTTACGTTTTATTTCTATTCAATTAACATTTCCGAACACATATGTTACATTTTATTATAGGCAACGCTGCCTTTATCCTAGTTGGATGTTTGTTTGACGTCTACGCACTTTCTTTTCATGTGAAAATCAGTGCGAACATATTTCGTTATTGGAACTACTTTTTCGAGACAGAAGTCAATATAGTCTTTTTATTCACAACACGCCAAGTTGAAATGCTGCCGTCTAATTGTTTTCTTTTGCTAAGCATATATTAGACACGTATTTATTTTCTGCTTTAGGTTATAATAAGCCATTGACGATAATGAACATAGTTAAGTTTAAATTATATTACTTTTTCGTTACGTTTTATATAAATTTCGTTACGTTACGAAAAAGCACGCCGTAAGGCCGAGTGTACAATGAGTTGTATCAATAAAGAAACAAAATCTACATGAAGTAGGTATCTAAAATTTACGTCATTTTAGGTTTTTATTGCAATTAAGTATGTTTTGGCTCACTTTATTACAATAAGTAGATAAAAAAGTAAGACGTATTAGGCTGAGTGGCATAGGCATACGCCCGGATAGCGTAAGATACGGGGTTCGATTCCTCGCCTGACACAGTAGCTTTTTTCAAGTGCATTTTATATAATAAAGTTGGTATAGTGAAAAAACACTATAAAAACAATAATATAATTATTTTATACATAGTTACGCACGAAAAACATTACACTCTGGCCATCGGGAAATAAATACTTATCAAATCAATAAATCATATTTGCCATTGTAAATCAAGCTTAACGTTAAAAAATGGGTACTATTTAGTTACAGTTCCAACTATTTCTTGACAATGTTTCGTTACAACATTTTCGTTACGTACATTTATTTTGAGAAATACTCCTGTGTTCCACAATAAACGAATTTGATTTGATTTGATTTGAAAAGAGCTAATGACCATCACGAGGCTGAACAGATTTAAAAAACTCGGTTTTAAAAATATCTTATGTCACAAAAAAAACTAAACGGAAATCAGTTCATCCTTTTGGCTGCTACGTGACCACAGACAGACACGTTAATCTTATAAACCCTTCTCTTCTTGCGTCGAGGGTTCAAAACATCACATCAGACTCACATACTCAGGATTTTGAAAACGTTACCCTATTTTAATACAGTCGGGAGAAAATGATACCAAACTTTTTTTACAAGTTTAACGTCTTCGGCTCTACGCCGTACAGACAATACTTTAGTGAATTTTTGATTTTTATCACTTAAAACTAAACTAGCCTATCTTAACCTAACTCATTGAAATGCGAGGTGGTTCGCATTTCAATGCTCAACAAGGAAGCTTAGCGCAGGAACAGCGATCCGGGTAAGACGGCGCGATTAGAGCTCGCTTCACTTAATTCCCCACTTTAATTACATTGTTTTCTTCAAAAGCACAGATTATCATGGCAATTCCACCACTTCATAACAATGATTGACCCGAAAAAAACAATTACTAAAACGAAGAAATAAGGTCCGTCCTTCCCTTTTCGTTTCCCGCGCAAAAATCCCTTACCTCACTTCTGAAACCGGGACGACCTACGAAAGTTTCAGAGGCCAGTTTGCTTGACACCATAAATACTTTTTAAAATCAGTCACACTTACCTGCCAGGGAAACGCGCCGTAAGGAGTTTCAGTCCCTCCAACAATCTTGCCCGTCCTTCTTGGATTAAAGTCCACTGTCCTAGTCCCGCATTGAACCTTCTCCGTTTTTCCCGGACTCTTGATAGAGTTCTGATTGAAATAATTAGTAGAAAAACTACTAAAAGCCTTCGACGGTCTCGTTCTATTCCTATAATACTCCATATGATTGATCGTATTCAAAAAATAATCGCCACACGCCGAGTTGATGAACAGGAGAAATACGAAAATCATTTTTCACGACACCAAACTTTACACTAAACTTTTTTACAGTTTGACACTATTTTTTTATCATAGCACGTGCTCGCGATAGCACTTCCAAAATCGGAATGAAGTATGACCGATGGCTGATTTGTTTTTTTTAACTCGCGACAACAGTGACACACAGGAGAATGTGGGTCAGTAGATTGATCTCGAGATGCATCGCGGCTATTGTTCGATGTTTTGAGAACTCTTTTAACGGGTGGAGGTGAAATATCGCCGTTTTTGTCCTTGGGCAGGAGAGAGTGGGTGATTAAGTTTTGATAGTGATTCACTTTCAGGATGTTGATGGGCTGATATCAAAGCTATTGTGTTGGGGTTTTGACACCATTCCTTAGCAGATAGGGTGACATTCCATTATAACGAAATGATTCATTTTAAAATAAGATCATTGTTAAATGCTGAGATCTTTTTAAATCAAAAAGTTTGTTAATATTATTCACTGATATTATTTTGAAGGTCATATAAATATTGATTACAATATTCGACGTGCTAAGAAAAACGGATATTAAATGAAAAGTTTATAAAATTACAAAAAGTTTTCTGCACTTATTTTGAACTCTTTAAAGATTTTCATTTTTCAAGTTTTGTGGGTAGACTTTATAAAAAAAAAACTGTTTTCAAAAATTATTGCTCCCAGATAACGGAAGCACAGAATGGTGGAATGATAAATCTTCAGATTAATCTGTGACACAGATTTGATGTGTGCCGTTTTTCAGATCACAATGTCATGTGTAAGCCTTATCGTGATATTAGTGTTTATATTTTTTCCGATCATCCTTTTCCTTGGTTAAGACGCAGTTTAACTAGAAATCTAGGTCCAAAAAATCTATGCAAATTTTACTGCTACAGTAACTTCTGCTATTTTTTTTAACTTATTACCATCATATCAAAAGGTTTTTCAACAAGGAAGGGTCGATGTAGAAATTGAAATTATACTTCCATTGTAACTGAAATTCGTTTCAGTAGCATAAACTGAGGAACAAATGACAATCAAACATCAACATTTTAAGAATAATTGAATTAAAAAAGAATTATCTCGCTATGACTTCTCGTTTTCGAGAAATCCGTGGACAAACAAAAAGAGAAATACACTTACGAAATTAAGCACATGTGTTTTGAAGCCTTTTAAGAGCTTTAAATACACAAACAATATAAAATTCCAACAATATTACATACAATACACATTGAATTGATTATCTCATTTTTTAAGTGGGTAAAAAGAGAGTTTATTTCATAGATTAGACACAACAACAGCATATGTTAAACACAGCGGCACAGAAAAAAAATTGTCAGGTCAAAAGTTAAGACAAGTAACAGTTTTAGTATAACTTTTACTTTAAGTAAGTAATTGGTGTCAGTTTTTAACTTTTTAAGAATAAGCATTACCATTGTCATATAAATTTTTGATACAGCATTGTATATGAATTTTATAAGGTAGATAATTGGCATGTAGAATAAAGAAAAATAAAAAAATAACCAAATCTGCCAAAAAAAAAACTTAAAATAACCCATTTGTCCTCTACTTAAAAGAAACTTCTATACACCCACAGTGCTATTAGACTCTGGAACACCCTCCCTAATACCATCAAGACTTCATCGTCTAAGTATTCTTTCAAGTAGTCTATTCGTGAGCTTTTTCTCAGTGAGGGTTAATCATAAGCAGAGGGAAAACGCATTTATTTTATTGGTTTTTATTAGTTTTTCGAAGATGCTTTAATTTTTGAAATTATTTTATATTTCATGATTTTTAGTTTTTTGGCCATACCTCAAAATCTACTGGAGCGACTTTGATGAAACTTGCATTGCCTATACCTTTTTTAAAAATATATCTAATCGAATTAAAAATAATCATCTCGCAATGAGTTCTTGCTTCCGCGATAACAATCAAAATTAGCACACTTGTTTGGAAACCTAACTAGATCAACTTACTCAAATATTATAAAATGCCAACAATATCACATACATTGACATTGAATTGATTATCTCCTTTTTTCCAAAGTCTTTAAATAGCGAATGCAAAATCGCGGGAAAACTCGCAATGCACTTTTATGATTTGACGTAAGTAGGTACGCTCTTTACGTCATCTGTCAAAACAATAACTCTTTCGCAGCAAGATTATCAAACTAGGCGTTTTCCACAAAAGCCGATTTGTTAAACTATTCCGACATAAACAATGATAAAGCCTTAGCCGCTCCACATTCTGTTATTTATTGAAATTGCGAAGATAACAGCGTAACTTTGACCCATAATATGTGTGTAAAGGACACAGGTGTTTGTGGAGTGTTAGCAAAAAATTGCTTGAATAGGTTCAAAATAATAAAAAAAAATATTCTAAAGAAAAAAAGCAGTAACTCTGTTTTTTTTTAAAAAAACTCCCAAGTGCGAGTCGGATTCGCGTACGAAGGGTTTCATAAATTCTATCCACATATTCATAATAACGCAAACAGTCTTATAAACCTATTTTTCAACACACTTGCTCAAAATGACGTTTTTATTCCACCGATTTTTGGCACATAATCATAGATATTAAACACGCGTGCTTTTTCAGTATATTATTGCACTAGTGCCTTTTGTTTATTAACCCGACCAATTAACATTTGTACCCTAGTACCAAGTAGTAAGTAAGAAGATGAAGCGATATAATTTAGCCGGGTTATAACTTACACAACAAAGTATTTATGCGAAAAATAACAGTATGTACATATTTATTTCAATAAATGGTAAATCCAGCATTATTACTAAAAATAACTCAAATTCATTTAAAATTTTTTGTAATTTGTGTTGTAAATAACGAATTATTACATTTTTAATCTTGGCTGTTGGTCGATCTAGTTCGCGCCTTAGCCTTGCGCGCGCATCGGTTTCGCGGCAAGAAAAAGAATCAACGCGCCATTTTTCGTAAATAGTTGGCGGCTGTGGGTGTGAAGAAGTTTGGATTAATGTGGCAAGTGTGTTGAAAAACGTCGTATGATACGCGTGTGCCTGTGACCATTATATACGCGGCTTTCTTATGGCGCACTCGCTTTCGCTCGTGCGCACACAATATCGCCTTGTATATAATGGTCAACTTAGCACGCTTGTATCATAATGTACTATTAGCTATTGACTGTTTAAGTTATTATGTATAAGGCTGTATGCTACAGTATGTGTATCGGGTAAAAAACAACAAAGGTAATGATGACCAATAAAGTTTTACAACAAAACTTACGTCGTATCTTTTACAAATTTTTAACTGAGGTTAGTAGTGAAATTCAGCACAAATAGAAATTGGATAAATGGCTTGTATGGTTCTATTGTTTTCACAAAAAATAAAAAAATAAACTCCGTATAAAGTTTTTTCGTCTAATGTAAAAACTGTTTTTTGACTATATATCTTCTCTGCATGTGTCTAGAAAGTCAAGGTCAAGCTGAAACCGGGTGATAGGCTAGGCCATGACAGTCACTAGGAAAATGAAATAAAATTCTTACTAATGAACTTTTCGAGTTACGGACTTTTGAAAAAATAACTTAGAATGATATCACACACAACATATTTCTGAAGATTTAATAAAAAATCTCATGTATAATATTTGATGACTCAGCGTCTCAGCCCCCTCCTACCGTAGATTTTTTTTTGGTACTTCGGGTTAGTAAAAATGTTTTGGCTTTAGTATGTGTGTGCCAAACGGCGAACCGCGGCGAAATAAGCGGTTTTCTTAAAATTAGACTCGTCCGCCGTCCACATTATAAAAGTCAGCGACTAAAAATCTGTAAAAATCACTCCTAAAACAAAAATAATCTGGCGTTAGCACATCAATCGTTTGCTACAAAAATGCCTAAAAAAAAAACTAAACCATTCTGCTATCGCTCCCACAGTTATGAATGCATATAATTTCTCTTCGTCGAGGTCTCGTCGCTTGTAAATACCTATTAGTATTCGTTTACGAACTCATACTAGTGAGCACTAGTGTGAAGATGACGTAATTTTTCGAACACTAGCATCATTCATGAAGTTTGAATTGAAAAAAATATTTGTAAGACTAATTAAGCGACGTGCTCCAAAAAAACTGGAAATAGAGTGGACATTATAATGAGGACTAAGAAAGAAAAACCGGCCAAGTGCGAGTCGGACTCGCGCACTGAGGGTTCCGTGCCAACGTTAACTGAATTATCATAATCATAATCATAATCATCAATCACAATCAATTAGGAAAACCACTTACTTCCACTTAGCTAAAATACCACAATGTTTTGTTGACAGCAAATATGTTTTTCATTTCTTCTGTTCGGAAAATTGAACTTTCATGTGAAGATATACGGGTGGAAAATAGCTTTTCCATCCCTAGGGTGGAAAGTAATTTAGCTTTAATTGCTACGATCAGACATGGAGCTAAAGGTAATTGAGTCACATTATATTATTAAAATAAACAAGCTTTTCATATTTTTAAGATAAGCTAAACATTAAAAGTGTGTTTATTATGGTCACTGATTAGAAAAATGTTCAATTGGTCTAATTTTATACAATTTAAAATCTACAAATATATTTCGGTTTCCCGGCATACAGTGTTACTTTTTTTCATTTTAAATTGTCACATTTTGTTTGTCTTTGACGATTTTTTTTTTAAGTTTGGTCGATTATTGCATAGATTTTATTAAGCAGGTTGAGGCGACTTGCCGCCATTTTTGTTGTTGATTAATCTTCTTACTCACTCCCACCTTTACCTTACATTCATAGCGCTATCTCATGAGGCAAAATTGAACCTGGAATTTGACATTATCTGTAGTAGTTTTGGTGACAAGTTACCTTGTTTTTGCAAGGTTGCGTTCTTCTTCTATTATTATGGTCTGTGATTAAAAATCGATCGATATTTTCAACAATGATTTGAAATATTTGATATCGTCCGCGTTTTATGTAAGTAGTACTCTGTTGTCTTCTGTGCCTTTACTGTCCTTCTAATCTTGTGTTTTATGTATAACGACAGTAAACAAACTGATATTTGATGTAAAAACTTGAGATTTCATCTCTCGCCAAACAACATAATATCTAAATAAATTTATTTAATTTTTCTCACAGTCGAAATGAAAAATAGTATGTATAACTCGGGTGAAAGAACCCATTTAACTCTCGAATTATTAGCGCTCTCACTCCGTTCGAGCGCCAAGAACTTCTCGAGTGAAATGGGTTTCTTTCTCCCCTTGTATAACAATCTACTATTTCAAAGTGTTTGTATGAATAACAAAGTTATGCTTGCGGTTGTTGAAAATCTGCTATATCTCAAAAACTTCTCGTTCGATCTTGTCCCAACCAATTTTCTTTGAAAGTATTTTTAAGATCTACATTATATGTTTTTTTTTTTTAATTCACACTCGCTTAGTTTAGAAGTTAGATCCATTCCAGGGCGCCCATTTCACGACTTTGGAAGCGTCTAGCTATGAAACGTGAGACTTTTAAAGAAAATAGTTCCAGGAACCTCTAGGTCATTTTAAAAGACCTATCCACAGACACCTCGCACGCATGGATTTGACAAAAAAGGTTTAAATTCAAAAAATTCAAAATTCAGAATTACTTTATTTTGTACATAGGCTATTGCTAGCACTTATACACGTCCCAACATTGGCCCTACCACAGCTTCGGGACAATTGTGGGCTAGTGCTGAGAAGAAGCTGCGCAACAAACTTAGTCACTATTGTCAATGCCTCTTTTAAAAATATTACAATTAAATGTTCTTACAAGCTAGACCATACATTGTTATCGTTCATATAATCATTTATTCTATAATATCCTTTAGTCATTAAACATTGTTTAACAATAGATTTGAATTTATGTAAAGGTAATTCAATTATATTTTGAGGCAATTTATTAAAGAAAGTAATACATCTTCCAATAAACGAGTGATTCACCTTCTGAAGTCTGAAGTTTGGAACGGCAAGTTTATTCTTGTTTCTAGTATTGAAATCATGTAAATCACTTTTTTTAGGAAATAAGTGCAAGTTTTTACGAACATAAATCAAATTTTCATAAATAAACTGTGAATATACTGTAAGTATCTTGACTTCTTTAAACAAATCCCTTAAAGAGTCGTCAGATTTGAGATTGTAAATAGCCCGTACAGCTCGCTTTTGCAGTATGAATATTGTTTCAATATCTGCAGCCGAGCCCCATAACAAGATACCATAAGACATGATACTATGAAAATAGCTAATATAAACTAACCTTGCCGTTTCAACGTCAGTCAAAAGCCTTATCTTTCTTACTGCATAGGCAGCCGAACTAAGTTTCCCTGACAAGGTCTCGATATGTAGACCCCATTGAAGATTATGATCTACGGTTATTCCCAAAAACGTTGAGCTTTGTATAGTATCTAGTGGCTCATCTTTAACCATGATTTGCGTTGGGACTTGTCTGACATTAGGCATTGTAAATTTTATGCATTTGGTCTTAGCCGGATTAAGCACTAAATTATTAACGGTGAACCAATGAAGCACCTGTGAAAGAGCACCATTTACATCGTCAAAAGATTCTTTGGCCCTTGGAGTCTTAAAAATTAAGGAAGTATCATCTGCAAACAGTACTATTTCACATACATCATCGACAAAGTATGGAAGGTCATTTATATATATCAGAAACAACAACGGTCCCAATATCGATCCTTGGGGCACTCCCATTTTTAGAGGTGCTCCAGGAGACTCAGTTCCATTAATATAAACCTTTTGAGTTCTATCGAGCCATCTCCTTGACTTCTTGGTACGACTTGTCCAACATTTCCTTTATTTGGGTCATGTACGCTCTTATACATCGTCTTATGTTCCTTTTCCCTTCAATTTTACTTTCTATTATCCTTATCAAGCTATCGTGCCGTACCAAGTGTCCAAGCATCTTCCCTCTCCGATTTTCAATTGATTGGAGTATATTTCTCTCCCCTCCTATCATGTTCGACATTCAAATTTCAAGGAATACGTTACAGTCTTGACATAAAGTTGTGACACATTTTTTGCTTGGCATGGCTTCTCTATTAGTTTATTTGATAAGCTACACAAGCTTTTCATTCAACTAATTGCGTACCCATTATCTTCCTACCCAGATTCATCACTTTTTTTTATCTAACCTACATCATCTGGGCAAAGGTCTCCCCCAAATTTTTTCACATGTCTCTGTCAGCGGCCAACAATTCCCAATCCCTCGCAAAGCTGGACAGATCGTCACACCACCTCTTTTTAGGTCTGCCCCTGCGTCGATAGCCGTCTGGTGGTATCTATCGCGTTACGATTCGGGTCCTTCTATCCGGGTGCATTCTACACACAAATCCCATATTTATACGGGCTGAAATTTAAACAGTTACCAAATTTGGTGTAAAGACTCCTCCGATGATCAGTTTTTGTTTTGGGGGAAATAGTGAAATCGAAAAAAATATCTGTTGTTCCATACATTATGACTGCGTGCGAGAGTTGACTAAATTGTTTTTTTCTCGATTTCACTCACTATAGCCCTAGTAAAAGATGTTCTTTAGTGGAGTCTTTGCACAAAATTTGGTTACTGATTAAAATTTTATAATAGTATAACTCATGAAGTGAAAATCAGGAATATACATTCCAAAAAGAGTTTTTTTTTGGCCTTGCACGGTTTGTGCCACAGCGAAAGGAGGGAATGAGACAATGATTAAAAAGTAGGAAAATGTACTTAGTCTGTGAAAATTCAAAACCATAGAGGCCGAGCCTTCTCCAAATAGAAGTTTTTGAGATATAGCACATTTTCAACAACCGCAAACATAACTTTTTACTTCATGCAAACACTATGAAAAACAAAGTTACATTTGCTGTCAACAAAATTTTGTGGTATTTTACCAAGTGGTAATTGTCACGGAACCCTCAATGCGCGAGTCCGACTCGCACTTGGCCGGCTTTTTTTAATTTTTGACTGACACTGATGGATACGTTACTGATTGGCACGTGTCGGCACTGTGCCAGCACTGTGTACGGATCGGCCTTAATGTACAGTGGACAGCACATCAAGCTACCCACTTTTGTTGCAAACTAGCCCTAATTACAACTGAATAAGATACCGCAGTGTTTACCTTGACGTGATGTTGTACTTTGTGATACGACCACAGTTCGCCTGACATTCCCAAGGCATTGTACAAGCAATGCACATCAGATATGAATAAATAACTGTTATGCTGCACTGACAATCAATTTTAAAATACAAAGCACGATTCGTCACCTCATATCTGGGACACTGGTTTAGGCCATATTTTTACAGCACATATGCTTATGGTAATATATTTATGAGAATGCAAAATACGTATGTCATTTTGAAGACGACTTTGAAATTTAGTAAAGTTAATTTTTAGGATTTACTGCGAGTATTATTTAGTAGCAGCTGAAAAATTTGGTAAAATAATACAGAAAAAGGTTCATTTATGATTAGTCGCCAAAAATTGGACCATAATCGAATACGATTAAAAAGAACTTCATATCTCCTTCGATTAAAAAGATCTTTGTGTATGATTGCGAATTTATATTTTGAGTTTTCGATGTTGGTCTCATACAAAAAGTTGAATAAAAATAACATATTTTAACAAGCATTTAAAAGTTAAGCAGTAAATTTAATGAGACTGTAATATTGTATTTACTGTATAAAAAACAAAAATACTACTATTAAATGCAAAATCTATACAAATATTATAAAGCTGAAGAGTTTGTTTGTTTGTTTGAATGCGCTGATCTCGGGAACTACTGCATTGTTTTTTGTTTTGGATGGATCATCATTATTTATCGAGGAAGGTTATAAAACATCACGCTGCGACGGGAGAGGAGGGAGTAAACTCAAAACGCGCGAAGTCGCGGGGGACTGCTAGTAAAATAGTAACATGTGTCCAGAAATAGATCAAACCACCCACTCATACTACCGCTCATACGCATCTGTAACTTATGACAAAGCTGACACAGTGACATTAAACACGACCTCCTTAATCCGGAAAAGTTAAGGTCCATTTGAGTTCGACAGCATTTTGAAAATGAAAGCTAGGTATGTTGTGTTTGTGTTAAATGTCAAAGTTATATAGGTTGGTTTCTGAGAAGTATCGGTAAGTTAAATTTAATACTAATCTTGATATTTGGGCTACAGGAAAAAAGGATAATTTCCTTGAGGTCCGTAGCGCAGCGGTATCACGACCAAAGTGCTGTGCTTTACGGCGCGTCGTGTTTGGATGGGTGACCATTCCATAAAAGTGACGTATATCACAAGCATCGAAGTTGACATTAATCATTTAACCTAACCCAGTCGGAGACGGAGACCTTATCTTGATCGCTTGCCTTGCAAACACCTCTCCACCATTCCGCACTGAGCCCGCGTGGATGAGTATGGCTCTTACCACTTCATTCTACATTGAAGTTGAGCCTTTATCCAGCAGTGGGATGTTTTCTAGCTTACTTTACTTTTGCTAATCGAAGAAAATTCGATTTTGCCATTCATGCGCATTGAAATTGACCTGTTTCTTACTAAAATTCGTGGAAAGGAAGCCCGCATTCCCCAAATAAAATCAAGTTGATTTTTCAAATAGCAATATCTTGACACTATCATCATACTGGTAATAAGTTAAATACGAAAAACACACGCAATAAATAGCCTGCTTTTCAGGAGAACCTCTTTCTTATAATAATAAGGGCCGATTTTTAATGGTCAGATAAAACTTATCAGACTGATAAATTATAAAGCTACAGATTTTAAAAAATTGCAGGTAGGTACCTTTGATTGCTGACAATTAGGTGACGTTTGTAAATTAGCCATATTTTATTTTGTTCGACGAATATTCCTATATGACTATTGAAAAATCAGCCCTTAGTATTTTAGGCCTGTTTCACAATCTACAAGTGATTCTTAACCATCGACTAAACAAATGCGTTTATTATAAAGAATCTGACAGATATCAGTACCTAATCAAAATTTTGACATTACTTAACTTAAGGGCATGTGTCACCATCGACTAGTTAGCGCTAGCCAATAAATATTTAAAAAAAGAAATGGCATATATCGCTAACAGGAACTTTAAAGGCATTTTGAAACAAGCCCTAAACATAGCTTTAGATCGGCATCATATTTTCTGGGTCGACATCATGAAATTTATATAGGAGTTTGACTCATAATTGACGTTTCTTACAGTTAAACGAAGACATTATAGCTAAACCTATTTATTCTTGATCGATGGGTCTTTTAAATAATGAAATCACAACAGTTATTGTCCTAGTATTACTTAAACCGTTATTACGACTAGATTATAAAATAGACGATAAATCACAAGCTAATAACATGATTATGATATTACATAAAACAATGTCTGTGGATAGATCAATTAATCTATATTTTATCATCGTTAATCATTGGTATAGGCTAGGAGATGAGGTGCCAGATATTTATCTACTAAAAATATTTATTTTATTACCAAGGGATTAAAGTAGTCTCTTACGGCACGAGCGAAACGAAAGTATATGTTATAATTTCGATGCGGTATTAGTTTTACTGCCTAGCGTTGGCGAAGGAGGTAATAGAGAATCCTGAGAGTAACGAGTCCCTTTGACTCGTTTAAGACGAAGACAACTTTATTCCCGTGGTGGATACTCTGTTTTTCACATGTCCTGCAAAGCAATTTATAAAATTATATACATACTAAGTTCATTACTAAGTATTCTAAGAGGCGGCCATCTCGATTTTCAAACTATGCCGTTTTTGGTGCTGCTCCACGCACACTGCCGCGTGTATACGAGCTGATCTTCCACATAAGCTAAGCACGCTGGGTTTCAAGGTGTCGCCGCTCTGAGGTTCTGGGTTCGATTCCCGGTCGGGTCAATGTAGAAATCATATTTTTTTATATTGTCTCGGGTCTAATTGTGGTACCACCGTTGTGTCTGATTTCCATAACACAAATGCATTGGCTACTAACTTTGGGATCAAAGCAATGTATGTGATAGGTGTCCAATATTCACATCTCATTACAGCTTATGGCCCGTGATTGATTTTCAAACATTATTTTTAGTACGTGGACTGTGATGAAAGATTCACTTTGAGTTAACATCACGTTACGTGTAATTGAACTTAAAGAGTTTAAAGTAAGTAAATAAATAATAAATAAATATCATTTGGACATTCCCACACATCGCCATCTAGTCCCAAAGTAAGCTAATTGAAGCTTGTGTTATGGGTGCCAGACAACGGATATAATACTTAAATACTTTTTTTTTGTTTGTAAATAAATGCATGATAACATAGAAAACACCCAGACCAATACAAACAGACATGTTCATGCACACAAATGTTTGTATAGTGCGGGGGTCGAACCCGCAACCCGCTGCGTAGTAGGCGATTTCTCGACCACTACACCAGAGTCAGACGGGTTCTGATGTGGTACCACCGTTGTGTCTGATTTCCATAACACAAGTTCATTGGCTTTGGGATCAAAGCAATGAATGTAATTGGTGTCCAATATTTATTTATTAATTATATTTGTAGCACTTTCATTTTTATATTCATTAAAGTTTAAAGTAAGTTATTTTTTTAAAATAATTTACTGAATGCCTTAAACGTGGTGTCGATCTCCTAAACTACCTAATTGTTAAAGAGTCAACAAAGATGTTACCAAATTAACAGATTAGATCGATGCATTTACACTGTACGATACGACATCTGGGCGCTGCAAAACTTTCTTAATTTATTTGTGTGAAATGGCCCGTACTAATTTGCCACATCGAGATAGACATTTTGTGTCAAACTACTAGTTGAAACATAGTACACATAATCATAGGTGCTATTATCTTTTTGAGTTTGCTCCCTCCTCTCCTGCGGCATGGTATTAAAGCCTTCCTCGATAAATAAACT
Organism: Pyrausta purpuralis; assembly: GCA_963924145.1. NCBI lineage: Eukaryota > Metazoa > Arthropoda > Insecta > Lepidoptera > Crambidae > Pyrausta > Pyrausta purpuralis. Next base: position 12,131,596 of record OZ001669.1, on the reverse strand, counting down.
ATCCAACTGCAATAGGCGACTGTTTGGTCACACGTCCGTTTATTACTGGCTAAACTTACACTATACATATTATACAAGAACCTTACCTAAGAGAGGTGCGTCACACACTATACAACACAAAAATATTTTCTCAAATCAGTCCACTAGTTCCTGAGATTACCGCGTTCAAACTAACAAAAAAACTTTTCAGCTTTATTATATTAGTATAGACAAGCGGTCCCCCACGACTTTGTCCGCGCGTTTTGAATTTGAAAAATAATTCTAATATAGAACCATTATGGATCGTCATTTCGTATCATGCAGTGTTGCATCATAGAGAATGCTAACCGGGACTTATTTTAAACCTCATTTACGAGTAAAGAAAGTAAATGTTACTTTTTGTATGTAGGCAACGCATAATTGAAACTGATATAAAAAAACAGTTTAAAAAAACTAAAAAAAACACGTTTTTATAGCTGACCGAACTAAAAAGTAGAAAATAATTTTTATTTACAAAGAGTTAGAGAATAATTCAATTCAGAGTAAAAAGCGTAGTACGAAAACACTAAACGTGCCTTTCCCGTCCCGCCGCGCCGATCCCGTCATCAGATCCCGACTTGGCACCCATGGGACCAACGAGAAGGTATAACCTATATGTAGGCGAAAAAAGTTTTGGAATCGGTTGACAAATGACTGAGATATAAGGTAACACAGATACAAAAAAAAACATACAGTCGAATTGATAACCTCCTCCCTTTTTGAAATGCTTAATGAGAGCTTTAAACATTTTGTGTAAAATACCTTTTTTTAAGAAATATTGTTATTTTCTTTATGACATTGTGAACCAGGTCGTTCTATTATCTTTTCTGAAGACGCTTAAAAACGCAACCTGTGTATCGTGTGGTGTAAAGGCCAACAGTACATCACTGATCGCTCTTCACATTTTGTGTGCCAGTGTGCCATCGACCATGCGTGGGCGCATTGTGTTCGAGACCTTTAAAAGGGAAATCGAGGATGATACCGATTTGGCTTTATAAATAGAATATAGAGCGATTTTTTGTAACTGCCTCGGTGGCGTAGCGGGTCGGACTTTAAAGCGACGGCTGCGCTAGAGGTGCCGGGTTCGATCCCCGAGTCGGGCCAAAAATATATACCTGAGTTTTTCTGTTCAGAAATTCTTAGGGTAGCCCGGAGTTTGGCAGATGGCGGTGTTTCACCCCCGTGCCTCGGAAAAGCACGTAAAGCCGTTGGTCCTGCGCCTGATCTCTCTCCGGTCGTGTCAGATTGCTGTCCCATCGGGCTATGAGAGTGAAAGGAATAGAGAGTGCACCTGTGTTTGCGCACACACTTGTGCACTATAATATGTCCCGCGCAGTCGGTTAGTCGTTGTGACTGGCCACCGTAGTCGTAGGGGGACTATTACTACTATTATAGAGCGATTTGGTACGGACAACATCACATCAAGGTAAACACTGCGGTATCTTACGCAGTTGTAATAAGGGCTGGTTTGCAACAAAAGTGGGTAACGTGATGTGCTGGAGACTGTACATCTAGTAAAGGTTACTTACGATTTTTTGGTTTATTGTGACAGTAGTCATCGTTTGACTGTACTAGATTTTAGTACCTAACTAGGAACAACCATATAAGGTACTAGCGGTCCCCCGCGACTTCGTCCGCGCGTTTTGAGTTTGCCCCCTCCCCTCCCATCGCAGCGTGATGTTTTATACCCTAAAGCCTTTCTCGATAAATAAGCTATCCAAAACAGAAATATTTTTTCAAATCGGTCCAGCAGTTCCTGAGATAAGCGCGTTCAAACAAACAAACTCTTCAAGTTTATAATAGCGCAAGCGCACGTTGTACTTAAGCTGCGAACATTATTTTGGTGCGGAGTTATGTTAAAACTGTGATAGCTCCTAAGATATTTATTGAAATCAAATGATATAAAGGGCAACTTGGTTCTAAATGAAATGCTCGTGATGATGAATGTATTTATTTTGATAAGAATAAATACCTGTGTGTATAATACACCTCTAAAAATGATGCATTATTTTTTTACAAATTTATTAACATAAAAAAGGTTGTAGTAAGTCAACCATAAAAGATAGACATATGCTGTCGCGGACTTTATTATAGAACTCTTAATGCTGAACAATCCTGTCATACATGATTTTTGTGTAACTTAAGCGGTTTCCGCAGCGTATGCGGCGGAAGCTCTCAAAAGGAATATCTTTCTCCCGTTTTCGCAACATTTTTCATTTCTGCTGTGGTCTTATGAGTCGTATCTTTATGTTGTATAGCCTAAAGCCTTCCTTGATAAATGGACTATCCAACGTAAAAATAATTTTTCAAATCGGGCCAGTAGTTTTTGAGATTAGCGCGTTCAAACAAACAAACAAACAAACAAACAAACAAACTCTTCAGCTTTATAATATTAGTATAGATAAATAAGAATAGAATAAGCTAGATGACAAAATTTAAAAAACTAGATAATACTTTGCATTAGTAAATACAAAATATATTAATTAAAATCATTTTTAATTTTTAAGACATTCACGATTTTCATGATTTAATTATAATTTAAAATATTAAATTTGAATCCGCCTCAAAAACTTCTTGCATTCGAAGATCTTCTTGACAGCAAAATACTATAATTAATTAACTAGCCTATTATAGGACGCCAATTTCCTCTAACATATTTGAACAATAATATGACTCACCAAAAGAAAACACGTATACTATTATACTCGATTCTAGTGTAGTTACGTATACGAAACTTCACAACACACATCTTCATAAAATTATTATCCCTTTGGAATAGTACGACGAGAGCGAGATGTCACTAGAAGGAAACTGTATGATAAAAAGAGATGCGAGGTGCGATGTATCAAAACCGTTTTTGGCGGCTGTCAGTCATTTTGGAATCCCAAGAAGGCTCGCTGAAAATTTCATTTTTTTTTTTAATCAAGTGAAATAATGTATATTTTGAAGAAATAGTTCTCCTGAAACATGGGGGCTTGATCGGTGATTGATTGTTTTTCATTTCAGCGAAATAACCCCAATAAATAATCCTTCAAGGTAAATTAGTCCAAATCGAAGCGTCTTAATATACGATTAATTTACTAATGCGCTTCAAATTGAAAGATCTGATCCTATTCTATAAACGTTTATTTACGTAAAAAGTAAAGATAATAACACAGGTATTGTATATCTACGAATATTTTGTAAGTATGAAGAAATAATATTTAGTTTGAACTAGAGCTGCATGTTTGTTATTGTCCTTCTATGCGATAGGAATATTAATTTTCCGATTTTCTTTGTCGAAGAAAAAAAAAATGTTTTGTTTTCTCAGATTCACGATTACTATTCGGTTTCTTTTGAGTGGTAGTTTTAGTGTTGGTATCTAGATTTTTAGGTAAAACTGTTACTCGCAATCAAAATACAAACGAAACAGTTCAATTGACGTTAGAATTTCTACGGTCTACCAAAATTACGATATTTTTACCTCAAATTAACTTTTAAAGTTAATTTGAGGTAATTTTACTAAGCACTTTTGGTAACAATGAACGGCTATAGCCGTAGCCTTTAGTAAAGATAATAACACAGGTATTGTATATCTACGAATATTTTGTAAGTATGAAGAAATAATATTTAGTTTGAACTAGAGCTGCATGTTTGTTATTGTCCTTCTATGCGATAGGAATATTAATTTTCCGATTTTCTTTGTCGAAGAAAAAAAAAATGTTTTGTTTTCTCAGATTCACGATTACTATTCGGTTTCTTTTGAGTGGTAGTTTTAGTGTTGGTATCTAGATTTTTAGGTAAAACTGTTACTCGCAATCAAAATACAAACGAAACAGTTCAATTGACGTTAGAATTTCTACGGTCTACCAAAATTACGATATTTTTACCTCAAATTAACTTTTAAAGTTAATTTGAGGTAATTTTACTAAGCACTTTTGGTAACAATGAACGGCTATAGCCGTAAAACAATAAGGTGGACTTGCACACGATGATTTAACCCAGAGTTACGCTAACCCTGGATTAAATCTTCATCTGTCTCTGTCTACGTCAAATAAACTGACCGAGACAGAATGATTAATTAATCCAGGATTAACGTAATCCTAGGTTAAATAATCATGCACAAATGGGCCTTAAAAAGTTCTATTGTGTCTGGGATAATGCCCTGTAAAATGATAAGTAACTTTATTAGAAAAATCTATTCACTACATCCGTGGTTAGCAAGTTTAAGCCAGATCCTACAAAAATCATAAACAATTCTGATTAAATTACACCTTTATTAACAAAAGCTCAATTGATCTTGAATAGGGCTTTGGCGATGGCGCCCTTCTTGAGGTCTTCAAGAGCTTTCTGGTACTCCGAAAGCGCGTATGTCTTGACTCCCAGCTTTTCATAGTCAACGTATCTGTGAACATGGAACATTAATTCATAAACACCAACGGCTCCTGTGAGATAGTTCTGTTTGCTGATGATACATCTTTAATCTTCAAATCAAGAAGAGGCGAAAAATCATTTGACAATGTTAGCAGAGCTCTCTCTAAGGTATCAAATTGGTTCACTAGCAATAACTTGCTTCTTAATACAAAAAAGACTAAATGTATTAAATTCACCATGCCTAACGTGAAGCAAGCTACCACAGAAATTGTACTAAACGGTGAAAAATTAGATCTATCAAACTCCACTGTTTTTCTGGGCATTACATTGGATTCGAAATTGCAGTGGGGACCACATGTTGACGCTCTGGCTGGGAGACTCGCTTCAGCTGCCTTTGCGGTTAGAAAAATTAGACATTTGACTGATGTTGAAACAGCCAGGCTTGTGTATTTTAGTTACTTTTATAGTATAATGTCGTATGGTCTTCTCTTGTGGGGTTCTGCTGCGGACATCGATACCATCTTTATTTTACAGAAAAGAGCCATTCGTGTCATTTACAAACTTAGTCCCCGCGAATCCCTGAGAGAATTCTTTAAGAAAATTAACATCCTCACTGTCGCTTCTCAATACATATTTAATAATATCATGTACGTACGTAAAAATTTAGATTTTTTCATGAAAAAAGGTGACATACATTCGTATAACACACGAAATAAAAGCAAACTTGTCGTTCCAAACTTCAGGTTAGCCAAAACAATGAATTCATTCCTGGGAAATTGTGTTAAATTTTTCAACAATATACCTAATAATGTCATCGAACTACCTATTCACAAATTTAAGTTACATGTCAAAACTACCCTAATTTCGGAGGGGTATTATAAAATTCAAGACTATCTTAATGACGAAAATGTATGGACAGTCCAGCCTGCACCAAACTGATGTATCTACCTGTGTATTTTGATTTGTATCATTTTTGAGGCAGCTAGTGGTGACTGAGTTTGTTCCGGCGTTTCTTGTCAGCACTTGCCAAATTGTCTGTGTTTTGTCTCGAAGCGCTAGTAGTAATACGGGCCAAAATTGATTGATATTACACTAATTATTGACGTTCATAAGTGGCATTTTGTGTCCTAAATTGAATAAATTATTTTTGAATAATATCGGAGCGGATTAAGATCGGGACTAGACAACGGCCAGTCTTCAGCTCAGATGAAGTCCGAAACTTTCGCTTCTAACCAAGACTGCGAGGACCGAGCTTTATGACCCAGCGCCGAGTCTTGTTGAAAAGCTTGGTATGCTTGGTTATTGAACATGGTGTTGTTAAGGGGCTTGCTTAACTACCTTCTCAAGAATGGTATCTTGATACACTTGTGCCGATGTTTTGATACCTTTTTCACAAAAATATGGCTCAGTCACTCCTTCATAGCTAACACCCCACCAAACCATCACTGAAGTCGGGTAATGCCCACGTTGCATTCTGCCGACTAATTGGGAAGCTTCCTTAGAGGTTTGAGCATAAATACGGTCATTTTGTTTGTTAAAATGTTGCTCAATTGTAAAGTTTTCTCATCCGTAAACAAAAAAATTCTGTGACCTCCCTTTGCGTACCGCTTCAGTAGTTTTTTCGATTTTACCACCCTTTTATTTTTTAAATTATCAGTTAAAAAATTACCAGTGCGTCTCTTATAGGCTGCAGTCCTAAGTCCTAAGTCATCTTTTAAATTACGCGTCATGGTTCTGGGTGCTATCTTCTTCTCCCGAGATAAAATCTTTTGCTTTCAGACAGGATTTCTGCGAATTCTTTCTCTTACTGCTTTGACCACCTTTTTCGTACGAACACTACGTGGACGGCCAGATCTTTTTCTGTCACAAACAGAGGAGGTCTCTTTGTATCTATTAATAGCCCGGTACACAAACATTTGACTAATACCAACGTATGGAGAGTTTTAAAAATTGCATTTGGCTCCATACTAACTTTGTGTAATGCAATCACAGCGATTCGGTTCTCTTTATCACCCCACTCCATTTTAATATCGCAAAATATTATAAAATGTATTGGCGCCAAAATTAGAAAACACATTAAGTAATCATATAAAAATGTCAGATTCAAAATTCAAATGTAATATCTTTCTTATTTTTAATTGTAACAGTATTTATGGCCAGACAATTCAAATAACAAAAATTCCGACAGAGCCAAATTTTGGTGGAGACCTTGGGTTTACCTTAAGAAATAAAAATTCAAAAGTCCCCATCAATCCCATGCGAGCTTAGAAAGTTATTCGGGGTCAAAGGTCAAAATTTTAGGTTCTTTGGATTTTTCTCAAAAACGGTAAGTTTTATCACAAAAATACTTCAGACTAGATTTGTAAATCTTAAAATTCTCTACAAAAATGGTCTTTATATTTTTTTTTCTAAGTATCACCGTTCCTGAGATATCGCGATTGTAAGAGTTACGTTCTACATAATATACACACATTTCCACACCACCTGTGAGGTAGTGTACTCGGTGCATTTTTTTTAAGGTTCCCCGGTAGGCCTATTCCACAAACCATTATGATGTTATTTTGAGAGACAATACTTATTTAACTGTAGAATGATTATTAATGTTGATTTTGGTTATTGAATTTAATTGTTGTTCTGGTTTCTTCTGATATTTCAATCTGATTCATACTCTTCATACTCATATTCAACTATCATGTCTTCACCAATTTCTTCTTCTTCTTCTTCCTCTTGCTGGATGTTCATGAATTGTTAAAATGAAGATGAATCAGTTGTTTCTTCATCAAAATCACATGAATCTCCCTCTGTTGTATTCAATTGAACATTTGAGCAAGACTGACCTTGGCAATTGGTACACGCTGGAGAACACTCTAACCCGACTTTTCAGCCGCATTTGGCACTACAACCTTTCTTGCAATTGCAAAAAATAGTGTTAAGAAGTTTTTCTGGAGCAGGGGGGAGTAAAGTTTGAATCGGTTCCAAAATATTATTTATTAATTTCCAACCCCAGTCTTCAGGGTTCAGTTGATTGCCTTGCCACGTCTGAACTTGATAGTATACTCGATACAAGTGTTGAATAGCAGATGCCGATGTTGGAGGAAGACAAGATAGTTGTACTTGCTTGTGGTTTCGTGTATTTTTGACAAAGGTTAAATATCTGTACTTATCAATGCAATCTATTTTTTTTTGGAGCTCCATAAACAGCAAGAAGAAAGCGAATTACTTCAGTGATTATAGTTTGAAGTGAAGAATTAATTTCCGTAAATACTTTTGCGCAGTCAATTAAATCTTTTTTTTTTAATAATTTTAATACTGAAGTTCTGCCCCTTCTGTACATTGCCGATTTAGTATCACAACCGGTTATCGCGTGTAAAAATAAAATATAATTTTGGCATTTTGGATAAGCGGATAAACTTTTTGAAGAATATATTTCTGTTCGCTGTTGAGCCTTTCCAGGTTTTAGAAAGTAAATAAGTTTATCAATTGGAGTCCTTGCAGTAAGTAGTACCAACAAATCAACATCTTCACCCACTACAATTGTTGTGTTTGTTGCATTAAATTTTTCTATTGCTGTTTCAATTATGAGGACATCTGCGTTATTCTGAGCTTGTTTCACTTCAACGTTTCCAGCTGTCAATTTTATATAGCTGTCAAGTATATAGTTTGTACATAAAAGAGACACAAATAGGTATTTTTGCTTGCTTGAGCACTTGAATATTATGTATATATGGGTCCAATATGTGCATATTATGTAGAACACAACTCTTACAATCGCGATATCTCAGGAACGGATACTTAGAAAAAATATATAAGAACCATTTTTATACAGAATTTTGAGATTTAAAAATTTGGTATGAGGTATTTTTGTGATAAAACTTACCGTTTTTGAGAAAAATCCAAAAAACCTAAAATGTTTACCTTTGACCCCGAATAACTTTCTAAGCTCGCATGGGATTGATGGGGACTTCTGAATTTTTATTCCTTAGGGTAAACCCAAGGTCTCCACCAATATTTGGCTCTGTCGGAATTTTTGTTATTTGACGGACTAAGACCCTCCCGTCATAATCGTTGTGTGGAATTCGCGACACAAGAAAGAAAAATCCTTAATACGAAACAACGTCAATTGGTGTGTTGTCTGTCGCATGTTTGTTTATTATATAATTATTATTTATAAGAGCAGTTAAGGAACATGAGCAGCTCAGTTATGATGATGACAATTATGATAACAAAAATAATGCTGATGATCACGGTGATCATAATTATGATAATAAAGAAAATGATTCTAAATTGGACGATGATACACACCTGCTGCCCATAGCTTTGAGCCAGCCGATAGCGTTGGGGAAACTGAAGGGATTGATCTTGACTCCGATAATCGTCAACTCCTTGTCGTAGATCTGGAAGGGATTCAATCTGAAATGCGATAAAAATACCTGTTAGAGAGATAGTTATCCTTTTAAAAAAACTTTTACATTCCGTAAAGGATTCTAGGCAGTTAAGTGACTTTTGTATTAAAACAGCGTCATATTATATCCTTCAAAAGGTATACGTATACGGGATAATAGTGTAGATGAAGTGTTCAGCTGGCGTAGTTTGAAGCAAAGTTTTTGTCAATTCACGTATACAATTCTCAATTTTCTGATTTTCTGCTGCATTAAATATCCTTTTAACTTACGTAGCGATATCTTTACTAATATAATAAAGCTAAAGTTGTTTGTTTGTTGGAACGCGCTTATCTCAGGAACTACTTCATCGATTTGTAAAAATATTTTTGTGTTGGAGATTTTATTCATTGGGGAAGGTTTAAGGCTATAGAACATCACGCTGCGACTGGAAGAGAGGGATTAAACTCAAAACACGCAGACTAGTCGTGGGGGACCGGTATCTTTAATAAAAAAATAAAAAAATAGTAATTCTTCAAGCTTCATTAAAAATATATTCTCAATCAATACACAAAAACACTAATTTTGCCTCAGCATTGTCTACGCCGAATGACAAAAACTAGCTTCAGATTTTAAATGCTAATTCAAAGTGGCTGCGATATATAGATAGACAGACTTGTTCCGTTTTTGCCATTCAGTAACGGAATCCTGAAAACCTTCCCTGAAGAATTTAACTTACGCAGCCTGATGAGTGGGGGGACAGCATCCAAACAGGACATATTTGCCTCCGGGCTTCATGTAGTTAAAGCTGATCTCCATGACCTTGCCGACACCTGAAAAAAAAAACAAGGCGAGTCTGGATGGAGACACTGCCACCATGCAACACTGGACACGCTACTACCTAGTCAAAGACACTAGGATAACTTAATTAAATTATTTTAATAATATAAAACTCCGATGATGAGGTACCACGTTTATATGGTATATGTTTTTACTAACACTTTTTTATGGGCAATGACTTAAATAAATATTTTTATTTTTCATTATTCATAATTACCTGTGCAATCGATTATGACATCGTATAGCTGTTTTTCTTGGGCCAAGACATCTGGAGTGACCAGTCTGAAGCCAGTATCTGAAATTGCATTAATTCATTTTGTTTAAAAAAAATTTTTTTCACACCACATACTCGGCAATGTTTCTTTGTTATTATGTCACGCAAAGACCTCCAAGGGTCTCTTAATTTCTCTAAAGGAAGGGACGTAATATGGAATGAAATTCTTCCTTACTGTATTTTATTTTTATAACTTTACTTTGCATTTGTTATAATAGGTCATAGGTATGTAATGCATGATACTATAACGATAATAAAGGTAGGTGATATTCATTCAATGAAATAAAATACTTTACGAATTTATTTCGCGCACATTTAATTAAAACTATAAGCCTGACGTTTCGAATGCTGTGGTCACAGGCAAAACTAAGTTGTTATTTTTCATAACATAGTTATGAAAAATAAAACTTTCATCACTCATTTGTATTAATTGATGACGTTCCAATCCACGCAAAAGACCTCACTGTGTCTTAAGACCTTGCAGAGCATGCGCGCGAAATAAATCCGTATAGTATTACATTTCAATGAGTAGTATTCGCGTAAATTTCGGAACCAAATGTCCATTCAATGGTTTAGGCGTTATAAAGTAACAAAAAGTAAGGGTTCTCAATCTTTATAATGATGACTGATTCATACCTAATCTCTTGACAATCTCTAGACGATCTTTGTTCATTTCAGACACAGTGACCTCGCGGTGTCCGTGATGATGCAGCGTTGTCACCCAGAGGTTACCTGAAAAGTCAATCAAAAGATAATTAGGTCAGGTTAAGTATGTTAATAATAACCTTATTCAGAACGTTAATGATTATGACGTTAACGTAGCCTAAAAATTATGACTATGATTCTAAGATGTTTTTAAATTATAGATACGTCGTACACGCTCTAAAATGGCTAGAAAAAAAAGGTAGGTAATTGCCCGGAGTGCATTCGTCAGGCACGCTAATAATAATCTCTTTGCGGCTATACGTCCCGATATAATTAAAGACGCTATCGTCTTTAATTTTATCTAATTTTCTGGCAAAAATGCCTTTCTGTAAGTTTAGGAGTTGTACCAATTACACTGCAACTGTTAGAGACAAGAAAATTTTAATTCATAAGTATAGTTCGTTCATTTAAAAGTATTAAAACATAAAACGCGTATTTAGTTTTAACCATAATTTGGCAATGAATGACATTAAGCTAAAGAGCGAGAAGTCACGCGCACGAGCCAATGAGCGCTCAGTTGCAGTCAGTACCTACGTAACGAATGTTATATATTTATCTCTTTCTATCAACAGGTATCCTGATTCCAGAAAATCATGAGTGTGGTGAGGTATTAAAGATCGCCCAAGACACAGACACCTATATGCCTGACGTGAATACTGTGCTTTTCACTCTTTGCGTGAGGCAATAAAATAATTTTAACAAACTATTAAGTCAGATGTATGCATCGCTGTATCAAAACATTGAAACAAATAAATGTACACATTAACTGACTTTTTGTGTAATAAGCTGCCCATCCTTGTTTTTTACAAGCCATGCAACATATTATTGTACTAATAATTACGCTTTTTTTTTTCATTCCGACGCGTAGTGACTTTTCAGTTTCGAGCTATCTCTTCTTCGCTGGTAGTGCAGGTGAATTGTACCACATTACTGACATTCGCGTAATAGATTTTCATACAATATTTCGAATTGTGAGCCGAGATAAGTCACTTTAAGTCAATAACATGACATGTAATTGAACGTTGCCGCTCAGGTAGCATGAAAAACAGCTTACCAATGATACCAGCTCCGACGACGAGGATCTTGTCTCCGACCAGCAGAGGGGAGGCTCTGTCGAAGCCGTGGGCCACACAGGAATAGGGCTCGCATAGACCCGCTGAAAAATAACATTAGCATTATGTCTAGATCAGGGATGCACAGACTTATTAAGACTAGGGGCCACTCGGGCAAATTATGAACTGATGGCGGGCCGCCAGAAGTATAGGTAATTAAAGACAATAAAGAATTGATAATTATGTATTAAAATTGAAAAAGAATTTATTAATTTGAAGCGTGGCACTGCATAGTGCTTACAATCTTTTTTATATTTGGCTCAAATTTACTTGTAGCAACACGTAAAACTGCTTCCAAACTTTCATTTGCAAGGCGGTTTCGATTTTTTGTTTTATTATTATTTAGTATTGAAAAGGTTTGTTCACATATATAGGTAGAACCAAATAAGCTGGCACATTTCAGAGCGTTTATGCGCAACTCTTTGTACGTATTTTTATCAATGCAGCGGTAAAAGTTCAGCAAGTCTCCTTCGTTGAATTTGTTGCGTAAATCTTGGTCGTTTTGAATGTCGATAATTTCTAACTGCATTGACTCTGGCGCATTTTCAACTGAAATCGTGAAAGGATTGCTGAATATGTCCAACAGAGGTTTCACTTTTTTAAACTCCGAAAATCTTTCTTGAAAAGATTGAATCAAAATATCTAGCTTTTCTACATAACTGAAATTAATCGCAGTTTTGTTGAATTTTTCAGCCATTTTCTTATAATTCGGAAAATGATTGTAATTTCCAGAATTCAATTGCGATCTGAAAAGTGTCAGCTTGCATTGAAAGGATGATACGTGAGCGTAGAGCTGGGATATCAGTTGATTTTTGCCTTGAAGCCGTGTGTTCAAGACATTCAAATGATTTGTAATGTCAACTAAAAAAGCCAAATCACACAACCAATCAGGAAGTTCAGGAAAGTTCCGGGACATCCTTTTGCTTTTCCGCCAGAAATATTCCAATTTCTTCTATTAAATTTAGAAATCGTTCCAGGGTCAATCCACGACTTAGCCACCTTACTTCTGTATAATACACTAAATCTCCATATTCGCTTTCGATGTCATCAAGGAATTGTTTGAATTGCCTGTGATTGAGTCCTCGTGATTTTATGAAATTTACAGTCGAAACTACCACTTTCATGACATTTTGAAATTCAATTTTTTTAGAACAGAGGGCTTCTTGGTGTATAATGCAGTGAAACTGCATGAGATCTTCAGCGTTTATGTTTTTTTCTTGCAGATGCTTTTTCAGCAAAGTAACTAGCCCAGAATTGACACCAATCATCGAAGGAGCACCGTCAGTGGCAACTCCCGATAATTTTGATAAGTCCAAATCAGTTTTTGAACACTCATCCAAAAGTACATTGAGTATATCAACTCCTCTGGTTTGACCTTTCAATGAACACATTCCTAACAACTCTTCTAAGACTTCAAAATCTTGAGTAACACCTCGTATGAATATGAGAAGTTGAGCTGTGGAAGTAATATCAGTGGATTCGTCGAGTGCTAATGAAAAAAATTCAATGATCTTAGTTTTTTCATTTAATTGTTCCGCAATATTACCTGACAAAGACATAATACGTCTTTGGATAGTCATACGATTCAGTTGAATTTTCTTAAACTTTTTTGCTGCTTCTGGACACATTTTCTTACCGGCAATTTCTATGCATTCTTTTACAAAATCCCCATCATTGAAGGGGCGACTGCGCTTTGCTATCATTCGAGAAATTTCATAACTAACTTCTGTAGCTGTTTCTGAATCTTGGATGGGTTTTGTAAACATAGCTTGCTGACCAATAAGCTCCCGTTTTAAAGACAACATTTTTTGCTTTCTTAATTCGCCTGTAAACTTGGTAAAAGTAGGATGCTGCGTTTCATAGTGCCTTTTTACATTATATTCCTTTGCAATCGCAACAGAATTCTTGCAAATTAAACAAACGACTTTTTATTATGCGACCATACAAAAAAGTATTTCTCAATCCAAATTTCTTGAAACTGCCGATTTTCATCTTTAACCTTACGTTTTTTACTAGGTCCTGGCTTGTCCATGTTGCGTTCTAATCCTGGCTAGGATTAACACAGCACCTAAAAACAATTACAGTACCTACTTAAATTACCCATCCTTTTTTAAATTAGCAAAAATAATTGATTTAAATAGGTAGGGAAACACTTATTAATAACAGAGTTTTACTTACGATTTCACAACACAATTATACACGGCACTTGACGGGAAATCTACGTTGAATGTGGATCAAAATATATGACACCGGCTAGTCGAGTTAAAATCTACACTAGAACTATTGACACTTCACTCAAATTAAAACCGAACTATGGGTCGCTGCGGTTAGCGTGGCTTTTATACCGCGCGTATAGAGTCGAAAACTGTCTGGAGAAATCTCGAAACCGACTCTGGAAGCTTCGTGTATCTACCTACGCGAGCAATCGGGAATTCGTGCACTTAAGAGCGCGCGCGCGAGATTCAAATTACTTTTCGAACATATTTTTTTTGGTTTTATTCTGGAATAGAATTCAATATTTTTCGAATGTACGAGAGTATTATTTTTGCTGTCGGCGGGCCACCAGTATTGCGGTCTGTGCATCCCTGGTCAAGATGGATAGTTTCAAGCATTTCTAAAGATTATGTACCCGGATAACTGGTGGGACAAGTTGAGCATACTCTTAGGATGATTTTTGTGGCTGGAGTCCCACCTAACCCCCTGTACTAGGGGAAAGAAACAACTAAAGTGAAAAGGTGGAAAATAAAGTGAAGAGACGGATAAAATACGTTATAGGACCGCTCCATTAAGACCTCGTCGGGGTGGTGGGGCTCAGGGAAGGAGATAGCGGGTTGTTTGAGGGGTGCGGGTGGTGTGAATACACCAGTACCTTTACCATGTGATTACGGCGGTTTTACTCGCTAGCGACGACCTAAAAAATGTGTATTGAAAAATTAGGTTTTGCAAGTGACCGCTAGAGGCGCTGTGCAATTTTCCATAGTCTTTTTAGGGTTCCGTAGCCGAATGGCAAAAAACGGAACCCTTATAGTTTCGTCAAGTCTGTCTGTCTGTCCGTCCATATGCCACAGCCAATTTTTTCTGTAACTATAAGCATCACACTGTTGAAATTTGGTACGGAGATGTATCCTGTTAACCGCTTTACGATCATTATACAAAAAATAAAAAATAATGATATTTAAGGGGGGGGGCTTCCATACATGAAACTAAAACCGAAAAAAAAAATGGTAAACCTATGAGTGTGGGGTGGTTGGATAGGTCTTTTAAAATGACATAGAGGTTTCCAAAACCGTTTTCTTTTAAAGTCTAACGTTTCTTAGCTAGACGCTTCCAAAGTGGAAAAATGGGCGTCCCCCCCCCATCTAACTTCTAAACTAAACGAGTGTAAATTTTGAAAAAAATATATAATGTAAATCATAACAAATACTTTAAACAAAAATTGGTTCGGACGGAATCGAATGAGAAGTTTTTGAGATATAGCACATTTTCAACAACCGCAAACATAACTTTGTTCTTCATACAAACACTATGAAAAACAAAGTTATATTTGCTGTCAACAAAACATAGTGGTATTTTACTGAGTGGAAGTAAGTGGATTCCCTAATTCAGTTAAAGTTGGCACGGAACCCTCAGTGTACGAGTCCGACTCGCACTTGGCCGGTTTTTTTACGTCTTATCGTCGCTAACGAGTAAAACCACTCACGCACCGCGTTCTCGCCGCCCCCCGCGCTCCTTGTCCCCCGCAGGTGAAGTCACAATGAAATGTTTAACCTACACCTGTCGTATACTTCGTGCAATATGACGTTCCAAATCAGAAATAAACGTTGGTTAGTGTTTATTTGTCAATGATGTACAAAGCCCATTGCCTATAATAAAAGTATGAAGTACAAAGTATCTTTTATAAATGGAACAATATAGGACACAATAATGCATATTTTTGTATCGCAATGACCTGCAAGTTTTATATTCTACAGCAATATAAGGTCATAGACTCAAGTAGGTTCATAAACCAAGAGAAGATATCATTATTACATATATTTCATTTTTTATCTCCTCAGATGGGCAGGCAGACGGATAGCAGTATCTTACTTATATACGGGGTGTATTAAAAGGCTTAGCGAAAACTAATACCGGGTATTACCTGAGAATGGAATATTGACAGTCAAAGTAAAAAGTTCATCCGATTTAGTTTAACGTACTGAACGCGAGGTTTGAGGCTTTGTTTTGCCTTATGTTGAACTCTGTTGGTAAATTCAGAGCGATTTTACTTGAAAATAAATAAATAAAATACCTTATTGGACACAATTAAAAAAATACAACATATTGGACACCAATACCTAGACAATATAGAAAATTATGATTTCTATGTTGACTAGACCAGGAATCGAACCCGGAACTTCAGTGCTAACACTTTGAATCCTAGCGAGCTTAGCCACTACACAATATACGTCGTCAAACACAGACAAACCTACTTTAACATACCCGTATTAAGATGAGGTATCCAAAAATTACCTTGTTCAGTAGTGATCCCGTCAGGCAGAGCATACACCTGTTCCTGACGCACCTTGCAGAACTGAGCCCAGCCGCCATCTTTGAAGATGCCAACCGTGCTGTTGATGCCGGCAGTCAGGCAGTACTGGTACTTGCCTTTGCGGCAGAAGTCACATAGGTCACAGGCACTGTAGGTGAGACACTGCTTATTAAAATCAGTCGACAGTCAAAATATCGTAATAGCACAAACTACGTCACAATATCAAGCAAGTGACAGGTGAAGACACTCTCAGATCAATGGTTTAGAATGTTTTTAACACTTACAGTGTCATATCTTATAGTCATAAAGATGAAATAAGAAATGTTAAATTGCGCACGAGCGGGACTCGAACCAGAAACTTTCTGGCTTACCAGGACAAACGCTCTTACAAATGAGCAGCCGTGCTGTCGGTCCGACCGACACGCGTAATGACTAATGGCGTAATAAGAGACCAGAAATTTCGCACGATCATACCGACATGGTAGCTCAACTGGAAGAGCGTTTGGCCCGGCTAGCCAAAAAGTTTCTGGTTCGAGTCCCGCCCGTGCGGAATTTTTAGTTTCGTAATATTTCAACTTTGTGAACACTCTTAGATCTCTTCAAAATCAAGATATCATCAGACTACAAACTACACTGTAGACATATAATGGGTCTAGAAGGTCAGTTTCAAGCATTGTACTTGGAGCAGTGCTGGGACAAGTTGAGCATACTTCTAAGGATGCTTTTTGTGGGTGAACGCCAAAGAAGTTATAACAGGGTATTAAGTGTAATACCCTGTTATAACCTGGCTAGCTTAAGTTCGCATTAAAGCGACAGCACCGCGGCATTCATTGAAAACAGCGGCGCTGCTGCCATTTATGTATGAAATTATCAGCAGCCTGAACGAAAACGAGAAAGCGCTCTAAGGATAAAAGAGAAAGTCATTTAGGTCCCAGGCTCCGGAGAAAACATAATCATAATAATCAAAGTTTTATTTCACATATTTTTCAATACTCTATTGCAGCTCTACCAAGTCTGAAGAGATAAGGCTCCAAATTTCCTGAGCCCCCAATAGCCAAAGATTAAGCGAGGACGAAGGTGGATTGCCAATCACGGATCCACACACACACAAGATTTCCGAGAATAACACGCTATCTCAGGAAATCTCTGGAGGTTTTCATGGCTTTTCCATGTATTTATCAGAACAGCATCTAGATAAGAGGAGTGAAAATGGCATGCAATATTTTGGAAAGAATTTTAAGGTCTGTTGCGCTTGATCTCATAATGATAAACTTCTAAACTTATTAAGTAGGTATACTATCGAAACAAAATTATTGCCTACCAGTTCGGGTCAACCACGACCTTCTGTCCCTTCTTGAAGATGGACTTGCTGCCAGCTTCGTGTACCACTCCACTAAACTCGTGACCGAGGGGCAGAGGACGCGCTTTTGAAGCCGGAAACTCACCCTGTATGTAATAAAATAAACAAATATGTAAGAAAATTCATTGCCCTTCCGGCAAAAATTTAACAGGCTCCCAGTAAATTTTCATTTAAGAGACTCGTCCGTGCACACTTTCTACATATGTATATCGGAAGCATCAACAAAGCTAATCCATAAACTTCTACTACATCGTCTTATTATTTAATTATTATACACATAGTATGTACAAGTATACGTATTTATTTAATCTGTGTTATGCATATGTAATAATTTATTAGATCATATTGTGTTTATTATAAATTGTATTCATTTTGTTTTTTGTTTTATGTTTTTTTTTTTGTGAATTTAACTTTTTTTTTCTTTATATAGTACTCATTTTCTTTTTGTTTGCCGCACCACAATCATTTCTACTTAGTCCAAAGGTATGACTGGTAGAGAATGCCATATGGCGTTAAGTCCACCTTTTGTACAAATTTTTGGTTTTGCAAAAAAAAGTATAAATATTTTTTTTTTTTTTTTTATTTAAAACTAGCGGACCCAGCGAACTTTGTTTCGCGCCGGCCCCGTCTCGCCCTAGTCCCGGCTCCGTCGAACGGTATAAAAAGACCTTCTCTTGGTTCTAAGCTCTCCCCAACAATTTTCAGTCAAATCGGTTCAGCTGTTCTTGAGTTATAAATAGTGTAACTGACACGACTTTTTTATTATATAGATTAACTTACACGCTTTCATATGCACACTTCACTAGGTCTGTATTTAAGTATTTTGTGATAGTTATGTCTTGGCTTTTGATCTTCGTTAAGATTGTGAGAAAAGAAGTTTCTGGAACAATTCGAATCACATCAAACTGCTAAACTCCTTTTTTTGAATCGTTAAAAACAGTCTGTTGAGACAGTTCTGTATTACCTTCTAGACTAGATATTTTTCTTAAAATGTAAATCAGATACAAGCTATGTGAATTTTAATTTTCCTTTCTTTGTAAGAAAAACGTGAGATACAGAAATAGCTCGACGAAAAGTGATTGAAATGTAATGCATTTTAGACGTGCCATGGGTCTGTGGTGACCTTATACTCCATAATGTAATTAAACACAAACACATTACCCTTCTCCCTTCGCCAAAGTCAGGTAAAAGTAGACACAGAATGGTTTATAATGTCACGCAATGACGTATCTATAAGAGACCACAAATTTCGCAAGGTCGGACTGACAGCACGGTAGCTCAATTGGTAGAGCGTTTCGCCCGGTCAACCAAGAGGTTGCTGTTTCAAGTCCCGCCCGTGCGCAAATTTTTGGTTTCTTATTTCATCTTTATGAATATAGACACAGAATATTTACCTGAATGATATGAAGATCAGTGCCGCATATTCCCGAGAATTCGACTTTGACGATCACATCTGTATCATTCTCGATCCTCGGCATCGGATAAGCCTTCTCATAAGTAAGCTTGAGGGCCTTACCATCAAATACTACTGCCTCCATCTTGAATCTGTGGAAGATAATTTAGAATTATAAATTGCACTAATTGTAAAAAGCGTCTGTGTCAGTCAAGCTGTCTCTCCAGATACTTATTCGCATTATTCTATTATCAGAACTGATCTGAATTTGAACTGCCTCGGTGGCCCAGCGGTAAGAGGATCGTACTTTAAAGCGACGGCTGTGCCGGAGGTCCCGGGTTCGATCCCCGGGTCGGGCCAAAAATATATATACCTAGGTTTTTCTGTTCAAAAATTCTAAGGGTAGCCTGGAGTTTAGAATATGGCGGTGTTTCACCCCCGTGCCGAGGAAAAGAACGTAAAGCCGTTGGTCCTGCGCCTGATCTCTCTCCGGTCGTGTCAGATTGCTGTCTCATCGGGCTATGAGAGTAAAAGGAAAAGAGAGTGTACCTGTGTTTGCGCACACACTTGTGCACTATAATATGTCCCGCGCAGTCGGTTAGTCGTGATGACAGAGAAATCGGCTAGGGGGACTAACTACTTATACGGTAATAAACGTAGATGCACCATAATCTACCGACAAGGTAGACATATTACCATGACCAAGTCATAATATATCCACGTAAAGTTCGTTTCTATTACCTACTTGAATATTGTAAACAATCTTGACATTCCTTTCAAACGAAATGATTCATTTTAAAATAAGATAAACTCAAAACTTTCAAGCAACTTATAATAATAATTAATCGTTAAACGCTGAGATCTTTTTAAATCAAATAGTTTGTTAATTTTATTCAACAGTTATTCATCATTATCAGCCAAAGGATGTCCACTGCTGAACATAGGCCTCCCCCACGACTTTCTACAGCGACCGATCACTAGCGATCTGCATCCAGTTTGATCCTGAGATCTTTTTATGGTCGTCTGTCCATCCTGTTGGTGGACGTCCTTCGCTACGTCTTTGGTCGAAGGGTCTCCAATCCAGAACTTTCCTGCCCCAACGGCAGGAAAGTTATAGATTTTAAACGGCAGGCTTTTAACAGTCATTAAAAGGTTAAAATAAATGCAATGAAATATGTTTATTTGTTTAAAACTTGGTCAAGATAATGGTGGTAGGTAGGAACAACAGCACGTCAAGGTAAACACAAGGTTTCCGTGTAATTTTTCAAAGAAAAAAAAACATTATTGACTCTTTCCGGCGCGGTATCCCAGACACAATATTATAATTTTTATTGTTTTACGGCTATAGACGTTCACCGGGCCGGAAAGTGTTTACAAAGAAAATGTGAAACATACAAAATTAAACATATTCAATATAAACATAAACATATATTAACAGACTCCTCACACGAAAGTGTTTTATTTTCGTAAATGAATTTATAATTTTTTGACACATGTTATTAGTATTTCAGGCCATTCAACGTAGTTTTTGCCATTTTCTTTTACAAATTGAGGATTTTATCGATTTCCCGGGAAACCATAGCAGTACTGGAACCATTTAGATATTTTTTTCGGTTGAAAGACTGAGATTCGTTTTACGCAGTCTTTAAAGTAAAGTATAAAGTATTGGACACCAATCACATACATTTCTCTGATCCCAAGGTAGTAGCTAATGAACTTGTGTTATGGAAATCAGACACAACGGTGATACCACAACACCCAGACCTGAGACAATATAGAAAATTTTGCTTTCTATATTGTTGACCCGACCGGGAATCGGACCCGGGACCTCGGAGCGGCGACGCCTTGAAACTAGCGTGCTTAGCCACTACACCACGGAGGTCGTCTTCGATGAATTGTTTACAACAACGTTAATTAGAATCGTGGTATCTATACTAATATTATAAAGCTGAAGAGTTTGTTTGTTTGTTTGTTTGTTTGTTTGTTTGAACGCGCTAATCTCAGAAACTACTGGCCCGATTTGAAAAATTATTTTTATGTTAGATAGTCCATTTATCGAGAAAGGCTTTAAGCTATATAATATAATGATACGACTCACAAGACCACAGCAGCAATGAAAAATGTTGCGAAAACGGGAGAAAGATATTCCTTTTGAGAACTTCCGCTGCGTACGCTGCGGAAACCGCTTAAGTTACACAAAAATCATGTATGACAAGATTGTTCAGCATGAGGAGTTCTACAATAAAGTTTGCGACAGCATAAGTCTATCTTTTATGGTTGACTTACTACAACATTTTTTATGTTAATAAATTTGTAAAAAAATAATGCATTATTTTTAGAGGTGTATTATACACACAGGTATTTATTCTTATCAAAATAAATACATTCATCATCACGAACATTTCATTTCGAACAAAGTTGCCCTTTATATCATTTGATTCCAATAAATATCTTAGGAGCTATCACAGTTTTAACATAACTCCACACCAAAATAATGTTCGCAGCTTAAGTACAACGTGCGCTTGCGCTAATTATATTATAAAGCTGAAGAGTTTGTTGGTTTGAACGCGCTTATCTCAGGAACTGCTGAACCGATTTGAAAAAATATTTCTGTGTTAGATAGCTTATTTATTGAGAAAGGCTTTAGGATATAAAACATTACGCTGCGACGGGAAGGGAGGGAGCAAACTCAAAACGCGCGGACGAAGTTGCGGGGGACCGCTAGTAATAAATATAATAAATATCCTTCGGACATTCCCACACATCGCCATCTAGCCCCGAAGTAAGCTACTCAAAGCTTGTGTTATGGGTGCCAGACAACGGATATAATACTTAAATACTTTTTTTTTGTAAATACATACATGATATACATAGAAAACACCCAGACCAATACAAACAGACATGTTCATGCATGGTATAGTCCGTTTCTTTTAGCTAGTCGAATATTATTAACAACTTTTTTGTCTTTTTAATTGTGCTTGAAATGTTTAGTGTCCTTTTACATAATTTATATTTGCATGTCTGACATAGACAAAACAGACTGAATGACAGTGGTCAGCACATCAACTTACCCACTTTTGTTGCAAACTAGTCCTTATTACAATGGCATAAGACATCGCAGTGTTTACCTTGACGTGCTGTTCCGTACAATACATTTCCATACATTAATAAATAATGTAAGTAGAGTTACAAAGTAAAGAAATATTAAGTTCTTATTGTTTTACGGTAGGAAAATGCAACGCTGACTCTGACATAGTCTAGTCTTGCAGTTTTTGTTTTATCTAGACGACACGTTTGGTGCAGTGGTTAGACCTTCTGACCACTAAACCAGCGGTCGCGGGTTCAAATCCCGCAAGGGGCAGTTCATGGATGTTTATTTAAGTATTTATAGGAGACGCCCCCGTCATAATCGTTGTCTGGTACTTACTTCGTAACGCAAGAAAGAAAATTTGTAACAACGAAACAAGACAATTGGTGTGTTGTCTGTATCATTTACTAATTTAAATTGCACTTGTAAAAATCAACTTTGGATGTGAGACAGAAGAGGAATCGAACCACGTGTCTTACGCTATCCGGGCGTATGCCTATACCACTCGGCCACCGTCACATTAGCAAGCCTGTTAAATTTTGCAAGGGCTTACTTTAAAACTCGTAAGCTGCGTGTAAGACACGGGGCTTGATTCCTCGTCTGTCACACAGCGAAAGTTGTTTTTTACAAGTGCAATTTATATTATTAAGTTTGTATAGTGACAAAACATGTAATTACAGGCATTTACTACACATATTACATAGGTGCCTACATACTAACTAACTTCAATTAAAAGATATTTACGCATTTATTTGACATTGCTTAGTTTAAATTCACAACCTGTTTCCAACCTGCTAGATATTTTATACAAAATATAGGGTTTTTTTCGATGATCAAACAAGCCGCTAAATTTAAAATATAAATATTCAAACTCCAGAAATTCTATAAAATGATTCTTACCAAAGAAGTGTGTTTATCACGAGCACCGACTATCAACTAACTATTATTGAGATAACAAGTCAACTACGGGTGGCATACGTAAGTTAATATTATCACGAGAACACCATGAAAAACGAAAACTAAGGATTATTTACGTTTTAACATCATTGTTTTAAACGGCAACTCTGGCGTTTAACCTAACAAATTTTAAAATGATCAACAGGTTCCTCTGTCCATCTTGCCGGACAAGAGACAAGATAATAATTCACTAGCGGTCACGTGCGACTGCGTCCGCGCGTTTAAATTTTTGCTCCCTCCCCTCTAGTCACAGTGTGACTTTATAGCCTAAAGCCTTTCCAATCCTAAAAAAATAAAAATACTATCGGTCCAACCGCCAAACAATATTTTTTGGGACTTGAACCAGCAACTTCTTGGCTAACCGGCTACTTGCTTAGAATGTTTTTAACACTCACAGTGTCATATTTTCGGTACGATACCTCAATTGGTAGAGCGTTTGGCCCGGTTAGCCAAGAAGTTGCTGGTTCGAGTCCCGCCCGTGCGCAAATTTTTGGTTTATTTTTTCATCTTTATGAATATAAACGGCTGATTTTTGGAAACGGCTTTGCATTTTTTTTTTGTCTAGTTTCATGGCTGTAAAATCCTTAAAGCATAGATATGAAGACACGTAGGTACTGAGTAGACCAATAAAACTAAAAATAACAACTAACATACGGAAAAAGGACAAATGTGTGTTACTGATTTGTATAAAGTGTGACAGTCATATTTTATTTTATCATCATTTATTTATTTATTTATTTCTTCTTCTTCTTCAGCCACTACACACTCCGGTCGTGTCAGATTGCTGTCCCATCGGGCTATGAGAGTGAAAGGAATAGAGAGTGCACCTGTGTTTGCGCACACACTTGTGCACTATAATATGTCCCGCGCAGTCGGTTAGCCGTTGTGACTGGCACCGTAGTCAAAATCGGCTAGGGGGCTGTTGTTATTGTTATTACATCAAGAATTTTAGTTCTCAACTTGACCAGCCCAGTTCCACTTCAATTTTGCTACTCTCTCAACCAATTATTATATTTATTTAGTCATCTTACTTAAGATAACTTGGTTACCCTAATAGTGCGATATCTTTATGATATTAATGTTTTGTTATTACATCTATAATCATCACCCAAAAATAAGAGAGAGCCTAGGTATTGCCACTTATCTGTTAATAGGGGGCTGAAATAAAATCATTATCTAAAATACCATCAAAATTATTGTTAGGTTACTTTGTTTAGTACTATTTGAAGGCAATGTTTCGTCTGAATTATAATTTAAAAACGATTTTTTTGAAATATACGCACACTGGCGAACCCAGCGAACTTTGTTTCATTTTCGAATGAAAACCGGATAAAATCCACACAAGAGTGATTTAACACGTTCATGCACGCATACCACAATAGTAATCTTTTGTGCCGTGGCGCATAAGAACTGCATACAAAGTTTGAGGACGTCCACACTCGTATCGCCGTAGAGCAAACAAAATATTGCCTATTGTATGTCGCTAACGTCCGTAGACGTTGACTGGCAGTACAACCGAACACGACGTTTGACGACGTTGTTCATGTGTATGTGGGTATTTCTATATGCGTGTGTGAATAATGTTCAAGTACCTTACAAAAAATAAAATGTATTGTAGCGCTAGAACTTTAAAAATTGGACACGATGCGGCGCAATGAAACGTAGCTTACCTGAACGGCTGGCGACGTCGAATCTCTGTGTAATCACACAGAGATTCGACGTCGCCAGCCGTTGTGCTTTGAAATAAAATAAAACTTAGGACGTGGTTAGACTATGTGCCTCATCACGAAGATCATTTTTGGACGTTCTATAACGTTGTTAGAACAAAAGTGTTAAGAAAGTTTTTACAATTTATTAAGTCCTTGTGTCAATATTTCACACGATTTATAATTGATTTCCGAACGAAAATTCCTCGTAATATTGGCGCAAGTGATTCAAAAATAGAGCTTCTGGCCTTGTCCCGTCCGTTTTTTTTTAAAGATAAGCGGTCCCAGAGAAAACAACACCCCGGCTCTGTCTCACCCCAGCCCCGGCCCCGTCGAACGGGATAAAAAGTATCCTGTTTCTTAGCTACCTGCCCACTGTTTCAAATATGTATTACCATACTGAGTGTTAATTTAAAACCCACAACATAAAACCTTAGGTACCTAAACAATTTTTTACATAATATTATGAAGGTTGTTACATTTCTTGATGAGGTTTACATCATCATGATCATCATCATCATAATCAGCCAAAGGACGTCCACTGCTAAACATAGGCCTCCCCCACGGCCTTCCACAGCGACCGATCACTAGCGGTCTGCATCCAGTTTAATCCAGCGATCTTTACGAGGTCATCTGTCCATCTTGTCGGTGGACGTCCTACGCTGCGTCTTTGGACGAAGGGTCTCCAATCCAGAACTTTCCTGCACAAACGGCTATTAGTTCTTCGCGATATGTTCCTTGCCCATTGCCACTTGAGCTTACTAATTCTCAAGGTTACCTTAGTTTTTCTACGTATCTCCTCATTTCTGATTCGATATAGTCGTTGCGGCCAAGAACCTGGACTATCTTGGCACTATGCTCGAAGACCTTGACCGAGTACCCCAACAAGTGGGTTTTAAAATCAACATGGAAAAGACCAAAATTATTTCAAGCTCCCTTGTTGTACCCACTCCAGTACCCGTTTGGAACTCAACCCTCGAAGTTGTAGACGAGTACGTCTACCTGGGACAAGTGATCCTATTGGTAGGTCCAACTTTGAGAAAGAGGTCAATCGACGAATCCAACTCGGCTGGGCAGCGTTCGGGAAATTACGCAAGAGTGTCTTCTCATCTCAACTACCTCAGCGTCTGAAGACGAAAGTCTTCAACCAGTGTGTGCCAGTGATGACATATGGATCCCAAACATGGTCTCTAATGGGCCTTATAAAGAAGCTCAAAATGACACAGAGAGCGATGTAGAGGATAGCCCTCTAGCTGGGTGTTTCTCTACGAGTTTTACCTAATACAATAAAAATACGAGTTTATAAAATAATATAAAGTGAGTATTGTAATGTTTATTATTTTGCAGGAGTATTATCTTTATGCCGTAACGTAATGTATATGACTTGATTAGACAGATAAGTTGGCACCCACTATCAAGACACGCGGTAGCGTGTCAAGCCAAGTTTAAGCAAAATAACTGGCGATTCAGCGCCGCGTGTACATTTATTTACAAGATCTTTTTTGAGCTATTATTGACACCTACATAAATTTAAACCTTCAGGAAACAACCTACAGAAACACATCAAATAACGTATATTTATTTATATCTGTAATGAAATGACAAGAACCCAAAATTTTGTTAGCCTTGCTCAAACGGTTACAAAAATATGAAGGTCTAAACTCGGCCAAGTGTGAGTCGGACTCGTACACTAAGGGTTCCGTGCCAATTTTAACTAAATTAGAGATCCACTTACTTACCACAATATTTTGTTGACAGCAAATATAACTTTGATTTTCATAGTATTTGTATGAATCACAAAGTTATGATTGTGGTTATTGAAAATGTGCTGTATCTCAAAAACTACAATTTCGATCTTGTGCAAACGAAATTTCGTTGAGTCTTTGTCAAGATCTACATCATGTTTTTTTTAAATTTATACTCGCTTAGTTAAAAAGTGTGATGGGGGGACGCCCATTTTACCACTTTGAAACCGTCGATCTCTCAAACGTTAGACTTTTAGAGAAAATAGTTTTTGGAACCTCGATGTCATTTTCAAAGACCTATCCACAAACACCCTAGACGCATAGGTTTGACATTTTTTTTAATAATTTTAGTTTCATGTATCATCATCATCATCATCATCATAATCAGCCAAAGGACGTCCACTGCTGAACATAGGCCTCCCCCACGGCTTTCCACAGCGACCGATCACTAGCGGTCTGCATCCAGTTTGATCCTGCGATCTTTTTAAGGTCGTCTGTCGATCTTGTTGGTGGACGTCCTACGCTGCGTCTTTGGTCGAAGGGTCTCCAATCTAGAACTTTCCTGCCCCAACGGCCATCAGTTCTTCGCGCTATGTGCCCTGCCCACTGCCACTTAAGCTTACTGATTCTCAAGGCTATGTCCGTTACCTTGGTTCTTCTACGTATCTCTTCGTTTCTGATTCGATCTCGTAGAGAAACACCGAGCATAGCCCGCTCCATCGCTCGTTGTGTAATTTTGAGCTTCATTATAAGGCCCATAGTAAGAGACCACGTTTCGGATCCGTATGTCATCACTGGTAACACACACACTGATTGAAGACTTTCGTCTTCAGACACTGAGGTAATTGAGACGAGAAGACGCTCTTGCGCAGTTTCCCGAACGCTGCCCAGCCGAGTTGGATTCGTCGATTGACCTCTTTCTCGAAGTTGGACCTACCCAATTGGATCACTTGTCCCAGGTAGACGTACTCGTCGACAACTTCGAGAGTTGAGTTCCCAATGGATACTGGAGTGGGTACAACAAGGGAACTCGACATAATTTTCGTCTTCTCCATGTTCATTTTAAGACCCACTTGTTGGGATACTCGGTCGAGGTCTTCGAGCATAGTGCCTAGATCATCCAGCGTCTTTGCCACAACGACTATATCATCGGCAAACCGAAGGTGTGTTATGTATTCGCCATTGACGGAGATGCCGAATCCTTCCCATTCCAGGAGCTTGAAGGCGTCTTCCAATGCCGCTGTAAACAGTTTCGGAGATATAACATCGCCCTGTCTTACACCTCTCCGCAATGGAATCGCCCTCGTATTCTGTTCCTGTACTCGGACCGACATGGTGGCGTTGTTATATAGACACTTTAACACCTCTATATACCTATAGTCTATGTGACACCGCTGAAGAGACCGAAGCACCGCCCAAGTTTCGATCGAATCAAAGGCCTTCTCATAGTCCACAAAAGCTAAACATAGAGGCATATTATACTCCTCGGACTTCTGTATAATTTGCCTTAGCGTATGAATGTGGTCTATGGTACTGTAGCCTTTTCGGAATCCGGCTTGTTCGGGAGGCTGGAAGTCATCAAACCTACGTGCGAGACGATTCGTGATGACCCTTGAGAACAGCTTGTAGACATGGCTCAGGAGTGAGATGGGTCTATAGTTCTTCAATAAGGTTTTGTCTCCTTTTTTGAAAAACAACACCACCACACTCCTGTTCCATGCCTCAGGCGTGATGCCCTCTAGCAGAACGGAATTAAAGAGTCTCTGAAGGACTTTAAGTACCGGTGTTCTACCCGCTTTCAGGAGCTCTGCTGTGATTCCGTCCTCGCCAGGTGCCTTATTGTTTTTAAGCTGTTTCAGGGCCATCCTAATCTCGTAGAGGCTGATGTCCGGGATGTCTTCAGTGTAGTGTCGGGTCAGGATAGCTCGTGGGTCTCCGGTCGAGCTATCAACGGGTTTGGCTACTGAGGTGTACAACTGTCCATAAAACCTTTCGATCTGCCTCAAAATCTCTGCTTTCGTCGACGCTACACTGCCGTCCTCCGTCTTAAGCTTCGTCAACAGGCTTTGCCCAATAGACATGTCCCTTGCAAACACTTTGGAGCCTTGGTTTCGCTCTATTGTTTCTTTAACACTAGTCGTGTTAAAGGAACGAATGTCATGTCGCAGAGATTTCATTATTCGTCTATTAAGCTGCCTGTAGGTTTGAGCATTAACGGAGGTCTGCAGTGCCATAGATCGACGTTCTGCCATAAGGTCGAGAGTGTGGACCGAGAGTTTTTGAGGTCTATTTTTACGGCCAGGTCTAAAAAACTTAGATCCGACCGTTTGGACAGTTTCCACAAACCCGTTGTTTATTTCGTCCACTGATACGCAAATCTCTAGGCAATCAAAGCGGTTTGACAACTCGAGTTGAAAGCTCTCGGGATTTTGGATATGGGCACGAGTAGGTCGGAGCGTGGACTTCATCAAGCGGGACCTTTCCAATTTGACATTTATATTCAATATGCCTCGGACCATACGGTGATCACTACCGGTTTTTACCCTGTTGATCACGGAGACATCATTGAATAACCGTCTCTTGGTGGTCATGATGAAGTCTATCTCATTTCCCGTCTTGCCAACCGGACTCAGCCAGGTCCATTTCCTTTGAGGCGGCTTCTGGAAGAAAGAGTTCATCGCAAAGAGTCCCTCCTTCTCCAGAAAGTCGGCCAGCCTATTTCCCCTGGCGTTCCTTTGACCATATCCAAAAGGTCCCACTTTCAACTCATCCTCGCCTCGCTTGCCGAGTTTTGCGTTGAAGTCCCCCATAACAACAGTGAAATAGGTTTTGGAAGTGTGTATGGCTCTACTTACGTCCTCATACATTTCCTCCACCTCTTCATCCGGGTGTTTCGAGGTCGGTGCATATACCTGTATGACCTTCAGCGAATACCTTTCGGTTATTCTGAGTATAAGGTATATCACCCTGTTCGACACACTATCGATGGTTACGATGTTGTTTACGAGGGACCTGTGGACAAGAAACCCAACACCACCTTGGGACTTTTGGTCACCCTCCCGGTAGAAGAGCAGGTTGCCAGACTTCAGAGTTATCGTGTCCTCGCCCTCTCTACGGACTTCTGATAAACCCACAATGTCCCAATGTAACCTGCTCAATTCTTCCTCCAGCTCGAGCAACTTCTCGTCTGTCCTCAGTGTGCACGCGTTATAAGTTACCAGGGCCAGTTGTCGTTGGGGGTGGTAGCGAGATCGCCTCCGGGGATTCTTAGCACCCCCTGCCCCGCCGTTACCGTGACCGCTACCGGAATCAGGAATAGCGGGGCTGCCGGAGACTGGGGGCCTGGTTTTTTTGTGTACTAACATATGAGGGGGGTATTTGCCAGTACTCGCCACGCTTGGCAGGCGGGTTGGCGAGCGCAGAGGCGCAGCCCCTTGCAGCTGTGACGCTGCTGCCCGTCACAGCTCAACATTTTACTGCGCCTTTTGTTGGATGGTTATCCCGCCATCGGTCGGTCGCCAGAGCCTCGTCTGTTGAAACAGGACGCACCGCGTGAAGGTGAGGTTGGCTTGGAGCTTTGGGTCTTGGTTAAGCTCCCTTACGTCCCAGTTTCATGTATGGGAGCCTTAAATATCATTATTTATTTTTTTTGTATGAGAATCGTAAAGCAGTTAACAGGAACTGTGACTTAAGGACGGACAGATAGACAGACAGGCAGACTTGACGAAACTATAAGGGTTCCGTTTTCTGCCAA
Organism: Pyrausta purpuralis; assembly: GCA_963924145.1. Taxonomy (NCBI): domain Eukaryota; kingdom Metazoa; phylum Arthropoda; class Insecta; order Lepidoptera; family Crambidae; genus Pyrausta; species Pyrausta purpuralis. The sequence continues at coordinate 12,101,384 of OZ001669.1, read as the reverse complement.
TCGGCTACGGAACCCTAAAAATCGCAAATTTGCCACTGACTGACCTAAGATCAAAAACCTTACCTACTTCCAAATGACCTAGCCAGTTAAAATTTGGCATCTAATACAAAAAAATAAAAAATGGAGGGGTCGCTCAAAGAAAATATTTTTTATATGATTTTATTAGGTTGACCTGTATGTACGAGGGTCAAACTGAAAGTTCTTAGAACTGGCCACTTATAAACTATATAATAAAAAAAATATTCTAAAATTTGAAAGTAGAACTCTTTGCCAATATTACTGAGTATATATTTCATTCATTTGTCATTTGTTTTACGATTTGGTGGCAAATTGAAAATTGTCTGTGTCACGTCAACATGAATTTAACACGAGAAAATTTTCGTGCAATGATTTTTTATGACTTTCGATGTCATTTAAGTCAACAAGAAAGTTATGATAGACTACGATTGGCCTTTCACGATGAAGCCCCATCCCGTGCGACTGTTTACAACTGGTTTAATGAGTTTAAACGTGGTCGCACTAATCTCACTGATGAGGTACGTGAGGGACGGCCTTCTACGGCGACGACTGAAAATAACATCTGTGTTGTGCGGCGTATGATAGAGACTGACAAAAGAGTGACCTATCAGCAGATTCGGACAAGCTTAGGCATCGGTATGAGTCAAGTGCACAAAATCCTCCACGAACATTTAGCGGTCAGGAAGCTTTGCGCCCGGTGGATACCTCATAATTTGACTAAGGCTCAAAAACTCCATCGTGTGGATTGGTGCCGTAAAATGATTGAAAGATTTAACGGAGGTGACTCAAATGCTGTGTTCGACATACTAACAGGTGACGGAAGCTGGATTTACTGTTATGATCCTGAAACCAAAAGACAATCTGCTCAGTGGGTGTTTCCTTTCGAGGAGTTGCCAACTAAAGTGAAGAGAGATCGAAGTGCGGGAAAAAAAATGGTGGCCTCGTTCTTTGGAAGGATAGGTCATTTCGCAACAATTGTGTTAGAGGATCAAAAAACAGTTTCTGCAGAATGGTACACTACCAATTGTTTGCCACTTGTCTTGGAAAAAGTTCGAGAGAAACGACCTCGCAGTAGGATCCTCCTTCACCACGACAACACCTCGTCGCACACCGCCAAGCGAACGATCGACTATTTGGCGACATCAAACGTTGAATTACTGGGTCACCCGCCGTATAGCCCCGACCTCGCGCCTTGTGATTTTTATTTATTACCAAAAATTAAAGAAAAACTTAAAGGAAAGCGGTTTATGAATGCTGAAGAAGCGGTGGCTGCGTATCGCGATGCCATTGAAGAGACCCCTAAGGACGAGTGGGCAAAGTGCTTTTCCCAGTGGTTCCATCGCATGCAGCGGTGTATTGACGTCAATGGACAATATTTTGAAAAGATATAATAAAACTAATAACTGGCTAATGTAATCAGTTTTTGATTTTCTAAGAACTTTCAGTTTGACCCTCGTAACTATGTAATGGAATCTTTGGTAACTAATTTAAACATCTTCTAAGGATCGCAGCGTCATGAAAATTGGCAGCTGTATGCAATTCTGATAAACGTACAATAATATGGTACTATTGAAATGACGTGATGATGGAGCCGGAAAGTATAAACTGGAATGTCATGATGGAATAATGTATTACTATAGCTTTGATTGGACTTGTTAGAAAAATCTTGTAATGAACTTTGACCACGATTAGGTTTGATAATGAAGCCGGAAGACAAAAACTGGCATTCCAAGATAGAATATCGAATCATAGTCGTGTTTGTACTTGTGAGAAAGGTCACGTAATGGATTTTGAACACAATCAGGTTTCAAAGTTATAAAAACGAAATACCTGATAGTTAATTTCGGAAACGACGGTCACAACCTAATTCAGCAATAGCCATCTAATTCTCAGTCAAGTACAGCAACAGTACGGTGGAAAGGAGTATGCTCCCCGAGATTATAAGTTGGGAATCTACCGTGCACAAGATGCAAAGCTGTACGGTAGACTACGCAGTCGTGTGGGTAATAAGGGTCCCGTGCTTTTGCGGCTCGTATGTGAAGTAAACTCACTAAGTGGCCTCCAGATTGAAGAGCTAGATTGTTCTAAAGTAATAGGTAAAACACCATGCAATACAAATGAATTGACTAAGATGGAGAGCATGCGGGCATACTCGCCTACTTGAAATAAATGTATTAACGTTAAAAATAATATATTATCAATGACTAAGTATGAAATAAATTAATAGTTTCAAAACACACTAGAGATACGCGGCTTTTTATAAATGCACGTAAAAACCAAAAATAAATAATGGATCGTTCAAGTTGTTACGTTAAGCGTTGGTCCCGGCTAATATCGGTTGATATTAGTCGTTAAGCCTAGTCAGAGGCCTTATGGGCGGCTTGATGACATCTGACAGTAGGGTTAGTCGCTTGCCTTGCAAACACCCCTCCACCAATCCGCACTGAGCCCACGCGTGGTGGAGTATGGCTCGAACTACCTCATAGTTGAGGTAAGGCCTTTGCCCAGCAGTGGGATGTTACAGGCTAACTTTACTTTACTTTTAAGTTGTCTCTATTGCTGGGCTGAGGTGTAAACTATGTGCTTTTAAATATAATATTAAACTGTAAAAGCGTGAGACGCGGTAAAATAAAAGACTCTATTAAAGTTTGTTATCAGTAGCGGAAGATGCATGAGATTGCATAAGTACAAAACGTTTATCCCGCCAAAGGGTTACCGAAGGGAACCAAATTTAACCAAAGATATCTCGACCACGAACAAGAACTCTACCACTTACATATTGACACCCTTGTTTGCTTTGCCCATAAAATTATTATCCCTTGAATAATAGTTCTATGACTTTGCCGGAAAGAAGAGGCGTTCAAAATGTCGGTGAATGTCGTGTCTCCTCGCTGTTGGCGTATGTTTTGTCTGAGTTCCACAAACTGATACTTTGGACAGACTTAAATGTTGAGCTACCTACAAGTCGTGCTGAACTCCAGTTAGAGCGCTGATCTCTGTAACCTGCTTCACGTTTAAGCAAGTTATACAAAAAATATTTCCTGTTCCATCGCCCCACGCTTTTACAGACAAATATATAATTAGAAGCACAAACAACTTGTAGACACTTATCCCAGCAATATTATTTATTTTTAGTTTGTACCTGCATTAATAAAAAGCGTGTTTTTAAAGTAATAATTTATTTAATTTTAGCGTCTGAAACAGTCGTGATATACGTGGATATTTCCTAAAAATATGTATTGTTACATTGTGATATCTATTAAGAAAATGTAAATTATTAATAATTTAATTTGAAATTTCATATTTTTAATTACATATTTTTTTTAAGATGGTAATAATAAAACAAGAAATAAAGTTTGGATTTTCTGTGGAATTTGGCATTCAATTAATCTCAATATTTTTCGGGATGTCCACAATCAAACACATTCTAAACTTGGCTATCATTTTTCACATTTATGTATTTGGTGCCATATTGTTTATTTGCCTTGAACTTCAATGCTCTTATATCTGCGGATAACATGTTTTTATCATGTAATAAGGTTATTTACTTAATTAATGAGCAAGCAAGGCACATTGAATATTTTATTGGCAGTTTGTAGCTCGAATTGATGTTTAAAAAAATACTTTCTCATCCCAAAAACAAATCTTGCCTGCCTTATTTATCATCATCGAAAAAGTACGGCAGTCATCGAAAAAGTGTCCGATTTCAGCCGCCCTAAAGTATTTTTGTAGTAAGAGCCATCTAGCGTTGAGTTACCGTACTAAGATTCACGGCTTCTAAACAGATTTTCTACTCTGTACTAGATGGCGTTACATAGAAAGAATGAATAATGGTACTGCTTTACTGACCAAGAAAGAGCTGACTGTCATCTTTTGACGTTTTATAAAAGTTGCTATGTTGTAATGTTGTACCATTAAATAAAGTAAATTAATTTATGTTTGGTATTTCATCAACATAATATAAAGATCATTTTAATTTGCACGAAGTGGGTTAAGGTATGAATAAAAACTTACCAAAATACAGTTGTTATGAGATGATAGTCTATGGTTGTCGTCTTGTCTATAGTCTTGTCATAAGATGTCGAAACATATTAATTTGTCTTATAATAAATTAATTTAATATAAAGTGCCCTGCCTCATTATTCCCACATATGTCGAACCTTATAAAGTATATGGTGTCGAAGTGGGATTCTCGGAAATAAAAATGGAAAGCAAATCAAAAAATAAAATTAGTCTTGCAGGATGCGGTAACATGGCTATGTCCGGGAATCTGTCAAATAATTGGAAAAATTGGATACAATCGTTCAAAATATTCCTTACAGCTTCCTCGATGGAGGCGGAGAGCGACGGACGAAAAGTAGCGCCACTTCTACATATGATTGGGGAGCCAGGTGTGGAGATATTTAATTCGTTCCAGAAAGATGTCGATACGATCACGTATGATGAGATTGTAAAACTTTTTGAGAATTATTTTGTGCCGAAACGTACGGCCGGTTTCTGAAACGCTTGTCAAATAATGAATTCGTTAACAGTCAGTCATAATTGACAATCTGTTAAACAACTGTGGGTTGCTGAAAAGCAATTCATCCTAAAATTAGCGAATCGATTGTTAACAGGTGATATTTTTTTTTGGTCTGACCACCCTTGCTTAAATCAGTCACCTTCATTCAATCATTCATATTTTGTTTCTGTTTAACGTATACCTTTGTCTCTATTTTTGATTATGATTGACAGATCACAGAATTTTCACAAGTCTATTAAAATATATGTTTAACCGACTTCAAAAAAGAAGGAGGTTATCAATTCGATTGTATTAGAGGGTGTACCTTCTAGTTGGTCCCATTTTTTCCATTTTGGGATCTGATGATGGGATCTTGGTGTAATCGAGGGAAACCCTCAAATTTTAAAGGCACGTATAGTGTATCTTAACTACAATCTTAATGTTGAGTCAACATCTTGTGGGGCTGCACTGATGGTGGAACTCCTTAACGCTTAGGAGTTCAGTAATTATAATGACGGAACTTATGATAGGTAATTTGAAGCTTCTTAAAAAATAAAATCATAAGGTGCAACACCCCCCCCCCCTCTTATGTAATCACTAAAAATGAAATAAACTTAAAAAAAAACGACTTCAAAACCAAAATGCACTAAAAAGTCTTAAATAAACTCTTCACATTTGAAAGGAAAGGAATCCGTTTTAGGCAAACAATTTCTTTTTGGAGTCGGTGCCATCACTTTGACTTTGACTATCAAGCATCAACTATCACAGCACCAACTCTAAAAAGAAATTGTTTGCCTAAAACGGATTCCTTTCCTTTCAATTGTGAAAAGTTTATTTAAGACTTTTTAGTGCATTTTGGTTTTGAAGTCGGTTTTCACTTTTTTTTATGTGCATTTGTATTTGTTTTGTTGATCTTGTCATGATCTGCCACATATATTTGAAAGCCTTCAGAAGCATAAAAACTTATGGCCAGCAGCACTTGTTCCGCAGCGCTGATGGTATGGTTACGTTGGGTCATGGGTTCCAGATGTGACAGTAATCCCATTAGTTCAAAGAAAACAATTTTTGAAATTCTGTAGCGGGCCCTAAATTCCAAATCATCAATATTTGATGCATTCGCACTCTAAACAAGCGAGTTGGCATCAGATCTTCCTCGTCGCTTGTTATGGATATATCATCAGCAGATAAATCAGATGACATTGTATTTTTTCAATTCAGTTCATAAAAAAGAAGTATGTAAAAGTCTTTTGACACTCCGTTAAGTGATCGATTTTCGCTAATTAGCTAATTTAGTATTAACAAGAAGTTGACATGTTTTATGTCATGTTTTATGTTTCATGTTTTATGTTTTATGTCGTGTTCCTGTCCTAGCACACTTTAACGCTAAAGAGCCGATAGTATTATCAGTCGATGCCAGTAGCACAGCGGTCGGTGCAGTTCTTTTGCAAAATGGACGTCCTGTATATTATGCGTCTAAATTTTAGACGCATAATGTTTTAGACTCTAAAACATTAACTTCAACTCAAAAAAGAATGGCACAAATCGAAAAGGAACTTTATGCCATAGTCTTTGCTTGTGTCAGGTTTCACCAGTTTATTTATGGTCAAAAAGTCTTGGTGGAAACTGATCATCGTCCTTTGATAACATTGTTTAAAAACCGTTAGTTGAAGTCCCTACACGTCTTCAGAGAATGATGTTAAAAATTCAAATATATAGTCTAGATGTAATTTACAAGAAAGGCACGCAGATGATTTTAGCTGATGCATTATCACGGGCAGCTTTGCCAGAAACTAGTGAGGATGAGTTAGATGGGGATGTAGTTGTTCACGTTAATATGCTGATAAAAACATTACCTGTTTCTCCAGAATGTCTACAATGGCTTAAAGATGCTACTAATACAGACGCATGTATGGATATATTGAAAAAGTTTTGTCGTGAAGGATGGCCAAATTGTAAAAATCAATTACAGCCTGAGGTCAAGGAATATTGGCAGTACCGACATGATTTACACACTGAAGATGAATTAGTGTTTAGGAATAACAGTATTGTGATTCCCAGGAGTATCAGGGCAGACATATTGAAAATTATACACAGTGGTCACCTAGGAATTGAAAGGTCTAAGGAATTTGCGAGAGGTCATGTATTTTGGCCATTCATGTCGGCGGATATTACAAATATTGTTGAATCCTGTCATGCGTGTCGTGCTCACAGAAATGCTAACGCGCCTGAGCCTATGAAGCCGCATGATATATCTAGATTTCCGTGGGAGAAGGTTGGAATTGATTTTTTCACTTTTAAAAATCAAACTTATGCTAATGTTGAAGATTACTATTCAAATTTCATTGAGGTTGTAAATGTGAGTACTATTAGTGCTAAAGTATTCATAAGTAAATTAAAACCCATATTTAGCAGACATGGGATACCGGTTGAGCTGATCAGTGATAACGGCCCTCCGTTTAATTCAGCTGAATTTCGGGAATTCACTAGAGACTGGGGAATTAAACAAACTACATCAAGTCCATATCTACCGAGATCAAACGGGCTGGCAGAGTCAGGAGTCAAAGTTTGTAAACGAATATTAAACAAATGTCAAGAGTCAAATAATGATCCGTATTTAGCGCTGCTTCAATATTGAAATACTCCTAGGGGTGAATTGCCATCACCAGCGCAATTACTTATGTCAAGGACGTTAAGAACACAGCTGTAAAGGAAAATTTGCTGCCTAAGGTTATTGATTCTGAAACATATTAAACCAAAAATAAATTGTACTGAAAAAGCCAAATATTATTATGACAAACATGCGAATAAAAGTTTAGCAGGGTTGGAAATCAATGATAAAATACTTTTCAAAAAGTCACAAAATAGTTTGTGGGTGCCTGGTATAGTGAAAAAGATTTGTGAGGAACCAAGGTCTTATGAGGTCGCGGGAGAAGACGGTACTGTGCACAGAAGAAACAGACAACATATTATTGAGCTAAAAACTAAAACAGTTTCATGGTCTTCTAATCCACCAGAGATCATCGATATTGAAACTGCTGAGTCTAAACAAGCATTACCACATTCTTGTGGTCAAGGTCCTCCTGTTAAGTTAAATTTATAGATTGAAATATTAGTTTGTATGTTTACGTTTGACTGATGAGATGAAGTCTATTTTTATGTAAGCAGAATAATTTATTTTATTTTATTTATTTCTTTTTACGTTTGTGAAGGGAGATGTTATGAGATGATAGTCTATGGTTGTCGTCTTGTCTATAGTCTTGTCATAAGATGTCGAAACATATTAATTTGTCTTATAATAAATTAATTTAATATAAAGTGCCCTGCCTCATTATTCCCACATATGTCGAACCCTATTAGGTACAACAGTTTGTTTATCAACCCCGGCCTCTTCCCGCCCCAGCACTATTCCGTTGAACAGGATAAAAGTATCGTACTTCCTTCTTCTGGATCTAAGCTTCCTCTCCACCAATTTTCAGTGAAATCGGTTCAGCCATTTTTTATTTATAAATAGTGTAACAAACACGACTTTCTTTTACATACAACGTGTGATGTTAATGCGCACAATATTTTTAAATCAATTGACCTAATTCGGAAGGAAAAAATATATTTATAAATACTTTACGGTTTCATGTGGTGTTTTAGATGTACTGGCACTTCTGATCATTTCTTGCTCTGCGGTTGACGCTCTGTTGAGACAGGATTCGGTTGGTAGTTATATTACTGGGCCGCTGCAAGCGCGATGACATTATAATTATTACTATCTACGCTCTTATAGAACTAACCGTTGCTTGTTTATGTATTTTGGCGGGGCTGCGCATGTGATGGCTTTTTTATTAATAGATAGACAGGGCAACATTTTAATAAAGATTATTTGAAAAATGTAACCCATATAAAAATGGTCCAATTTGCTCTGCTCGGTATTCCATTCAAGCTATTTAACCGACTTTAAAGTTTTGCGCATTTAACGTTACACGTTGTTGAAAAGATATACATTTCGCGAACTATCAAGTAATTAGTTTTATTTTAATTTCTGGAGACAAATAGTATCATTCTAAACATCTCGTTTCTCATGTTAGTTTATTATCAACATCGCCGTCAAAGTCAAATTATTTTAATATCTCATTTAAAAATTATAATTAAAAAAAACTGTTACACAATTCTCCCTCAATCTGGGTAAAAATATTTTCTACTACTTGCAGCCCTGGCTGGGTCTTCTTCATTCTTAAATACAAATTCATCATTCATTCTACCTAGCCGTTCAAATGAAACGACTCTATCGAATTCATTCATTCATGTTTGGTTTGGTTGGTGAAAAAAAAATTGAAACCGAAGTTTGTTGTACCGTGTAGGTAACAGAAGCGTTACATGCAATGGCGTTCAAAATATTAATATTTAGTGCATTATTTGTGTGTTTATTGTCTGCCGGTGAGTTAAAATCAGTTTTAGACCCCTTATAAAAAACCCTGTCATGCTCTAAATACTTAAAACACCGCTTATTCACTTGTTTCACTAAAACAAAGCCCGCTTTGCAAGTGTTTTGGTTAGCAAATGACACACCCATTTACTGAATTTAACGTTATTTTCAGTTTATTATCTTTTCAAATGTCTTGATGAAAGTAATAAGCTTATGGTAGAACGATATTTAGTATTTCTTGTACAACCGGAATGTATCGCCTGAAAATTCAATGGTGTGTTTGGAGTTGTAAAGTAGAAGATGTTGCATGTTCAATTTAGTTTTAGAAGTCAAACTACAGGGTAAAAAGGTTGCCGACTCTTAAATTACCAGATCTTGCATCATAAACTCAATTACACGAGAGAACGGGAGCGGTATCGAAATTTTTTTGCTACGTTGAAGGGTGCGCATTTTTTGCAAGATTTCTTCCCCAGCCCCACACTTGTGATAGTCTTTTGTTTTTTATGAGGTTTTCAACGCGGGGCACCTTATAATAACAATCGTTATTTTAAAACTAACCAAAAACATACTTGTTAGGTTTCATTTAAAAACTTACATATATTAAAAGCTGAAGAATTTGTTTGTTTGTTTAAACGCGATTATCTCGGGAACTTCTGGACCGATTTGAATAAATATTTATATGTTGGACAGCCTATTTGTCGAGGAAGGATTTTGACTTTAAACATCATGCTCCGACAGAGCTGCTTGTTCATTAATATTTCATACTTAGAAGTGTGTGTGGGTGTTTTCTTTGTATATCTTGTATGTATGTATTTACAAACAAAAAGTATTTAAGTATTATATCATTGTCTGGCACCCTTAACACAAGCTTTGAGTAGCTTACTTAGGGACTAGATGGCGATGTGTGGGAATGTCCAAAGGACATTTATCATTATTAATATTAAGTAATTTTATGGCTATTGCCATTTCAGCAATTCTGAATAAGTTACTGCTTGCTTATTTGATAATATTACACATATCATTAATACCTGACTGAATTTGGACCATCATAACAAGGTCCATATTACCTTTGATGACATGCATAAAATTGACATCATATTATGTTCTTTTAATAATAGTGTAAAGCGAAATGTAGCAATTGGAGATTGTCATATGTAGTATATTGATGAGTACCTACAACTACTTGGGCCATCTAGGCTCTTTGATAATAGGGAAGACAGAGAACTTAGCCGTCATGTCGATAATGTCTGGAAGAGCTACTGGTCCATGAAAGCTTACATGAAAGGAGATATTTCCTTGTGCTTGAAATATAAGATATTGGGCACAAATTTGGACGCTGACAAAAAATGCATGGGGCTACGTTACAGAAAACTAAAGTGGGACTGGCAGGCAAGTCTTCAGGATTTCATCACCCACTGGCAGCCTACACAATGATTGGCAAATCCTTACCAAAAACAGGGATGCATAGAGTAGTTTGGGTGAGACCTTTGCCCAGCAGTGGGACAGCTACGACTAGCAAAAAAAGTACTTTAATATTAATATGAATTTTCTAGTATTAATTGGTAAAATGTAATCTCTGTAAGGATGCCTGTGTTTAAACTATACTGTAAAATTGATAACATTTATCTTTCTAGTTACTGGGCAGCGGACACCGACTATCTCGCACATAACTCAAGAACAAATCAGAGACATCGGAGGCCAAGTGGACCTGGACTGCTCCGTCCATTACGGAAATGAATACCCTGTTATTTGGGTAAGAAAATATTGTATATTTTATTGCTTGTGAATGTACCCCCAGCTGGTTTTACTGTATGTACTGTAACATAGGCCTTCTTCGACAAATGCAATACAAAAATCTAAACTTAAAAAAAAAAAAAATGGACACCAATCACATACATTGCTCGGATCCCAAAGTAAGTAGCTCATTGCACTTGTGTTATGGAAATCAGACACAACGGTGGTACCACAACACCCAGACCCGAGACAATATAGAAAATTTTTATTTGTATATTGACCCTACCGGGAATCGAACCCGGGACTTCAGACTGGCGACGCCTTGATACCAGCGTGCTTAGCCACTACACCACGAAGGTCGTCGTCAAATTAAACACACAAACCAAATATGAGTGAATCCTACTCGCTTCTTGACATTTCTGTAGTCAATTGGCTGTAATTCTGTAGTTGACTCTGACCACGGCTGTTGCAATACAGCAGAAACATCAAGCAATGTGCGGCATTTACGTAGATTTGTATTTTATGTATATTCCCGTCAAACCGTCATGTTTAATTTACATAAAAATAGCTTAAAATTTTAGTAAAACATCTCATTTAAATTAAGCTCTAATCAATTTTTCTTTGCTAATAAGCAATACACGCATAACAAAAGTATATCTATTGTGTCTTGTTTACATACGCTTGAGGGATTAAATAATGTTAACAATCTTAACATTCCTTGAGAATGCCATATGGGATTAAGTCCAACTTTCACAAATTGATTGTGCAATAAATAATAAAAAATCCTTTTTACTAAATTATTGATTTAAAAATAAGATAGACCCAAAAAAAAACACTAAGAGCTCCTTTGATCAAACAGCTTATTTATTTTATTTACTGATACTATATAAAATGTTATTAAAAGATTGTTTTCATTATTTGACAAGCAAAGAAATACATACTTTAAATCCCTCAAGCGTATGTGAACGAGACACAATGCAAATTCTATTGTTATGTGGTTGCCTGCAACCGCTCGGGTGTTGAAGCATTAAAAAAGAAATATTTCATTTGCCTAAAGTTGACATTGAGTAGTAGGTACCATACTTCCTACTTTCTCTAAACAAATAATTATTTTTAATCTTACTGTTCAATTGAATAACAATAACTCTCAATAGCCCTAACATTGATTTCAAATAGATGTATGTATGTATCTTGTATGGGGTCTCACAATTTGATAATAGGGGCGTTGGTATAATAAAACTTTGAATAGTGACATTCATGTTTATTAATTAGGATCGGAGGGTACTGACATATGTTAATCCATGATATATATGAGTAAGGCATATCATTCACAACCATTACTTAATTTTTTCTATTTATTTTTATAGCTTTTTTATTTCACTTAACAAACATGTGTATTTATTATAAGTTCATTTATATCATTATAAGTGATCCTGCTTTGCGTAAAAAGGCCTCTTCCATCTTTTTCCAACTTTCACTCTTTTGCCATAAGCAGATGCAGATGCTTTTATTAGTAATTAACAATTATACTTGCTGTAATTGAACATTGAACAGAATGTAACAACATTCTTGGGAATCACTTTAGAATCCAAACTACAATAGAGGCCTTGTCAGGGAAACTAAGCTCAGCTGCTTTTGCTGTAAGGAAGATAAGACGTTTGACTGATGTAGAAACAGCTAGGTTAGTTTATTTTAGTTATTTCCATAGCTTGATGTCCTACGGCATTTTACTGTGGGGCGCGGCTGCTGATGAAGAGACAATTTTTGTGTTACAAAAAAGAGCCGTGCGAGCTATTTATAATCTTAAACCTCAAGATTCCTTACGAGAGGTGTTTAAAGAAATTAGAATATATTAACTCTAGCCTCTTAGTCTATTTACGAAAATTTAATGTATGTACGGAAAAAAATACATTTATTCACGAAAAATAGTGACATACACAAATATAATACTAGAAATAAGGATAAGCTTGCTATTCCACAATTTAGGCTTGGAAAGGTTGGTAATTCTTTCATGGGGAAAGGTATAAAATTTTTCAATAAACTACCAAGACACATTATTAACTTACTGGTTAATAAATTTAAAACTGTTATTAAAGAAACCCTTATGACGAAAGGGTATTATAAAGTAGATGATTATTTAAATGATAATAATGTATGGACTTGCATGATTACTACAAACATTGTAAACCTTTTGAAAAGAGGCATTGACAATATAGTGACTGAGTTTCTTGCGCAGCTTCTTCTCAGCACTAGCCCACAATTGTCCCGAAGCTGTGGTAGGGTTTATATTGGGACGTGTAAAAGTGCCCCCAGAGGGCCTATTTGCATAAATAAATGACTTTTATGACTTTTTTAATTGCGATACCATCATACAGGAAGACTTTAGAAACGTTGGAAATATTTTAAACTAAAATCCCACTCGTGATTCAGTGTCACACACGGATTTCCACATTTTAAAATTAAAATCAATTGTTATAAAACCGAGAAAAATCATATTAAACACTTAAGAATTAATATTTGCTTCAAATTAACCTAATAAATTACACTTTTTTTTTTCTTAAATTGGCGAGTAATTTTAAAGTATCAAAAAAATCCGCCTATACGGACCACGGAAATCGAAGTGGGACTTTATGATTCTTCTAGGTTTCATCAAATCAATTGATTTTAATATGTGGAAAGGACTATAAATCATGAGTAGGGTCACAGTTTAAAATCCAATGTTTTCAAAGTCACACTGTAATTTCTGATTTGGACCATGCAAAATCTTTATTTAAAAGAAAGTCGTGTTAGTTAAACTAATCATAACTCAAAAACAGCTGAACCTATTTGGCTGAAAAATTAGTAGCGGTGTAGCTCAGAACCAGGAAAACAATAGAGGATACTTTTTATCCCGTAAGACGGAGTCAGGACGGGGCGTAACGGTAAGGAGGTAGCTAGAAGCAGGTGAAAGACACAGGATACTTTTATCCCATTCGACGGGGCCGGGGCTGGGGCAGGAAGGGGCTTAGGACGAGACCAAGTTCGCTGGGTCCGCTTGTACAAAATAAATATAGGCTTTTTGAATTAGAATTGCTTTAGTTACTTACATTCGGTCCATTAGTTTATTAACTAAGGTTTCTGTTTTCACTGCTCGAATTGTAATTGTATTGTATATTGTATTGTTGTTATGTAATGGTATAATTGTATGAAATAGCGTTGAACACTTAAATTATCACACTTTTATTATTTTTTGTTTCCACATGTGTTCTTTCCATCACACTTTATTCAACTAAACAATATCTAAATCTAGATAGTTTTTTTTATTGGCCACTTCGAAATATCTTCTGAGCATATGGGTTCTATATGCGAAATAAAATATGATACCTTTAAACTTCAGAGTTTTGATTTTAATAAAGTTATCTTTTCAAATACCTAACATAAGTTCTTGCGTTATAAACACTGAACTTATTAGCGTATCAGACGTAAAGACATGCCAACATTAAGATACTAGTACAGAAACACTATATGAGCCTTTAAAGTTTGAGGTTTTCCCTCGATTACACCAAGATCCCATCATCAGATCCCAACTTGGCAACAATGGGATCGAGTAGATGGTACACACTCTAAGTAGGTGAAAAAAAAAAAGATCCACAAATTACTGAGATATGAGGTAACATTTCAGAAAAAACAAACAGTCGAATAGATAACCTCCATTTTAAACATTTTTAACACTTTCCACATTTTTTTAAAAGATAACTGATGAATGTGAAGGACTTTTACTATGGGAGCAAATTAAAATCGAGAAAAATTCAGCTGTTCAATGCATTTTGACCGCGCGCCAATTGTTATTTTTTATGGTACAGCAGTTTTTTTTCTCGATTTTATTATTGCCCCCATAGTAAAAGTTGTTTATATAAGTCATTAAAATCTTTACTCAAAATTCGGAAACTAATAAAAATGTTATCTGCATAGCTATCTTATTTTGTTAAAGCCTGTTTAACTGTTCAATCATTTTATTCGAAGTACCTATTAGTCCAATCAAAACTTTTCAAACCCATAACACAGAACCCTAAAACTTGATTCCTCTAAATTAGAAGCTTCCTTTTACTCCAACATACAATAGCTCGGGCAATGGAAGATCTATTTATGAATCTTATGTCAGAATGCAGGATTGCTTGTTTTTAACAAGCTATCCTGCATTCAAGATACTGGCTAAAAATAGAAAATATTGCTGATAATTTTGTCTGGCGATTGCTACCTAGGTGTTTTTTTGAAATTATCTGCGCAACAACGACCTCCGTGGTCGAGTGGCTTGCACGCTGGTTCCAAGCGTCGCCATCTCGTGAGGTCCCGGGTTCGATTCCCGGTCGGGTCAATGTAGAAAACGATCTTTTCTATATTGTCTCGGGTCTGGGTGTTGTGATACCACCGTTGTTTCCGATTTTTAACCGACTTCAAAAACTTTTCCGATTTTCCACTTTTTGGAGTCGGTGCCATCACTTTGACCATCAAGCATCAACTATCACAGCACCGACTCCAAAAAGAAATTGTTTGCCTAGACCCCACCTTTCCTTTCAATAGTCAAGAGTTTATTTAAGACTTAAGTGCATTTTGGTTTTGAAGTCGGTTTTTACTTTTTTTTAAAGTTATCCATAACACAAGTGCTTTAGCTACTTAGCTTGGGATCGGATCAATGTATGTGATGTTGTCAAATATTAAAAAAAAACAACGAATATACTACATTGATGCTGTAGTTAATGTTTTGATTTATACAGTTAGTGGCCATTAAACAAACAAAAGTAAAGGAGCGAAAATTTAAAACATAGGCCTTTCCACTCGACTGTCCGCGCTGTCAGACTATGATGTGGGAAAACTGTCCGGCGATATCGCGCGACGGTTGCATGATAAAAATCGCGCGACATGTCGCGCGATAAAAACGATTATATAAAGAAAAGTATAGTTGTGATTACGAAAACAAAAATACTGGTAGATAGGTAATAGTTATAAATATATAAAAAGTTGAAAATATAATATACTTACTATACTATACTATATACTATACTTAATATATATATATATACAATACTTAATACATACTTTTCTAGTGGTGGGCACTGTAGTACCACGGACAGTTTACCGTAAAAAAGAAAATGGCACTGTAGTGCCATTGGACTGCAGAGCGGCTATAGTAACGAGTAATACGTTCTAAATAGTTTTTATTTGTTGTATTAAAATAAAAATAAATCGGATGTTTTACAAACAAATGTGTCACTTGACATTGCTGTTTTTTTCATCTTTGTTACCTCATATCTCAGTCTCAGTCATTTGTCGACCGATTCGCAATATGTTCGCCTACCCAGAGGGTATACCTTCTAGTTGGTCCCATTGTTGCCAATTCGGGAACTGATGATAGGATTTTGGTGTAATCGAGGGAAACCCTTTGAGGGTTTTAAAGGCACGTATGTTTTTCTACAAGAATCTTAAAACTAGTGTTGTTACGTCTGATAGTCAACATTGTGTGGAGCTGAGCTGATGGTGGAACTCCTTAACGCTTAGGAGTTCAGTATTTATAATGACAGAACTTATGGTAGGTAATTTGTAGCTTCTTAAAGAACAGAGTCATAAGGTGCAACTCCCCCCCCCCCCCCACCCCCTCCCATGTAATTACAAGAAATGAAGGAATAAAATTAATTTTAAAAAAGTAAAAACTGACTTCAAAACCAAAATGCACTAAAAAGTTTTAAATCAACTCTTGACCATTGAAAGGTGGAGGTGATAGTTGATGCTTGGTAAGTGATGGCACCGACTCCAAAAATAAATTGTTTGCCTAAAATGGATTCCTTTACTTTCAATGGTCAAGAGTTAATTTAAGATTTTTTAGTGCATTTTGGTTTTGAAGTCGGTTTTTACTTTTTTCAAAGTTAATTAGAGCACCATTGCCAGGTCAATCAAGGTAAATCAAGGCAAATCAGGTCAATCAAGGTACGTAGAATCTTTGATTACAATGTTTACTCATATTACACGCCACACCCTACATATATTAAATAGTTTTTTTTTATAAGTCTTTAAAAATACCATTTTGTTATTAATATTAAAGAGTATTTATTATTTATTTGACGTCGCGTTTGGTGTACTGGTTAGCGATCCTGCCTACGACGCCAATTGCCGCGAGTTTGAATCCTTCAAGGGGCAAATGTTTGTGAGATAAGCACGATCATTTGTAACTAAGTTATGTATGCTATATCTATAGACGACGTCCCCGTCATAATCGTTGCTTTGTATTTATAACATAAGGAAGGTATTTCCTCACTTCGAAACCAAAACAATTGGTGCGTTTTATTCTAGCGCTTAATTATTATTATTTATTTATCAATTTAATAATACCTCAAAATCTAATTACAGAACTTTCGTCCATCACTTAAACAGTAAAAGATCAAATTAATCAGAATATTGTTCCAAAACAACATCTCTTAAAAATGCCTACCAGCAAAATTTACAAATGTGTGTATTCTAAATCGTTCATTTATTTTCTCCACAGGTGAAATACGACCGGTTGAAGACAACAGAATCGATCCCTCTTTCTACGAACGCTGGTCTCATCATCAGGGATTCACGTTTTTCCCTTCGTTTCGATGATGCCACCGCCACATACACTCTATCGGTATGTAACATGACATTTTATTTTAATGACCTTTTTAATGAAATGGTCAGTTAGCTGGTAGCAACTTAAGAGGGGTTTAAATCTCGCGTTGAGCTAAGCAGTTTAAAAAATAAATGTATCCTACAATTGACTATTATTGACTGTAACAGCAAACAACGTTTTACAATGAATTAACACTAGTCCCACAAAAATATGTATATAGTTTGGCTATGGGATCACGAGTCTCTAACATATCAAAATCAAAACTTAAATACTAAGCTAAGTTAGCTAAAACTACTTTTGAAGTTTACTTTTAAAAACATTTTTTTATGTTGTTCCGTAATTTGGACAGTACTTTTTCTACATAAATTCGGCTCGTCCTTTTTTACTCCCTGCATAGAATTTTGTTCATGTGTACATTTTAATTGCCAAATTCAAGGGGGTGGTAAAGAGTCGGGTCTTGAATACAGGGAAAAAACCTTTTATAATTTCCTTGAATTTTTTCGTAGTATTCCAGTATTCCAAACTAGATTGACAACCGCCCCCTTGAATTTGGCTCGTACTTTTTTACAACCTGTAAAGTACGAAATAGTTCCTACTTTTATAGGTCATGCGCATCCTTCACAGCCTTCTAGCCTTTGTTTTTCTCTACCCCCAGATCAAAGATATCCAAGAGAATGACGCAGGCTGGTACCAATGCCAAGTGCTGATCTCCATCACGAACCGCATAACGGCAGAGGTTGAACTGCAGGTGCGACGGCCGCCTATCATCTCGGACAACTCTACGCGCTCCATCGTCGCTAGCGAGGGAGAGAGTAAGTGATCTTAGTCTTAAGTGCTCGTAGCGCAGTTTCGGTAGCAGCGCTTTGGTAGTGATACCAAAGTGAAGCAATCTACGGCGCGGACGTGTTTGGATGGGTGACCATTCCGACCATATAAGTGATTTACCTATATCGAGAGCATCTCCGTGCTTGGGAAGGCACGTAAAGCCGTTGGTCCCGGCTAATGTCGGTTGATATTGGTCGTTAAGCCTAGTCAGAGGCGTTATGGGCGGCTTGATAACATCTGATATCAGGGTTTAGTCGCTTGCCTTGCAAACACCCCTCCACCAACCCGCACTGAGCCCGCGTGGTGGAGTATTGCTCAAACTATCTCATAGTTGAGGTAAGGCCCAGCAGTGGGATGTTACAGGCTAACTTTACTTAGTCTTAAGTAGGTTTTTAAGCGATTTTAAGCGATTTAGAAAGAAGACCTGTAGTTTCTTTACGAGACCTTGGAAGATCTATGGAAAACATGGGTGACTTGTGAGTAGACCTCAGATATTTTAGCTCTCCATGGTCTCAGAGAGGGAGAGAGTGAGTGTCCTATGTGCTGCGTTCTTCTTGAGCAAGACCTGTGGTGTCTTTAAAAGGCCTTGGAAAACCTTAAATAGAAGATATGGGTAGCTTGTAAGCAGATCTAAGACAATTCCACGCGTTCTATCGTCGCCAGCGAGGGACAAATTAAGCGACCTTAGCCTTAAATAGTTTTAAGTAGACTTAAAAGACCATGTACAACTACTTAACTTCTTGAAAGACGTCTAGGATCCAGCTGAGACATCTAGGATAGCAGTCCCTGGTAGACTATAGAAAAACTGTGGTGTCTTTAGGAGATCTTGGAAGATCGAGGTGGCTTGTAAATAGACTAAAAATAACTCTACGCGCTTACTAGAAAATAAGTGGCCTTAGTCATTAGTAGATTTTAGGAGACTGGTAGAGACCCTGATAGACCATGGGAGACCTTTGGAAAACTCCACACCCTCCATCGTTCCAGGGAGAGGAAGAGTTATTTTGTGCTGTGGTCACTAATAGGAGTTCCTGGTAGACTAAAGAAGACCTGTGGTGACTTTAAGAGACCTTAGAAGACCGTGAAATATCTATGAAAGACCTAGGTGGCTTGTAAGAAGATTTAAAACAACTTCACGCGCTCCGTCGTCGCTAGCGAGGGAGAAAGTAATTTTATCTTGAATTCCACAGGATCTTGAAAGACCTAATTGATTACTGAGCTGGCCTGGAACAACATTTTTAGAAGACTCTGTTAAAGATCTTGTTTGCTAGTTTTATCTAGAATTCATTTGATTTGGTTAATTGGTCCAAACAACAGAGGTACAACCGTTTTATTTCAATAGTATACAGAGTTAGTCGATACCATTTGTTGCAGCTACAAGGGCTCTTACACATACACACTACACAGTATACTTATCAGTTTAATAGAGATTGCTACTCAATTGAAATCTGGATATGTTCAAAATCTTCAGGATATAGTAGCAGAAGAATTTAATAAGTTAACTGAGTATCGTACAGAGATAGACTATGTCATGATTTTCTTTTGCTATTTTCGGGGATGGCGTATGGTCACACTTCCAATTTATTAGCTAGAATCAGAAAGTTTATTTGCCAGAAAAATATAAAAATTGTAGTCTGTGTACACACATAAAAAAAATGTGTTCACTCAGAAAAATCTAAATATTTTTTGTTACGGTAAATGATCATTACATATTGTAATATTATTACGGGCTTTTATATTTAATAAAACACACAACAAATATATACAAAAAAAACCTTATGCTAGTAGCCAGCTCAAAATCAAAACTAGACTCTTCGCTATCAGCGCGTACTTACCTTCTTTGGCCACATAGCGCGAAGACAGACTTGAAAAACTTGTGATGGTTAGCAAAGTGGAAGGCAAAAGACTCAAAGGCCAATTACCGAGCCGCTGGTCTGACACTATACAAGCCGCTTTTAGACAAGCTGAAGATAGAGTGTCGTGGAAACACCTCGTAAGAGCATCCACCAAGGCTTACCAGGACGGGGACGACCTTCAGAAATGAAGAGACGACTAAGAAGAAGATGCTAGTGACTACAAACATTTTTAGATGTGTGTGTGTATGTAATTTATTTACCTACAATTTTCTAACAATATTTCTTGCTCTCAGGTGCGCAAATGGAATGCTATGCCGGCGGATTCCCGCCCCCAAAGATCACTTGGCGCAGGGAGAACAACGCCATCTTGCCAACTGGAGGATCTATCTACAGGTTTGTGTATTTATTTATAATTTACTGCACAACCAAAATTCGTACAATAGGAAGACATAACGCCATATGACATTCTCTATCGTGGTCTTATCTATATTCTATACTAATATTATAAAGTTGACAATTTTGTTTGTTTGTTTGAACGCGCTAATCTTAGAAACTTCTGGACCGATTAGAAAAAATATTTTTGTGTTGGATAGCTTACTTATCGAGGAAGGCTTTTGGGTATAAAATATCAAACTGCGACAAGAGGGTAGAAAATCAATGTCCTGTCCGACCAGACGGTTGTATGTCATAGCCACTTTATTCTGTAACTCATCACACTGTTGAATTTTGGTAGGAAGATGTATCCTGTTAACATCTTACGATTGTTACATAAATAACAAAAAATAATGATATTTAAGAAAGGGCTACCCATACATGAAACTAAAACCGATAATTATTTTTTTGTCAAGCCTATGCGTCTATGGATAGGTATTTTAAAAGGATTTCGCCCGGTACATTTTATTCGTCAATGAAATGCAATCCGTATGATATTATGATTATTTAGGTGTCCGAGCTACGCTTGACCCACTATAAAGAGTGTGTGAGATAACCCCTTGGATTTTAGAGTGAGACAGCACGATATCCCTACCTAACACCCCACTCCGCGCGCCCCGCCTCCCCACCACGCGGCGCGCGCGCTGCCCCGATGCGCCGGGCGACTACGGTCGCTCCTCAGTACGTCTTGGATTTTCAAAGTGAACGCACGTAGTCAAAGTGTAGTGTATAACAGAAAATATTCATCGGTAAGTACTTTAGAAAATTATATGCAGATATACTGAAATACAAGAAAGCCTTGTATCTTTTTTTCGTAATTTAGTGATTGCCCGCTCCTAGGACGGCAAACTCACAACAACAGATCGGAATGCAAGTTGCTAGGAAAGCCTTAGCAAAATACTTGCAGCCGACTGTCGGCTGTGCCAACAGACGACACGTAGCCTGCACTAATTCGCAGCCGCCGGTCGGCTGCAGGGCAGACGACATGTCGGCTGCACTGTCTTACCCGCCAATAATATTTTCAGATGGCGTTATCTACTATGGGACAGCTGTCCAAGTGGGACCCCCCCGCTGAGGAGAAAGACTTCTTTAATAACTTATTACGCATTCTGGATGAAGTATACCCAGAAAACTGGAAGGATTGGGTCGTCAATACACCCTCCTACACTGACCTTTTCGGGGAAGCAATATCTTCAGATTTAGAATGCAGGCTACGTTTTGCAGTACCCACGGTTAGATTAGCCAAAGCTTATGGTCAAGAGACAACACTAAGTGAACGCCGCTACAAAAAGATTAAGAGAATCTTATTAAGTTGGCCGATAGGTCGAGCGCTAATCTACACTCCACTGACAGTTATGGCTAAAGTACACCCAATCCATCCTGGAAACAAGTTTCCTGAAGCCGTCAGCGCAATAAAAAGTGAACTCATACCACGGCACGAAGCGTCCAAGGTTTTAAGAGGAGACAGTGTTCATGGCTCTGAATCTACATCCACTACAAGCACAAGAGCCTCCAAGAGAAAGCTTAGCCCGGAACCGCTGCCTCCCCCTAAAGAACCGAGGATGAGTGAATTCATGACGCAACAAAATTCCCTCCTTGAGAAACTTTGCCAATTAGTACAAACTACTAATGAAAATGTTAATATGATATTAAATCAAGGTGGCTCAATTAATACACCAGCGCATTCTCAATGCTCGACACCTTCAGCTCCATCTTATAGTAAGAATGATGAACCTCAAACGCTATTCGAAAACGAATGCGATGATAATAGCTGGCAACCACCGTCCTTAATCGATAATCATGTAGACGATGCCAGTGACGAGGATACCACAGTAGAACCACTTGAAGACTTCGCACCGGGAACCAAAGAAACAGAAGGTAAAATGACCAAGGCTGACGAAACCTTAGTGAAACAAGGCTGTGACTGCCAAAGGTTTAATTCAGAAAGCTGGCAAAACATCCGTTACGCGGACGTACAAAAAATGTTTCAAGCGACGCCAGCCTTTACCTCGCTAAAAGTCAATGGCAACTTGGCTACAGTGACCCCAACCTGGCAACTCGTCTCTGTACTAGAAAAAATGGACTTGTGTCTTGCTGCCATTACCCATGGGCTACTACAACAACGTCACACATTTCAGGAAATTTACAAAAGTGCCCCTTCTTCAGTGAAATCACACATCAGCAAGAACTTTTTAGCCCCAGAATCGACTTTTCGTAAAACCTCAGATGCGCTCTTACAATATGCTTGTGGCAGACGTGCTGAAGTGATTCAGCAACGAAGGGGAATATACAAACCACAAAATAAAACTATTAATGAGTTGCTCCATGCGATTCCGCCTTCAGAGACCCATTTATTTGAGGAACCCCAACTTTCGGAACTGGTAAAAGAGCAAGGAGGTGTTTCTAAACTTTTTCCTGCTAAACGAAGGGCATTACCCAATGCAAATTTTGCAAACCGCCCAGCACCGCGAGAAAGGAGAATACCCCCTGCCTCAACATCCGACAGTCGGGCCCGGCACCAACCTACGTATAACCAGAGAAATGTTGTCAGCCGCAGGACGGACAGACCTAGATTTCAAACAAACCGTGCTTCCACCAAACAAAATAAAAATAAAAAATGGTGAATTTCGTGCAGGGCAGGTTAGTAAGGCTTTACATGCGTGGAAAAAATTAGGAGCTCCAAATAACATTCTAAAAATCTTATCCGGATATCGTATACCTTTCACTAGTGCTCCACCCTTATACAGGTTTACCGGAACGTCTCTCCAACGCTATCAAACTTCTCCTTCCTTAGGAATGTCACATGAAATCAATAAAATGCTTAGCTCGGGAGCGGCCCGCATATGCAAAAGCAAATCTGGTTTGCTATCTCCCTTATTTTTACGTCGAAAATCTGATGGATCCAATCGACCAATATTTGATTTGCGATACTTAAATTATTACCTGAGTCCACCGAAATTTCGCCTACTCAATCATTACAGAGTGCCTCTGTGTTTGAATACATCAGACTTTATGACTAAAATAGACCTTTCTCAAGCCTATTTTCATATTCCTATTACTGCCGCTCATCGAAGATCTTTAGCTTTTGCCTATGAAAACAAAGTTTATGAAATGACATGCCTTCCCTTTGGACTTGCTACTGCACCATGCACTTTTGCAAATATGCAAAGGTAAAGGAAATGCCATTTCAGGAAGGAGGGGATTCGCATAATAGTCTACTTGGACGACTTTTTAATAATGCATCCAAACCCGGAAATTCTACGGCATCAAACACATCACGCATTAAATTGCCTTTTAGAGCTTGGATGGATTGTCAACAGCGAAAAGTCAGTCTTGATCCCCACACAGACAATAGAATATCTCGGCATAAAATGGAATACGGCTCAGAACATCAAGGCCCTCCCAATGCTAAAAGTAGAAAAAATCACCACCCTTCTGCACAAAACACTCAGAAAAAATTATTGGTCATGGCAAACCGCCAAAGTTATTCTCGGAAACATCAATTTTGCGTCTTTCGTGGTGCCATTGGGCAAACTACATTGCAGACCAATTCAAATAGAAGCCAATCGGTTACCAGCGAACGAAAGAAACAAGAAATTTCAACTACCACAACGGGTAATACAAGAGCTTCAATGGTGGTTAGAAAATGTCAACACAAAGACACCCATTCACTACAAAGATCCCACGGTATTCGTAACCACAGATGCATCCGACTTAGGGTGGGGAGCCACAGTGAACGACTTAAATATAAACGGCACCTGGACCAAGGAACAACAATCATGGCACATCAATCTAAGGGAGTTATGGACGCTGAAGAAAGCTCTCGAATGTTTGATTCCAGAATTCCGCGGTCGAACAGTTTTGGCACAGACCGACAACAAAACTGTCGCCGCTTACATCAACAGAGAAGGGGGAACCAAATCTTCAACTCTTTTACAGTTGACCACCACCATACTTCAGGAGTGTCATCTCAATCAGATACATCTTATTGTGCGTTACCTGCCAGGGAGATACAACCAACTAGCCGACAATCTATCCAGATTTCGCAAGATACCAGAATGGACTCTGTCAAATCAAATACTGAAAATAATATTCAACAAGTTCGGCACTCCAACAATAGATCTGTTTGCAAGTTCGCAGTCGGCGGTCGTGGATCAGTATGTGACCGAGGATACACGGGATCCAAATTGTGCGTATGTGAACGCCTTCAGCAAACCATGGCATTACCAGCTCGGTTGGCTTTTTCCTCCCCCACCCCTCATGCCTCGAGTTATGCGACACCTGAAAAAGAGCTCAGGACAATATCTATTAGTAGCTCCGAAATGGGAAAAGACTTTTTGGAAAGCAGAACTAAATCAAAGAGCCCTATGTCCACCGCTGACAATTTACAACCTGCACAAACACCTGGTAGATCTACGAACAGGGAAACCACCACCGGCTGTAGAAAAACTAAATTTGCAGGTATGGAAGGTTCAGGCTGGTCCCATCTAATAAACACTTGGCATGAAAGTGACAAAAGTCTGTTGGAATCTTCATGGCGCAAATCGACGTTGAGGACATATGGAACGGCTTGGGAGAAATGGCGTGAATGGTCTAAAGGGAAATGTGCAACTGATGACCCTGAACCCGGTGATCTGGCTAAGTTTATGTCCCACTTACACAATGAAATTAAATTGGCCCCAAGTACTATTGCCGTCCATAAATCAGTCGTTTCCACCTTTGCCAACCCAACAAAATCAGAAATTTTATCTGGACACCCATTGGTAAAGCAAATGATGAAAGCCATATCTATTACGAAGCCACCACCTAGAAAACCAACGACATGGGATGTTGGCAGGTTAATTGAATATCTACAACATTATAATATCGATGTTGATAGTATATTTCAAGTATCACGTCATGTTGCTGCATTATTGCTACTGTGCTCTGGAAGAAGAATACATGATCTCACATTACTAGACACAAGCCCAGAATTCTTTGAAGACGCGGACGATTACGTAGTATTATGGCCTAAATTCGGCTCCAAAACAGATTCGTCAACATACCGACAAGCTGGCTGGCGGCTATCAAACGATGGGCCAAACAAACTGAATCCTGTGGTGTGGATTAAAAAACTAATTGATTTGTCACAAAAACGAAGATGTGCCAGGCAGAATCTAAACAGCTTGTTTATTACTACGAGAGGAAAAGTAAATGCGGCCTCACGAACTGTAATAGCTGGTTGGCTAAGGACTTTGTTTCGAGAAGCTAACATACAGGATTCTCCAGGCAGCTTTCGAGCTGCAGTTAATTCCGATATGTGGTCAAACCACCAGATTAATATCGATGAAATATTAGCAAGAGGAAATTGGAGAAGCAAAGATACATTCCTTAAGCATTATTGTAAAGAGCTACAGCGATCTCGACCTGGTGATTGTAGTACTCACAGTAATAACTTGTTTCAATTATTTACACCATTGTGATTACTCATTTAACTACTATTTTTGTTTATAATCATTATATAATTATTTTTTGTTACTTTCTAGAGAATTTTGATCTATTATTTACTTTAAACTAATTATAAGTACTTACCTTCCAACAATAACTGTAATGTCATAAATTTACAGAAATAAATATGATATAGAAAGTTTGAATATCATTTTGATTCATCTTCTTATATCTTCTAACACCTACAAGTGTAAAGTCAACAGTATAACTATGTGCTTAAACACTGTTAACAGCGCCGGCAGAAAATAAACACTTCTCACACACTCTTTATAGTGGGTCAAGCGTAGCTCGGACACCTAAATAGCACCGTTTTCCCCCCGAAGGGTAGAAAACGTATATTTAGGTTCCAGCGTAGCTTGACCCACTATATTTTAAGGCCTTGCCGGCTGTGAGATAGTACTGAGGAGCGACCGTAGTCGCCCGGCGCATCGGGGCAGCGCGCGCGCCGCGTGGTGGGGAGGCGGGGCGCGCGGAGTGGGGTGTTAGGTAGGGATATCGTGCTGTCTCACTCTAAAATCCAAGGGGTTATCTCACACACTCTTTATAGTGGGTCAAGCTACGCTGGAACCTAAATATACGTTTTCTACCCTTCGGGGGGAAAACGGTGCTATTTATGGGTGTTGTGGTACCACCGTTGTTTCCGATTTCCATAACACAAGTGCTTTAGCTACTTAGCTTGGGATCGGAGCAATGTATGTGATGTTGTCAAATATTTATTTATTATTTAGTCTCGCAGAGTGCGATTTATAGCGTTCTATATGAAAAAAAGTAGCATGTGTGAACAATGAATTTCATATCATATGAAATTTCATCTGCTATTCATGAAATGTTCCATGCCTAGTGTGGATACACCATAAAATAGTAGATTGTTATACAAGGAGGATAGTGACCCTTTTCACTCGAGAAGTTTTTGGCGCTCGAACGGAGTGAGAGCGCTAATAATTTAAGGGTGAAATGGGTGCTTTTACCCGAGTTATACATCCTATTTTTCATTTCGACTGTGAGAAAAAATAAATAAATTTAGCTATGTGATTGTGATGCGATGATGAGATATTATGTTGTTTGGCGAGAGATAAAACCTCAAGTTTTTACATCACATATCAGTTTGTTTACTGTCGTTATACATTCGAGTAAAATACACGATTAGAGGGACAGTAACGGCACGGAAGACAACAGAGTACAGAAATTGCGGGCGATATCGAATATTTCAAATCATTGTTAAAAATATCGATTGATTTTTTCTCACAGACAATAATAATAATAAAAGAACGCAACCTTAACCTTGTCACCAAAACTACAACAGGTTATGTAATATTCCAGGTTCGATTTTGAACACGAGAGAATATTGTCAACAACTGTTTCAGAGGCAACGTGATCAAGATCCCAGCGGTCCACAAAGAGGATCGCGGCACATACTACTGCGTAGCGGAAAATGGCGTCGGCAAGGGCGCGCGCCGGAACATCAACCTCGAGGTCGAGTTCGCGCCGCAGGTCACCGTGCCGAGGCCCAGGCTCGGTCAGGTAAGCGTCCTCATTCTCCTGACCAGCTTGAGGCAGGGCTTGGAAACCGGTATTTTTTCTGAACCGGTTTAACGAAAATATAGAATAAATAATATTTTTTTCTGAACCGGTTTAACGAAAATATAGAATAAATAGATATAAATAATATAACGAAAAAAAATATATCGTCGCCGTAGAGTAAAAACCTCGTATGTGTTTTTGAGTAAACTTTGTAGGAGGTGAAAAAAACCGTCTGGAGAAAAATAATTGTACTACGTAGATTTTTGTTTTTATTGTTATTGTGAGTAAAACCAAAGTTATTTCAATCGTTATTAATAATGTATATGGACTTTGAACGTCTGTTTTCACGATTTTAACATGCTCCGACCTGTCGTCTCGAAGTAATCACACCAGATTATAGTTCACGCGAGCGGCGAGCGTATACGAAGTTCTCATTGAACGTCATATATAGCGCAATTTGTATCAGATGAGCGTGTGAGTTAAACTAGAATGTGCGTCGCGAGGTTTTCTTTCAAATAATGTAATAATAAAAAAATAAGTAAAAATGCACTTCCGAGGTTTTCACTCTACGGCGACGATATATGAATAGTTGTGTGTGTGCTACTTCTGCTCATCTTTATCTTTATTTTGCTTAAATTCTTATAGTATAATTGGTTTAATTGTTATGTTTAAACTATATTGTTTAATCTAGGAGACACCACTATGTAATTGCCGTGAAAACATGTTTGGGATTGCCATCTAGTACAATACCATTATATAAGTATCTTAATGTAATGAAATTGATTGTAATCTGTTATGTTTTCCTGAAATACATAATAAATAATAATAAATAAATATAGGTGGAACTTTTTGAAAAAGGTTAGGTTCCTTTGAACCGGTTTGGAAAAATATGGGTATTTTTCATTAACCGGTTCAACTTTTCATTCAGGCAGGACAACCACCTCAACTTCGTTAAGATCTGCGGGCGGTGAGCGCATTTACGTTTGTTTTTATTCAATAAAACGTATTTTGTTTATATATCCAATCAGATACGTACTGTGGTAATTGTTCGACATATTTTTGAAAATGTTAATTATATTATAAAAGCAATATAATGGCAAGAGGGATAATTCTGAAGAATCTGATAATTAGTTTAACCTCTTTCGAAGAATATTTGGTCAAAAAAAAGTCGCGTTGCGATCGTCGCAAGCGTCTGGGAATTAACAGGTTTATTTAGGTTTACAGTATCGCTCTTATTTGGTTCCGCTCCGGAACGGAATTTTACGATAAAACCGGTTTAACCGTTATAATACCGGTAAATCTTGAACCGGTTTCAAGCCTTCCCTCAAGCCAGGGCTTGAAACCGGTTCAAGATTTACCGGTATTATAACGGTTAAACCTCAATAAACCGGTTAATTCGTAGCCGCTCGCGACGATCACAACGCGACTTGTTTTTAGACCGCTGTAGTCTTCAAAAAATGTTAAACTAATTATCAGATTCAGAAACAAACGTCAGATGCGCTCACCGCTTGCAGATCTTAACGAAGTTCAGACTGGATGTCCTGCCTGAACGAAAAGTTGAACCGGTTAATGCAAAATATATTTTTCCAAACCGGTTTAAAGGAACATAACCTTTTTCTAAAAGTTCCACCTGTATTTTCGTCAAACCGGTTCAAAAAAAATAAAGGTTTCCAAACACTGGTTTGAGGGCCAGGGCCGCTTGCCCACCGCGCCTCTCTTGGTTTGGGGCGACGCCCGTTTATGTGTCGTGAGCGTAAGCTATTTTTATTTGAAAGTAGGTAGGCAGGTAAAAATCTATACTAATATTATAAAGCTGAAGAGTTTGTTTGTTTGTTTGTTTGAACGCGCTAATCTTAAAAACTACTGGCTCGATTTGAAAAAATTTTTTTACGTTGGATAGTCCATTTATCGAAGAAGGCTTTAGGCTATATAACATAAAGATACGACTCATAAGACCACAGCAGAAATGAAAAATGTTGCGAAAACGGGAGAAAGATATTCCTTTTGAGAGCTTCCGCTGCATACGCTGCGGAAACCGCTTAAGTTTCACAAAAATCATGTATGACAGGATTGTTTAGCATTAAGAGTTCTATAATAAAGTCCGCGACAGCATATGTCTATCTTTTATGGTTGACTTACTACAACCTTTTTTATGTTAATAAATTTGTAAAAAAATGATGCATTATTTTTAGAGGTGTATTATACACACAGGTATTTATTCTTATCAAAATAAATACATTCATCATCATGAACATTTCATTTAGAACCAAGTTGCCCTTTATATCATTTGATTTCAATAAATATCTTAGGAGCTATCACAGTTTTAACAAAACTCCGCACCAAAATAATGTTCGCAGCTTAAGTACAACGTGCGCTTGCGCTAATATATTATAAAGCTGAAGAGTTTGTTTGTTTGAACGCGCTTATCTCAGGAACTGCTGGCCCGATTTGAAAAAAATATTTCTGTGTTGGATAGCTTATTTATCGAGAAAGGCTTTAGGATAAAAAACATGACGCTGCGACGGGAGGGGAGGGAGCAAACTCAAAACGCGCGGACGAAGTCGCGGGGGACCGCTAGTAATTTCATAATGAGGACATCCGAGAAATCTTTATAAATTGGTTGGATAACATTAGTTGTGGTTTAAACCTCGTACGAACTCTTTTGTAATTAGCAGGTATGTGTTTTTTAAACAGAGAATGCTGTGACCCTGGGGAATTAAAATGAAAAGAATAAATAGATTAAAATGAGAACAAATAGATCTGCAGTGTCTATAATACTAATGGGGTGTAATTTAGCACCCAATATCTAGTTTATTATGCAACCTCTGTCATGCGTCTTAGAATGTCCTATTTTCAATCGACGAGTGTTTAAAATGAATTGTTAAAATGTTACAGTGATAATAAAGATGAAATAAAAAAAACAAAAAATGCGCACGGGCGGGACTCGAACCTGCAACTTTCTAGCTAACCGGGCCAAACTCTCTTCTGGTGCTTATAGATTAGATCAGATGCATTATTATCATCTATATCCATACCCTATCCATACATACCATTTTTCTTTCAGGCTCTGCAATACGATATGGACTTGGAATGCCACATGGAAGCCTACCCTCCGCCTGCGATCATCTGGCTCAAAGACGAGATTCAGCTCTCTAACAATCAACATTACAAGTTAGTACTGTACTTACCTAAATAGATAATTCTGAGGTCAAATGGACCCCAAATTACTGAAGTGGGGTCAGATTGACCCCATGTTTCAACGTTGGGGTCATATAGACCCCACAGTATTGCAGTAGGGTCATATAGACCTCACATTTTTACAATAGGGGAAAATAGGCGTCACAATCCTACAGTGAAGTCAAATAGATTCCACATTTATACAGTAGGCTCAAATAGACCCCAGGTCTCTGATTCCTAATTTCATAAGCAGATATTTATTTATATATATAAGCAGATAAGCAGTATAAATCTGCCTTAAATTTGGTCGAATTAGTCTAGCTAAATCAATACAACTTAATTAGCTTTCAAACTGATTTAGTATAATTGAATGAACCCTGAATGAAATGTGATTTAATTATTCAAAATTATTTATGTGCCACAATGGTCCCCGTGCTAGGCTACCTGTATCATGGCTTTGTGATCAATCAATTTTCTTTGTTCTCAAAATTAAATAAGGACAATTTAATTATGTATTACGGCTGTATTATGCTGTTTAATAATAATTGAAAAAAAATATGGTATGTATGTTACCTGAGGTAACAATTGTCAATTTAATTTACTTTTAATTTCATAAATCCATGTGTAATTACTAGGGATGCAACGATACGCCTTTTTGCCGATACAAACGGACTTAGTAAATTTAAATTAAATAAAGGTAAAATATATAAAGCACAAAATTTTAGATTAATATTTTTAATTTTATTAAAATATATTAATAGTTACAGACTTTGAATTAAGAATTAAGGGTAATAAGATTATGAAATTAAATTAAATCATTTTTTTTATTTCAGACATAAGTCCAAATTGTATTAAACTAAGAATTAAGGCTTATAATGATAATGAAATCACTTTCTGTTAATAATTAAAATTATCAAGATTTTTGTTTAAAAAAATCGCTGGCATGGTGCCTCTTCATGTGAATCCACAAGTTTGATGCATTGTAATTTTTAGTATTGCCACGGATCACATTTTCCTTACAATACAAACAAATTGCTTTAGAATTATCAATTTTGAAAATTTCAATACGATTCCATATAGCACTTTTGTTGTTGTCACACACAAACTCTTATTTTACGATGTCTTATCTGTATTTTATTTAGTATCGAAAAAAATATTACACGATAGCAGTTTAAGCCAACAAAAGCGAAATGGGATACGTGGCCAAAGCGAGTGTTAGAGACAACACACTGAATAAAACGCGGGAATTCCCCGAGCATAAATAGTCCGTCCGTTGAAAAGTATCGTTGTATCGGCAATAAAAATATCGCCGATGCCGATTTATTTATTTATTCATTTTATTTAAAACACTTAATGAACAAACAAAAGGTACATATGGCGGACTTAATGCTAAAAACATTCTCTACCAGTCAACCATAGGTCTATACAGAGAAATTGCTGGCGGCGCGAAGAAAGTGATAGAAGGGCAAAAGTGAGAGCTTGATCGAACCTACAATAGAAAATAAACATACATACTACTTATTACATAAATACCGTATACATTAATACATAATTATGGAATAATAAACATACACATAGTACATACACATAATAATAATACTAATGGTACACATGTGAGAAAAAAAAGAAGAGGTCAGTGAGACAAGTTCGATATCTCTTCCTTGTAAAGCCGATATATCGGTATCGGATGCATCCCAAGTAATTACTATAATACTTCTTTTGTCCTCAGAATATCTCACTTCGCGACAGCAGACGAGTTCACAGATACGACCATTCGTGTGATCACGATCGAGAAGCGGCAGTACGGAGTGTTCACCTGCAAGGCGCAGAACAAGCTAGGCTCTGATGAGGGGAAGGTGGAACTGTTCGGTGAGCTAATAATAATTATTTACAATATTACCTTGGGGTTGTATAGACCACATTTTTTTACAATGGGGTCATACGGACCCTAAGTTTTTACCATGTGGTCATTTAGACCCCAAGAGCCTATTATGGGGTCATATGGTTTCCAAATACCTAAATAGTGTCGTATAGATGCCAAGTTTTTACATTGTGGTTATATTGACCCCAAGTTTCAACAATGGGGTCATATAGACCACAAGTTTCTACAATGGGGTCATATAGACCCCAAGTTTCTACAATGGGGTCATATAGACCCCAAGTTCCTACAATGGGGTCATATAGACCACAAGTTTCAACAATGGGGTCATATAGACCACAAGTTTCTACAATGGGGTCATATAGACCACAAGTTTCTACAGTGGGGTCATATAGACCCCAAGTTCCTACAATGGGGTCATATAGACCACAAGTTTCAACAATGGGGTCATATAGACCACAAGTTTCAACAATGGGGTCATATAGACTACAAGTTTCTACAATGGGGTCATATAGACCCCAAGTTTCTACAATGGGGTCATATAGACCACAAGTTTCAACAATGGGGTCATATAGACCACAAGTTTCAACAATGGGGTCATATAGACCACAAGTTTCTACAATGGGGTCATATAGACCACAAGTTTCTACAATGGGGTCATATAGACCACAAGTTTCTACAATGGGGTCATATAGACCACAAGTTTCTACAATGGGGTCATATAGACCCCAAGTTTCAACAATGGGGTCATATAGACCACAAGTTTCAACAATGGGGTCATATAGACCACAAGTTTCTACAATGGGGTCATATAGACCACAAGTTTCTACAAACAAATGGGTCCATATTGATCCCCAAAATTTCTGCAAACTGGTCATATAAAAAAGTTTCTACAAAAGGGTTAAAATCGACCCTAAGTAAAGTCACCAGTCGCCAGCATATTAGGTTACCTTTATTGTTGCAAAGTAGCCCTTATTACAACTGCATAAGATACCTTAGAGTGTAGCTCGACATGCTGTTGTCCGCACATATAATGGGGTCACCTGGGTCCCAAGTTCACTGCAATCAGATCAGTCACATTAATTAAAAGTCTCTGATATGGGGTCATTTTGGCCCCAATTGTCTTGGATAAGGCCAAAAAGTCCCCTAACGCTTAGATTGGGTCCAATAAAGCACTAAGCACTGGGGCTTAAATTGACCCCAAGTGTGTGTAATGTAATCTTCCAAGCAGATAAAAGAGCTTTAATATATTGTCGTAACCTATCCGCGTGACCACAACCGAAAATCATCATAATGGAGTGTTCTCTAGCTAAGCGCAGAACAAAAAGGGCGGGTAGAGCTGTTAGGTGAGTTTAGTTCCTACTATGAGGTCATATTGACCCCAAGTTTTTATGAGGTCAAGTGGGCCCAACTTGCTAATGTGTGGTCATATTGACCCCAAGATCCTATGAGAGTCCCCAAATATAAACCCCAATAGTGATATAAGTTCCTATGGGATTAAATCGACTCGAGGTCCTTACTATGAGGCCAATAAACCCTAAGTTTTTTTATATGGGGTTACATAGACTCCAATGAGGTCATTTAAGACCCATCAAGGTCATAAGTTCCTATGATATTAAATGTACCTTTATTCATACCATGCGGTCATTTATGAACCGCTCCGTTGTCGCCCTCAGTAGTGTAGTGGCTAAGCGCGCTGGGTTTCAAGTCGTCGCCGCTCCAAAGTCCCGGGTTCGTTTCCCGGTCCGGTCGGGTCAATATAGAAATCATGATTTTCTATATTGTCTCTGGTCTTCGTGTTGTGGTACCACTGTTGTGTCTGTTTACCATAACAAAAATGCAATAGCTACTTTGAGATCGGAGCAATGTATGTGATTATACCAATATTTTTATAATTATAAATCTGAAGAGTTTCTTTGTTTTTGTGTACGTGCCAATCTCAGTCACTACTAGACCCATATGAAAAATATGTTTGTGTTGGATAGCTTATTTATCAAGGAAGGCTTTAGGCTATAAAACATTACGCTGCGACGGGAGGGGAGGGGGCGAACTCAAAACGCGCGGACGCAGTCGTGAGGGACCGCTAGTATCCTCATACGAGGGTCAAACTGAAAGTTCTTAGAACTGGCCACTTATAAACAATATAATAAAAAAAATATTCTAAAATTTGAAAATAGAACTCTTTGCCAATATTACTGAGTATATATTTCATTCATTTGTCATTTGTTTTACGATTTGGCGGCAAATTGAAAATTGTCTGTGTCACGTCAACATGAATTTAACACGAGAAAATTTTCGTGCAATGATTTTTTATGACTTTCGATGTCATTTAAGTCAACAAGAAAGTTATGATAGACTACGATTGGCCTTTCACGATGAAGCCCCATCTCGTGCGACTGTTTACAACTGGTTTAATGAGTTTAAACGTGGTCGCACTAATCTCACTGATGATGTACGTGAGGGACGGCCTTCTACGGCGACGACTGAAAATAACATCTGTGTTGTGCGGCGTATGATAGAGACTGACAAAAGAGTGACCTATCAGCAGATTCGGACAAGCTAAGGCATCGGTATGAGTCAAGTGCACAAAATCCTCCACGAACATTTAGCGGTCAGGAAGCTTTGCGCCCGGTGGATACCTCATAATTTGACTAAGGCTCAAAAACTCCATCGTGTGGATTGGTGCCGTAAAATGATTGAAAGATTTAACGGAGGTGACTCAAATGCTGTGTTCGACATACTAACAGGTGACAAAAGCTGGATTTACTGTTATGATCCTGAAACCAAAAGACAATCTGCTCAGTGGGTGTTTCCTTTCGAGGAGTTGCCAACTAAAGTGAAGAGAGATCGAAGTGCGGGAAAAAAAATGGTGGCCTCGTTCTTTGGAAGGATAGGTCATTTCGCAACAATTGTGTTAGAGGATCAAAAAACAGTTTCTGCAGAATGGTACACTACCAATTGTTTGCCACTTGTCTTGGAAAAAGTTCGAGAGAAACGACCTCGCAGTAGGATCCTCCTTCACCACGACAACGCCTCGTCGCACACCGCCAAGCGAACGATCGACTATTTGGCGACATCAAACGTTGAATTACTGGGTCACCCGCCGTATAGCCCCGACCTCGCGCCTTGTGATTTTTATTTATTTCCAAAAATTAAAGAAAAACTTAAAGGAAAGCGGTTTATGAATGCTGAAGAAGCGGTGGCTGCGTATCGCGATGCCATTGAAGAGACCCCTAAGGACGAGTGGGCAAAGTGCTTTTCCCAGTGGTTCCATCGCATGCAGCGGTGTATTGACGTCAATGGACAATATTTTGAAAAGATATAATAAAACTAATAACTGGCTAATGTAATCAGTTTTTGATTTTCTAAGAACTTTCAGTTTGACCCTCGTATTCTGATTTCCGAGTATCTATAACTGTTAAGTTAAAGCAGTATTAAGCATATTTTTATTTTATTAGTGCTTGGCAAAATAATCGTCTGAACGAATTGTACCTCTATTTTAGTATGAAATGGTTTTATTTTCTATTTTAGTGAATTCAACTTGGTTTTATAATTTTCAATGCTATGCCTCAAAAAAAGTTTTTTTTAAGTCCGTTTCTTTTAACTTGTCGAATATAATAAACAATCTTGACATTCCTTTTTACCGAAATCATTAATTTTAAAATAAAATTAACACAAAAATCACAGACTTAATCAGAGAGTCATCATTTAACACAGATGTTTTTTTAATCAAACAGTATATTAATTTTATTCTAATATTATTTTAATAGTAATAAAAATATTGTTTAAATTATTCCACTAGCAGAAAAAAACGGACTATATATTTTCGCAAAGCTATTTTGCATTGTGAATTGTATTTTGAAAAATACTTTTGATTATTTTGTAACTTGTGTATTGCTTCTGATCTCAGATATTAATGAAAAAAAAATACTAAAATATAACCGATAGAACTTCACACCGGTGTTGTGTAAATAAATAAAGGACCCCTATTCAAAATCAAAATTTATAAATCATGGTGTGGACGAACTCTATAAACCATACCAGTTTATTGGCCCTCATCATCATCATCATCATCATCATCATGGGGTGCCATCTTTAAATTGAAGTTTGGAGGTCAGCATGTAGTAATCTATGCGGTTTTGAGCCGCTCTTTTTAGGTGGTCATAATAACGAAGTTTGGTATTTAGTAATAAATTGGCCCCAGTTTATTTTAATTATCTTAATATCTACGATCAGCAGCCTAGCATGGCAGCATGTCGCATGAACCGTATCAATTTGTTATTATCTAGAAACCATCATACCCGTGTGTCCCCCGGCGTGTGGGCGAGTCAACTACGGGGACGCGGCCTCCATAGCGCCCTCCCCGGCTACCCTGCTCGCGCTGCTGGGGGTCTACCTCACGCACGTGGTTAGGAGGTGAGACCATAGACAATATACACAACACAGGACACACTACAGATAATATACACAACACAGAACGCTACGTAAGGTGGGACAATATACACAACACAGAACGCTTCGTTAGGAGGTAAGATTCTGAACGCACCAATTTATATACCCAACACAGAACGCTTCGTTAGGAGGTAAGAGACAGAACGCACCACAGACAATATACAGAAAGCTACGTTAGGAGGTAGGAGACAATATACACACCACAGAACAATACGTTAGGAGGTAAGAGACAGAACGCACCTCAGACAATATACACAACACAGAACGCACTACAGAGAATACACACAACACAGAACGGTAAGAGACAGAACGCGCCACAGACAATATACACAACCCAGAACGCACTACAGATAATGCACACAACACTACGTTAGGAGGTAAGAGACAGAACGCACCACAGACAATATACAAAACACAGAACGCTACGTTAGGAGGTAGGAGACAGAACACATCAAATACAATATACATAACGCTACGTTAGGAGGTAATAGACAGAACGCACCACAGACAATATACAGAACGCTACGTTAGGAGGTAAGAGACAGAACGCACCACACAATATACACAACACACCACACAACATACACAACACAGAACGCTACGTTAGGAGATAAGAGACAGAACGCACCACAGACAATATACACAACACAGAACGCTACGTTAGGAGATAAGACAGAACGCACCACAGACAATATACACAACACAACGCTACGTTAGGAGGTAGGAGACAGAACGCATCAAAGACAAATACATAACGCTACGTTAGGAGGTAAGAGACAGAACGCACCACAGACAATATACAGAACGCTACGTTAGGAGGTAAGAGACAGAACGCACCACAGACAATATACAGAACGCTACGTTAGGAGGTAAGAGACAGAACGCACCACAGACAATATACAGAAAGCTACGTTAGGAGGTAAGAGACAGAACGCACCACAGACAATATACAAAACACAGAACGCTACGTTAGGAGGTAGGAGACAGAACACATCAAATACAATATACATAACGCTACGTTAGGAGGTAAGAGACAGAACGCACCACAGACAATATACAGAACGCTACGTTAGGAGGTAAGAGACAGAACGCACCACACAATATACACAACACACCACACAATATACACAACACAGAACGCTACGTTAGGAGATAAGAGACAGAACGCACCACAGACAATATACACAACACAGAACGCTACGTTAGGAGATAAGACAGAACGCACCACAGACAATATACACAACACAACGCTACGTTAGGAGGTAGGAGACAGAACGCATCAAAGACAAATACATAACGCTACGTTAGGAGGTAAGAGACAGAACGCACCACAGACAATATACAGAACGCTACGTTAGGAGGTAAGAGACAGAACGCACCACAGACAATATACAGAACGCTACGTTAGGAGGTAAGAGACAGAACGCACCACAGACAATATACAGAAAGCTACGTTAGGAGGTAAGAGACAGAACGCACCAAAGACAATATACAGAACGCTACGTTAGGAGGTAAGAGACAGAACGCACCACAGACAATATACACAACACAGAACGCTACGTTAGGAGGTAAGAGACAGAACGCACCACAGACAATATACACAACAAAGAACGCTACGTTAGGAGGTAAGAGACAACGCACCACAGACAATATACACAACACAGAACGCACTACAGATAATACACACAACACTACGTTAGGAGGTAAGAGACAGAACGCACAGACAATATACACAACACAGAACGCACTACAGAGACTACACACAACACAGAACGTACTACAGATAATACACACAACACTACGTTAGGAGGTAAGAGACAGAACGCACAGACAATATACACAACACAGAACGCACTACAGAGACTACACACAACACAGAACGTACTACAGATAATACACACAACACTACGTTAGGAGGTAAGAGACAGAACGCACAGACAATATACACAACACAGAACGCACTACAGAGAATACACACAACACAGAACGGTAAGAGACAGAACGCGCCACAGACAATATACACAACACAGAACGCACTACGGATAATACACACAACACTACGTTAGGAGGTAAGAGACAGAACGCACAGACAATATACACAACACAGAACGCACTACAGATAATACACACAACGCTACGTTAGGAGGTAAGAGACAGAACGCACCACAGACAATATACAGAACGCTACGTTAGGAGGTAAGAGACTGAAAGCACCACAGACAATACACACAACACTACGTTAGGAGGTAAGAAACAGAACGCACCACAGACAATATACAAAACACAGAACGCTACGTTAGGAGGTAGGAGACAGAACGCATCAAAGACAATATACATAACGCTGCGTTAGGAGGTAAGAGACAGAACGCACCACAGACAATATACAGAACGCTACGTTAGGAGGTAAGAGACAGAACGCACCACACAATATACACAACACACCACACAATATACACAACACAGAACGCTACGTTAGGAGATAAGAGACAGAACGCACCACAGACAATATACACAACACAGAACGCTACGTTAGGAGGTAAAAGACAGAACGCACCACAGACAATATACACAACAAAGAACGCTACGTTAGGAGGTAAGAGACAACGCACCACAGGCAATATACATAACACAGAACGCACTATAGATAATACACACAACACTGCGTTAGGAGGTAAGAGACAGACCGCACAGACAATATACACAACACAGAACGCACTACAGAGAATTCACACAACACAGAAAGCATTACAGATAATACACACAACACTACGTTAGGAGGTAAGAGACAGAACGCACAGACAATATACACAACACAGAACGCACTACAGAGAATACACACAACACAGAACGGTAAGACACAGAACGCGCCACAGACAATATACACAACACAGAACGCACTACAGATAATACACACAACACTACTTTAGGAGGTAAGAGACAGAACGCACAGACAATATACACAACACAGAACGCACTACAGATAATACACACAACGCTACGTTAGGAGGTAATAGACAGAACGCACAGACAATATACACAACACAGAACGCACTACAGAGAATACACACAACACAGAACGGTAAGAGACAGAACGCGCCACAGACAATATACACAACACAGAACGCACTACAGATAATACACTCAACACTACGTTAGGAGGTGAGAGACAGAACGCACAGACAATATACACAATACAGAACGCACTACAGATAATACACACAACGCTACGTTAGGAGGTAAAAGACAGAACGCACCACAGACAATATACAAAACACAGAACGCTACGTTAGGAGGTAGGAGACAGAACGCATCAAAGACAATATACATAACTCTACGTTAGGAGGTAAGAGACAGAACGCACCACAGACAATATACAGAACGGTACGTTAGGAGGAAAGAGACAGAACGCACCACACAATATACACAACACACCACACAATATACACAACACAGAACGCTACGTTAGGAGATAAGAGACAGAACGCACCACAGACAATATACACAACACAGAACGCTACGTTAGGAGGTAAGAGACTGACCGCACCACAGACAATATACAGAAAGCTACGTTAGGAGGTAAGAGACAGAACGCACCACAGACAATATACACAACACAGAACGCTACGTTAGGAGGTAAGAGACAGAACGCACCACAGACAATATAAACAAGGTTAACTAATGTAGATATACAGGAATACTTCGAAAACATTGGCGATATTTTAAACCAAGAACCTACTCATGGTTTATAGTCCCTTACACGTATTAAAATTTAAATCATTTGATTTGATCAAACCTTAAACCATCATAAAGTATTAATTTGGTTTCCAAGATTCGTCTTTTAATTTTTATATTGAATATTATTCGGAAATTTTAGAAAATCAAACTGTAATTTATTAGTTTCATTTGAAGCAAATATCAATTCTAAAGTTTTTAATATGATTTGTCTCCGTTTCATCAAATTATATTTTATAACAATTGATTTTAATTTTAATTGTATACACGTCATACGAGATGCCCCTACTTTCCACATACATACGTAACACACACAAATAACCACTGAGGCGTATGCATGCTATGAGAAACAGAATAAGGTAAAACAAGTTTTTTTTGCAGTTTTTGTCTATTTTAATCTTTGATATGCAGATCCCCTGTTTTATTTTGCATATTTAATAGTAATAACGTAACACACACAAATAACCACTGAGGCGTATGCATGCTATGAGAAACAGAATAAGGTAAAACAAGTTTTTTTTGCAGTTTTTGTCTATTTTAATCTTTGATATGCAGATCCCCTGTTTTATTTTGCATATTTAATAGTAATACATTTTCTTATACGCCATAGTTGCAACTTGCATGGCTATCTTTTGATAAAGTTGTTTTTTTAATTAATAGCCAGTTCCTAATTGATTTCATTGTTCCTAGTTGTACCAGTAATTTAAAGATAAAAATATGTTCATAAGTCCTTTTTTTTTCAGAATCCTTAATACCAGACATTAACTACCCAGGGCTAAGACGCGACCCGCTTTACTACAGTAAGTCTTCAACGACACATATCTCTACCATATCTCTCGTAATTTCTACCATCGCACTTAATTTTAACTGGTAACATTCCTCCACTTTGGTAGTTTTTTGTTTAGAAGCCCTAAATTAAGTCAAAATTAATTATTTCTCTAAATACTTCAGTCGCAGCTAAATATTTATAGACTGTACTTTAAATGTAAGTGTAGAGAGTACAAATTTTCTAAACAATTAAAATATAAGTGTTGCCACTGAAAAAGAAAACATTTACTACTATTGTAAGGTTTTGATACATTTTTATGAACTGATCCGTAAGATTTACGAATGTACTTTTTTGTGTAATGAAATAAGTGTCAAATTCATTTTTTTATTCACTTATCACAATTTGTTTCCAATTTTTTATTTAATTTTAACCTAGATCTGATGAATTTGAATGAATAATATGTATTCAAATTATTTTTTTACAAACTGTTCGTAAGATAAACAATTGAATCTCAGATATTTATTTCTTCAACAATTAAAATTCATTCAATGTTAGTAATTAAAATGTGGTTGTAAATTTAGTTTTAGGTACTTCACTAAATATTTCTCAACTTGAGATTAAAATTGAAACAAGTGTAGAATTTATATTAGGAAATTAAAACCCCCCACGTCATATTTAAAGTTATGGTACCCATTATTTCAATACCCTTGAGGTACTATTGTACCAAATATCGAATCGATCAGACAACTATAGAAACTAGAAAGAGCTGCTGATCTTCAAACGGTTGGTCAGGTTATCATGTTCCATGCCTAAGAATAACAACACTCTCGACTTAACTAAAATTTTCTAAGACTCAAAAAAATGAAAATCGGTTCATCCGTTTAGGCGCTACTATATCACAGACAGATGCACAGACACGTTGAACTTATAAAATCAGTCTTTTTATGCGTCGGATGTCAAAAATCAAGAATATTTAGTTCTGTACCGTTGACATGAGTTTACTCGATAGCGACGACGGTTTTACTCGCTAGCGAAGACGTAACTTTTTATATGGAAAATATTAGTTCTGTCAGTGACTGCTAGAGGCGTTGTGCAATTTTCCATAGACTTTTTTTACGTAGTCGCTAGCGAGTAAAATCGTTGCAAACTCATGGTGACGGTACTGAAGTTTACGCGAATACTACTTAAATGAAAGGCTATTCGGATTTATTTCGCGCACGTTTAATTAAAACTATATGCCTGACGTTTCGAATGCTTTACAGCATCTGTGGTCACAGGCAAGACTTCGAGAAAGAAATATACTCTTCTAAAGAAACCAATTTTACCGTCGAAATATCAGCAGTATCTTGTATAATATTAAACACAAAAAAGAAACTGTATGATACAACAATTTTATATCTCAAGATTATATATTTAGTAAAAAGTCTGTGCATTTGAAAATAATTATGTAGTGTATAAGTATTAAGCATCATTTTGAATAGATTTTGCAGCCAAAAACTTATTTTTTTTATACAGAATCATGTCAATAATCATAATTGTCTTTGTATTATGCTTTTAGAATGAGAAAGATAGCTGACTCTATAAGGTCTTATAGATTTCACGCAAATTTTGACAGAGATAGCATATATTCATTTATGTAACTTTTTTAACAATTGCGTCTTCTAATGAAATAGTTAGGGCATGTGTATTTATTTTTATACGCATTTAAATATGAATCTCGTAACATAGTTTCTTTGGACAAATTATGGTGGAAATCGCTTGGAATACATTTTTTGACTTCGTAAATTTGTTTCAGCTAGTTTTTTGACATTATTGGAAGTTTAACCTTCAAACCTCCCGGTTAAAAGCGGTTTGACTTTGTTAGCCAAACAAAATAACAAAGTCAAGAATCGAGTTCCTTGAAATTCCCTCTATAAGCTTAAAGATGAAATAAGAAACCAAAAAGGGCGCATGGGTGGGACTCGAACCTGCAACTCTCTGGCTAACCGGGCCAACGCTCTTCCAATTGAGCTATCGTACTGTCGATCCAATCCGAATTTCAGATCTCTTATAGATACGTCACGACGCGTGACGTTAGCGCCATCTACGCCATCAGAAAGTTGCAGGTTCGAGTCCCGCCCGTGCGCAATTTTTGGTTTCTTATAACATTTTTAGAAAATAAATATGACACTGTGAGTGTTAAAGCATTCTAAATCCCTCTAGATAGTTTGACGATACCTTATTAACTGGGCTATTTTGTAGTTCGATAGATTTAAGATCTATATTTTGTAACACAAACCTATATTTCGTAAGGGGGTTCTATTGCTAAAATATAGCCTATTTTGCCTAACTCATAATAAAATAACTTCATATTTTAGCACTAGAATTACTTCCAATTCGTATGAATCTCGCACATAAGATATCAGTGATTAGAAAAATAAGAATTGTATTGCATTTTTCAATAATATAGCTTTATTGCAAACCTATATCCATAGCTTTATTTTATACTTTTATATTAAAATCTAAAACTGCTTACGTAAATATAGCTGGATTATGTGATACTATTCTCTAAAATTAATAATTAATAAATTACGGTAACATATTCTACTATTATTCCTTCACAACA
The DNA here is from genome assembly GCA_963924145.1 of Pyrausta purpuralis. NCBI lineage: Eukaryota > Metazoa > Arthropoda > Insecta > Lepidoptera > Crambidae > Pyrausta > Pyrausta purpuralis. Next base: position 12,057,363 of record OZ001669.1, on the reverse strand, counting down.
TCGCTCCCAATCACTAGATGGCGCTGATTCTACGATATGGTATTTGAACCGCGGTATAAAAGTTTTAGACGACTAATGAACAAAATCATCATAACTAGCGCAGATATTTTTGTACAAGCTTGATGTCTTTGATATTTTAGGGAATAGTGTGACACAAACATCCATTTATATGTCACAACTGATTATGTATTGTATTTAATAGATTATCTTTTTAACTTTCTTGGCAAGGTTTTAGGCAATAATCTCAAAAGCAATAATATTCATTATTTATAGAGAAATATTGCCTAAAATCTTGGTTACAATGTAATAAGCTTGCTTTTTATTAATACAAGGCTCTCTCTGATATCAATATTAAATTGTATTCAAAATATTGTAAACATATACCTGTAAGTAAGAAATGATAACAAAATGACGCATTTTGATTAGGTTAACACTTTACAAGGCAGTGTCACGGGCACAATATAAATTATATTGTTTTACGGCTATAGCCGTTCACTGTCACGTAAAGTGTTAAATACTTATAATAGAATTGAAATACAGCCAGTGAATATTACTTTTTGAAATAAGACATTACTGTAACATTTTTAATGGAGTATTTTATCATTTCTTTCATACCTGTAAGTAAGAAATGATAACAAAATGACGCATTTTGATTAGGTTAACACTTTACAAGGCAGTGTCCCAGGCACGATATTAATAATATTGTTTTACGACAATAGCCGTTCACTGTCACGTAAAGTGTTAAATACTTATAATAGAATTGAAATACGGCCAGTGAATATGACTTTTTGAAATGAGACATTACTACATTTAATTGAGTATTTTATCATTTCTGACAAAAATTATCATAGTCGGCGTGTTATTAACAGAGTCCTGTAAATGACATATCTATCTCGTTTGCCGATAAAACAGCGCGCTGTATATTTCCATCTCAATTGACATTAGGGCCTCACGACTCTGATTAAAGTCAGCAAACTACTACTTATTTGTCATCTCAGTGATTTTTTGTTTTTTTTTTGGTTAAAGCTAGAGAGAGTCTAAAACTATAGGTTGTGTTTCATATTTTTGCAATCCTAGTGTTTTTTAGCCTTACTTTTATCCCAATGAATATTAAATACGATTAAATTTCTTATGTAATCTACAAAAGTATGATATTTTTTTAAATTATTTTACATTCCTTAAAGCCAGTGTATAATGATTTCTTGGTTGTTATAGTAAATATTTTAGAATGTATAATTCCATCCATTTTGTATGAGTTTTTATAGGATTCATAGGAATTTTACCAATCAATATTGGATATTACTGACTGTTTACCAATATTGGATTGTGTATATTTTTGTATGTGAAGTGTCATTTTATTAACCTTTAGTTGCCACTCCCGATTAGTATGTGCAGTTTTGTTTTTTTTATAAATAAACGATGAAAAGGAAATGAATTTTATTTTTCAAAATCCATCACACTTCTAATTGCATCTTACAATGCCATCTTTCGAGCGCCATCTAGTGTTCGAAAAGCGAAAGGTATATGATGTCGAGACTTCCACCGCTGCTGGTTTACTATAACTTAAACTACTTGAAATATGTATTACACTTTACGGAAGAATAGTTAAATGTAAATTAGTGCCATGCAAATGCGTTTTTATTTCACAATAAAAATAATTATTATTTAGTATCATAACAAAAATATACATATATTTGCTCAAATAATACCCAACTAGCACACAAGCAGCTTTCACCGCCATTATAGAGCTTCTTAGCGATACAATGGCCGTTGAAAAGCCTAAACCAACTCCTCAGCCTGTATAGCAACGTATTCTAATGCCATTATACAGGTAGGCGATACAGTGGCCATACAGTCGTAATCATTTACACTAAAGCAGTTACAATGGTATCTTGTTCCGTCATTCTACAGGTGATGGAGGTATAGTAGCGTTGTGAACACTCCTTTGCCACTAGTAGAGCTATAAATGATTTTTTGGAAGGTATGAGTGTTTGAAAGGCGCTATAGGATGCTACTTAATCACTTTGAGTGGAAAAGGGAGTCTCTATAGATTCTTAAGGTCTATTATAGTGTTTATCACCACTCTTGTAGCGTCATTACCTACAGTAGAGTTAAAAATACTCTGTAGTAGCGCTAAAGGCGCTATATTTGAGGAAATGAACTCTTTCGTAGCGCTAAGCGCGTTATAGTAGTGGTTTTAATTACTTAAGACGATGAGTAATACGTTTATAGCGTTGCTGTAGCGCTTTAAGTGGGACAGGAGCGGTTTCAAATGCTTTGAAAAACGTAAACATTGTCGTCCATTTTGAGTTATCCCTAATAATATGACAATTATATTTAACAATAACAATAACAACGCCCACATTGATATCGAGTTATCACAACTACTTTATGGTTTAGTTTCGATATTATTTATTCATAAATGACTTAAACATCTATTGGGAAGTCTTAATAAGTGGTTTTAATAAAATAAAAAAAACTATGTTACCAATATTATAAAAGTATTATAACACTAAAAACGTGTTATCTTGTGGGCGCGTTAAAATCTAAGCGAAAATACATGTATATATTCACAGTAAACTGATACTCGCAATAAATATGTCACAGTAATAATATATTCAAACTTACCTTTTGAGTTTATGTATTTGAAAAACATCTGACAGACAACACCTTGTTTCATTTGCACTGATTTAAAATCAAAACTATTATTTTTTCATAAGTATTTAGTTTTAAGTCACACAATCGCGATCAAATACGACACGAGCTGCAGTATAGCGCTACAAAACATAATTTTACTCTTGCAGCGTTCGCTACACCTTTTTAAGCGTCATTGTATATCCGTTAGCGTACACAACCACTCTTATAGCGTCATTGTACAAACATTAACGTACATCACCACTCTTGTAGCGTCATTATACGGCGGTTCTTACTCTTATTTCGCTGCTATAGCGCGATTGTAGAGCTGATACCGTTATAAAAAGTGCCTATTTTAGGGTTAGAGTAGCGCTATAGCACTGCCGTCCATAAACTATAATGCCGCTAACCGGCAATTGGTCAAAATTGACTTTTTAATACCATCTTAATCAGAAAAAAAGCTGAATCTAACACTTTTACCCATATTTTTCTATCTTACTTAGTTCCTGAGATAAAAAAAATAAAAATGCCGTTATCTGCATCGCCTGAGCTAAATTACAGAGCTAAAATGCAGTTATATCAAGTTACTTAACTAAAACGCCGTTAAGGGATTTTAACTTTTATTAGAGACGATGACCTCAGAAAAATTACAACATTATATTGCCGTTATCAAAAATTTCCACTCAATACAGTCGTTAAAGTCCTTTAATGATAATATTGCTTAGGTGTTCTTTGCAAAACTTATATTTTACAGCTCAAAACTAAAATGCCGTTACGTAAAATACTAAGCACTAACGCAGATAAAGTCCAATAGCGGCATTTTAGCGTTGCATTAGGTGTTTGTATTTATCAAAATTGCAATAGCGGGTTGAACATAAATGCTAACTAAATGTAATAGGCTACATGTTTACACGACTTCAATGCCGTTATCCTACATTCCTGAACTATAATGCGGTTAAGGTTATAACATTGAATGAAGAAGTTCTCGAATCTCAAGGCATCGTCGTCGCGTCTGAACTCTCGGCACACCAAATTGGAGCCAAAACGTGAGTATTTTTTTATTTATAAAATTTACAGTAATTTTTAATTCTTCTGTATTGGAGTAAGATATAATTTTCCGATCCAGCAAATTCTCTTTTTAGGTAACATAGTCAATTAGTGCACTCGAGTTTTAGATATAGCGTCTTTTAATTACCAAAGCTTGCCACGCAAATACAAAAATATTTAAACCTTTACTATTATTATATTGCTTGCTGTTGCTGTAGCCTACAAAATACGCCTACGCCACCAAGTGCATAATACATTTAATGTAGATAATGTAGTATGCATTTAGTGGCGTAGAGAATTAATCATATAGGTCACATTAAGGATGGTTTTATAATATTTCAGATCTCACAGCAGAAACAAGTGCTCTTTAGTTAAAAATAGTTTAATTAAGTTAGATAGGTATTCTTAAAGGTACGTATAACAGAAGGGCGCTTTTATTTTGCAACCCAAATATAAACTGCTATTTTAGCTAGGTATGTATAAGTCAAAATATTTTATTTTACACTAAAAAGTACTATATTTTTTTTCCAGATAATGTATACTACAAAAGACATGATTAATTGTAAGAGTGCACAAAAATCAACTTGATCTTTTAGAAATACTGACTAATATACTTTGTACACTCGGCTTTACAGTTTTAAAGAATATGATGTATTTTTTTTACTTTAAACATGAATACTGCACTACCAATAAATCTTCGCATATATTTTATGATTATGGCTGCACTAAAAGGTGTTTAGAAAATATTTAAAAAATGCAAAATCCAAACCAGATCACTACTTTCGAGCATCAACAGGTAGTATGTCAAACCGAACGACCAAAACGTCGTCTTGTTAATGTGAGTTTTGACGATTGTAGTAGTACTTTATTATTTTGTAACAAAGAAATGCTATCACCATCTGCTAAGCCAGAAGATGAAGAGGGTGAAGATGTTGAAAACGAATTTCCTGCGCCCGATTACCCTTTAGTTGATGAAGAAATACCTACCTATGTCTGATATCTCGAATGCAGAAGTACAAGATCCGTTTGCAGATTCCGATGATGATAGGGACAAAGACTTCGTGCCGGACGACTTAGATAGTTCAAACTCATATGATGCTATAATTGTTGCTGAGTGACCAAAGAAATAAATATAAAAAAGCCTAAAAACAAAAATCTACTCAAAGTAGGTAAGAAACTCGTCAAAAATCATACAAGCTACATATCTTGTATGATTTTTGACGAGTTTATGTCTAATATGACCCGTCTGGTGTAGTGGTCGAGAAATCGCCTACTACGCAGCGGGTGCGGGTTCGATCCCCGCACAATACAAACATTTGTGTGCATGAACATGTCTGTTTGTATTGGTCTGGGTGTTTTCTATGTATATCATGTATGTATTTACAAAAAAAAAAGTATTTAAGTATTATATCCGTTGTCTGGCACCCATAACACAAGCTTTTAGTAGCTTACTTTGGGGCTAGATGGCGATGTGTGGGAATGTCTAAAGGATATTTATTTATTATTTATTATTTATTATTTATCTTCACCAGCTTTGGATAGTTTTATGTCAGGATTTGCCAAATACGGAAAATGCAGATAAATATCACTATGCGAGTATGTTGGATGTTATAAGGAGGTATTCAGGGCTTGCAGGAAATGTTTTTGTTGTCTATGTTATACTAACTTTATTAATGAATATTCTTTCAATGATTGTAAAATCACAATTCCAGTTACTTACAAACTGACACAAATTACGACATGAAGGAAAAAGTGAAAACAAATAATAAATTGAAGGAAAAAGATAACATACAGGCAATTGACAAGACTCTACTATCGACAAACAACGAATGCTAAGACGAAGTTATAGTTCAGATAAATATAAAATATTTTCGAATTTTGCAAACCCTACAACGCAACAAGATTTCATGTCACCTCTTTCCCGCAAGCGAAGTTACACGATCGATATATACTATAACGAAGCGTCGGCTATCTTTCGATATGAAGCTTCCACTCAAAATTCAGAACCTCTATCATAGCCACTGCCAAAATTACGCAAGAAGTGTGGTATATCCCTTCTCCAAATGAAAGTAGTTTTTTTTTAATTTGAATCAAAGTTTATCTTTGTCATGCTAACAATTAATAATTGTGGTTTGACGACCCGTCTGGTGTAGTGGTCGAGAAATCGCCTACTACGCAGTGGGTTGCGGGTTCGATCCCCGCACAATACAAACATTTGTGAGCATGAACATGTCTGTTTGTATTGGTCTGGGTGTTTTCTATGTATATCATGTATGTATGTATTTACAAACGAAAAGTATTTAAGTATTATATCCGTTGTCTGCCACCCATAATACAAGCTTTGAGATTTTGATGATTGTTGTTCAGTAACCTATTATTTTTATAAAAAATCTAGAAAATTGTTAAACTGTTAGATTTAGAAATTACGATAAGTAATCGTTTAATCTTAAAATATGGTTAAGATTTGATTATATTTTAAGGATCTATGTGTAATTTACATAAAACGTGTATATTATTTACAAATTACAAATACCTATGGTTTTGAGAAACAGTTGGTAATAAATGTGTATTGTTAATATTTTTATATGAATAGCAGAAAATTGTTCAACTGCTAAATTAAACAAATTATGATAAAAATTCACTATAATTAATTGCCACGAGCCAAGTTTAAAAAAAATGTTGATTTTGAAAAGTAAAACAGGTTTTATTATTTTTGACATAAACGCATTTTTCTTTATATTCTAAATTGTCAAGTAACTTATGCCCAGCTTAAATGCCGTTATGGTGAAAGGTTTTGATTTTAGCTGCATTTTAGTCTTGTAATAAAGACGAATTAAATAAGCATACCAAAAGCATCAAAATTTTTGTGAATAAACCAGACTAAAATGACGTTAACTGACATTAGCCGCATTATAGGCAAGTAATGTCTCGTCAAAAACAACTCGTTTTACAAATTTATAAAAAAATATTCAAGATCCAACACTAGAACGCCGTTAAGGCATTATAGCGGCGTTTAAGTTGTGTTTATTATGACTTATTTGTTATTTGATCCTTAATTAAAACGTATAAATTAAAATATTTCAAAATCTATAACACATAGCGTTGAGAAACTCATACTGTTTTTTAGCTCTTTTAATTACCTATCTGACGGTGTATCAAAATTGAACCTTGCTCTTTTACTTTTGAAACAGCGATTTTTTTTTCGTTCCCACTCTTTAAACCCGTTTTTCTCCGAATTTGGTTTTTGCACTTAACGGCATTTTAGTTTGTGGACGGCAGAGCAGTTTATACGGCTGCTGTATGGCTTATCTATACAGCTAATGCCGTAATCGACAACCTCTTAACGGCCACTGTAGAGCTTCTTATAGCGCTTGTGTGCTAGTTGGGTAGTATCTGAAAGCGTGTTGCAGGTTTTTCTAGATTACCTTTCCACAGTCAAATTAACGTTATGCATTACTCAATATCTTACCAACCATGCCAATCACCGTTAATGTCTCAAGTGATTCCAAATCCTAGCTGCAGACACCGACGATAGTACTACACAAACATAGTATCACCTTCTAGAACACTGCCTAAGATTTTCTTCAAACCGTCCTAACCACACCATCACTTTAGAAACGACCAAAAAAAATATATTGGACACCAATCACATACATTGCTCTGATCCCAAAGTAAGTAGCCAATGCAGTTGTTTTATGGAAATCAGACACAACGGTGGTACCACAACACCCAGCCCCGAGACAATATAGAAAAAATCGTTTTCTACATTGACCCGACCGGGAATCGAACCCGGAACCTCACGAGATGGCGACGCTTGAAACCTGCGTGCTAGCCACTCAACCACAAGAGGTTGTCTTTAGCCTTAAAGAATTTAATAAACAGTCAGCCACACACTTTTCCTGCCTCAATTAAAACCACAGTTGCGCTCAAAGAGTAAACCTATAGCTCCTTTAACACGACCACAAAGACTACATCCAACAAAAAAATTTGAACCAATAATAGATTTAAGTGTGATGTGAATACACCTGAAAAGGTAAAGATTGGCGAAAATACCGTAAGAGCAAATGTAACTGCTAACATTGTTACCAAAATTCTTATTTACTAATAAATTTCATTTCATTTAAAAAAACCGGCTAAGTGCCCCAAGTAGCACAGAACTGCTGTATATTAGCTGAACTACTGTCCACAATATAACCCTTAGCTGTACAAGCCTTCTGAATAAGAGAGTTAGAGGCGCTGTAAGTGCTTATTTAACTCTAATTTGGGCACAAATTATTCAGCTAATAGCTGAACAACTGTCACTTTAGCATTATAACAACATTATTTGAGCATTTTTACAGGTAACTGGCACCCTAAGAGCTGAACATTGACTGATTAATAGAGTAAAATGTTACCAATAAAACAGCACATTGGCCGATTATAGAGTTTGCAGTAGCCAAGCGTTACCAAAGTACTCTCTAGCAGGATCTTTTAACGCTTCTACGAAGTTGAATATTCTTAAGTGGCAAATTTGTGAATTAATATATACTTATTCTTTAGCCTTTAACTTTTATATTTTATTATTGACGTTTAGTTTGTTCGTCTTCAATTGATGACAGTTTATTATGGTAAATTGATTATTTCGTAAACTTCGTATTGATTTTCCTTAATGTTACTTGAAATTCGAATGGGAAAGAAAGTTTATTGTCAAATGCTATATAAATATAGGCGAAAATTTTCACGCGCTATCGAATTATTTCTGTTTTCAAGTAAATAAATATGTAAAATGGGCAAAAATGAAAAAAAAAATTGTCATTTTAGTTTTATAATAAGCTTTTTATCTACTCATGTACAATATTACTACTTCATAGTCATACTTTTATGATATTGTTGTTAACTTAACAAATATCGGTGATGTGAATATAAGTAACTTATTCAATAGATCCATAAAAATGGCGGCCAGCAATGTGAACTGTATTAATCACAATAAAATGCAATGGGGTTTCTAAGTGTTCAATTGGGGACCGTAAGTCAGCTTTGTGCCGACATAAGTAGTTCTTGTGATAAACAAATCGGCCACAGGTTCATATAAAGCATTATAAGGGTAAACATGTGCGCTTATACTACAGTCTCTAGTAAAACAATTTCGGGGTCCGTGAATTTCTTACAATTCAACTATATACTGAAATGATAAATCTAAAACTATATGCTGAAATAATAAATCTTGCTGATGTCTTTTAACTTCATGAGCTGGTTTAGTGCTGTTGCTAGGACAAGTACTCAGCTCTTAGCGGGAGTATGGGTTACATTGGTCTAATTTATAGTAGTGTGCTCTAATTTAACATTATATCAATACACTCATTGTGATTATGTGAGCTGAATAAATGCATATATACGATTGCTGATGAACAGTATTTAACATTAGCTATGTACAGCAAGAAGCAGTATATTATCATTAATTAAAGTCAAAAAAATAACTATTTGCATTTTAGTGATTCACATGCTCTTCCTTAAAATGCCAAAGTTTTAAGGTTGTACTTGTGACCTTCTTTTCAGAAAATAGCTTAGTTAAAGACCAAAGAAATGCTTATTATCAGCATATATCTCTTTAAAAGGATGAGTTACCCATATGAACCCTTATGACATTACTGCGTTCTCACCGTGACACATAATAGCGCAATTATACAGGTGAGAGAGTAATTTTCTGCTATGGCTGTTAGAGTGTACCCTTATAAGTGTTCAAAAATGCTCGAATTGCCGATGTGACCTGTTGTGTCATCCTATAATGCAGTTCTGTGCTTATTGGGGCGAGTCGGACTCGCCCACTGAGGGTTCCGTGCCAACTTAAACTGAATTAGGGATCCACTTACTTCCACTAAGCCAAAATACCACAATATTTTGTTGACAGCAAACATAACTTTGTTTTTCATAGTGTTTGTATAGAGAACAAAGTTATGTTTGCGGTTGTTGAAAATGTACTATATATCAAAAACTACTCGTCCTATCCCGTTCAAACCAATTTCCGTTGAAAGTTTTTGTAAAGATCTACATTACTCATTTTTTTTTAAATTTACACTTGCTTGGTTTAGAAGTTACATAGGGGTCCCCCCTACCATTTTACCACTTTGGAAGCATCTATCTTTTAAACGTTAGACTTTAAAATAAAATGGCTTGAGGAACCTCTATGTCATTTTAATAGACCTATCTATAGACACCCCACACGCATAGGTTTGACTAATAAAAATTCGGTTCTAGTTTCATGTATGGGAGCCCCCCCTTAAATATCATTATTTTTTATTTTTTGTATGAGAATCGTGAAGCGGTTAACACGATACATCTTCCTACCAAATTTCAACAGTGTGATGCTTATAGTTACAGAATAAAATGGCTGTGACATACGGACAGACGTACAGACAGACAGACGGACTTGACGAAACTATAAGGGTTCCGTTTTTTGCCATTCGGCTACGGAACCCTAAAAAGATACTTGTTGTTCTCAGTGTTAGTTCGTTGATCATCCATAAAGCAATACAAAACCATAAATGAATACCTATATACTCAACTTATACAAATCATACAACTATTAGATTAGACTCATTCCTTACCCATATTCCTGCACCCATTGCAATATTTCTGCATGTCCTGAAGGTATGACTGGGAGAGAATGCTTCAAGCATTTAGTCCACTTTTGTAACCTTCTCTTTGTGCAATGACGTTATGAAATAAAAATTAAAAAGGTTTTAGGAAAGGAACGTAAATAAATAACATTTATTCATTCCAAATAACACTTTTTATTATAAAACAGTACCTATTTTATATTTTCTACATGTTACAAATGAATATGATATTTTACTATTGTAGTACATTTGGTTTTATTTTAGCAAGACATACTTGTGCAGTCTTGACATTTTGTTTTTCAAATATCTTCTTAATTTTTTAAGGTTTTTCATACATTTAACATTGGTTTTGTGGTAACATTATCTCACGTTTTAGTTAATATAAAAAACACTAAAATAAAATACATATATGCCAATTTAAATTTACGGTAAAAAGTAAGCAACTTCATTTTATTAATATTTGTACCTTGAAACATTTGGTAGAAATAAAATTATGACACGTCTAAAATCATTTTACCAATTTTTATGGCTACCACACTTGTTATTTTGACATATATTTTTGTACAAAATGACAGAACATTTTATGCATTCGTTTGTACAATCACATTGAGCAAAAGTATTAAAACCTATTAGCTACACCTATCAATATACTAATTTAATTATGTATTATATTATGGATTCCGTTTTGTACAACTGTTTAACCTACTTTTTTGAAGTCGGGTAAAAGTAATTTGTTAGTTTCTACATATTGTCATAATGCACTAGCTAAAAATTATCTAAAAGTAGACTAAAAATACATTTAAAGCATGCCATTCCGGCCCCAGTGTTATTTTTAATCCACTTTTGTTTTTACTTAATTTATTCGTATTTACATGTATAATATTTTATACAGTATGTCTACAGTAACGCCGAGAAGATTTTCCACATCATGTATAATACCAGGAAATAGAAAAGTATTCTTACTAGCTGATGTAGATAGTATAACCTGAAACAAAATGTATTATGAATTGCACCAAAAAAAAAACAATCTGAAGCGGGGAATAGAACCACCGTGTCTTGAGCTATCCGGAATCATGCCCATACCACTCGGCTACGCAGACTGGTAAGCCTGTTTGCAAGTCCTAGGTAGTAAGTAGTCTTCAACGCGTAGGCTGGACTGTCTGTGTTGTGAGATTACACTCAAAAATTGTAAGGATAAAAAAAATACGTCTATGGTTATTTCAATGGTCCGCAGCTCATAAAGAAAACTATTCTAAAAATATTTTTGTAAAGGATATACCTAGAGTCGAATCAATTTATTTAATTAAATCGAGTATTTAAAGATTATTATTCTGCAATTGTTTTTTTAATGTATGACGAAGCGAGCTTTAATTTGAGACACACCTAATGGTGTATCCACACTGTCCGGCGGCACGGGCTGACGGCCATGGCCGCTCAAGCCGCATCGTCATTTTCGATAGTAGGTATCTAACAATTAATTGACATATGCCGCCGGGTGGTGTGGATACACCTTATTTGCGGCCACGCCGCTCATGCCGCAGGAGCTTCTTCCACAGTATCTGGCAGATAATTGACGTGTGTCGCGGTGTGGATACAACTTTGTAGGTGCCATGCTGCCGGGCGGTATGGAGGTACCTTATCAACTTTTCACGGAAATTGGTCTCAAATTAAATTTTGGCAATTCACACTTGTGTGTTACACACGGGACGGGTATGTAGGAGATGGTTACCTTTTTTGAAGATATATCTCCTGATCCCCGCGAAGTACTCCTCGAAGTATTCCCGCCACTGCAGCTCCGCCATGCTGAATGGGAACAGCTAGAAGAAGTTTCTTATGTAAGTAAATTGCATCTGGATTATGAAAGCCCTAAAAAAATGAGGTCATATGAAAATGTTTCTTTTATGATCCTTTTCTTTGGCAACATTTTGCCTTAAGTACTTCAAAGAGGTCTGGAAGTGATTTCTTATGTTTGTTAAAGTAAGTCGACATCGTTTGTTGATAAAATGAAATCCTTGTGAAATATTTATGTCTGTTTGCTATGTAGGTACGTTGTCATTAACCTGCGTGGTGTCTTGTCTTCTAATTAAGAAAAAAATCGGTCAGCCATTTTCATTTGATGAAATTTATCTATTTATATTGGAGGTATTAACGGCTGGTTTTAAAACTAAACGGTTTTAATGCTATTTGTATAATTATGAACCAAAAGATATGGAAACTCATTTTGCGCAGGTTTTAATTATGTTCTTGACAACATTACCTCAGTGTCTGAAGACGAAAGTCTTTAACCAGTGTGCGTTACCAGTGATGACATACGGATCCGAAACATGGTCTCTATTATGGGCCTTTTAAAGAAGCTTAAAATCTCCACAACGAGCGAAGGAGAGAGCTATGCTCGGTGTTTTTCTACGAGATACGTAGAAGAACTAAAGTAACAGACATAGCCCTGAGAATCAGCAAGCTCAAGTGACAATGGGCAGGGCACGTGTGAATAACTGATGGCCGTTGGGGCAGGAAAGTTCTAGATTGGAGACCCTTCGACCAAAGACGCGGCGAGGACGTCCACCGACACAATGAACAGACCTTGTAAAGATCGCTGGACCAAACTGGATACAGACCGCTTTTAATCGGTTGCTGTAGAAAACCGTGGCGGAGGCCTATGTTCAGCAGTGGACGTCCTTTAGCTGATAATAAACACTAGATGTACAAACAACAGCACGTTAATGTAAACACTGCGGCATCTTATGCTGTTGTAATAAGGGCTAGTTTGCAACAAAAGTGTTGATGTGCTGGCAACTGTACGTATCATACCTGTTTATCTTCGTCGGTGGTTCGCGCCCATAACTCCTGCGTCTTCTTGTTACAAAACTCGATGTCTCGTGTGCAGAAGTAAGACAGCACTGACGAGAACTTGTGAATCTTTTTGTACACTTTCATCATTCTGAAAAAGTTTGTATACCTATATAGTTTTAAGTGATAATATTTAAAGGGCCGATACAGCATGATAAAAGAAACATTTTTTGTAGAAAACACTTAGGGTTTTCATGCGCTAGTTTTTGAGGTAATTTGAGATGAAGGTGATTATTTTTTTCAGATTTTATTTTTAATTAATTAAAGTTTAGATTAGAGCAAAACATTTTCTCCTATACACAACGTGAAACGTTAAATGCGAAAACCTGAAAATAGTTTGATTGGAATAATGAGCAGAATCTATTGAACCACTTTTTAATATGGGTCACATTTTTCAAATAAATATTCTTTAAAATGTTGCTCTGTCTATTTATTAATAAGACAAGCCATCACGTGCACAAACTCGCCAAAACACATAAGCAAGCAATGGTTGGGTCTATATAGCGTAGAAAGTAATAAAAATGTCAGGGCAGTGTCATAATATAAATACGTTGTCCACAAAATGATCCGTAGTGCCAGGAAAACTAAAACACCAATGAGGTGTTTTAGTATTTAGTTTTACTGCCACTTATGAAACCTAAAAAAAATAAGTCAATTGAATTAATGATCATTTGGGGTGTCTGAGGTTTTGCGCATTTAACATTATACGGTGTATTAAGTATGTATTAATAGTAGGTTAATGCTACATGCAACTTTTAGAGGCACAATATTTTAACTTACTTTGGTTTCTTGCCCAAACACACGGCCAGTCCGTCGACCAAGGCGGCCGGTATTAAATGTAGGAAAAATATGTAGATTTGGTTCATCAGACGCGATTTTGTCAGCCTTAGCGATATGTACCTGAAATTAAGTCATTAAGTTAGTTCTTTTTTTATTTATTTATTATCTCAGTTATTGCAAATTCCATCATTAATTCAACTCTCCACATTCCCAAGCAATTCGCCAATCATACAACCAGCCAGCTAGAGAGAGTCTAAAACTATAGGTTGTGTGTCATATTTTTGCAATCCTAGTGTTTTTTTAGCCTTACTTTTATCCCAATGAATATTAAATACGATTTAATTTCTTATGTAAACTACAAAAGTATGATATTTTTTTTAATTATTTTACATTCCTTAAAGCCAGTGTATAATGATTTCTTGGTTGTTATAGTAAATATTTTACACTGTATAATTCCATCCATTTTGTATGAGTTTTTATAGGATTCATAGGAATTTTACCAATCAATATTGGATATTACTGACTGTTTACCAATATTGGATTGTGTATATTTTTGTATGTGAAGTGTCATTTTATTAACCTTTAGTTGCCACTCCCGATTAGTATGCGCAGTTTTTTTTTTTTATATAAATAAACGATGAAAAGGAAATGAATTTTATTTTTCAAAATCCATCACACTTCTAATTTCATCTTACAATGCCATCTTTCGAGCGCCATCTAGTGTTCGAAAGGCGAAAAGTATATGATGTCGAGACTTCCACCGCTGGTTTACTATAACTTAAACTACTTGAAATATGTATTACACTTTACGGAAGAATAGTTAAATGTAAATTAGTGCCATGCAAATGCGTTTTTATTTCACAATAAAAATAATTATTATTTAGTATCATAACAAAAATATACATATATTTGCTCAAATAATACCCAACTAGCACACAAGCAGCTTTCACCGCCATTATAGAGCTTCTTAGCGATACAATGGCCGTTGAAAAGCCTAAACCAACTCCTCAGCCTGTATAGCAACGTATTCTAATGCCATTATACAGGTAGGCGATACAGTGGCCATACAGTCGTAATCATTTACACTAAAGCAGTTACAATGGTATCTTGTTCCGTCATTCTACAGTTGATGGAGGTATAGTAGCGTTGTGAACACTCCTTTGCCACTAGTAGAGCTATAAATGATTTTTTGGAAGGTATGAGTGTTTGAAAGGCGCTATAGGATGCTACTTAATCACTTTGAGTGGAAAAGGGAGTCTCTATAGATTCTTAAGGTCTATTATAGTGTTTATCACCACTCTTGTAGCGTCATTACCTACAGTAGAGTTAAAAATACTCTGTAGTAGCGCTAAAGGCGCTATATTTGAGGAAATGAACTCTTTCGTAGCGCTAAGCGCGTTATAGTAGTGGTTTTAATTACTTAAGACGATGAGTAATACGTTTATAGCGTTGCTGTAGCGCTTTAAGTGGGACAGGAGCGGTTTCAAATGCTTTGAAAAACGTAAACATTGTCGTCCATTTTGAGTTATCCCTAATAATATGACAATTATATTTAACAATAACAATAACAACGCCCACATTGATATCGAGTTATCATAACTACTTTATGGTTTAGTTTCGATATTATTTATTCATAAATGACTTAAACATCTATTGGGAAGTCTTAATAAGTGGTTTTAATAAAATAAAAAAACTATGTCACCAATATTATAAAAGTATTATAACACTAAAAACGTGTTATCTTGTGGGCGCGTTAAAATCTAAGCGAAAATACATGTATATATTCACAGTAAACTGATACTCGCAATAAATATGTCACAGTAATAATATATTCCAACTTACCTTTTGAGTTTATGTATTTGAAAAACATCTGACAGACAACACCTTGTTTCATTTGCACTGATTTAAAATCAAAACTATTATTTTTTCATAAGTATTTAGTTTTAAGTCACACAATCGCGATCAAATACGACAAGAGCTGCAGTATAGCGCTACAAAACATAATTTTACTCTTGCAGCGTTCGCTACACCTTTTTAAGCGTCATTGTATATCCGTTAGCGTACACAACCACTCTTATAGCGTCATTGTACAAACATTAACGTACATCACCACTCTTGTAGCGTCATTATACGGCGGTTCTAACTCTTATTTCGCTGCTATAGCGCGATTGTAGAGCTGATACCGTTATAAAAAGTGCCTATTTTAGGGTCAGAGTAGCGCTATCAGTTTATACGGCTGCTGTATGGCTTATCTATACAGCTAATGCCGTAATCGACAACCTCTTAACGGCCACTGTAGAGCTTCTTATAGCGCTTGTGTGCTAGTTGGGTAGTATCTGAAAGCGTGTTGCAGGTTTTTCTAGATAACCTTTCCACAGTCAAATTAACGTTATGCATTACTCAATATCTTACCAACCATGCCAATCACCGTTAATGTCTCAAGTGATTCCAAATCCTAGCTGCAGACACCGACGATAGTACTACACAAACATAGTATCACCTTCTAGAACACTGCCTAAGATTTTCTTCAAACCGTCCTAACCACACCATCACTTTAGAAACGATCAAAAAAAATATATTGGACACCAATCACATACATTGCTCTGATCCCAAAGTAAGTAGCCAATGCAGTTGTTTTATGGAAATCAGACACAACGGTGGTACCACAACACCCAGCCCCGAGACAATATAGAAAAAATCGTTTTCTACATTGACCCGACCGGGAATCGAACCCGGAACCTCACGAGATGGCGACGCTTGAAACCTGCGTGCTAGCCACTCAACCACAAGAGGTCGTCTTTAGCCTTAAAGAATTTAATAAACAGTCAGCCACACACTTTTCCTGCCTCAATTAAAACCACAGTTGCGCTCAAAGAGTAAACCTATAGCTCCTTTAACACGACCACAAAGACTACATCCAACAAAAAAATTTGAACCAATAATAGATTTAAGTGTGATGTGAATACACCTGAAAAGGTAAAGATTGGCGAAAATACCGTAAGAGCAAATGTAACTGCTAACATTGTTACCAAAATTCTTATTTACTAATAAATTTCATTTCATTTAAAAAAACCGGCTAAGTGCGAGTCGGACTCGCCCACTGAGGGTTCCGTGCCAACTTAAACTGAATTAGGGATCCACTTACTTCCACTAAGCCAAAATACCACAATATTTTGTTGACAGCAAACATAACTTTGTTTTTCATAGTGTTTGTATGGAGAACAAAGTTATGTTTGCGGTTGTTGAAAATGTACTATATCTCAAAAACTACTCGTCCTATCCCGTTCAAACCAATTTCCGTTGAAAGTTTTTGTAAAGATCTACATTACTCTTTTTTTTTTTAAATTTACACTTGCTTGGTTTAGAAGTTACATAGGGGGGACGCCCATTTTACCACTTTGGAAGCATCTATCTTTTAAACGTTAGACTTTAAAATAAAATGGCTTGAGGAACCTGTATGTCATTTTAATAGACCTATCTATAGACACCCCACACGCATAGGTTTGACTAATAAAAATTCGGTTCTAGTTTCATGTATGGGAGCCCCCCCTTAAATATCATTATTTTTTATTTTTTGTATGAGAATCGTGAAGCGGTTAACAGGATACATCTTCCTACCAAATTTCAACAGTGTGATGCTTATAGTTACAGAATAAAATGGCTGTGACATACGGACAGACGTACAGACAGACAGACGGACTTGACGAAACTATAAGGGTTCCGTTTTTTGCCATTCGGCTACGGAACCCTAAAAAGATACTTGTTGTTCTCAGTGTTAGTTCGTTGATCATCCATAAAGCAATACAAAACCATAAATGAATACCTATATACTCAACTTATACAAATCATACAACTATTAGATTAGACTCATTCCTTACCCATATTCCTGCACCCATTGCAATATTTCTGCATGTCCTGAAGGTATGACTGGGAGAGAATGCTTTTAGCATTAAGTCCATCTTTTGTTACCTTCTCTTTGTGTGCAATAACATTATGAAATAAAAATTAAAATGGTTTTAGGAAAGGAACGTAAATAAATAACATTTATTAATTCCAAATAACACTTTTTATTATAAAACAGTACCTATTTCATTTTTTCTACATGTTACAACTGAATAAGATATTCTACGATTGTAGTACATTTGGTTTTATTTTAGCAAGCCATACTTGTGCAGTCTTATGGAGACTTTTTTTTTTAAAAATCTTCTAATTTTTTTACATGTAACATTGTCTTTGTGGTAACATTATCTCACGTTTTAGTTATTATAAAAAAACACTAAAATAAAATCACATATATGCCAATTTAAATTTAGTACCGGTAAAAAGTAAGCAACTTCATTTTATTAATATTTGTACCTTGAAACATTTGGTAGAAATAAAATTATGACATGTCTAAAATCATTTTACCAATTTTTATGGCTACCACACTTGTTATTTTGACATATATCTTTGTACAAAATGACAGAACATTTTATGCATTCGTTTGTACAATCACATTGAGCAAAAGTATTAAAACCTATTAGCTACACCTATAAATATACTAATTTAATTATTATATTATGGATTCCGTTTTGTACAACTGTTTAACCTATTTTTTTGAAGTCGGGTAAAAGTAATTTGTTAGTTTCTACATATTGTCATAATGCACTCACTAAAATATCTAAAAGTAGACTAAAAATACATTTAAAGCATGCCATTCCGGCCCCAGTGTTATTTTTAATCCACTTTTGTTTTTACTTAATTTATTCGTATTTACATGTATAATATTTTATACAGTATGTCTACAGTAACGCCGAGAAGATTTTCCACATCATGTATAATACCAGGAAATAGAAAAGTATTCTTACTAGCTGATGTAGATAGTATAACCTGTAACAAAAATAAATGTATTATGAATTGCACCAAAAAAAAACAATCTGAAACGGGGAATAGAACCACCGCGTCTTGAGCTATTCGGAATCATGCCCACACCACTCGGCTACGCAGACTGGTAAGCCTGTTTGCAAGTCCTAGGTAGTAAGTAGTCTTCAACGCGTGGGCTGTACTGTATGTGTTGTGAGATTACACTCAAAAATTGTAAGGATGAAAAAAATACGTCTATGGTTATTTCAATGGTCCGCAGCTCCTAAAGACAACGATTCTAAAAATATTTATGTAAAGAATAAACCTACAGTCGAATCAACTTATTAATGACGACCCGTCTGGTGTAGTGGTCGTGAAATCGCCTACTACGCAGCGGGTTGCGGGTTCGATCACCGCACAATACAAACATTTGTGTGCATGAACATGTCTGTTTGTATTGGTCTGAGTGTTTTCTATCTATATCATGTATGTATTTACAAACAAAAAGTATTTAAGTATTATATCCGTTGTCTGGCAGCCATAACACAAGCTTTGAGTAGCTTACTTTGGGACTAGATGGCGATGGGTGGGAATGTCCAAAGGATATTTATTTAAATTAAATCGAGTATGTAAAGATATTTTTTCTGCAATTGTTTTTTTTATCAATAACGAGGCGAGCTTAATTTGAGACCCACCTAATGGTGTATCCACACTCCCGGCGGCACGGGCTGACGGTAGGGTTGCCAGATGGCTGGGATTTCCGGGATTGTCGTGTGTAATCCCTATCTTTATGGGAAAAATAGTATTCTAGTCGACAATTAACAGTTTTTGCTTTATGAGGGATGACGGGTCACGATTTCTATGAAGTCGTTTACATGTGGATATATCACCAAATATTTATTGTCCAGCAAAAGATGAGTAGATGGTGGCCGCTCGAGCTGCATCGGCTTTTCGATAGTATCTATAGTCCTTTTCACCTTACAAGAGTTCTGTGACACTTCATCGTTTTCCGAATCACGCATTTAACGTTTTGTAAATTAATAATATTTAAATATATATATATATATATATTATATTGCCCCGTTATTACAAAATTATAAAAATACAACAGTATCGCTTGGTTTAATTTAGTGAAATTTTGAACAAAAACCATTTAATTTATTTACTGCGCAATTCGTGTAATGGAACGGTTTGCTAACAGAGGTGGGACACTCGTAAAGCGGCAGCCATTTTGTAATCGCTTGACAATCGCGTCAGTCAGTAGGCACGAGTGCGTCAGCCTTGTATGAGAGTCGTGTTTTCGTTGTTTCAGCTTTGCATAGTGATTCGATTCTAAGAAAAAAATCGGTCCGATTTTACTATAGGACATCTCTACAACTGTCACAGAACTCTTGTAAGGTGAAAAGGACTATAACAGTTAATTGACATATGCCGCCGGGTGGTGTGGATACACCTTATTGGCGGCCACGCCGCTCATGTCGCAGCGGCTTCTTCCATAGTATCTGGCAGTTAATTGACATATACCGCCGGGCGGTGTGGATACACCATATTGGCGGTCACGCCGCATTTGCCGCATCGGCTTCTTCCATAGTATCTGGCAGTTAATTGACGTATGCCGCGGTGTGGATACAACTTTGTAGGTGCTATGCTGCCGGTCGGTATGGAGCTATGGTATGGAGGCACCTTATAAACTTTTTAAGGAAATTGGACTCAAATTGTGAGTGATGGTTACCTTTTCCACTTAATCCTGGCCTGCGGCAGCGTATCATCGCTCTCCTTGAAGATATATCTCCTGATCCCCGCAAAGTACTCCTCGAAATATTCCCGCCACTGCAGCTCCGCCATGCTGAATGGGAACAGCTGGAAAAATATTTTAATGTAAGTAAAGTGTATCTAGATTATGAAAACCCTAAAAAAAAAAAATCATATGAAAAGGTTTCTTTTATGATTCTTTTCTTTGGCAACATTTTGCCTTACTTCAAAGAGGTCCGGTAGTGATTTCTTAGGTTTGTTAAAATAAGTCGACAAAGTTTGTTATTAAAATGAAATCCTTAGCAAATATTTATGGTTGTTAGCTGGGTAGGTACGTTGTCGTTGTCGTTCTAATTAGGAACTTAATTCGGTAGGCCCTTTTCATTAGATGAAATTGATCCAATTATGTTGGAGGTATTAACGGCTAGTTTTAACACTAAACGGTTTTAATGCGATGAGTGATGATGAACTCATTTTGCGCAGGTTTTAATTTTTAATTAAAAAAATAAACTTTTTTAATACCTCAGTGTCTGAAGACGAAAGTCTTTAACCAGTGTGCGTTACCAGTGATGACATACGGATCCGAAACATGGTCTCGGTCTTGGTGTAACGGGCTATTTTAAACCGACTTCAATAAAGGAGGAGGTTATCAATTTGACTGTATGTTTTTTTTTGTATCTATGTGACCTCATATCTCAGTCGTTTGTCGACCGATTCTAATTTTTTTTGCCTACTAAGAGGGTATACCTTCTAGTTGTTCCCATTGTTGCCAATTTGGGATCTAATGATGGGATATTGACGTAATCGAGGGAAACCCTCCAATTTTAAAGGCACGTATAGTGACATCATCACTTTGAACCATAGAAAAAATGAATAAGGTTAGAATGGGCTTGATCGCCCGTTTGTATGGGAACCTCTGTCGCCGGTGGGAGTTACCGCGCTGTTGCTGCAGTGTTTCAAGTACCAATCAAAGAATCAACGCATCTATATTACAAACCAATCACATTTTCCGCTAGGAGCTCTGTGATTGGTGTCATTAGTACTTGAAACCAACTACCAATCACAGAGCTGCTAGCGGTGAAACCACCAATCCTCATTCAGATACGTTCGTTCTTTTATGTCAAAATACTAGTGATGTGGTAAAAGTCGATTATTTCCGTTGATAAACTCAATTACCGGTGTAATGTTGTTTCTCAATATGAACAACATGTAGGATTTAAGTTTGAGTTAATTTGGATGATTTCACAGCTCATTGGACTGCAGGAAAGGGTTTTACTATTGCTTTTCGGTAAAAACAATAAAAGAAAAAAATGAGTTGCTAAACGTTACTTGAAATATAGTAACTAATACGCATAAACATAATAGTATCTAAAAATAATTTTATTAGTATAATTTAATCATTCTATGTTTAAAAATAAGTAATATTTCTTATATAAGACATATAGATTCCAATGTAAAGAAAGGGTAAGAAAAGTGTTTAAAGATATTTGCATGGTCTAAATTATTCAGGTATTATATCTTACAATGCTTACAATTCGCGCACGGGCGGGACTCGAACCAGCAAGTTTCTGGCTAACCGGGCCAAACGCTCTACCAATTGAGCTACCGTGGTGTCTGTTCGACCTTGCGAAATTTGTGGTCTCTCATGGATATGTCATCACGCGTAACATTTAGCGCCATCTACCTGTCTTGTTTATGAAACAGTAGGCCAAGTATGATAAATATGACTCAAGTTAGTATGGTGGTTAAGTTTAAGAAATGTACAACTGCATGATTTTAACAGTTAACTTTGCAGTGTTTTTGTTCGTGTTTTAATCATGTCACCAAAGGAGCGTTGTAGGGGTTTGAAAAATTACAGAATTATATGCAAACTAACAATAAATGTATATGTAGGTACTGACTTCAAATAACTGTCTTACAAAAGTATTTCATCAGTTTTAACCCCATAGTACTGTCAAAATTCAACCATTTCTGAGGAAATTTTCTTTTTGATGGTGTAAGAAAATATCAACCGATACTAGCTAACCTAACATAACGTGCTTTTTGAAGCACGGAGATGCTCAAGGTAAACCACGAGCACTTATATGGAGTCACTTATATGGTCGCAATGGTCACCCATTAAAAACACGAGCGAGCCGTATGTTGTTTAACTTCGATATCACTACCGAAGGAAGTACATTGTTGACAGTAAACCAATGTTCAACTTGTGAAAGAGTATAGAATACATATCGATATTATAGCGGCAGCTCCAACAGCCTCCTGAGATCGGTCGCGGCGAGGTTGCACTGAATCCAGTGTCATTATACGACATACGACACTGGATTCAGGTTCAACTCACCAAAGACACCAAAAATAATTATAATCACTTTTCACTGACATAGTTATTAAGAGAAAATGTTACTAACACTTATGGACATGTTTCTGTTAAATACATTTTATTTTATTTATTTATTTATAAACTGTGTGTTTATTAAAATGTCGTACCCTATTTTACAAATAAATAGATCAACCGATAAATTAAAATCGAAATTAATAACAACGAAAGTACAAAAGTTGTGAATTAAGCAGTGCGTTTTTGCCGAGTTATATTTTTATTGCAGGAATACGTTATTTTGGTTGCATGAATAAGAATATAATAAAGTTTTTTTTTTCAAATAGCTCCAGTAGTTCCTGAGATAAGCGCGTCCCAACATACAAACTCTTCAGATTAATTGCATTTAATTATTTATTGTATTTAAAAAAATATATAAACGTTACTTATTTTTGCAAATATTTATTGTTAATCTCTTAATACAACAGTAGGGATATTACCATTTATCGATATTTTTACTGTGCTATGAGTTACATCCCTAGTGATGCGTATGCAAGCGAACCAACCAAATTGGACGCGATACATTGCGTACTAAGATAGCAGATTTGTTAAAAATATGCGTGGACAGTCATCAATGAATATTTTTTTTGAACTTATTGCAAGAAAACCGCTATCATTTGAAATATCATAATTAAAAGTGTTTTTTTGCAAATAATGTCGAAATAACTACGTATTATTACTCATTGGTGCAAAAATACACTTTCTCTCTCATTTTTTATGACCTGGCTTCACGCTCTTCAAGTAATTATAGCAAATGACGGAATTTTTGACAAAAAATAATGCAACGCTCTTGTCACGCGACTGAAGTAGCTACGGCTCAATGCAGGCATATGCCTACAATATTAGCACGCTGCCGCACCGACCGCGGCCATTCTAACCTTATTTATTTTTTCTATGCTTTGAACATCAAGCATCAACTATTACAGCACCGACTCCAAAATGAAATTGTTTGCCTAAAATGGGTTCCTCTCCTTCCAATAGTCAAGAGTTTATTTAAGACTTTTTAGTGCATGTTAGTTTTGAAGTCGGTTTTTACTTTTTTATTCAAAGTTAATTAAGAACCTCAAAGTCATATAACGAGCGTAGGAGAGGACTTAGCTCGGTGTTTCTCTACGATATACGTAGAATAACTAAAGTAACAGACATAGCCCTGAGAATCAGCAAGCTCAAGTGGCAATGGGCAGGGCACAGCGCGAAGAACTGATGGCCGTTGGGGCAGGAAAGTTCTATATTTGAGATACTTCGAGCAATGACGCGGCGTAGGACGTCCACCGACACAATGAACAGACCTTGTAAAGATCGCTGGACCAAACTGGATACAGACCGCTTTTAATCGGTTGCTGTAGAAAACCGTGGCGGAGGCCTATGTTCAGCAGTGGACGTCCTTTAGCTGATAATAAACACTAGATGTACAAACAACAGCACGTTAATGTAAACACTGCGGCATCTTATGCTGTTGTAATAAGGGCTAGTTTGCAACAAAAGTGTTGATGTGCTGGCAACTGTACGTATCATACCTGTTTATCTTCGTCGGTGGTTCGCGCCCATAACTCCTGCGTCTTCTTGTTACAAAACTCGATGTCTCGTGTGCAGAAGTAAGACAGCACTGACGAGAACTTGTGAATCTTTTTGTACACTTTCATCATTCTGAAAAAGTTTGTATACCTATATAGTTTTAAGTGATAATATTTAAAGGGCCGATACAGCATGATAAAAGAAACATTTTTTGTAGAAAACACTTAGGGTTTTCATGCGCTAGTTTTTGAGGTAATTTGAGATGAAGGTGATTATTTTTTTCAGATTTTATTTTTAATTAATTAAAGTTTAGATTAGAGCAAAACATTTTCTCCTATACACAACGTGAAACGTTAAATGCGAAAACCTGAAAATAGTTTGATTGGAATAATGAGCAGAATCTATTGAACCACTTTTTAATATGGGTCACATTTTTCAAATAAATATTCTTTAAAATGTTGCTCTGTCTATTTATTAATAAGACAAGCCATCACGTGCACAAACTCGCCAAAACACATAAGCAAGCAATGGTTGGGTCTATATAGCGTAGAAAGTAATAAAAATGTCAGGGCAGTGTCATAATATAAATACGTTGTCCACAAAATGATCCGTAGTGCCAGGAAAACTAAAACACCAATGAGGTGTTTTAGTATTTAGTTTTACTGCCACTTATGAAACCTAAAAAAAATAAGTCAATTGAATTAATGATCATTTGGGGTGTCTGAGGTTTTGCGCATTTAACATTATACGGTGTATTAAGTATGTATTAATAGTAGGTTAATGCTACATGCAACTTTTAGAGGCACAATATTTTAACTTACTTTGGTTTCTTGCCCAAACACACGGCCAGTCCGTCGACCAAGGCGGCCGGTATTAAATGTAGGAAAAATATGTAGATTTGGTTCATCAGACGCGATTTTGTCAGCCTTAGCGATATGTACCTGAAATTAAGTCATTAAGTTAGTTCTTTTTTTATTTATTTATTATCTCAGTTATTGCAAATTCCATCATTAATTCAACTCTCCACATTCCCAAGCAATTCGCCAATCATACAACCAGCCAGCTAGAGAGAGTCTAAAACTATAGGTTGTGTGTCATATTTTTGCAATCCTAGTGTTTTTTTAGCCTTACTTTTATCCCAATGAATATTAAATACGATTTAATTTCTTATGTAAACTACAAAAGTATGATATTTTTTTTAATTATTTTACATTCCTTAAAGCCAGTGTATAATGATTTCTTGGTTGTTATAGTAAATATTTTACACTGTATAATTCCATCCATTTTGTATGAGTTTTTATAGGATTCATAGGAATTTTACCAATCAATATTGGATATTACTGACTGTTTACCAATATTGGATTGTGTATATTTTTGTATGTGAAGTGTCATTTTATTAACCTTTAGTTGCCACTCCCGATTAGTATGCGCAGTTTTTTTTTTTTTATATAAATAAACGATGAAAAGGAAATGAATTTTATTTTTCAAAATCCATCACACTTCTAATTTCATCTTACAATGCCATCTTTCGAGCGCCATCTAGTGTTCGAAAGGCGAAAAGTATATGATGTCGAGACTTCCACCGCTGGTTTACTATAACTTAAACTACTTGAAATATGTATTACACTTTACGGAAGAATAGTTAAATGTAAATTAGTGCCATGCAAATGCGTTTTTATTTCACAATAAAAATAATTATTATTTAGTATCATAACAAAAATATACATATATTTGCTCAAATAATACCCAACTAGCACACAAGCAGCTTTCACCGCCATTATAGAGCTTCTTAGCGATACAATGGCCGTTGAAAAGCCTAAACCAACTCCTCAGCCTGTATAGCAACGTATTCTAATGCCATTATACAGGTAGGCGATACAGTGGCCATACAGTCGTAATCATTTACACTAAAGCAGTTACAATGGTATCTTGTTCCGTCATTCTACAGTTGATGGAGGTATAGTAGCGTTGTGAACACTCCTTTGCCACTAGTAGAGCTATAAATGATTTTTTGGAAGGTATGAGTGTTTGAAAGGCGCTATAGGATGCTACTTAATCACTTTGAGTGGAAAAGGGAGTCTCTATAGATTCTTAAGGTCTATTATAGTGTTTATCACCACTCTTGTAGCGTCATTACCTACAGTAGAGTTAAAAATACTCTGTAGTAGCGCTAAAGGCGCTATATTTGAGGAAATGAACTCTTTCGTAGCGCTAAGCGCGTTATAGTAGTGGTTTTAATTACTTAAGACGATGAGTAATACGTTTATAGCGTTGCTGTAGCGCTTTAAGTGGGACAGGAGCGGTTTCAAATGCTTTGAAAAACGTAAACATTGTCGTCCATTTTGAGTTATCCCTAATAATATGACAATTATATTTAACAATAACAATAACAACGCCCACATTGATATCGAGTTATCATAACTACTTTATGGTTTAGTTTCGATATTATTTATTCATAAATGACTTAAACATCTATTGGGAAGTCTTAATAAGTGGTTTTAATAAAATAAAAAAACTATGTCACCAATATTATAAAAGTATTATAACACTAAAAACGTGTTATCTTGTGGGCGCGTTAAAATCTAAGCGAAAATACATGTATATATTCACAGTAAACTGATACTCGCAATAAATATGTCACAGTAATAATATATTCCAACTTACCTTTTGAGTTTATGTATTTGAAAAACATCTGACAGACAACACCTTGTTTCATTTGCACTGATTTAAAATCAAAACTATTATTTTTTCATAAGTATTTAGTTTTAAGTCACACAATCGCGATCAAATACGACAAGAGCTGCAGTATAGCGCTACAAAACATAATTTTACTCTTGCAGCGTTCGCTACACCTTTTTAAGCGTCATTGTATATCCGTTAGCGTACACAACCACTCTTATAGCGTCATTGTACAAACATTAACGTACATCACCACTCTTGTAGCGTCATTATACGGCGGTTCTAACTCTTATTTCGCTGCTATAGCGCGATTGTAGAGCTGATACCGTTATAAAAAGTGCCTATTTTAGGGTCAGAGTAGCGCTATCAGTTTATACGGCTGCTGTATGGCTTATCTATACAGCTAATGCCGTAATCGACAACCTCTTAACGGCCACTGTAGAGCTTCTTATAGCGCTTGTGTGCTAGTTGGGTAGTATCTGAAAGCGTGTTGCAGGTTTTTCTAGATAACCTTTCCACAGTCAAATTAACGTTATGCATTACTCAATATCTTACCAACCATGCCAATCACCGTTAATGTCTCAAGTGATTCCAAATCCTAGCTGCAGACACCGACGATAGTACTACACAAACATAGTATCACCTTCTAGAACACTGCCTAAGATTTTCTTCAAACCGTCCTAACCACACCATCACTTTAGAAACGATCAAAAAAAATATATTGGACACCAATCACATACATTGCTCTGATCCCAAAGTAAGTAGCCAATGCAGTTGTTTTATGGAAATCAGACACAACGGTGGTACCACAACACCCAGCCCCGAGACAATATAGAAAAAATCGTTTTCTACATTGACCCGACCGGGAATCGAACCCGGAACCTCACGAGATGGCGACGCTTGAAACCTGCGTGCTAGCCACTCAACCACAAGAGGTCGTCTTTAGCCTTAAAGAATTTAATAAACAGTCAGCCACACACTTTTCCTGCCTCAATTAAAACCACAGTTGCGCTCAAAGAGTAAACCTATAGCTCCTTTAACACGACCACAAAGACTACATCCAACAAAAAAATTTGAACCAATAATACGAGGGTCAAACTGAAAGTTCTTAGAAAATCAAAAACTGATTACATTAGCCAGTTATTAGTTTTATTATATCTTTTCAAAATATTGTCCATTGACGTCAATACACCGCTGCATGCGATGGAACCACTGGGAAAAGCACTTTGCCCACTCGTCCTTAGGGGTCTCTTCAATGGCATCGCGATACGCAGCCACCGCTTCTTCAGCATTCATAAACCGCTTTCCTTTAAGTTTTTCTTTAATTTTTGGAAATAAATAAAAATCACAAGGCGCGAGGTCGGGGCTATACGGCGGGTGACCCAGTAATTCAACGTTTGATGTCGCCAAATAGTCGATCGTTCGCTTGGCGGTGTGCGACGAGGCGTTGTCGTGGTGAAGGAGGATCCTACTGCGAGGTCGTTTCTCTCGAACTTTTTCCAAGACAAGTGGCAAACAATTGGTAGTGTACCATTCTGCAGAAACTGTTTTTTGATCCTCTAACACAATTGTTGCGAAATGACCTATCCTTCCAAAGAACGAGGCCACCATTTTTTTTCCCGCACTTCGATCTCTCTTCACTTTAGTTGGCAACTCATCGAAAGGAAACACCCACTGAGCAGATTGTCTTTTGGTTTCAGGATCATAACAGTAAAACCAGCTTTCGTCACCTGTTAGTATGTCGAACACAGCATTTGAGTCACCTCTGTTGAATCTTTCAATCATTTTACGGCACCAATCCACACGATGGAGTTTTTGAGCCTTAGTCAAATTATGAGGTATCCACCGGGCGCAAAGCTTCCTGACCGCTAAATGTTCGTGGAGGATTTTGTGCACTTGACTCATACCGATGCCTAAGCTTGTCCGAATCTGCTGATAGGTCACTCTTTTGTCAGTCTCTATCATACGCCGCACAACACAGATGTTATTTTCAGTCGTCGCCGTAGAAGGCCGTCCCTCACGTACATCATCAGTGAGATTAGTGCGACCACGTTTAAACTCATTAAACCAGTTGTAAACAGTCGCACGAGATGGGGCTTCATCGTGAAAGGCCAATCGTAGTCTATCATAACTTTCTTGTTGACTTAAATGACATCGAAAGTCATAAAAAATCATTGCACGAAAATTTTCTCGTGTTAAATTCATGTTGACGTGACACAGACAATTTTCAATTTGCCGCCAAATCGTAAAACAAATGACAAATGAATGAAATATATACTCAGTAATATTGGCAAAGAGTTCTATTTTCAAATTCTAGAATATTTTTTTTATTATATTGTTTATAAGTGGCCAGTTCTAAGAACTTTCAGTTTGACCCTCGTAGATTTAAGTGTGATGTGAATACACCTGAAAAGGTAAAGATTGGCGAAAATACCGTAAGAGCAAATGTAACTGCTAACATTGTTACCAAAATTCTTATTTACTAATAAATTTCATTTCATTTAAAAAAACCGGCTAAGTGCGAGTCGGACTCGCCCACTGAGGGTTCCGTGCCAACTTAAACTGAATTAGGGATCCACTTACTTCCACTAAGCCAAAATACCACAATATTTTGTTGACAGCAAACATAACTTTGTTTTTCATAGTGTTTGTATGGAGAACAAAGTTATGTTTGCGGTTGTTGAAAATGTACTATATCTCAAAAACTACTCGTCCTATCCCGTTCAAACCAATTTCCGTTGAAAGTTTTTGTAAAGATCTACATTACTCTTTTTTTTTTTAAATTTACACTTGCTTGGTTTAGAAGTTACATAGGGGGGACGCCCATTTTACCACTTTGGAAGCATCTATCTTTTAAACGTTAGACTTTAAAATAAAATGGCTTGAGGAACCTGTATGTCATTTTAATAGACCTATCTATAGACACCCCACACGCATAGGTTTGACTAATAAAAATTCGGTTCTAGTTTCATGTATGGGAGCCCCCCCTTAAATATCATTATTTTTTATTTTTTGTATGAGAATCGTGAAGCGGTTAACAGGATACATCTTCCTACCAAATTTCAACAGTGTGATGCTTATAGTTACAGAATAAAATGGCTGTGACATACGGACAGACGTACAGACAGACAGACGGACTTGACGAAACTATAAGGGTTCCGTTTTTTGCCATTCGGCTACGGAACCCTAAAAAGATACTTGTTGTTCTCAGTGTTAGTTCGTTGATCATCCATAAAGCAATACAAAACCATAAATGAATACCTATATACTCAACTTATACAAATCATACAACTATTAGATTAGACTCATTCCTTACCCATATTCCTGCACCCATTGCAATATTTCTGCATGTCCTGAAGGTATGACTGGGAGAGAATGCTTTTAGCATTAAGTCCATCTTTTGTTACCTTCTCTTTGTGTGCAATAACATTATGAAATAAAAATTAAAATGGTTTTAGGAAAGGAACGTAAATAAATAACATTTATTAATTCCAAATAACACTTTTTATTATAAAACAGTACCTATTTCATATTTTCTACATGTTACAACTGAATAAGATATTCTACGATTGTAGTACATTTGGTTTTATTTTAGCAAGACATACTTGTGCAGTCTTATGGAGACTTTTTTTAAAAAAAATCTTCTAATTTTTTACATGTAACATTGTCTTTGTGGTAACATTATCTCACGTTTTAGTTATTATAAAAAACACTAAAATAAAATCACATATATGCCAATTTAAATTTAGTACCGGTAAAAAGTAAGCAACTTCATTTTATTAATATTTGTACCTTGACACATTTGGTAGAAATAAAATTATGACACGTCTAAAATCATTTTACCAATTTTTATGGCTACCACAAAAAAAATTTGACATATATCTTTGTACAAAATGACAGAACATTTTATGCATTCGTTTGTACAATCAGATTGAGCAAAAGTATTAAAACCTATTAGCTACACCTATAAATATACTAATTTAATTATTATATTATGGATTCCGTTTTGTACAACTGTTTAACCTACTTTTTTGAAGTTGGGTAAAAGTAATTTGTTAGTTTCTACATATTGTCATAATGCACTCACTAAAAATATCTAAAAGTAGACTAAAAATACATTTAAAGCATGCCATTCCGGCCCCAGTGTTATTTTTAATCCACTTTTGTTTTTACTTAATTTATTCGTATTTACATGTATAATATTTTATACAGTATGTCTACAGTAACTCCGAGAAGATTTTCCACATCATGTATAATACCAGGAAATAGAAAAGTATTCTTACTAGCTGATGTAGATAGTATAACCTGAAACAAAAATAAATGTATTATGAATTGCACCAAAAAAAAAACAATCTGAAGCGGGGAATAGAACCACCGCGTCTTGAGCTATTCGGAATCATGCCCACACCACTCGGCTACGCAGACTGGTAAGCCTGTTTGCAAGTCCTAGGTAGTAAGTAGTCTTCAACGCGTGGGCTGTACTGTATGTGTTGTGAGATTACACTCAAAAATTGTAAGGATGAAAAAAATACGTCTATGGTTATTTCAATGGTCCGCAGCTCCTAAAGACAACGATTCTAAAAATATTTATGTAAAGAATAAACCTACAGTCGAATCAACTTATTAATGACGACCCGTCTGGTGTAGTGGTCGAGAAATCGCCTACTACGCAGCGGGTTGCGGGTTCGATCCCCGCACAATACAAACATTTGTGTGCATGAACATGTCTGTTTGTATTGGTCTGAGTGTTTTCTATCTATATCATGTATGTATTTACAAACAAAAAGTATTTAAGTATTATATCCGTTGTCTGGCAGCCATAACACAAGCTTTGAGTAGCTTACTTTGGGACTAGATGGCGATGGGTGGGAATGTCCAAAGGATATTTATTTAAATTAAATCGAGTATGTAAAGATATTTTTTCTGCAATTGTTTTTTTTTATCAATAACGAGGCGAGCTTAATTTGAGACCCACCTAATGGTGTATCCACACTGCCCGGCGGCACGGGCTGACGGTAGGGTTGCCAGATGGCTGGGATTTCCGGGATTGTCGTGTGTAATCCCTATCTTTATGGGAAAAATAGTATTCTAGTCGACAATTAACAGTTTTTGCTTTATGAGGGATGACGGGTCACGATTTCTATGAAGTCGTTTACATGTGGATATATCACCAAATATTTATTGTCCAGCAAAAGATGAGTAGATGGTGGCCGCTCGAGCTGCATCGGCTTTTCGATAGTATCTATAGTCCTTTTCACCTTACAAGAGTTCTGTGACACTTCATCGTTTTCCGAATCACGCATTTAACGTTTTGTAAATTAATAATATTTAAATATATATATATATATATATATATATATATATATATATTATATTGCCCCGTTATTACAAAAATATAAAAATACAACAGTATCGCTTGGTTTAATTTAGTGAAATTTTGAACAAAAACCATTTAATTTATTTACTGCGCAATTCGTGTAATGGAACGGTTTGCTAACAGAGGTGGGACACTCGTAAAGCGGCAGCCATTTTGTAATCGCTTGACAATCGCGTCAGTCAGTAGGCACGAGTGCGTCAGCCTTGTATGAGAGTCGTGTTTTCGTTGTTTCAGCTTTGCATAGTGATTCGATTCTAAGAAAAAAATCGGTCCGATTTTACTATAGGACATCTCTACAACTGTCACAGAACTCTTGTAAGGTGAAAAGGACTATAACAGTTAATTGACATATGCCGCCGGGTGGTGTGGATACACCTTATTGGCGGCCACGCCGCTCATGTCGCAGCGGCTTCTTCCATAGTATCTGGCAGTTAATTGACATATACCGCCGGGCGGTGTGGATACACCATATTGGCGGTCACGCCGCATTTGCCGCATCGGCTTCTTCCATAGTATCTGGCAGTTAATTGACGTATGCCGCGGTGTGGATACAACTTTGTAGGTGCTATGCTGCCGGTCGGTATGGAGCTATGGTATGGAGGCACCTTATAAACTTTTTAAGGAAATTGGACTCAAATTGTGAGTGATGGTTACCTTTTCCACTTAATCCTGGCCTGCGGCAGCGTATCATCGCTCTCCTTGAAGATATATCTCCTGATCCCCGCAAAGTACTCCTCGAAATATTCCCGCCACTGCAGCTCCGCCATGCTGAATGGGAACAGCTGGAAAAATATTTTAATGTAAGTAAAGTGTATCTGGATTATGAAAACCCTAAAAAAAAAAATTCATATGAAAAGGTTTCTTTTATGATTCTTTTCTTTGGCAACATTTTGCCTTACTTCAAAGAGGTCCGGTAGTGATTTCTTAGGTTTGTTAAAATAAGTCGACAAAGTTTGTTATTAAAATGAAATCCTTATCAAATATTTATGGTTGTTAGCTGGGTAGGTACGTTGTCGTTGTCGTTCTAATTAGGAACTTAATTCGGTAGGCCCTTTTCATTAGATGAAATTGATCCAATTATGTTGGAGGTATTAACGGCTAGTTTTAACACTAAACGGTTTTAATGCGATGAGTGATGATGAACTCATTTTGCGCAGGTTTTAATTTTTAATTAAAAAAATAAACTTTTTTAATACCTCAGTGTCTGAAGACGAAAGTCTTTAACCAGTGTGCGTTACCAGTGATGACATACGGATCCGAAACATGGTCTCGGTCTTGGTGTAACGGGCTATTTTAAACCGACTTCAATAAAGGAGGAGGTTATCAATTTGACTGTATGTTTTTTTTTTGTATCTATGTGACCTCATATCTCAGTCGTTTGTCGACCGATTCTAATTTTTTTTGCCTACTAAGAGGGTATACCTTCTAGTTGTTCCCAATTTGGGATCTAATGATGGGATATTGACGTAATCGAGGGAAACCCTCCAATTTTAAAGGCACGTATAGTGACATCATCACTTTGAACATCAAGCATCAACTATTACAGCACCGACTCCAAAATGAAATTGTTTGCCTAAAATGGGTTCCTCTCCTTCCAATAGTCAAGAGTTTATTTAAGACTTTTTAGTGCATGTTAGTTTTGAAGTCGGTTTTTACTTTTTTATTCAAAGTTAATTAAGAAACTCAAAGTCATATAACGAGCGTAGGAGAGGACTTAGCTCGGTGTTTCTCTACGATATACGTAGAATAACTAAAGTAACAGACATAGCCCTGAGAATCAGCAAGCTCAAGTGGCAATGGGCAGGGCACAGCGCGAAGAACTGATGGCCGTTGGGGCAGGAAAGTTCTATATTTGAGATACTTCGAGCAATGACGCGGCGTAGGACGTCCACCGACAAAATGAACAGACCTTGTAAAGATCGCAGGACCAAACTGGATACAGACCGCTTTTAATCGGTCGCTGTAGAAAACCGTGGCGGAGGCCTATGTTCAGCAGTGGACGTCCTTTAGCTGATAATAAACTCTAGATGTACAAACAACAGCACGTCAAGGTAAACACTGCGGTATCTTATGCTGTTGTTATAAGGACTAGTTTACAACAAAAGTGGGTAACTTGATGTGCTGGCGACTGTGAGTATCATACCTGTTTATCTTCATCGGTGGTCCGCGCCCATAACTCCTGCGTCTTCTTGTTACAAAACTCGATGTCTCGCGTGCAGAAGTAAGACAGCACTGACGAGAACTTGTGGATCTTTTTGTAAACTTTCAGCATTCTGGAATGGAAAAATATTAATACAGTGTCTGCTTCATAACGAGTTTTCTAGCTAACTTTATTGGTGTAAGTTTTAATAACTGACCGAGGTGAAAAATATCAAATATTATAACTTTTATTTTACATAATTTCATTTAGCACTGCCGATAACCGCAACTATTACAATTCCAACACCTATAGGTTGGTTGGAAGAGATCTCTTTTAGGGATACGCCCACCTTTGTTCACATTGTGACTCTTGTATTTTCTATACAACTTTTAAGTGCAATAAAGAATATATAAAAAAGAATTTAGACAGCATCGAAGTAACTATCATTGACGACCTCCGTGGTGTGGTGGCTAAGCACGCTGGGTTTCAAGGCGTCGCCGCTCCGAGGTCCCGGGTTCGATTCCCGGTCGGGTCAATGTAGAAATCATAATTTTCTATATTGTCTCAGGTCTGGGTGTTGTAGTACCACAGTTGTGTCGTGTTATGAGATGATAGTCTATAGTTATCGTCTTGTCTATAGTCTTGTCCTAAGATGTCGAAACATATTAATTTGTCTTTTAATAAATTAATTTAATATAAAGTACATGTCGGATTTCTATAACACAAGTGCATTAACTTTGGGATCAGAGCAATGTATGTAATTGGTGTCCAATATTTATTTATTTTATTTAAGCGCTTAAAAATGCTATTTTAAAGTTTAGAATTTCGACAACATAATAAATAAATATGTGCCAGACAGCACACCAATTGTCTGGTTTCGTGGTAAGGAATATTCTCCCTTGTGTTACGAATACCAGACAACGATCATGACGGGGGCGTCTCCCATAAATACTTGAATACATTTTAAACATCCATGACTCAGGTACAAATGTTCGTGCTCATCACACAAATATGCTCACCTTGCGGGATTCGAACCCGCGACGGCCGGCGTAATTGTCAGGAGCTCTAACCAATACACCAAACGCGTCGTCTTTGTGGTCATAGTGTGTATAGTCAATTGCCAGTAGGTACACTCAGCATTCACTGCACTTATTTGTAATGGTATACCTAGTACTATTATACTTTACCTAGTACGCCCCCCCCCCCCCCCTTAACTTCTAAACTAAGCGAGAGTAAAATTTGAAAAATATATATATATATATATATATAATGTAGATCTTAACAAATACTTTCAAGGGAAATTGGTTTGGACGGGATCGAACTATAGTAGTTTTTAAATATAGCACATTTTAAAAACGCAAACATAACTTTGTTTTTATACAAACCCTTTGAAAAACAAAGTTATATTTGCTGTAAACAAAATATTGTGATATTTTAGCTTAGTGGAAGTAAGTTGATCTCTAGTTCAGTTAAAGTTGGCACGGAACCCTCAGTGGTCGAGTCCGACTCGCACTTAGCCGGTTTTAGTAATTTGCTTACTCACTTTGGTTTCTTTCCCAAACACACGGCCAGTCCGTCCACCAAGGCGGCCGGTATTAAATGCAGGAAGAAGATGTAGATTTGGTTCATCAGACGCGATTTAGTCAGCCTTAGCGATATGTACCTGAAATTAAGTTTAAGTCATCAAATTAACACCATAACTACTTTATTTACCTTTACAGAGTTGCCAAAACAAAGACGTCTATTTTTTTTGTGAAATTAGCCTTACAGCCAGGGCTGTCCAAATATAACCTATGTGTGTTAGCCGAATTTTCGTAGGTACTTAGATTTCGAGAGATTTTTTTTTCGCAAATTTTAAGAAATCTCAAACAAGTAATTCATATTTGCAGTATGATCCTTATAAAATACATTTACTTAGATAAAATTGCGATCTATTTAAAACTAAGACTGATAAAAGGTAAAAAAATGGAAAAAAGAAGCGTCGAATACTACAAAAAAAAAACTTTTATAAATATGGTATATTTTAATAGCCCTAGATGTAAGGCTTCCAAAAAAATTTTTTGGACATCACTGTTTTTGCCACCCTGTGTAATTTGGTCAATAGAACCCGATTACGAGCTCAAAAGCTCATGGAACGCTGAGGTCGAAAGTTGGATAGGTGACCACTATAGAACTTTATTAAAATCGACCCTCTGACTGACGGGCAATATTCACCAAAGCCTTTCTGTAAAAACTTAAGGACACTGGTTTCTTATCTTTTCACGCTTTCCCTCTCCTAAAATCTCTCACAATTTTAGACCGAATATGGTTTAAATTTTAATTTCTTTTTATTTTATTTATTAAGAAAACTAACAGCTTAAATATAAGTTGTATAAAGTAGTTAGTTCATATAGAAAGTTAACTTAATAACAGGTTTTCCTGTATTTGCAATTAGTTTAGTACATTTCCTCAAAGTTCTGGACGGTTATTCTCGCTTCATTCGAACTTTTTTCGTGTGGTAATTCGATTGTGAGTTTAAATACCGCCGGGACGATCGAGTATCGAAATGCTTAGAAATCGCGACCTTGAGAAATCAATAACATTTTTTTCTTCGACAAAGAAAATTCTACGTGTGAACTTATTTGGTACACGAATTGCACAAGAATCTGCCCCCTGTTTCTCCCTTTTTCACATCTCTCTTTCTCTCTCTCTCTGTTTCCTTTAAAACTTACCACACAGCATTAGAAAGAGGGTAGTCATTCACCCGCTCCATATTAAACGCCATGAAGTCAGCCCACGTAATCCTGTTCTCAGCTGAGCTTACGTAGTTGTAAATTGGTGGCTCGATCGGGGGATCACTGGGAAACATAATTATACTAATAAAATAACAACCTTAAAAATTGCATCAAATCGGACGCCGAAATATCAAAGCATCGCACTGCCTGCACAGCAATATAACAGCTTTTTCTGAACAGCAAAAAACCGTCAGCGACGAAAATAATTTCGAGTTTACCAAACCCGGTCCTGCAAGTGAGCGTAATCCTACTAAGAACGTTCTTGCTGAGTATCTAAAGCTTGTGGGATGGTGCCTATGTAATAAAAGCTTTAGTCAAAAAATCAATACCCCAATCTCTTAGACATTAGAGGTTTCGCTTCATTCGGGTTGAATCTGACTCACACAGGTTGAAACACACCTTTCTAATGCTTTTATTTACATTTTTATATGTTAAATACTTTTAATTGATCTTATAATCATTTAGCTTGCTAAAAAATAACGTCAAGTATCGAAAAGGTATATCGGGTCATCAATACGTACACACACAAGGAATGCCTATAGGTCTCAGGTTGGAAATAGGCCCATCCTATCCGTGTGTTTTCACACGGTGCCTCTTCATTTTATAAGGGTCACAAGGATCACAAGTTTTAATGATAACGGCTAATACCAATGATGTTCAGAAGGACAGACAGGTTATACACTAACATTAAATTATTTTAAAGTGGCGCAAGGATTGCCCTATACGAACGTATGTTGTTGTTGTAAGTTGTGTATTACGACATTTAGTGCTAAGAGACACAAATGATGGGGCATACCTGTTAATAGAAAGAGATAAATATTTAACATTCGTTACTTAATGATTGCTACTGAACGTCACATCTCGCTCTTTAGCCTAATGTCAGCCATTGCCAAATTATGGTTAAGACTAAATACATGTTTTATGTTCATTTTAATACTTGTAAATTAATAAGTATACTTTTTAATGACACGTTTTTCTTGTCTTTAATAGTTGCAGTGTAATTGGTACAACTCATAACACACACAGGAAGGCATTTTTGCCAGAAAACGAGAAATAATTGACGGCGCTATAGGGATGTATAGCCATAATGAGATAGTGTGCCCGACTGAATGCACTCCGGGCAATTACCTGCCTTTCGTCTGGTTATTTTAAAGCGTGTACAACATATCTATAATTTAGAAACATCTCAGGCTATCACTAACCTCTGTTTATAAGCAGCAGTGACGTTTGCAGCAGCTACCATCAGGCAGTTGACAGCCATATCAACCGGCACCACATCAGCCGTGGTTGTGCTATCGCACTGAATCGTTCGGAGGATGCCTGTTGCTGAAATACAAAAATACCAGTATGAACAAAAAAGAAAAATAATAATTGGTTTTTACGTTTAGCACTTATAAAGGGTGTACCAATAATGGGCCCGCCAGCGGGTTGTTGATGATGAGGGATACCAACACTATCCTGTACGGAACACTGTATGTTTTGGAGTTTTACCGATTCAATGTGTATGTGTATGAGTAATGTTTGAGAAGGTATGTTGTCCACGGATTTCTCAAAAACAAAAAGCCATAGAGAGACGACGATTGTTTTATTTAATCAATTTGGTATATTTTAACTTAGGCCACAATGAAAGTTTTATCAAAATCAGTACAGGAGTTTTTTAAATATGGATAATAACTAAAAATCATGAAATAAATATAGCATCTTAATCAGTTTCTTGAAGGCAGTTAATTTTTTAAATTATAAAGCCATTAAGTTATTGAAACAAACACCTGAATACTACTGAAATGTGCTAATAAATGTTATTTCTTAACGATTCTTCTCTAAAACTTTAACTTTTCCTGAACTATTTCAGTGACAAACGAGTATACATCTTAACATTCATGTCCGATTCGCTTTGAGAGAAAACTTTACAAAAAAATGTATTTACCTACCCTCAATTGTTTAAGTTTGTGTACCTACAAATAAAACAGTTGTGTTTCTTACCACAGCCCACCGCAATACCATTTGGTCCGTACATGTTGTCCAACCAACATTTGACTGGTTCTTTTGCCGTAGATATAACTGAAACACAATATCTTATTATCAGCTAAGTAACACCTACTTTAATTAGTTGTATTGTAGCATTCTTAAAAGAAACAGACTAAGAGCTCTTTCACATGTAGGCGACTTAAGCAGCATAAGGGATTTCGTACACAAATGCAGCAGCGCTGCTATTTTTGGAGATCCGCTGCTGCCGTTCTGCTGTCGCTCTTTTTTTTAAAGTATTGGACACCAATCACATTCATTGCTCTGATCCCAAAGCAAGTAGCTAATGCACTTGAGTGCATTATAATATATGGAAATCAGACACAACGGTGGTACCACAACAGCCAGACCCGAGACAATATAGAAAATTTTTATTTCTACATCGACCCGACCGGGAATCGAACCCGGGACCTCACAGCGGCGACGCCTTGTAACCAGCGTGCTTAGCCACTACACCACGGAGGTCGTCAAATGTGAAGGCGCACTAAGAAATATTTTTCCTCCTGGGT
Source organism: Pyrausta purpuralis (assembly GCA_963924145.1). Taxonomy (NCBI): domain Eukaryota; kingdom Metazoa; phylum Arthropoda; class Insecta; order Lepidoptera; family Crambidae; genus Pyrausta; species Pyrausta purpuralis. Next base: position 12,017,475 of record OZ001669.1, on the reverse strand, counting down.
GACCTCATTTCTGACAACCTGTATGTCAAAGAAACTGAATGCTGGAAAGCAACGTTTTGTATGTGTTTTTAAGCAAGTTTTTTTTTGTGTGTTTTAAACCATTGATTTTATCTAGCAGTTGTCTAATGAAGGTAAACCTAGTAACACTCAGTATGACACAAACTCAAATATGGGTGACAAAAGCTTACCAATGGCTGGTCTAAATATTCCTATTGGTATTCCATTTGCGTTGATTCTTAATTCCTTTTCCGCTAGTGCTTTGGTGAAAGTGTAGGTGTTAGGCCACTCGCCTAGTACCCTGAAACAGATACATTAAGAGAATTGTAAGTAAGATATGAGATGACAAAGACAATTTAAGGATACCGTTAATGTTAAGTGGTTTTTAGCTTCATCAATACTGTAAACCTTACGCAATTGCATTTGCTTTAACAGGGAAGAATCAATGTCGAAATTATTTCGTACTATTCTCATGTAACTGGCTTGACTTCTTTTTTATAAACTCTTCAAGCCAATACCGATTACACAAAAAAAAAGCTGTTGGAGTATCATAATACCTTCTCAGCATTTGCAACGGTTGGCTAGAGCTTGCTGAGAGTCAAACATCACTATATTGATCTCATTATCAGTTTTTCTACAGGTTTAAGACAGTTGCAGATAACATTATTAAAGAATCAGTCTCACATAAGTTGAACCGCTCTTGAATAAGTTGAACTGTTCAACGACGTATTAAAATTAGTACATATTGTCTATCATATCATTACATAGTGACTAACTGCCTGGGTGGCGCAGCGGTAAGAGGGTCGCACTTTAAAGCGACGGTTGCGCCAGAGATCCCGGTTCGATTCCCGGGTCGGGCCAAAAACATGTACCTGGGTTTTTCTATATAGAAATTCTTAGGACAGCCCGGAGTTTGGAAGTTGGCGGTGTTTCATCCCCGTGCCTCGGAAAGCACGTAAAGCCGTTGGTCCTGCGCCTGATCTCTCTCCGGTCATGTCAGATTTCTGTCCCATCGGGCTATGAGAGTGAAAGGAATAGAGAGTGCACCTGTGTTTGCGCACACACTTGTGCACTATAATATGTCCCGCGCAGTCGGTTAGTTGTGACTGGCCACCGTAGTCGATTTCGGCTACTTTAGCTATTGCCTGGTTTTAAACCGTCGCAGTTCGCTTCACACAGGTAGAAACAGTTTTAATCAGGTAGAACCTTTGCAGATGTGAGAAACGTACTTACTTAGACAATATACCATTAATCTCAGCATCAGTCAGCTTGTCGATAGCCTGGTGCAAAGTCTCACAGTCTGCGTCACACGGGTAGAAACGTTCTTCTATGTGTCCTAGGTGAGAGTTGGAGTACGCTGTTGATATGTGCATAAGAACCTGGGAAAATATTGCATTAATAAATAAATATTTGACAGCATCACATACATTGCTCCGATCCCAAGCTAAGTAGCTAAAGCACTTGTGTTGTGGAAATTGGAAACAACGGTGGTACCCCAACACCCAGACCCGAGACAATATAGAAAATATCGTTTACATTACATTTCCCCGACCGGGAATCGAACCCGGAACGCCACGAGATGGCGACGCTAGAAACTAGCGTGCTAGCCACTCGACCACGGAGGTCGTCAATTGCATCAACGTGCATTATTTATAATAAATGAACAAATAAATTTTATTTCGATAAATAGTACAATCAATAGTATTTTAGCACTTGGAGACTCCTTTTAAGCTTATAAAACTTGTGCCAGGAGGCTCCACTCTTCCGTAGCTTTAACAATTTCTAAAATTCTTAGTATCTATATTCTACACTATAGAAACAACATTAATTACTATTTCTTAAAAATAGGTATAATTAAAAATAGCTTATGTGTGTTTGTTTGGGTGGGTAAGGTAAGTGTGTAAGCATGTGTATGCTCGTATGTGTATGTGTTTTTGTGTTATGTGCGTATGTGTGTTATTCTAACAACCCTTTTTTTGGTGCTAGTAACTATATTTTTTTCTCTTTCAATACAAGTAAAAGGACGTATAAAGTATCAAAATAAGCCACACCATTTATTTGGCTGACTTTGACTAATATCTAAAAAGACTTCAATGTCTGGGAGGCTGAGTGGTTAAGCCATAATTTCGGATAGCTAAGGACGCAGTGGATCGATTTCTAGTCTCATACAACTTACGAGTACAGTTTATAAATAGGCGCAACTCAGTTTATAGATCTAATTCTCATATGCGTTTCAGACTAAAAAGGATAAGTGATTAGTGCTTTTTATGACGACACGTTTGGTGTAGTGGTAAGCGCTCCTGCCTACTACGCCAGGGGTCGCGGGATCGAATCCCGCAAGGGCAAATGTTTAAGTATACCTAAGTCATGGTATAAGTAAATGACGCAAAGACGTCATAATCGTTGTCAGGTTAAAACAGAAGAGAAACCAAGACAATTACTAATTAGTATAGACCATAAAATTAATATTCCTATCGGAATAGAAGGACAAGTAAAAGCTGTCAAACGAAACCGATTTTAAGATGTCAGTAACTAACTTAAGTAAGTAAAATTTGAAGCTTTAAATGAGATAACCTTTCGATCAGGTGATTTATAACAATGTTCCTAAGTTAAATATAGTAGTTTACTGCATGATAAACAGTCGACACAAAATATTGAACATGAAGCTCTAGTGTAAAACTAAATATTATTTCATTATACAAAATATTCATCGATATACATTTCCTGTGATATTCTGTCTTTATTTTTTACGTACATTAACGTTTGTAGAATAGAATAATCAAACTGCGTACTTAAAATTTGAAGCGCATTGGTAAATATAAGTCGTATATTAAGAGGCTTCGATTTGGACTAATCTACCTGTTAAATGATTATTTGTTGGGGTTATGCCGCTGTAATGCATAACAATCAATCACCGATCAAGTCACAATGTTTCAGACGCATTATTTCTCCAAAATATACACAATTTCACTTTCAAATATAAAAAATCAAATGCACGTAATTTTCAGCGAGCTTCTGCAGGGCGGTCAACTGTTTGACATCTCCCAAAAATGGTTCTGCTACCCATCTCTTTTTATCACACAGTTTGCTGCTAGTGACATCTCGCTTTTGTCGTTCTATTCCAAAGGGATAATAATTTTATGGTATAGACATAGCTACAAGTAACATACTTAACTGCAAAATTTAGCTGGCTACACTAACTGACACACAAGCTTACCCCCAGCGAATGTACAATATCTTAGTATTATAAGTTTGCCTAAATTACATGTAAACTTGAATTGCATATTTTTTTCTATGTATATGCCTTTACCTAAAATACTTATCGTTGTTTCTATATTCTCTTATAAGACTTTACTGTACTTATACTAGTTTAGGTACAATACATTAAATGTACTACTGTTATTATAACGGATCTTTTGAATTTAGAAGTGGAGACCTGGTGTCTTGTATTTCAGATTGTCTAAATCCATAGCAAGCACCAGTCTTCACAAAAGTTTATCTGTCACACCATTCATATAACCTAACTGTACAAATTATGTAAAACTTTTTGTGAAGAAATAAATACTTCACTTTATTTATTTAAAAAGACAATTGGCGTGTATCTGACTTAACAAACTAAAATGATTGTACTCACATCCAACCCTTTCATATCTCTCGCCAGCCTTAGCAGGTGCAGCGGAGCCCTAACGTTGGTATTAAGGGCTGCTCGAAGGTGCTCGTCAAACTTCACCGTAGCTGCTGAGTGGAAGATTATGTTCACCTGAAACCATTATATACAAAACGAGTTAAACTCCGTTTTTCTTGGCTGGTCCCATGATGTAAACAAACTGTGCATAACTTTTAAAACAATTTAAGTGAATAAAATTAATAAACTATTTGATTTGACGACCTCCGTGTTCGAGTGGCTAGCGCACTAGTTTCAAGCGTCGCCATCTCGTGAGGTTCCGGGTTCGATTCCCGGTCGGGTCAATGTAGAAAACGATCTTTTCTGTATTGGCTCGGGTCTGGGTGTTGTGGTACCACCGTTGTGTCTGATTTCCAAAACACAAGTGCATTGGCTACTTACTTTGGGATCAGAGCAATGTATCTACCTAAGTGATTGGTGTCTAATATATTATTATATATTTACTAAGATCTCAGTATAAAACGATGAATTACCTATGTTAGTTGTGAGTTTTGTGTTTATCTCGTTTAAAAATTAATAATTTCATTAAAAAGGAATAATAATAATATCCTTTGGACATTCCCCCACATCGCCATCTAGCCCCAAAGTAAGCTACTCAAAGCTTGTGTTATGGGTGCCAGACAACGAATGTCACGATTGTTTAAAATATCTGACTTTCAAACAAAAACAGACTGTATAGTCCGGCCGCTTAGACGTATCGAATGCGGAAGTTTTTACCGAAAAACTACTGAATGGATTTTGATAAAACTTTACGATAATATAGCTCATACATCGGAATAGTACCTAAGTTATAATTAATGATGATATTTTTTGAGATCCGACATTTACGCGGGTGAAGCCGGGGAGAGCTGCTAGCTAGTGTAGATATAAATGTTAAGTAGCAGAACAATACATTTGACAAGACATTTGTTGGTTTCTAGCCCAAAGGATTAGCATGCTATCCAACGCGGCAACGCAGCCAGCAGTATAACCTCCTTGCCGCAGAGAAATGGTTTCGTTTTTGAATCGGTAGATTTTAAGTTATTTTTCTATGTTGCATGTCATGTTCGACTACGGTGGCCAGTCACAACGACTGACCGATACTCGTTCTCGGCCAAGTAACAAATGAATATCGCGGTAGATATCATCTAAGCAACAGAAGAGATCTTTAACAATCTCAAATATATGATACTTACTAAACGAGTAGTTATGAGACAAAATGAGGCAAAATACTCGTTTAACGAAAAAAGACAATATACAAAATTAAAAACAAAATAGAATTATAATGTCGTGACCCAAAGCTCTCTGCACTTTCTGGTAATAGCCTATTCCTTTTTTCTTTGTAAACGTTACCAGCCTCCGAAAGTAATCATGCTATGGGTGGTGCTTGCAGGTTCACATAGTAGCACTCGTGCTAAACGTGCCAGTTCTGGGCCCCTATTTTGGAATCACTCGCGTCAAGATGGCGAGTGAAAATCATTCATTAAAGTCGATTTTTCTAATGAAAATCAGTTGAAATCCACATGGGAGGGAATTGCAAAAATAAATCTTAATTTTGTAAGAACTTACATCAATAATTCGCGTGATTATCGCAGATTTTTAATTAGTTTTCAAACAATTATCACACGCCATATTAAAGCGAGTGTTTCAAAAATAGAGGCCCTGGAGCTCTATTTTTGAATCACTCGCTTCAAGATGGCGAGTGATTTCGTTCGAAGATGAATAAAAAGTCATAGAAAAAAACTCGTTGTCGAACGAAAATCACTCTCCATTTCGAAGCGAGTGATTCAAAAATAGGGCCCCTAGCACTTTTACGTTTGGTGGTACTTATATATGTTTGGTGTCCTGCCCACCACTCGAAAGGACTCTTGTCTTTTGTCAGCTCATTCTAAATTAATGGGGCTTTTAGTATTATCGCGTTCTGGTGCCTTAATGAAAGCTAATTCTGCGCGAACCTGTTTGTACCTACTTGTTTACACACCCGAACCAGGAATTTGGTTTTAAACCGAGTTACTCGGCCGAGTACTCGGTTGGTAAAAAAAATAACCGAGTAAAACTCGGTACTCGTTACTCGGCAAAAGTGCTAGGCGGCGCAAATCAATTAAAATGAAAAATAAATCTATAAAATAATTAGAATTCATTCCCTGACCGCAACCAGTGTGTCAAAATCTTATAGTTATTATTATAATTACATAAAAGTCGTAGTAAGTGATCATAGCAAACGATTAAGGTTTATACAATTGAAAATCCCTCCGTCATTTTTTTTAAACCTTTTTTGACGGGTTATATTTTAAATATCGAACCTATTGTTTTTAAATAAAATAGTTTTGCCTTATCGTAGTCAAATGTCCCGCCTGCATTCTTGTTTAATAGTTGGGTGTAAACATTTATGTTATCTAGTGAAATTTTATTATTACCGTAACATCATGGTGTAGAACTGCATATCTAGTGCAGAACAAGAACATGTTCAAAGTGTTTTAAGTGGGTTTTTAGTTCAGGACTAGTAACAAAACTAATAACAATCAGATATGAAGACGATTCGTTATAAACACTTCGCAAACAATTTATTTGTGTTTACGGGATAGACTGTAGGACTTAGGAACGAAACGTCAAAAATTCCGAATAGGACCTATCGGAGCCCCAATTCTTATGCAGTTCATCAATCGAATTTACTATTTCAAAGAAATACAGTTTTTGATTTCTCAGAATCACGAGTTTGCAATCGACCTTACTCGATGCGGTAGTTTCTATACGCGTGGATAAATTACTTTTATTTTTCCGTAGACGGATAAAATCGTTTACCACTCGGAAAAAGTTTGATCGTCGTGAGAATCGGGGCCTTGAATCGTAACAAAAAAGTAAGTTTTCCAATATCCGGAAAGGGGAAATAAGGTCCGACAAAAACAATAAAGCTATAATTATACGTCCATGTCGAGCTTAATACGCAAGACGGTATTAAAGCCTCATTAAGACGAGAAAATATAAAAATATCGAAGTTTCTTTTCAAGGGAAGCCTTTGTCTTGGTGCCATAAAAAGGTTGGTTTTATTTGTGTTTGCTTTCGCGATACAGAGTGTTTATTTTTGGTGGGCTGCCTGACCTTACACACTTCCACCACAGGAATGAGTGTCAAGGTCATTTAAAAATATCCTTTAGTATGACAGTTTAAAAATGAACAAATATGGATAAACCAGCTGCTCTTTAGAACCTAGATACCAAGCAGTTGCCTCAGTCCATCTACGTTACTTTTGGTTTGCATGCATCATGTCTGAGTACTCATCATCATCATCATTATCAGCTAAAGGACTGCCGTTTTCCACAGCCACCAATACCAAGCGGTCTGCATCTAGTTTGATCCTGCGATTTTTTCAAATTCCTCTGTCCAACTTTTTGGTGGACGTCCGACGCTCAGGCCATCAGTTCTTCGTTCTATGTGCCCTGCCCATTGTCACTTGAGCTTGTTGATTCTCAGTCTGAGTACTGACTGACAATAAACAATTATTAACCCGTGATTAAGTGTCTATTTTAATCTTCCTGAGGGATATTTAGGTACAAAGCTTTGAAGAACGCATATTTTATCTGTGCCTATAATTATCTTAATAGAAATAATAATACTGTCCTACCGATTTTCGGTAATACCAGCCCCTTCCCCGACAGATAGGCCAGGTACGCAGGAGATTATAGTGCCCAGATGTAGACGCAATACACAAGTGTACTCTCCTTTCTTTTCACTCTCATTAATTCGGAGAGGCGGCAGTGCGACATGGCCGATGAGAGATCTGGGCCCTTATTTTTGAATCACTCGCTTCAAGATGGCGAGTGATTTTCGTTCGAAGATGAATTAAAAGTCATAGAAAATCACTCGCCATTTCAAAGCGAGTGATTAAAAAATAGGGCCCCAGGGCCCCTATTTTTGAATCACTCGCGTCAAGATGGCGTGTGAAATTCATTGATTAATGTCCGATTTCCCATTGAAAATTAGTATAATTCCACGCGGAAGTGATAAGAAGAAACATAACTGAATTTTGTGGGTTACTACGTCTATATTTTGGGTGATTTTCATTGATTTTTGTTTGGTTTTCTAACGCAATTCACATAAGCGAGTGATTCAAAAATAGAGCTCCAGGGCCCTATTTTTGAATCACTCGCATCAAGATGGCGTGTGATAATAATCGAATAATGCCCGATTTTCCAATGAAAATTAAAATAATTTCCCAAGGGACTGATTTAAAAAAGATTAATGAATTTCGTGAGTACTGACGTCTATATTTTGCGTGATTTCCATAGACATTTAATTCGTTTTAGAACAAGAATCACACGCCATATTCAAGCGAGTGATTCAAAAATAGGTCTCCAGGCGCAGGTCCAACGGCTATAAGTGCTTTCCGAGGTACGGGGGTGTCAATACCACCAATTTTCAGATTCCAAGTTGTTTCCGAGTATTTTCTAGACACAAAACCCAGAAGCCAATTTCGGACCGACCCAGGATTCGAATCCTCTTTGCTGATCAGAGAACTAAGAGAACTAATCGCTATACCAACGAGATGATTTATCAATGAATATTTTACTCCCTTTTGGTGTATGATGTGTGAGTCTTTCTCTCTGTCCGATTGCGCGTTTATGTGTGATGATGTGTTAATTATCTCTCACTCTCACTCTCTATCTTGCGTGTGTTCCGTTTTAGGGTTCCGTAGCCGAATGGCAAAAAAACGGAACCCTTATAGTTTCGTCAAGTCCGTCTGTCTGTCTGTCTGTCTGTCTGTCCGTCCGTATGTCACAGCCACTTTATTCTGTACCTATAAGCATCACACTGTTGAAATTTGGTAGGAAGGTGTATCCTGTTAAACGCTTTAAGATTCTTGTACAAAAAATAAAAAATAATGATATTTAAGGTGAAAGGTACATGAAACATAAACCAACATTTTTTACTCAAACCTATGCGTGTAAGGTATCTATGGATAGGTCTTTTAAAATAACATTAAAGTTCCTAAAACTATTTTCTTTTAAAGTCTAACGTTTGAGAGATACACGCTTCCAAAGTGGTAAAATGGACGTCCCCCCATCTAACTTCTAAACTATGCGAGTGTAAATTTTGAAAAAAATACGTAATTTATATCTTAACAAATACTTTCAACGAAAATTGGTTAAAACAAGATCTAACTAGTTGTTTTTGAGATATAGCTTATTTTCCACAACCGCAATCATAACTTTGTTCTTCATACGTACACTATGAAAAACAAAGTTATATTTGCAGTCAACAAAATATTGTGGTATTTTAGCTAAGTGAATTCCTTAAATCAGTTAAAGTTGGCACGGAACCCTCAGTGCACGAGTCCGACTCGCACTTGGCTGGTTTTTTATTTAATATTTCTTTGTAATGAATGTATGTGAGTATGAGGGATGATCTCTTTCCGGTCGTGTCAGATTGCTGTCCCATCGGACTATGAGAGTGAAAGGAATACAGTGCCGTTACCATGAGTTTGCCACGGTTGTGTTCGCTACTGACGACGTAAAAAATGTCTATGGAACATTGCACAGCGCCTCTAGCGGTTACATACAGAACTAAAATTTTCCATACAAAAAGTTACGTCGTCGCTAGCAAGTAAAACCTTCGTCGCTAGCGAGTAAGTAAACTCATGGTAACGGTACAGAGTGCACTTGTGTTTGCGCACACACTTGTGCACTATAATATGTCCCGCGCAGTCGGAAAGTCGTTGTGACTGGCTTAGTTGAAATCGGCTAGGCTAGGGGGACTATTATGTGAGTGTGTCTGTTTGTTTTTTACCTTCTCAGTAAGCGTCTGTCTGTCCGAGAGCGTGAGTCCTAATCCAGCAACTTCGCAGTCAGCCGGCATCACGACAATTTTGTGACGGAACTTAGGTACTTCTTCTTTGAGACGGTCGAATACCTGGAAAGATAAATAAAATATTGAATGAATAAGTTTAAAAGTCATTACTATCATTACATAAAATCCGTTTTTCTCGTGACATTCCTTATTAACGAAATGATTAATTTAAAAATAAGATAAACACGAACTTACAACTTGCATATGAAATTCACCGTTCAATACTGAGGTATTTTAAAATCAATTAGTTAAATAATTTTATTCAGTGATTTTATTTTAAAAGTTACGAAAATATTTATTACATTACAGGACTAGCAAAGAAAATAGACTTTAAACAATCTTGACAATCGTTATAATGGAACGCCAATGTAACGAAATTAATCATTTTAAATAAGATAAACACAAAATTTTAAATCATAGTCAATTTATCGTTGAACTTAAATATTTTTAATTAAATAGAAAAGTAGTTTTATTCGCTGATATAAGATTAGTTTAAGAGTTATGTAATTATTGTTTACAATAATAGATTTTAAGAGAAAATTGTTTTAGGAACCTCGATGTCATTTTAAAAGACCTATCCATAGTCACCCTACATGCATAGGTTTGAGAAAAAAAAGGCTTAGTTTTTTGTACGAGAACCGTAAAGCGAATAACAGGATACATCTACCTACTAAGTTTCACCTGTGAAACACTAATAGTTTTACAATAAAGTGGCTGTGACATTCGGACGAACAGACAGACTGACAGCTACACCATTCGGCTATGGAACCCTAAAAATCAGGTTAACGCGGTATTGAATCCGCATATTTTACACAGGCAGCGGGAATTCGCCTTAACCACTCAACCACCCAGACTTTACTTTGACTTTACCAGAGGTTACTCTTTACCTTTGTTCAAGTCCAAGTAAGAAAACCACAAAGTGCTGAATCACAGACAAATATTAACTTAAGAATAATGTTTTCTTTTGGACTGTGCATTTCCTTACAAATGATGTAATAGTTAACAAGTCTGGTCGCAAACATCCAGTTAATATTTATATGCAACTAGCGGTCCTCCGCGACTTCGTCCGCGCGTTTTGAGTTTGCTCCCTCCCTTCCCGTCGCAGCCTGATGTTTTATATCCTAAAGCCTTTCTCAATAAATAAGCTATCTAACACAGAAATATTTTTTCAAATCGGTTCAGCAGTTCCTGAGATTAGCGCGTTCAAACAAACAAACAAACAAACAAACAAACTCTTCAGCTTTATAATATTAGTATAGATTGCATATAAGTAAATATCTGATTCCATTTTTGAATGACTCGCAAAAACATTCCAAGTGATATCCGTTCGAAAATTAATTTAAGTATAACTAAGATCACGCTTAACGTAGACAAAAGTAGTTATTTTTTTTAAAATCACTACACATTCCATTACCAAAAAAAACACACGGCAAGATTTTGTTAGTACTCGCGTCTGTATTTTGTCGACTTTTATTTAATTTTGTAACGAAAATCACTCGAAATATTGCAAGTGAGTAGAAAATATGGAATGGGAATGGTCCACGAAGCAATCCTGAAGTACTGTGCTATGTCACCAAATCATACTTAAGTTGAAATAAATAATCTGTTTAGTTATGGGGTTGTGTTGTATTAGATATTACTGAGGTATGCACAGGATGACTCAAACAGTGATGTCCATTTTTTTTAAATCCTTACATATAGGGCTTTCCAAATATACCCTATGTATGTTAGCCGAATTATTACTTATTTCGCAAATTTTGAGATTTTTTTTCGGCAATGAGAAGCAATTACAAGCTAGCTAAAACTTAGAATAACAAAAGATGAAAAAAAAAGCCTCAAAAACTACACAAATGTGGCCATCATAAATATGGTATACTTGGATAGTCCTGAATACAAAAAATACAAATAAAAATTTTGGACGTCACTGTTTCGGCCACCCTATATATCAGGCATATTTTAACCTAGACGTACTCGAACATTATTTTAGACATAAAGAATGTAAATAAAATTAATTCCTCTCAATACTCACCGGGTCTTCGAATATCTCCTCTATCCGCGTGTAAATGTCCTTCCCGCGTTTTTGTCGGACCAGTAAGTATAGGTTTTCTACGCCAGGACAACACCGCAGTAGTTTTTCTACCAGTATCTTGCCTAAGAAACCTGAAAGAGAAACAAAAATCGTTAGTAAAGGAAAGGTTTCAGTCGCGCCACGGCCGTAATGATATAAAAGAAAGGCTTAAGGATATAAAACATGACGCTGCGACGGGAGGGGAGGGAGCAAACTCAAAACGCGCGGACAAAGTCGCGGGGGACCGCTAGTCAATAATAAAACAAGCTGCAGTTTGAGGTTACAGTAACGGTCAAAGTACCTAACTAGCTAAGTATTATTGGACACCAATCACATACATTGTTCTGATCCCAAAGTAAGTAGCCAATGCACTTGTGTTATGGAAATCAGAAAACAACGGTGGTACCACAACACCCAGACCCGCGACAATATAGAAAAGATCGTTTTCTACACTGTTCTACCGGGTTCCCGGAACCTCACGAGAGGGCGACGCTTGAAACCAGCGTGCTAGCCACTCGACCTCGGAGGTCGTCAAGTGCAACCTACCCAACCCTAACTGTCAAAAATATTCAAAAAACATACCTGTAGCGCCAGTTATCAAAATATTCTTCCCATTATAAAACTTCTGTATCTGCGACAGCTCCTTTCCGTCATCCAGGATGTCATCGTTATTTCTGATTCCGTCGTTATTTTTTACCGCTGTAACGTTGTCGTTATTGTTATATTCAACGGCTGCCATTTTGAAATTCAGGTCATCGCCTGGCAGCGTCGAAGTTAGGAGTGGCGCCATTTTTGGTGCTTAGTTCTTGGATGTCATTTTTCTGTGGACAAATAGGAATTTGGTTAAAATTGAAAAAAAAATCTTGAGCTTTAAACAGTAGCTCTATATTTATATCAGTCACATGAATAATCCTAGGGATGCTCATTATAAAATTTATTAAAAATCAGCAAAAAAGTCACGCCTAATATTGATGCGAGTGATTCAAAAATAGGGCTTCTGGTTGTTAAATGGTAAAAAAATTGGTGTTGCTTTTGTAAAACGCTTTTTAATTCCAAAGTTAGATCGAAAATACACTTTTCTATATTGTATTTCGATAAAAATATTCTTTCTATTTCTATAAACTTCATTTAGTAGGTACTTCATATTTTTTTACAGTTGGTATCCAATAAGCTTTTTACGGAAAATTATGAAAGTAGCTTCTCGTTAGTTGTAGTAGTAAGCTCGTTGTTTTTTAGGGATTTATTTCGCGCACTTTTTATAATTAATACCCGACGTTTCGAATGCTTTGTTACACCACTCGTAATCACAGGTAGACTTCCGAACCCATGAGCTTAAGTGATAAATTAATTTGTTAAATTTTCTAATAACCCACGATTTACCTTTTACACAAAAGGAGGTACCGATATAAATAAACACTCACACGAAAGTGACGGATCCTAGAAAATACATCTTCTCAACTGAGATCGAGTCGCTTAAACATCTTGAATTTATGACCACACACTTAACCTACCTACGAAATCGCCGCTTTACGATTCCCGTACAAAAAATAAAAAATAGTTACATTTGAGGGGGGCTCCCACATATGAAACAAAAATAAAATATATTTATCGCCCCAGACAATCTCTTCCAAATCAAAGTACCTGCGTTTTGTCTGCGTCGAATTAACCATTTAAATGTGTGTTTTGCTATACGATTTCGTAAATTATTTTATTCGCTGTGTCAATTCAGTACACAATTTACGTTTCTGTGCATTACACATGGTATATGGTACATCGTGTGCCAAATGGAAATGTCTTAAAATTGTTTTCTCAACTCTCCTGTACGGAAAATTTAACTTTCATGTGAAAATATCTTTTCCATCCCTAGGGTGGCAAGTTATTCAGTTTTAATTGCTACGATCAGACATGGAAATACAGATAATTGATACAACATAATATTGAAATAAAAGAGCTTATTATATTTTGTTGCTTAGCTAAACATTAAAAAAACGTGTTTTTAGCGTCGTTCATTTAAAAAATGTACAATTAGTCAATTTAAAAAATAATAATAATCAACAATAAAATATTCGATTGCCCGGCACACAGTTACACGTTTTTTATTTCATTTTAATTTGTCACATTTTCTCTTTGTCTTTGACAATATTTTTTTAGTTTGGTCGATTAATGCACAGATTTGTAAGGAGGCGGAGACGAGTCGCCGGGACTTAGTTGTTCATTAAAATCTTTTTACTCACTCCCACCTTTAGCTATCAATCAAAGCGCTATCTCATGAGGTAAAATTTAATCTGGAACTTGACATAACCTGTGGTAGTTTTTGTGACAAAGGTAGGTTGCGTTCTTCTTTTTAGGGTTCGTAGCCGAATGGCAAAAAACGGAACCCTTATAGTTTCGTCAAGTCTGTCTGTCTGTCCGTCCGTATGTCACAGCTATTTTATTCTGTAACTATAAGCATTACACAATTGAAATTTGGTAGGAAGATGTATCCTGTTAACCGCTTACCGATTCTCATACAAAAAATAAAAAATAATGACATTTAAGGGGGGCTCCCATACATGAAACTAAAACTAAAAAAAAAATTTTTTAGTCAAACCTATGCGTGTGGGGTGTCTATGGATAGGTTTTATAAAATGACATTGAGGTTTCTTAAACCATTTTCTTTTAAAGTCTAACGTTTTATAGCTAGACGCTTCCAAAGTGGTAAAATGGGCGTCCCCCCATCTAACTACTAAACCAAGCAAGTGTAAATTTTAAAAAAAATATGGAATGTAGATCTTTCAATCAAACACTTTCAACGAAAATTGGTTTGGACGGGATCGAACTCGTAGTTTTTGAGATATAGCACATTTTCAACAACCGCAAACATAACTTTGTACTTAATACAAACACTATGAAAAACAAAGTTATATTTGCGGTCAACAAAATATTGTGGTATTTTACTAAGTAGATAGAAGTAAGTGGATTCCTTAACTTTGTTAAAATCGGCACGGAACCCTCAGTGCTCGAGGCCGACTCGCGCTTGGCCGGTTTTTTAACAAGGATTTGAAATACTTGATATCGTCCGCGTTTTATGTACTCTGTTTTCTTCTGTGCCTTTACTGCCCTTCTACTTGTGTAAGAATCTAATGTATAATAATAATAATATAATACGTTCTAATGAATGACGACAGTAAATGAACTATGTTGAACAACATTATATCTCATCATCACGTCTACAATCACACAGCTAAATTTATTTATTTACCTTACAGTCGAAACGAAATATAGTATGATTAACTCGGGTGAAAGCACCTCTTTCTCCCTCGAATTATTGGCGCTCTCACTCCGTTCGAGCGCCAGAAACATCTCGAGTGAAACGGGTCACTTTCTTCCCTTGAATAACAATCTACTATTTTGGTCCTGTGTTTTTTACTTAACCACCATGCCAACAAAATTTAAAGGCAGAAAATGATAGCTAATGAGCCATTGCATATATGATAGCCATGAATGAAAGCCATGCGCATAGTAAGCCGTTTTCATTTGTACGATGATGTACCAAACTGTAACCTGGCGCTCTATTTTTGAATCATTCGCTTCAAGATGGTGAGTTATTTTCGTTCGAAGATGAATTAAAAGTCATAGAAAATACTCGTTGTCGAACGAAAATCACTCGTCATTTCGAAGCGTGTGATTCAAAAATAGGGCCCCTGTCTTTTATTAGTACGTAAAAATTGACACTAGGAGTATAGATTAACGTAATTTATCCAATCCAATGATCCATGTAATCTTAGAAACATCATTATACGTCATTATATTGAAAATAACTTAGGTTCAATTACTTTTCGTAATGACAGCCAGCCATTTGTCATTTCAACGTCCACCAACGTTTGGGCTCTTTCGTCGCGTACCGTCCAAATAACCGACAGCGAGGCTTTACAAATCAGGGTTAAAGTAAAATAATGGCCCTGCGGTTTTAGATCTACTGAACACCTAAAATCGTGACCTAAGAATTAGGATTTGCAATATAATACCTAGAGCAGCCGTCAATAAATGTGGTGTCTTGTACAGAATTAGGTCTCAGTTGAATCACGCAGACTCCAAGTAGGCTTTGCCACTGATCTAGCTTGGCATTCACAATAATTCTAAATGGGCTGGTTGTAGTTTGAACAATGTTACAAACAATAAGATCTGTTGTAAAATTACTTCTAACTATACAATAAATAAATTGATTAAAATCAAAATATCTACTTTGATTGACAGTTGACAACATTTTTTTATAACAGGTTTATAGGTGCCGTGTAAATAGCATAAAATTAATATTTCCAAATAAAAGGACAAGTAAAAGCTGTCAAACGAAACCGATTTAAGATGTCAGTAACTAACATAAGTAAGTAACATTTGTAGCTTTAAATGAGATAACCTTTCGATCAGGTGATTAAAAACAATGTTCCTAAGATAAACATATTAGTTTACTGCATGATAAACAGCCGACACAAAATATTGAACATGCAGCTCTAGTGTAATACTAAATATTATTTCATTATACAAAATATTCGTATATACATTCCCTGTGTTATTCTGTCTTTACTTTCTACGTAAATTAACGTTTGTAGAATAGAATAATCAAACTGCGTACTTTAAATTTGAAGCGCATTGGTAAATATAAGTCGCATATTAAGAGGCTTCGATTTGGACTAATTTCCCTGTTGAATGATTATTTGTTGGGTTATTCCGCAGTAATGAACAACAATCAATCACCGATCAAGTCACCATGTTTCAACATAAATATTTCTTCAAAATATACACCAATTTCACATAAATTTTCAAATTTTCAGCGAGCTTCTATAAGGCTTCCGAACTGACTGACAGCTGCTAAAAACGGTTCTGCTACTTCGCATCTCCCATCTCTTTTTATCACACAGTTTGCTGCTAGTGACATCTCGCTTTTGTCGTTCTATTCCAAAGGGATAATAATTTTATGGTAAATAGACACTTGTGTTTTTTTTAAATGACCTTTTACTGCCGATACCCCATGCCGAACTTTGACTTTGTTTGTATGCACCTTCATTATGTACCATAATTCAAGCAATTAAATTAATCTAAATCTCGATTCATGAAGTTCAGACACTACATGCCATAAAGGAGAATTTGTAATGATAAGGTCTTTAAGGTTTGTTAATAGGGTTCTGTAGTCGAATGGCAAAAAACGGAATCCTTATAGTTTCATCAAGTCTGCCTGTCTTTCTGTCTGTCTGTCTATCTGTCTGTCCGTCCGTATGTCACAGCCACTTTATTCTGTAAGTAACTATCAGCATCGTACTGTTGAAATTTGGTAGGAAGATTTATTCCGTTAAACACTTTACGATTCTCATACAAATAATAAAAAATAATGACATTTAAGGGGAGGCTCCCTTATATGAAACTAAAACCGAAAAAATATTTTTTAGTCGAACCTATGCTGCATGTGGGGTGCCTAGGTTGAGGGACCCCTAATTAAGTTAAAGTTGGGATGGATCGCACGAATTGGACTCGCATTTAGTCGGTTTTTCGGAAACGAGAAGTCATATTGAGATCAGATACTTATATGTAGACGTCGTTGAGCGAGATTGATGTTTTTTATCTCAAGTAATTATGTTGGAGTCTACGCATATCATGCACCGACTCCAAAGAATTTGTTGCTACTTAATAGAAGACACATGCGTTATTTTAAGTTTGTAAGCCAATCAATCAATCAATCATTTTTTGTAGACTAAGCACGCTGGTTTCTAGGCATTGCCGCTCCGAGGTCGGGTTCTATTCCCGGTCGGGTCAATATAGAAATCAGAAGTCTTGGGTCTGGTATTGTGGTATCACCGTTGTGTCTAATTTCCATAACACAAGCACAGAAAATAAAGTACGTTAGCTACTTACTTTGGGATCAGAGCAATGTATGTGATTGGTGTCCAATACTTTTTAAAAAAGGTATGTAGGTACATTAAGCAGATCTTAATAAGGCTTACCTTAACTGAATCACTATAACCTGCCTTCAAGGAGTACAAAAATTAGTTTCAATACCTACTAGAATGATAATATTTTTAAACATATAATTATTCAAGTTGCAGCTTACTAATAAGAATTAGACATGACATAAAAGTTTAAAATCTTATATAACAAGAAAAATTAAACAGTCTTCAAAAAACTGACTTTTTTGAAAAGACTGTTTAATTTTTGCAGATGTAAATCATGTCGTAGTAAAGATTGCATAATAAAAATGCTTCGAATCCGCAAAACGATAGTCGTACAGATTTCGTTTTACGTAGTAGGTCCTCAGCTGTCAAACTAGGGCAGCGCGAACGATCAAGGCCACCGATGAAAGTGACGTTACGTAATTTACGCACGCACATCATATCAAGCGATATTTTTACGCGGACGATCTGCAGCTCTATTTTTGAATCACTCGCGCCAAAATGGCGTGTGATATTCATTTATTAATGTCTGATTATCGAATGAAAAATTTAATTCCACACAGGAGTGATGAAATAAATATTACTCAATATTGTTAGTATTTCCGTATATATTTTACTCGGTTTTCGTTGTAATTTAGTTTGAAATTTAGTGCGTGCTGTGGCATGAAACCAGTTAATCGCTGTTCCGCGCAGTAGAACACAGCTGCTGGCCACATCTCCCCTAACGCGTGCTATAAAAATATCAACTTAACTGTTGACTGCCTAGATTTGTTCTTTTGGTCACGAGCCGAATTTGAGAGAGTGACACTACACATATTCTGTTACCGTAAGTGAATTTTTAGGATTTCATTTATTGTGGCAATTTATGATATTGTATTTTTTTAAAATTATTTTTATTAAAATTTGATTGTGTTTAAAAATATCTTATTTCCGCATCTATCGAATTGGATTAATCTGTAAAGGTAGATGATGAAAGTAAATAATTAAAAAAAAAATTCGACATTTATATTTCTAGGAAAAGGTCACAATCTTGTTACCAAGTTGCGTGCGGGTTTGAGACATCACGACGATTTTGGACGACCTCCGTGGTCGAGTGGCTAGCACGCTGGTTTCAAGCGTCGCCATCTCGTGAGGTTCCGGGTTCGATTCCCGGTCGGGTCAATGTAGAAAACGATCTTTTCTATATTGTCTCTGGTCTGGGTGTTGTGGTACCACCGTTGTGTCTGATTTCCATAACACAAGTGCATTGGCTACTTACTTTGGGATCAGAGCAATGTATGTGATTGGTGTCCAATTTGTGTTTTGGCATAGCTTCTTTATACGTAGTAATAAAAACTCACAAGACCTAAATTGACGAAATGCGGAGGAATAGTGAATCACTCGCGTCTAATTAACGAGAGATTACGGCGATTGATTTTCGTTTAAGGCGCTACTCGGATTTTTAACGCGCACACTAGCGCCACTTTAGTAGAAAAATCATAACTCGTTAAATAAAAGACCAATCAAAAATCTGGTAGACACGATTGTAGTACAAGTTCTATAGTTTATTCAGTACGTTGAAATTGTTTCTTAAGTAGTTTACTGTAGTTGGAATTAGAAAAACTGCTAAATATGGCCACTTTTGTCATTTTTCTAACTGTAACTGCAGATAACACTGTTTTATTGAACTCAAACATTGTATCTAAACCACATAACCAGAGCTACAAACGTGTCTACCAGATTTTTGATTGGTCTTTTATTCAACGAGTTATGATTTTACCAATAAAGTGGCGCTAGTGTGCGCGTTAAAAATCCGGGAAGCGCCTTAAAGACAACAATAAAAAATCGCACACGGATCAAATGAAGTCATACGACATATTGACAGTAGTTAAAAAATACAACCCGAAGCGACTAAACACATACATAATGGAAGAAATAATTTCGACATTATTGTTTAAGCGAAGTGAGAAAAATAATGTGAGATTCCTCGCATTTAAGATTGCGGTTACGTGAATGGTTTTCTCAGGAAGGAACTGCGTAACGTAATGCACAGTCGCTAGAACATTTATTACTATGTGGCGTTGGATTTTTTATGTTTTAGCCGACTGCAGAAAAAGAGGTTAATGTTCGCTCTAATATTTATTAATAACCAACAATCAAAAAATAAAATTAAGACATTCAGCATTGAAAATTAGACCTACTTATAATAAAAAATAAACTTTAAAAAAAAGTAAAAACCGACTTCAAAACCAAAATGCACTAAAAAGTCTTAAATAAACTCTTAACTATTGAAAGGAAAGGAACCCATTTTAGGCAAACAATTTCTTTTTGGAGTCGGTGCTGTGATAGTTGATGCTTGATGGTCAAAGTGATGGCACCGACTCCAAAAAGGAATTGTTTGCCTAAAATGGGTTCCTAGCCTTTCAATAGTTAAGAGTTTATTTAAGACTTTTTAGTGCATTTTGGTTTTGAAGTCGGTTTTTACTTTTTTTTAAAGTTTATTTTATTTCTTCATTTTTAGTGATAACATAAGAGGGGGGGGGGGGGGGGGAGAAATGCACCTTATGATTCTATTTTTTAAGAAGCTACAAATTACCTATCATAAGTTCTGTCATTATAATTACTGAACTCCTAAGCGTCAAGGAGTTCCACCATCAGCTCAGCCCCACAAGATGTTGACTATCAGACGTAACAAGACGTCAACATTAAGATTCTAGTAAAGAAACTCTATACGTGCCCTTAAAATTTGAGGGTTTCCCTCGATTACACCAAGATCCCATCATCAGATCCCAAATTGAAAAAAAGGGGACCAACTAGAAGGTATACCCTCTAAGTAAACGAAAAAATTTTTCGAATCGGTCGACAAACGACTGAGATATGAGGTAACAAACATACAAAAAAAAAAAAAAAACATACAGTCGAATTGATAACCTCCTCCTTTTTTGAAGTCGGTTAAAAACCAAATGGTTTGGTGTAACCACACCGCCCGGCGGCATGTAGCCTTGCCGCTGATGCCACAGCGGCATTTTCCATAGTATCTGACTATTAATTGACGTATGCCGCCGGCAAAGCCGCCGGACGGTGTGGATACACCATTATGTTCGTTTTGTATCACAGTGTCGTTTTTTTCTGATAATAAAGAGCAACTATCTACACTAAGACTTACGCCATGGTTGTATAACAACTTTACACGATATGTATACAGACATATAAAAAACAATATCATTTTTGTTACAGTAAATGATATCACTACATTTTATTGTCATTATAATATTATTATAGGTATTTTATATTTGGAAAAACACAACTGGTATGTTTTCTTGCATTAACATATTAATTTTATAAATGGCTAATGAAACTTTAGTTTATGCATACTTAAAAATATTTACTGGGGTCCCAAAAAGAGCGTGTCAAACTGAAATTGGAGATAGCTTAGCCATAAACCTTTCAAATAAAAATAACATGACTCTAATAAACGTCTCACAGTTCGGGAGATAATGCCACTTTGAAGAAGAAAACAAGAAAGTGGCATTATCTCCCAAACCATGACACTTTCATAAGATTCACGTTTTTTTTATTCAAAAGGTCTTGTGCTAAGCTATCTCTAGTGCCATTCTAGTGTTCCATTTATAAGACAAAAAATTGCATATTTTAAAAAATAAACTTTTTGTTAAGTATAGAGATGGGCCGAGTACTCTGTCAATACTCGGTACTCGGCGTACTTGGCGGGTTTTTTGATACTCGTACTCGGCCGAGTAACTCGGTTTTAAAGCCGAGTATACTCGGTTTAAGAAGAAGAAGATATCACATAAACAACAGGGGACATCTTTCACAATCCCAATTATGACACTAAACGAGTAGTAATGAGACAAATGAGGCGAACTAGTTAACAAAAAAAAACAATATGTGAATTTTTTTAAAGTCAAATTATGATGCAGTAACACAAAGCTCTCTGCACTTTCTAGTAACAGCCTATTATTTTTTCTTCGTAGATGTAACTAGCCTCCGAAAATAATCACTCGCCATGCCTGGTGCTTGCAGGTGCACATAGTAACACTCGTGCTAAACGTGTCAGTTCTAGATATCTTGTTTGGTGCCCTGCCCACTACTCGAAAGGACTCTTATCTTTTGTCAGCTTATTCTAAAGAAATGGGGCTTTTAGTAACATTGCACTCTAGTGGCTAGATGAAAGCTATTTCTGCGCGAACCTGCTTGTACTTGTTTACACACCCGAAACAGGAATTTGATTTTAAACCGAGTTACTCGGGCGAGTACCTACTCGATTGGAGAAAAATGAACTGAGTAAAACACGGTACTCGTTACTCGGCAAAAGTGCTACTCGGCGCATCTCTAGTAAAGTATATCTGAAAAGTCTACGTCTAAGCTAACACTAGTGTCAGTTTGGCACGCTCTTTTTGACACACCCTGTATTAGAAATCATTCGTGCTTATTGACTCGTCTTCCTAAACATAGATTGTAGTTTCATAACCTAGTCCATCGAACACAAAAAAAACAAATCAGTTCAATACTCGCTTAGCGCAAACAAACAAACGATGCTTTGAATATAAGCATAGATTAATGCATAATATTTACGTTTGAATTTTAACTTCAAACATTTATAATATAAATTGCACTTCTAAAAATCTACTTTAGCTGTGTGACGTTTGAGGATATTGTGAGAGCAATTTCGGAACATTGATGATGTCACGCAGCCTACTCGTTAAAGTAAGAGCTTGCAAAATTCAACAGGCATTGCTAATGTGACGGTGGCCGAGTGGTATAGGCGTACGCCCGGATAGCGTAGGACACGGGGTTCGTTTCCTCGTCTGCCACACAGCCAAAGTTGCTTTTTACAAGTGCAATTTATATTATTCAGTTTGTATAGTGACAAAACACTATAAAAACAAAAATGAAATTATTTCAAACATTTACTTTGCAAGCAGACAATGTAGTCCAAGGTTATGCGAAGTTAGGTTAGCCCATTTTAATAATACGCAAATAAATCAGCGTATGTGATAAAATTTCACTTGCGCCGCATACCAATCGGCGCCGATATAATTTCGCAAACTTGCAACAATAATGCACACTGCGCATATAAACTGTACTGCTTGGTACAGTTTTGAAATAATGTTACTTAGTGTGTAGAGGTGCTCGTAGCGCAGTGGTAGCAGCGTTTTGGTAGTGATACCGAAGTTAAGCAACGTACGGCGCGCGAGTGTTTGGATGGGTGACCATTCCGACCATATAAGTGACGTACATCACGAGCATCTCCGTGCTTCGGAAGGCACGTTAAGCCGTTGGTCTCGGCTAATATCGGTGGATATTAGTCGTTAAGCCTAGTCAGAGGCCTTATGGGCGGCTTGATAACATCTGACAGCAGGGCTAGTCGCTTGCAAACACCCCTCCACCAAACCGCACTGAGCCCGCGTGGTGGAGTGTGGCTCAAACTACCTCATAGTTGAGGTAAAGCCTTTGCCCAGCAGTGGGTTGTTACAGGCTAACTTTACTTTTACTTTAGTGTGTAGAGCGTTAGATGTAGTAAAATGGACCGTTAAAGATCGCTGGATCACACCGGTCGCCGTCCGTCTGTCTGTCCGTCCGTATGACACGGCCACTTTATTCTGAAATTATTAGCTTTACAAAATTGAAACTTGTTAGGTAGGTGCGTTCTGGTTAGTAGTAGTCCCCTAGCCGATTTCGACTTCGGTGGCCAGTCACAACGACTAACTGACTGCGCGGGACATATTATAGTGCACAAGTGTGTGCGCAAACACAGGTGCACTCCCTATTTCTTTTACTCTCATAGCCCGATGGGAAAGCGAGCTGTCACGACCGGAGAGAGATTAAGCGCAGGACCAACGGTTTTACGGTGCTTTTCCTAGGAAAGGGGGTAAAACACCGCCAACTTCCAATTTCAGAACAGAAAAACCTAGGTATATATTTCTGGCCCGACCCGGGAATTGAACCTGGGACCTCTGGCGTAGCCGTCGCTTTGCCACCGGGCCAGTCATTCTCGTCACGGATTCTGTTTATTTTATGAGTGTAGAATGCTTTTATTCCAGAGATGTTGTTGTGGTGAACAAGCGACCGAACTCTTCAGCTTTATATAATCTATACTTCTATACTTAGTATTTGGAGAGTAGAGTTTGTTGGTTTAAAAGCGCTTATCTCAGGTCCATTAGGGACCGATTTGAAAAAATACTTTTCCATTGGATAGCTTATTTATTGAGAAAGGCTTCAGGCTGCCACGGGAGTAGAGAAAACAAACTCAAAACGCGCGGATGAAGTCGTTGGGGACTGCTAGTACATGATATACTGTACCATCATGCTTATACTGGTTGAAATAAGTAACCTTCTCCTTAACTTTGCCATGGTTGGGTAAAAAATATAAATTCTCTGAACAGCTGTCTAAAGTCAAGAGTTTTTTTTTCATCGGCTACCCTGATTAAATGCTAGCGCCTCCCTGTCAATGTCACCTATCGGCCTCAAGATCCTTGTCACACTGTACTGTTTGACAGGTTTAACTGTATTTTTAAAGTAAGAGCTTTGTAATTTCGCTTGTTCATGAAACTATCATTAGCATTATTTAGTTTTCTGATTTGTTCATAGATGGCGTTAGGTGTGGTTTAAACCGCGAAAGGACTGCGATTTTTTGGTTAATGATCTTTTAGTGCTTTATAAACTCATTTATATTAAACATACTGATACTGAAATATACCGAATTTTATTTCATATACCCCACCAAGTATACAGCATTTTGAATAAGTGCATAAATTCTTATATGATAAAATATTCTTTTAACTATAAAAGTATAAATGATTTAACTGAAATATGAATTCAGGACAACAAACTTGACATATATGTAGTTGTGTTAAACTTATTGTCATATTAAATATTGAAACTCCGTCATTCTAGTAACATTTACGTTACACTAATTAAATAAAGTATATATTGTTTGTGTAAAGTTACACACGTCTTAAGGATATGAAACATCAATAAAACTAAGTTTTATCCCTAAGCTATCCTATGCTACAATAATATTTTCATAAATTAGGTCTGTCTATAAGTTATGAAAAAATCATCCAATTCAATTCAGCAGTTTTAGCGCCAAAAGGCAAACCAGTATTTTTAATGGATGTTAAAGGATTTTCATTGAAAAGTAGCGATCTTTATTCAATATTTTTTCCTGTCAGGGCCCCAATTCTTGCGTCATAAAACTTTCCGTGTGTTAATTTGATTACGACTTTCACTGTACTACCGACAAAAACAAGAAGGTAATATATCCTTGTAAAAACACTACCCCAAAAAATTTAATGCATAAAAATTTTAGACCCTGATTATGGAAGCAAAAACTGTAATATTTCTAAAAAAAAATAATTTCTTGTGAACATCTTTTCACGAACCAATGTCAAATGTGGATCTGGTAAGCGATTCTAGTGAAACTCGTATAGAAAAAAAGTTCACCAATCGAATTTTCTTTGTCGTAAAAAAATAGTTTTTGATTTATCATGGTCACGATTTCTATGTATTTAGATTCTGTTTTTGCGATAGTTTATTTAACGTGTAGATATTTTACTTGATTTTTAGGTAAATCAGTTAAACTCGCAATCGAATTACCACACGAAAAATGTTCGATTGCCGCGAGAATCGGCCTCCTGGTCATTTAAATGACATTAAATTATGTTTAAAAGTAAGGTACATAAGTAAATTAGCTACTAAAAGTACCCTCTTTAAAGTCTAAGCCCACAAATTCGTAAAAACCCTTAAAAGGCATTAACTTCAAAAGGATATCACTAAATTTTCTTTCATGGTCAAGAGGTCATAACTCCAAGTTAATATTATTCCGTTAGAGACCCACTTTTCTCCTATGAATGTCTTACTGCGAACAATATGTTTAAATAATTATGTATTTACGTACTGTAAAGTCTTATTTGAATATGAAAAACCTTGTAACATTTTAGTGGGTACTTGAACTCCAGTGACCTTAAAGTTTTGTCATTTTCGTTGCATCAGAATTGATGTCTTTTTGTGAAATTAATGAGCAAATGACACGTTTTGACATCAGTGAATTATCTTTTGAAAAGCTCATTTCATTTTTTCTCTACAATTATTACAAAATCATGCAAGGGACGTTAAATGCAATGTTTGATTCAAAAAATAGGTTAAAAATATTTACAGATTAGGCAGTGTTTAAAACTACACTTTCTATCTCATTTCATCAGGGCCCCAATTCTTATGTAGTCCGCAGTCGAAAGAAGTTCACAAATCAAATTGCCTTTTCCGATAGTAATAATATACATGTAAAGAAATAATACAGTTATATATTTCTGAGTCAAATGACATAGAGGTTACTAAAACAATTTTCTTTTAAATTCTAACGCTTCATAGCTAAACGCTTCCAAAGTGTTAAAATGGACGTCCCCCTCCCATCCTCCCTCTAACATCCAAACTTATTGAGAGTAAATTTTGAAAAAATATATAAGGTAGATCCTAATAAATACTTTCAACGGAAATTGGTTTGGATAGGATCAAACGAGAAGTTTTTGAGATATAGCACATTTTACACAACCGCAAACATAACTTTGTTCTTCATACAAACACTATGTAAAATAGAGATGCACCGAATGTAGATTCAACCGAATAAGAATGTTCGGCCGAAAATTTGGTTCAAAATTTACCGAACCGAATATTCGGCCGAATCATGCGGTTCAATTCTGCGCGGAAAACAGGTTTGTACATGTCGATACAGCGCTCTGCATGAGACGGGCGGCGGTTAGTATTGTTACGGATGATATAATTTGTTTATTATTGATTTTAAAGAATTTTATTAGACTAACATTGAATTAAAACTTCAAATAGTTATGTCAATTCCTAGTTCACCATTCACTAGTATACATACCTAGATAGATATTTATTTTCAAAAAAACTTATTTGATTTTATAAACATATTTGAATATTTGTGTTGGTTCCTTAAGATAGTGGTTATTACATTATAACTATTCTAAAAAGTTTTCTCAATACTCAAAGCAGTGCTCTTAAAATGTTCATTTTCATAAAAAAAGTATCGTCTTTAAAAATCAGTAGTTTCTTTCATAAAATAATAAGTTAAATTGGTTGTTAATCTTTTTATTTCACAATAAATTAATACCGTTTAATTTAATATTATTTTTTAAAGTTTAGCAATATTTTTAATATTCGGTAATTATTCAGCAAATCAACCAAATATTCCGCCGAATACGAACATGAAAAAATATGCCGAATACCAGTAACACCAGTAACACCAGTATTCGGCCGAACATTCGGCGCATCTCTTATGAAAAACAAAGTTATGTTTGCTGTCAACAAAATATTGTAGTATTTTACTAAGTGGATGTAAGTGGATTCCCTAATTCAGTTAAAGTTGGCACGGCACCCTCAGTGCGTGAGTCCGACTCGCACTTGACCGGTTTTTTATTAATATAAAATTCACAGTTCTTATTCCAAAAACTATGCTAATTTAACGTTCTAAACTGACAGCCAATAATGAATTTACTTTATACCATAGCAAGTAGTAATCAAAGTTGTCACGTAGATGTGGATGAATACTTGTTTTTTTTCGTTAAACCGTCGAAGCTCGTATCCGAATTACCACACGGGAACAATACGATCGACGCCAGAATCGGGGCCCAGACTTTTAATGTTTAGTACAAGGGCAGTGGTTGTCAATGTTTTTTAGTGACGGGGTCCTTTTAGAAAGCGATATTCTTTATGGAACCCTACAATAAAGCAAAAGCTTTAAAAGTGTATTCTTTATAAGTAAGCATAACAAAAGGCAAATGCATGATGGTCAAAGTGATGGCACCGACTCCAAAAACAAATTGTTTGCCTAGAACCCACCATTCCTTTCAATAGTCAAGAGTTTATTTAAGACTTTTTAGTGCATTTTGGTTTTGAAGTCGGTTTTTACTTTTTTTAAAGTTACTTTTATTCCTTCAGTTTTAGAGATTATAGGAGAAAGGGGGGGAGTTGTAACTTATGACTCTGTTCTTTAAGAAGCTACAAACTACCTATTATAAGTTATTTCATTATAATTACTAAACTCCTAAGCTTTAAGGAGTTCCACCATCAGCTCAGCCCTACAAGATGTTGACTATCAGACGTAACAACAGGTCAACATTAAGATTCTAGTTAGGAAACACTATACGTGCCTTTAAAATTTGAGGGTTTTCCTCGATCACACCAAGATACCATCATCAGATCCCGAAATGGAAAAAATGGGACATATATTCGAATTGATAACCTCCTCCTTTTTTGAAGTCGGTTAAAAAGTATAATAATAGAAGATATTTAAAAACACAAGTAGGTATCGATGGTGGCGGCATAGTAAAAAGATACGCTCCGTCAGAACGGTCGACCAGAGAGAGGTGTTTTGTTTTTTTTGTCTATATTGTTATGGAACCCTACAGAGGAATGGCGGAACCCCAGGGTTCCGCGGTATATTCGGTGAGAATCGCTGGACTAGGGAATAAAGCTATGGACAATGCATTTCACTTAATCTCAGTACCTACCTAACAAGCAAAGTGTTTGCAGTAAATTTCTTTCGAGCGTGGATTTATTTCCGGTTTCTTGATTTGATTATACATCAATTACTCAGTAACTTTTAAAATTGCGTTCTATATTAAACTGGTCTCATTTTTTTATAATTGTAGATTTCTTTTGGACCGTCACGCCTAATATAATAACGTTATTATATTATAATAAATTCACTTGAACGTAACTCGTATACTCGACCTTCATAAGTTTGACGAACTCACAAATTAAAATTCGAAATAATAATGTAACATTGAAATAATAAATTGCTTAGCGAAATAAATATTCATGCAATGATTACACTGTTACTCATAATTATATTAAAATGTAGTATTATTAATTAAAATTAAAATGATGAGACATTAATTTATAATGCATTGTAATCACTGTAAAAATAGTCTATTTTTGGCAACTGTGACCTAGTAACATTGACGTTAATGTAATTTTTATGTAATAACTTGTCATTGCTAATGTTTTGTATGAAATGTAAGTAATTAATACTTTTTACTGCAATTTGCCGCTTATTAAAATAAAAATTTCAAGATTACAAATAAATATTTTGCTTTTACAGTGTTATGCAAATATTATATTACCTAATACTCTAGATTCCGTATGTAAAAATGACATAACTTTGAATGATAATGCCAATTTTTTAAAATGTTTTGAAACAATTATTATTCCAAAGATTTCACATATGTTATCCCTCTGGCACTTTATTAACGGCACACCCTGTATAAATACCATGAGCTCTATTTTTGAATGACGCTTCAATATTTCGAGTTACCAATTTTTATTTATTTTATTTGTTAAGGATAACCAACAAAGCATACACCACACAATTCAGTACTTAAGATTAAAGCACAATTATTTTACAGTGTTATCTTACTTATAGGTTGCCACGACATTCACAAAAATACTGCTGAAAACAGATATTTAGCTATTTAAAAAAAAATGCTTCCAAATAGAAGTAGTAAATATTTTAATCTAATGGGATTATAATGACAGATGACAATGAATTATATTTATTAATAACTCCAATGATTTAAATAATTAGTTTAATTTAATTTTATCTCATAATTTTAAATGTTATTTAAAACTTAATTTATGCATTACATATTGTTGTTACTATACTAATAATAGTCCCCCTAGCCGATTTCCACTACGGTGGGCAGTCACGACTAACCGACTGCGTGGGACATATTATAGTGCACAAGTGCGTGCGCAAACACAGGTGCACTCTCTATTCCTTTCACTCTCATAGCCCGATGGGACAGCGAGCTGACACGATCGGAGAGAGCTCAGGCGCAGGATCAACGGCTTTACGTGCTTTTCCGAGTCACGGGGGTGAAACACCGCCAATTTCACGACTCCGGGCTACCCTGAGAATTTCTGAACAGAAAAACGCAGGTACGTATTTTTGGCAAGACCCGGGGATCGAACCCGGGACCTCTGGCTCAGCCGTCGCTTTAAAGTGCAACCCTCTAACCGCTGCGCCGCCGAGGAAGGTAAATCTAAACTAATATTATAAAGCTTAAGAGTTTTTGAAGTGAAAACTTCTTTAGCGGCGTTGAGCACTTTTGTGGGATGGGGGAAAAATGTGAAACTCGCGTCAGGACACGTGGGCTGATCGAAAAACCGTAAGACGGTTGGCGAAATTATGGATGTAAGTTGATTTTACCGAGAGATAAACTTTTTAATGTAATTTAATATAATATAAATTGTAATGTTTGTGTACGATAGCGCAATAAATAAATATTGTATTCTATAAAAATATATTATTATTATTATTATTATTGTATTATTATTATTATTATTATTATTATTATTATTATTATTGTATTCTATCACAAAACCGGCATTCTGCCGGCACTCCCGGACTGCAATTTTTTGTTTGTTTGTTTGTTTGAACACGCTAATCTCAGGAACAAATAGACAGATTTAAAAAAATATTTTTTGTTGGGTAGCTTATGCGCTATAATTATAGCTATAAGGCGCGAGAGGGGAAGGAGCTAACTCAAAACGCGCGGACGACATCGCGGAGGACCGCTAGCAATACTAGAAAATCACAAATTAAACTCTTTCATAATACTAAAGAAGATGTATTACTTAAATACGGGTACTTTGCCAACACACATAAATATCAATCAAAACCGTCCTAGAAACGAAGCCAAACGGAGAAACGAACGAGCCTCGTTCGTGAATCGTGACCCATTTCCCCGACCTTGCGTGTGCGCAGACCGCATAATAATATACAATGCGACATGGATCTTTGGGCCGACGGCGAAAATCAGAACTAACGCTATTATCTTGAAAAATGCGGCTGTCAGATCTATTGTAGTCAAATCTCCCCAATGATACAAGTGATTTTAAAAAAAAAACTTTTGATTTTTTTTCGTATAAATTCTGTGTAAACTTTTAAAATGATCTTTTAAAATATTGTTGAGCTAAACTCCTTTAATCAAGTTATAATTTGCAATATATTTTTTTTGTTTATACAATTGTTTTGCGATTAAAATCAGTGGAACATACATGATACAAACATACATGCTTATATTGCTTAAAATAGTACCCTTATCTGTGACTTAGCATAAGTAGTTGGGTAAAAAATATTCGTTTAACAGCTTCGTTATCTCCTTAAATGAAGGGAGATTTATGCATTGGCCACCCTCATTAAATGCTAGCCCCTCTGTCAATCTCATCTATGTGAAAGAAGATCCTTGTCGCATTGTTACGTCGAATTTATAAAGTTCAGCAGACGCCCTTGAAGTCTCGCTAAAAAAATTGCAAATAACTTTTTACTCTCGAGAACAAATGGTGACAAAAGATAAAAGTCGAGCCAAAAGACCCGACCTGACGATGACCCGATGCGATGGCGGGTCATCAGGCCGCAGAGCGAAAATTTGAACACCTGACCAGCGGCCATCCGAGCTGGGCAGCATCCGAGCTTGACAAGCTAAACGCAAGTTAGACCTGATAATTAGTAAAATACAATACACTACGCCTAATTTGACAACGTCACCTATTTATCAGCAATCATTTATGTAAATTACATTTTAAAATCTGTCTTTTTATACTTATTCATTCTGATAAGTCAATGATAAGTCTTCTCATCTGACGTGAGAAAAGTCGGCCCTTAGTACCCTTAAAGTATTAATTAATTCCGTTTTAAATGGATCTTTATAATAAATATGTATATTTATGTTTATGTTAGTGCATTTACTTCTTTTCTTTGAACCACTCACTCTTCTCACTTATTATTAACTAGCGGTCCCCCGCGACTTCGTCCGCGCGTTTTGAGTTTGCTCCCTCCCCTCCCGTCGCAGCGTCATGTTTAATATCCTAAAGCCTTTCTCGATAAATAAGCTATCCAACACAGAAATATTTATTCAAATCGGTCCAGCAGTTCCTGAGATAAGCGCGTTCAAACAAACAAACTCTTCAGCTTTATAATATAAGCGGTCCCCCGCGACTTCGTCCGCGCGTTTTGAGATTGCTCCCTCCCCTCCCGTCGCAGCGTCATGTTTTATATCCTAAAGCCTTTCTCGATAAATAAGCTATCCAACACAGAAATATTTTTCAAATCGGTCCAGCAGTTCCAAAGATAAGCGCGTTCAAACAAACAAACTCTTCAGCTTTATAATATATTAGCGCAAGCGCACGTTGTACTTAAGCTGCGAACATTATTTTGGTGCGGAGTTATGTTAAAACTGTGATAGCTCCTAAGATATTTATTGAAATCAAATGATATAAAGGGCAAATTGGTTCTTAATGAAATGTTCGTGATGATTATACTATTTATTTTGATAAGAATAAATACCTGTGTGTATAATACACCTCTAAAAGTAATGCATTACTTTTTTACAAATTTATTAACATAAAAAAGGTTGTAGTAAGTCAACCATAAAAGATAGACATATGCTGTCGCGGACTTTATTATAGAACTTTTAATACTGAACAATCCTGTCATACATGATTTTTGTGTAACTTAAGCGGTTTCCGCAGCGTACGCAGCGGAAGCTCTCAAAAGGAATATCTTTCTCCCGTTTTCGCAACATTTTTCATTTCTGCTGTGGTCTTATGAGTCGTAACTTTATGTTATATAGCCTAAAGCCTTCCTCGATAAATGGACTATCCAACGTAAAAATAATTTTTCAAATCGGGCCAGTAGTTTTTGAGATTAGCGCGTTCAAACAAACAAACAAACAAACAAACTCTTCAGCTTTATAATATAGTATAGATATAGATATTCCGCCACTGATTAAACTCTCTGCATTACCAGGTGGTTGACTGGTAGAGAATGCCATTGGGCATTAAGTCCAGTGCAATAAAGTTTAAATAAATAAATCTTAACGTTTACAATGACGTTAACTTTACAATTTTTATTATTAAAATTCTTTTATCGATCTAAAAAAAGTAGATATTGATTGGTGTTGGAACTCTTTTAATCGATTTAAATCATCTTTACATCAACCTCAAAGCAGTAAAACGGTTTTTTATGAGGTCACTTCGTTTTAAGTGATAATATTTAAAGGGCCGATTCAGCGTTTAATTTTTTTTTGTAGAAAATACTTTGTGTTTTTGTACGCTAGTTTTTTAGATAATCAGAGATTAAGGAAATTATTTTTTGCAGATATTTTTTTTATATTAATTAAGGTTAAGATAATAGAAAAAGAGGGGTTGGGCATTGAAGTAAGAGAGATGAATCTGATAACGTGGATAATTTAAAAAATTGACAGGGTACTGTTTTAAAAAAATCTGTTTTCTTTGTTAGAGAAAATTAAAAGAAAAAAAATCTCGATTTTCCAAAAAATAATGATTGTGCCCTATTTCTATGATGTATACAAAGACTTAAAACGATTTCACCTTATATATAGGAATCATCCTACATACATATATCTTAAGGATGTCAAAACCATTATCCTCAACGGCCATACGAAAGACATCAACGCATCACAGATTATACTTCCTACAATACACTGTTACCAACTTAAGCTCTACCCCGTCGGAATAAGATCTAAAATCTAATAAATAGCAAAGCAGTGTCGTGTATGGGTAAACATTAAAAAGTGGGTTGAATATTAATGGATGTATGACATCTCAAATAATGCATAATTTTGTTACGTAATGCCTAGACGTAGTGCCTACTTCGATCGGTATTTAGGTCAGGTTGAATGTCAACGGATCTATCTGTGGGTTTGTAACTTTTTAGGGTTCCGTAGCCGAATGGCAAAAAACGGAACCCTTATAGTTTCATCAAGTCTGTCTGTCTGTCCGTCCGTCCGTATGTCACAGCCATTATTTCAGCCATTTATTCTGTAACTATAAGCATCACACTGTTGAAATTTAGTAAGAAGATGTAGGTATCCTGTTAACCGCTTTACAATTCTTATACAAAAAATAAAAAAATATAATATTTCAGAGGGGGCACCCATACACGAAACTAAAATCGAAAAAAAAAAATGTCAAACTTATGCGTGTTGGGTGTCTATAGATAGGTCTCTTAAAATGGCATAGAGGTTTCTAAAATCATTTTCTTTTAAAGTCTAACGTTTCATAGCTAGACGGTTCCAAAGTGGTAAAATGGGCGTCCCCTACATCTAACTTCTAGCGAGTGGAAATTTTGAAAAATATATATAATGTAGATCTAAACAAATACTTTCAACAAAAATTGGTTTGGACGGGATCGAATGAGAAGTTTTTGAGATATAGGACATTTTAAACAACCGCAAACATAACTTTGTTCTTCAACCAAGCACTATGAAAAACAAAGTTATGTTTGCTGTCAACAAAATATTGTGGTATTTTACTAAGTGGAAGTAAGTGGATTCCCTAATTCAGTTAAAGTTGGCACGGAACCCTTAGTGCGCGAGTCCGACTCGCACTTGGCCGGTTTCTTAGTTATTTTGAATACCAACGTTGTATAACAACGTGTAGGTAATGTTAAATCCGTAAACACTGAGACAGCTCAAACGATTTTTAATTCAATTGACCTAATTATAAAACAAAAATATATTTTTTGAAGGTATTATGTGGTGTTTTAGTTTTACTGACACTTCTTACTCTGCGGACGACGCTATATCGAGAGAGGAGTCGGTAGATACTCTTAGTTCATATCACGGCTACTGCACCGTTATGACATTATTATTACTATCTACGCTCTTAAAGAACTAACCATTGCTTGTCTACGTATTTTGGCGAGTTTGCGTACGTAATGGCTTGTCTTATTAATAAATAGACAGGGCACCATTTTAATGAAGTTTTTTTTAAATATGACGTATATTAAAAAGTGTCATTTTTAATGTTATGTGTAGCAGTAAAAGCCTTGTTGGTTGCACAATGTTACTTTTTGTTGACTTTAAGGGCCTGTTCACAAATAAGCTTTAAACAACGAACTATTCAAATATGCAACAATTGGACAGATATCAGTAACTAAAACTTATTAGATCATTGTGAAACATGCCGTATGTCTTCAGTTATTCGGATGCGATCATTTTGTACAGCCTATATTATCATGTCCAAAGAATATTTTATAAGATTTATATTGCTGGAATACTAGTTTCCACTTCTGGAGTAATTAAATAATTAAAATAGTAATATTGGACACCAATCACATACATTGCTCTGATTCCGAAGTAAGTAGCTAATGCACTTGTGTTATGGAAATCAGAAACAACGGCGGCACTGTAGAGGTTTGAAGCTTCGAGTAAAACCTTTATATCTTATTAGTTCGACTTTTCGGAATTCAAACAGAAAAAGTATTGTAAATAGTCAATTTTGATATACGAATGTATTAATCTGTGTCTTTTTTGTCTGTCAATCCGTCTGTATTAATAAAAAATAAATTATAAAAACAATTAATTAAGTATTCGCGTATGGTTCAAACTACCTTATACTTGAGATAATGCCTTTGCCCAACAGTGGGATGTCACAGGCTAACTTTCCTTTTTACTTCTTTTTAAAGTATTTGCAAATTTTATAAAGCGACAAAGTAATATGGAAACTCAAAAAGTATTGTGGAAACTAAATTTAAAAAAGCGTACTGGATTATACAAATGAGTATTTGTTTTTATTTATAGATTAAACACACGAGAGATATTAGGTTAGATAGAATTTCTGACACGAGGACTAGAGTAAAGACATTCGTATATCAAAATGAACTATTTACAATATTTTTACTGTTTGAATTCTGAAGAGTCGAAAGAATATGACAGAGATTTTACGCTAAGCTTCAAACCGGTACCACGACACCCAGACCCAAAACAATTAGAAAATAACGATTTCTACATTTACCCGACCGGGAATCGAACGCGGGACCTCAGAGCGACGACGCCTTGAAACCCAGCGCTCTTAGCTACTACACCACGGCGGTTGTCATATCAATCTTTGACTGCTGCGGGTTTGAATCCCGCAAGGGGCGAACACATGTATTTGTATGAATGTTTAACAGATTTGTGGAGGTACCTAACTATTATAACTAAATTTTGCTATGTGGAAGAAAAGAGTCAAACGTGTTTAATGCCTGGAAGAGATCGCTTGTAGCGATAAGTCCTCGTAAGTTGAAATTTTCTGTAACTGACCTTTATAATGAATTGAGTCAATAAAGAGTTATCTTACTATATATTTAATAAAAAAACAAGTTAAAATAAAATGTTATTTCTGTCTGATATAGGTAGTATAATTTAAATAAAATAATAAAGATTTAAAGGATAATCTAGTTATTGAAAGATTTGCAAAATAAAACGGCTTTGAATCTATTTCTAGGCACGTAGATCAACATCCTCAATTCTTTCATGGCAGTCACTTTTAAAATGCTGACAAGCTGTTTTATACATAACAAAATGACACACAGTGGTAAGGTACATACATGTACGTGATGAAATAACACAACATTTCGTTCGCACAAAATTTTCAAGCAAATCTTGTGATGTACTTTCGAAAACTAGGTCACACGTATCAAATCTTGTATTTCAACATTGACTTATCTAACGAATTGGGCAACGGACAATTTCTTGAACAACACACAAAATGCCTCATTTCCGTACCAACGACGACTTTCACAAACTTGTAATACCCTAAAAAAATCTTTCGAAATAACGCATAAATTAATTAAACAATGATATAACCGTGGCATTACGAAACTCACCCCGAGACTCCTGTGCTTAAAATAGTAAAATGTCACGCACGTCCTGTTTTTTTTTTTCAATTTTCGCACTGCAGAAAAAAGTGGAACACTGGCACAACACACGACGATCGAAGAAAAAAACACAACTGTCAAATGGAAAGCGCGCGAACCGCGGCGGTCATGGCGTGGTACTATCGCAACCAACCAAAATATGAGGCCGAAATGAAGTTGCATAAGATTATTACAGCGTATTACATAAAAATCGCTTCGGGCTGCGTGTTATGCAAAGAGAAAGATTTTAGGCTATCTGTATCGTCCTTTTCGGTTATAGCGAATTCCGACTGTTGGCCTTGAAAAAATATAGGTTACGATTTTGGCGGGAAGTGGCTAACGGTCCATCAAAAAGTTTTGTAACTGTTTATCTATGACTCTATTATAGAATCGCTAGCAAATCTTATGCACAGAGAATAGAATTAAAATTATAATTCAATGCCGTAATTACTTTAATGTGCCTAGAAGCAATGTTTAACATATTAAGTACTATGTAACAACCAAAAAAATGTTATTACAATAAATTAGACTCACTGCTAGCTTAATTGCTAAAACTGTGTCACAAAAAAGTAAACTGTTTTACAAAATTCCGATCAATTATTTTGTATCGTATTATGCAACCAATAGGTAGAATATCATTCACAGTTTTTTTTAAGTTAGTTTTTGATAAATTTTCCTGTTCCGCATAAGCGAATGCCTTTTTAAAAGTTCAAAGTTTAGTTCCCACAATCTTTACAATTTTTTTCTTTTAAAAAAACCTATTTTTTCACACACAACGTCAAATGAGATTCCTAAACAAACTTTTTCACAAGAAATGAACGCGGTAATATCTTTTGCAACCTCAAGTCACGAACCTTCTTGCACGGCACGCAGAAGTCGGAATATTTCTGTTTGAATGAATTGACATGCGTTGTCCGATCGTGCGACCATCCCCACTCACTTGAAAGGAGGGTTGACAATAGTGTTGTATGAGAATTTAGTTCTATTTACTTATCGATAATTTTCTTTTGTTATGTTTCGTAACTAAAGGGAAAAACGGGAACCCATTACTAAGACTTCGTTGCCCGTCCGTCTGTCTGTTCATCCGTTTATCACCAGGCTGTATCTCGAGCTAGATATTTGAAATTTTTACAAATTTGCCGCTATTACAAAAAAAAAGTAATTTAAGGGTATAATAAAATAATTTATTTAAATTTCAACAACCTACAACAAACGTGATTGTTTTCGGTGCTCTGACAGTTGATGCTTGATGGTCAAAGTGATGGCACCGACTCCAAAAAGAAATTGTTTGCCTAAAATTGATTCTTTTCCTTTCAATGGTCAAGAGTTTATATAAGACTTGTTAGTGCATTTTGGTTTTGAAGTCGGTTTTTACTTTTATTAAAGTTAATTTTATTTCTTCATTTTACAAACTACCTATCATATAATTACTGAGCTCCTAAGCGTTAAGGAGTTCCACCATCAGCTCAGCCCCACAAGATGTAGACTATCAAACGTAACAACACGTAAATATTAAGATTTTAGTAAAAAAACACTATACGTGCCTTTAAAATTTGAGGATTTCCCTCGATTACACCAAGATTCCACTAGAAGGTATACCCTCTAGGTGGGCGAAAAATTTTTGCGAATCAGTCGACTAATGACTGAGATATGAGGTAACATAGATGTAA
Source organism: Pyrausta purpuralis (assembly GCA_963924145.1). Taxonomy (NCBI): domain Eukaryota; kingdom Metazoa; phylum Arthropoda; class Insecta; order Lepidoptera; family Crambidae; genus Pyrausta; species Pyrausta purpuralis. The sequence goes on along the minus strand of OZ001669.1, from coordinate 11,979,590 downwards.
AAAAAACATACAGTCGAACTGATAACATCCTCCTTTTTGAAGTCGGTTAAAAAGCGTCAGACAAGAAATCGAACCTTGAGTCACGCTTTCCGGGATCATTTCTATTCCACCACCGACACATTGGCAAGCCTGTTGAATTTTGCAAGTGGTTTCTTCAAAGCGTAGGTTGCGTCATCTCATCAATGTTGCGAGATTGATGGATGACACGCTTTTTTAAAATACTTATCGATAGTGAAGATAAAAATATTTTTTTTATTTTGTTCGGTAACTATAAACAATCACATTAATAAAAAAGTGACTATATGAAGTGACAAGCTCCGCTTACATGCATGTCTTGCTTAATAGTCACGTGGTTAAGGAATTCTCCGGTTATAACCAGCACCCAATTCAAATTCCAGCCTGTGCTCAAGTTTTTGGATTAGAATCCTTATTTAATCAGTACATGCATAATATAATTACTATGATATAAAATTACTTCTAACGGTATGAATTTGTAAAGCGCACATTTTTACCTAACTTAACATACAACGAATTTAAATTTGACGTAAAACTATAACGTCAATTGAACTTCAGCGAAAGTTGACACAAAAAATCAAGGTCATCGATACAATCGAAAAATCGATACTCGCACATCACTCGACAAATGATGCACGAAAGAGGAACTTATGGAAACGACGCCGTCTCACCGGCCTTACGCGGAAGGTGCAGCATTCGATTCTGGCCCCAATTCACGCGTATGGTACGGTAGCAATTTTTTTGCGAGAATGATATGAAATTATGATGAGTTGAATTGTTAAACGAGGAGGTCGTTAGGTAGTTTGGATGACAGATAACTATTAAGTACTCTACTCTCTTTGACGACCGCCGTGGTGTAGTGGCTTAGCACGCTGGTTTCAAGGCGTCGCCGCTCCGAGGTCCCGGGTTCGATTCTCGGTCGGGTCAATATAGAAATCGAAATTTTCTATATTGTCTCGGGTCTGGGTGATGTGGTACCACCGTAGTGTCTGATTTCCATAACACAAGTGCATAAGCTACTTACTTTGGAATTAGAGCAATATTATTTATATTTTATTGTATTTTGGCTTGGCTCAAAACATCATTGAGCTACTGTTACTAGCGTATAGAACTGACTACAAAAGCGAATATCATGCGCCATGAATTGACACCACTTGTCATCAACAAACTACGACAAAGGGATAAGTATTATGGTCGAAATTAAAATTTTAAGAAAAACGCCAAAATATCGTTTATACATCTTAGGGCCGATTTTTCAATAGTCAGATAAGAAATATTCGTCGAACTAAATACAATATGGCTCATTTGTAAACGTCATCTAATTGTCAGCAATCATACGTACGTAACTGTCATTTATTAAAATCTGCCGCTTTATAATTTGCCAGTCTGATAAGATTTATCTGACCATTGAAAAATCAGCCCTTAATAATATTTGTAATTTTTTAGCTTCTTTTATATTTTTTTCTCAGTCAGTAAATACACGAAAACACCAATTTTGTCGCAGCATTGTCTACGCAAAATGTCAAAAAAAAATGCCCGCTGGAGCTAATAATAATTATAGTTTAGTTTAGCCACTTTGAGAATGTGTTTTTGACGTTTTCAATTTTGCCAAAAAATTAATAGGAAGAAAAGTATTCACAGAGCGGCAAAATAATAGTCGTGGTATCACATTGCCCCATAATCACACACCGAGCTATGGAGAGGGCTATGCTCGGTGTTTCTCTACGAGATCGAATCAGAAACGAAGAGATACGTAGAAGAACTAAGGTAACGGACACATCCCTGAGAATCAGTAAGCTCAAGTGGCAGTGGGCAGGGCACAATCCGCGAAGAACTGATGGCCGTTGGGGCTGAAAAGTTCTAATTTGGAGACCCGTCGACCAAAATGCGGCGTAGGACGTCCACCGACAAGATGGACGGACAACCTTGTGAAGATCGCAGGATCAAACTGGATACAGACCGCTTGTGATCGGTCGCTGTGGAAAACCGTGGGGGAGACATATGCTAAGCAGTGGTCGTCCTTTGGCTGATTATGATGATGATGATTTCTTTCACTTTTAAATCTTCTTATGTCAGAAAAACCTGAAAGTATCTTAGCGATTTGAAATCCTCAATGAACGAAAGTTCGATTCTATACTAATACTATTTTTAAGTGGATATGTCGTGGCCAAATCGCTGAATTGATCATTTTATGAAAAGGTTGGCCATTTCGTGAAGTGTTCACGTTTCATGAAGTGGCCAACTAATGGTAACCAAATCTTTAAACGATAAACGTTTAGCGATTTGGTCACCCACGTTTGATCATATCGTGAAAATAGGGTAACCATAAAATATTTAATGAAAACTCAGAACAATTTTGTTACGTACTTGTTTAAATTTACTATGGAATATTAAAATAATTTTAAAATAAGTATAACAAACTTACTTAATCTAAAAAGGCACATGGACGAACGCGCTCACACGCACTGAACCACACGTGCCATCTTTGGCGCGCACTAGAGTTTTAAGGTATCTCAAGTTTTTGGTAGGAATGTTTCTTTACCTGAGTCTTAATCGCATACTTACTAATTAGGTAACTCTTATATTATTTATAAAAAATATAGGTAACATAACATTAACTTATGTTAAACAAAAAGGTACCTAAGTAAAATAATAGAAAACAATATTTAAAAATAAGTAAGAACTTTGGCACATCACATACTTAACAATGTTTATGACAAAAAAAAATCTAGCATAGTTCCACCTTGCTTCGCTTCAACGAAAACGCAATACTTATAGGAACTTTGAAAAATAAGAGTATAAAGAGCCATAACACACAACGTAGTTTCTTAATCTATAATGGCACATTATATCACTTTTCACGTACAAGTTATGAAGGTATTTGATGCGTTATAATACCTATAAATACTATTTAAAATAAAAAGGAACATTTAGTGAAAATACAAGTATTTTAGTACAAGCATATAAAAGTCACGTAAACAATAAAACATTAAAAAAAGAGGGTTAGCATCAGTTGGTCTGAAACGCAACTGATGTAAGTAGCAATCGCTTACACTGGGCCGCAATCTTGACACAAACAAAGCGCTTAGGCGCTTACAGCGCCTCTACCGGTAGTCAATGAAACAATTCCACGATATGATCGATTAAGATTGATTATTTTATGAAATAGCAGTGCGTCCAGCTGGCCATATCGTCAAACGATTTCTTATCATTGATCTGGCCTGGGCAGATCATGATATGACAAATGGACAGTGAAATATTTAATGAAATGCAACCATTTCATTAAATAGCCGATCATTTCATGAAATGGGCAATTCTACGATGCGACCACGACAGATACATAATATAAATAAACTGGAAAGAAGATAAGTAGCTTTAATTCGAGTGGTTATGCACGCTGGTTTTAGGCGTTGCCAGCCACACCGAGGTTCTGAGTTCGATACCCGGTCGGGTCAATTTATGAATTACTAGCAAACCTCGCGAACTCCGTTTCGCCACCAGATGGCTTCTTTTTATGTTACATTTCGTTTGGTGATTAAAAGAAGAAGTTTTTTTTTTGTTTTATATTTGAATTTTCTTTGCTATAAACCTCTCGGAGCCCGAGACCATTCCAACGAATGCAAAACCGTGGAAATCGGTTCGTGCGTTCTGGAGTTATAGCGTCAGGAAGGAAGACCCGACTTATTTTTATACAGTAGAGAAATAATCTTCTTTGTCTCGGGTCTGGGTGTAATAGTACCACCGTTATTGCTGATAAGTGCATTGCCTATTTGAGATCAGAGAACAACTAATGTGATTGTTGTCAATATTTATTATTATTTATGTGACAACCTCCGTGGTGAAGAGGCTAAGCGCGCTGGTTTTCAAGGCGTCGCCGCTCCGAGGTCCCAGGTTCGATATAGAAATCAAAATTTTCTATAATGTCTGGGGTCTGGTTGTTGTGGTACCACCGTTGTGTCTGATTTCCATAAGACAAGTGCATTAGCTACTTACTTTGCGACCAGGAGCTCTATTTTTGAATCACTCGCTTGATTATGGCGAGTGAATTGAGTTTGAAAACAAATTAAAAATCAATGAAAATCACGTCAAATATAGTTGTTGGTACTCACAAAAATGAGTTATCTTTTTGTGAATCAGTCCTGAGTGGAATTATACTAATTTTCATTGGAAAATCGGATATTAATCAATGAATATCACACGCCATCTTGACGCGAGAGATTCAAAAACAAGGGCCCAGAGCAATGTATGTGATTGATGTCCAATATATAGGGTCTATCAAAAACAACTGCGTTCCTTCTTGGGGCTAATTCTGATCCTCCAATACAACGACTTTTCGTATGGGGCCAACATCATAATCCATATAAAATATTGTACTTCCCCATCCTAGAGTGCCGATCAGCTGATGCTACTTTGTATGGAGAAGTCAATTCTTAACCCTCTTTTTGCCTTACCGTAGTCGGGTAAAAAATATTTTACGATTTCGATGTTGGTCTCATACAAAAAGTTTCTGTATTTGAGCATCAGAATCACCACCGAGAAAGAATGCAGATAATTTTGTTAAACCCTGTATTTTAATATTTATGGGTAGAAATCATCCTTGAAGTAAAATTGTAGTTTACTACTTAGGTAATAAGGAAGTTTATTTATAGAACTTACATCGCAACCATATAATTGAGCAAAAAGGTCTAGGTACCCATATTTATAAACTTCCGAATTTCGATGGTCGTCTTCCAAAAGAGCAATGACTTTCGTAATTGCACATTTTTAAACTTGCCGTTACCATCTTCAAACAACGCGTTTTTCCTTTTAAAGTGAAATTGCGACCTTTTGGGCTAAGCATCAATAAATTCTTTGATTATGGTATAATTAAGTAAAATTATTTTTTTCCATTTTATCCATAGCTGATGATCGATCAAACGACCTTAATTAAATAAAAGATGAGTGCGTTGCCGTTTTCATTCAAGGCTCTTTATTTTACTGGCATCAATTTATGGTGCATGATATATGTTTGTGGTGTCAGTTCTATTAAATACACCTTATTTTTGGTCCATGGTGATAGCAGTTCATAAGCCATAATAACAGTGTGTGTAAAGATTGTGGTCCAACAAACAGAAAATTATAAAAAAAACCGGCAAAGTGTGAGTCGGACTCGCACACTAAGGATACCGTGACAACTGAACTAGAGATCCATTTGCGGCCACTTATCCAAAATACCACAATATTTTGTTGACAGCAAATACAACTTTTTTTTTATAGTGTTTGTATGAAGAACAAAGTTATGTTTGCGGTTGTTAAAAAAGTGCTACGTCTCAAAAACTTCTCGTTCGACCCCATACCAATTTTCAGGATACATCTTCCTACCAAATTGCAACAGTGTGATGCTTATATTACAGAATAAAGTGGCTGCGACTTACGGACGGACAGACAGACAGACAGACAGACTTGACTTATGGGTTCCGTTTTTTTCCATTCGGCTACGAAATCCTAAAAATCGGTACACCCGTGCTCGAGTTAAGAAATATTGATGCATGACATGTACCTAGTGGTAAATGAATATTTGATTTGATTTGATATGAACCATACTCTTACTAATCTGTGGGTGGAGCTAACACGACTTTTTTAGGGTTCCGTAGCAGAATGGCAAAAAACGGAACCCTTATAGTTTCTTCTCTTTTATTGCCTCTACAACTTTACTTGCACCGCCTGTATATATATTTTTCTCTGTCCTGACCTATGGTTGACTGGTAGAGAATGCTTTTGGCATTAAGTCCGCCATATGTACAATCAACAATTTTATGTTGTGTGCATGAAGTTTTTAAATAAATAAATAAATAAAAACGGAACCTTTATAGTTTCGTCAAGTCTGTCTGTCTGTCTGTCTGTACGTATGTCACAGCCACTTTTAAGCATTACACAGTTGAAACTTAGTAAGTAGATGTATCCTTATAACCGCTTTACGAAATCAAAAAAATAAAAAAATAATGATATTTAAGGGAGGGCTCCATACATGAAACTAAAACCTATTTTTTTGTGAACCTATGCTTGTAGATTGTCTATGGATAGGTCTTTGAAAATAACTCGAGGTTCCTAAAACCATTTTCTCTAAAAGTCTAACGTTTGAGAGATAGACGCTTCCAAAGTGGTAAAATGGCCGTATCTAATTCAGTTACAGTAGGCACGGAACGACGGAACCCTTAGTGTGCGAATCCAACTCGCACTTGGCCGATTTTTTTTAATTATAAATTTGCATGCATGATGCTTGTAGGTACACTTTACGCATGAATGAATAAATGATTTTATTAAATTAAATTGTTTTTAAATATTTTCCTATTGTTTCTTTTTAGGCGATTTGCTTTTCATATTTAATTAAATGTCTTATTTTGGACCATTTTGTTTCTGAGAAATCTGTGGACAAACCAACGTTCAAAAATAACAAGGTACTCAGTAATCAGGGAACTTAAAGGATACCTGTACATTATAATTATGTGCAGCTAAAATAAATCATCATATTATTATCTAAATCCAACAAATGAACAATATCACATAGATACCTAGTAGGTTGGATGGTAACCCCCTTTATTACTCTACTGCGCCAGAAGGAGGGTTATGTTTTTTGAGTCGCTTATATGAATAGTAACGTTCAAAACTCCTAACTAATTTCTAGTCGCGACATCTATAATAAAATGATAACAGCTCGGCATCTAATTTGCTTGCTTTTTGGTCTGGGAACTAGCTCATCTACTCCACACTAGATGGCGCTAATTAAAAATACTTATCGCGAAATAAACACTGCCCGTGCAATGTGATTTATTCATTTAGATATTTATTCACTTTGTCTGTGACAGTTAAATTTATTAATTATTTGAAAAATGTACCTACCCACAGCAATTAATAATTCACATTGTTGTTATAAAGTCAGTTTCTCTAGTTTACGAATATAAAGAAACAATACGTCAGACAGAAATAAGAAGTATGTTCTCATTTACCATAAATCTATGTATATTAAGAGATTTGATAAGACCGTTTGACCAATCAAATAACAGCATAACAGTCTTCTTGATTTAATCACAGATATAAGCCAATCATGGCACATGGCATGACACCTTTGACAGAAACTACTGTGCATTGAAAACCTACTGAAAGTTGTGTATTGATTTTACTAATTTGGCATTATTTTAGGGAAAATCTTTGAAAAATAATAACTGGATTACTTACATTACAACTAAAACAAGTAAAGATACATTTTGTGGTATTTAACAAAAGGTTCGACTGTCTTTTTGCAAATTTAGCAACCTCTATTGAGTATTACACCCAAAAATCTTTATCATGTTCTGTTAACCACTTATTTTCCTGTAACTATTTACACTTTTTGTCGTTTTAGTATCTTTACAATCAAGAAAATGCTTCCTCGATCCTACTACAACGATCAAGATATCCGAAAACGTCAAATAGATACACTAAAAATTTTCAACGATAATGTGATAGAAATATCTGAAAACTCCGAGTACAAAGTGGAATTCGCAGCTGAGGGGAAAAATATGAGCTTGAACGTCGTTTTAGGACCGGAATTTCCTAATGAAAAGCCTTCTGTATTCGTCAATCCACCTATTCCGCATCCTTGGATTGCTGAAAATTCGAACGAAGTTATCAGAGCTCCAGGCTTGGTAAACTACACTTTACACTCAGATTTGGGGCGTATAGTGCAAGCTATCATTCGTGAGTTCCAAAGAGCATTACCACAAATGTCGAACAGTGAAGATACATCGAGCGATGCGAGCCCACAGTCTCAAGTTATTTCACTGTCAATGCTGCAAGAACTAAATAATTTATCTATTGACGAACTGAAGGAAATTTTGGACAATACTGACTTACAGGTATGTAAATAGATATAGACATATTGTACAGGTCTATTCATTTCAATATCTCACAATAAGGATCCATCTGTGGTAGTACCACAAATAAAGCTAAGCTAAGCTGGTAGCTAGGAGACAAAGTATTTAATATTATTCAGCGATATAACATCAACTCAGTGTAATAAGAAGTCAGACAATAATTTGTAGCTGGCGCCATGATAACTACCAGAAACACTGTGTGTTCCATCCGCATCATAGATGGAGGCACAGTAAAAATGGCTTTGGCACAGCGGCGTTTTGCTTAATTGTAGTAAACAGTATTTTTGTAATTTGTTTAGTTATGTTCATAAGTATTTTTGACTAAACAGATAAAGGCATGTTCCTAAAGCTTTGATCAGTAATTTTATAATCAATTATAACTACATAACCTGTAACTATTGAATGATAATGCTTGTAGTTAATCTAATTATATTGTGTCGTAATTACTGCAAGCTAGATAGAAAAGCAAATTTAATGATTTGTATTCATTAACTTTTTTTGGAGTAAATTATATATCACAAATTATTGCAGGACAAGCTATTAGAAAACAATCCTCAGTTAGTAAAACTAGATTTAGAGACCGAAGAACTCATGAATAGTATTGAAGAAATTGCTCAAGACAACATCGCAAAGCAACAAATGTTGGATGACCTGAAAACTGATGTGATAGATCGCATATCAACTATAGTTCAGATGAAGATGAGTTATGAAGAGTTACATCGTAAACATCAGAAGCTAGCGGAGATGTATGATCCGCATCGAATAAGGGACTGTCTGAAGCAGGCTGCTATGAAAGCAGATGAAGATGCGGAGGTCATTGCAGAGATGTTTTTGCTAGGTAAATACATTTATTTCAAAATCTTTACTTATATTATAAAGCTGAAGAGTTTGTTTGTTTGAACACACAAATATCAGGACCTACAGGACCGATAAAAAAATGTGTTGGATAGCTTATTTAGCAGAGAAGGCTTTACGCTATAAAGGGGGGGGGAGCCAACTCAAAACGCGTGGAAGAAGTCGTGGGGGACCGCTAGTTTTTGGATAAATTATTTCAAAGCCAATTTTAACTTATGCATATTTCCTATTGATCAAATAAACATTGATTAACTCAAAACACGGATTTGATAGATTAAACACGAGTTCACAGTTCATGATTACTGTTTCTTGATAAGAAATGTTTATGTTTCAATGACATTCAAACGATTGCACTCACGTTTCAATAGTTTATCGCTACAATAATTTGCCCTGATTGAATGAAATATGTTGACACGACACTAACATTATGACTTTATTGACGAACTCCGTGGTGTAGTGGCTAAGCACGCTGGGTTTCAAGGCCTCGCCGGTCCGAGGTCCCGGGTTCGATTCCCGGTCGGGTCAATGTAGGAATCATAATTTTCTATATTTTCTCGGATCTGGGTTTTGTTGTAACGTTGTGTCTGATTTCCGTAACACAAGTGCATTGGCTACTTACTTTGGTATCTGAGCAATGTTTGTGATCAATATTAATATTTATTTATTTATATATTTTTATATCACAATACAGTTAGTATGGTGCTTACAACAATAGTAGAAGTCTTTTCGGTTAGTGTTATTTAAATATCGTTATCTTCTTATATGCCACATCAAAAAGTAATAGTCCCCCTAGCCGATTTCGACTACGGTGGCCAGTCACAACGAATAGCCGTCTGCGCGGAACATATTTTAGAAAACGAGTGTGTGCGCAAAGACAGGTGCAATCTCCATTCCGTTCACTCTGATAGCCCGATGGGACAGCAATCTGACACGATCAGAGAGAGATTAGGCGCAGGACCAACGGCTTCACGTGCGCACCGAGGCATGGGGGTGAAACACCGCACCGCACTCCGGGTTCGATCCCCGGTTCAAAAATGTCACCTTTACATACCCTCAGATTCAAAGTTAGGCTGCAATAAAATACATAACCTTGTTACAGGAAAAATGCCAGTGGAAAGTTTCATATCAAAATTCGCCGAGAAACGTGCATTAGGGCAAGCGAGGCGAGCTAGAGAAGAGAGGTTAGCTCACCAACTAGCTCAGTTAGACCGGGCTACTACTTAGCTTTGGGGTGATCATGATCAGCCTAAGTAAACGCTCTAAAGGCTAAGCTAGGCTAAAGAGAAGAGGCTAGATCACTCAGAAAGCAAGACTCGAGCTTCTTACTAAACCTAGTTTTATGGAGATTAAGAATAATTCAAACACTACCTAGGCTAGGCCAGTCTAGCTTACACATACACATAGTCTGCGTGATAGTTACCGAGTTGTGCGACTATAAATTTGAATTAATTCTGAATCCTCAACGCTGTGCAGACCCGTAATTGTAGGCTAGATTTTCTCATGGGCCGAGGACTCGATTGTTAACGCGACGACTATAGTACGAGCAACTATCGAGCTTCATTCACGAGAGTTGAGAGTAGTATTAAAACGGTGTGTTTGGCCAGGCAAGCTAGAAAAGAGGTGAATTAGCTCGTTTACTCTTACGAGCTATGAGTTAGCTCTACAATAATAAGATTATAATTAATATTTTTGTGACTTGAATCGACTAATAAAAATATAAAGAAGCTGGTTGGTGTAATATTTAGTGCTGAGTATTTGTGATTCTATTTATTATTAAAGTTTTTTCTATGCACTCTTAAAAAAATATATATAGGTACTATGATAGTTTGACCAAATAGCCCATTGATTAAAACACTATACAACGTTTAATGTTAAATGCGCAAAACCTTAGACACTCCAAATGATTTTTCATTCAATTGACTTAAATCTGAAAGAAAAAAAATACGATTTAATGTGGTGTTCTAATTTTACTGGCACTTCTGATCATTTCTTGCTCTGCGGACGACGCTCTGTCGAGGGAGGAGTCGGTAGGTATTCACCGGGCCGCTGCGCCGCGCTCACATTATTATTACTAACTACGCTCAAGAATATCCATTACTTTACGTTTTTTGGCGGGTTTGCGCACGTATTGGTGTGTCTTATTAATAAATAGACAGGGCAACATTTTAAGGAAGATTTTAAAATTGTGACCCATATTAAAGGGATTTAATTGATTCTACTCGTTATGCCAGTCAAACTATTTTCAGGTTTTGCGCATTCAAAGTTACAGCTGTATACAGATTTGGTAATTTTATTTTTATTTCAAGAAATATCTGCAAAATATATTTAAATCAATACGAATTGAGAATACGCGAATACGACTCGTATTCGCGTAATCTTAAGAATCAAAATAGCCCATTTATTTCGTAAGTTAGAATATTTAAATTGACACGTAAAGTTTTATTTATTTGTTGATTGTTATTTTAGTTCTACATTCCAAATGATATTTTATAAGTTTTTAATTTATTATACAAACCATGTTTTGTGTAAAGTTGTATTAAAAACGGATGCTGCATTGTTAAAAGGTAAAAAAATCTACACTTTAACTAGACTTTACGTTATACAGGCTGACTTTTCTATATAACAATATATTTTTAAAAGACCACAGGAATATGAATATTTTTTGAGACCAATGGTGAAATAGAGAAAAAAACGGCGTGCGACCAATTTTTTCAACTATCTGTCCTGTAGTAAAACATTCATATTATTTAAAGAGTTTATAACATAGGATACTCTCAAAAAAGTCACCTGTATCCATAGACTGTAAACGAAATCGACTTAAAAATATTGAGGTCGAACGTAAATGGTAGGTACATGTTACTAATAAATAAAAATTTATAATCTGCAAGTGAAATATACAATTTGTTGTTTTGATCACCGACGAGCGACGAGCGACTCAGGGGTGGTTGTACGAACGATGGCGATAAAAAAGAAAGAAATAACCCACAAAAACAATTAATTGTTGGATACAGCAAACGAGTCAAAAGTACCAACTACCAACATCAGGTCGCCTCTTTGAAGCTTACTAGCTACGGCGTAGCATTTCGTAGATACGCGCAAGCTGTGCGCGAGGGTGCAAGTTTTCCCATTCAATTTATCATTTTTAAGAATGTTGTAAAGAGATTTTGCTTTTATTAAACTTGCATGTAATTTAAATATTTTTTTAAAAGAATAAGCTAACTCATATTATCATCCCTGAGTAGGATGTCACTGGCCAAAACAACACCCTGTTTAGTTATCAAATTTAATAATGTCTGGTCAACGTATCTAATGCATTACCACATTGAAAAGAAAATCGCTTGCACACACGGCTAGATTAACTAATGAATATATAGTCCATATCGCAATATAAAAAGGGCGTTACTGCAAACAAAAGACGACATGAGGTGCAAGCGATTTTGGCCCTTATGGTGGTCAGTCGGTGGTGTCTTAGATGGTACCTAATACTTCCACGTAAACATGGTATTATTAGTATTATTAATGTTACTGTTTATAAATTTGTAATGGCATATCAAAAATACAAAATTGTACACGAAAGGACAGGTTTTTTAATTGCTAATCATTCCCACTTAAAATAAAACTTGATTTTGAAAACTAGTATTTCTTGATTATTTCGGATTAACCTCTTAAGACTTTAACTCACCGAGACGCCTAGGCGACTTCGCCAGCTAGCTACATATCATTAAAAAAAAGTCTTATGCAAACAGACAGACCCACTGTGGGCACTTATACAAGTCCCAATACAGTGTATTAAAAAACCCTGACCGACCCATTAAGGGGTTATCAGGTATCGAGATTAGGTTCTATTTGTGTAATAATTTTCATAAAATATTAGAAAAAAAAAACTCAAGCAAAAATACAAAATTCACTACATTAAAAAAAAGCATTCATGGCAACCCGAAGGGGGGTTGCTGGGGAGCGCGGGAGGCGCGGAGTTGCGCCGGCACCCCAATGATATTGTATGTATTTAGTAGTAGATGACGCCTCGCGAACTAAAAGAGTACACAAATATGGCACTGTCTGATTAATCGATGTCAATGGATTGACATCTATCACATTAGACATCAGTTTCGGAACAGAGTTAAGCTAGGTACTCGCTTTCTTAATATATTTTTTAAAGTACATTACATTACAATACACTCGTTGGTCTAATTTTTAATTTGATTCACACTTTAGGTCGTTAGTATATTAATCATTTAAAACATTTTATTTTCAAACTATTTAAAATATTGAATAATTATCTAATAAATGCAATTTGAATGTATCAAAATTAATGCTTGAAATGTCATGGCGCCAATATCAGAGTCACGCGCTGCAACTGCTGCAAGGCATTTACGATCACGTGCCATGTGGGCATATTTTTTACAAATTAAATTAATAAAAATATTTACAGCCCGTATTTAAATAAATAAAGAAATATTTATTAATACACCATAGTCATCTGGCATCATGTTAAAAGGATGATTCCTTCAAATACGAGGGTCAAACTGAAAGTTCTTAGAACTGGCCACTTAAAAACAATATAATAAAAAAAATATTCAAAAATTTGAAAATAGAACTCTTTGCCAATATTACTGAGTATATATTTCATTCATTTGTCATTTGTTTTACGATTTGGCGGCAAATTGAAAATTGTCTGTGTCACGTCAACATGAATTTAACACGAGAAAATTTTCGTGCAATGATTTTTTATGACTTTCGATGTCATTTAAGTCAACAAGAAAGTTATGATAGACTACGATTGGCCTTTCACGATGAAGCCCCATCTCGTGCGACTGTTTACAACTGGTTTAATGAGTTTAAACGTGGTCGCACTAATCTCACTGATGATGTACGTGAGGGACGGCCTTCTACGGCGACGACTGAAAATAACATCTGTGTTGTGCGGCGTATGATAGAGACTGACAAAAGAGTGACCTATCAGCAGATTCGGACAAGCTTAGGTATCGGTATGAGTCAAGTGCACAAAATCCTCCACGAACATTTAGCGGTCAGGAAGCTTTGCGCCCGGTGGATACCTCATAATTTGACTAAGGCTCAAAAACTCCATCGTGTGGATTGGTGCCGTAAAATGATTGAAAGATTTAACGGAGGTGACTCAAATGCTGTGTTCGACATACTAACAGGTGACGAAAGCTGGATTTACTGTTATGATCCTGAAACCAAAAGACAATCTGCTCAGTGGGTGTTTCCTTTCGAGGAGTTGCCAACTAAAGTGAAGAGAGATCGAAGTGCGGGAAAAAAATGGTGGCCTCGTTCTTTGGAAGGATAGGTCATTTCGCAACAATTGTGTTAGAGGATCAAAAAACAGTTTCTGCAGAATGGTACACTACCAATTGTTTGCCACTTGTCTTGGAAAAAGTTCGAGAGAAACGACCTCGCAGTAGGATCCTCCTTCACCACGACAACGCCTCGTCGCACACCGCCAAGCGAACGATCGACTATTTGGCGACATCAAACGTTGAATTACTGGGTCACCCGCCGTATAGCCCCGACCTCGCGCTTTGTGATTTTTATTTATTTCCAAAAATTAAAGAAAAACTTAAAGGAAAGCGGTTTATGAATGCTGAAGAAGCGGTGGCTGCGTATCGCGATGCCATTGAAGAGACCCCTAAGGACGAGTGGGCAAAGTGCTTTTCCCAGTGGTTCCATCGCATGCAGCGGTGTATTGACGTCAATGGACAATATTTTGAAAAGATATAATAAAACTAATAACTGGCTAATGTAATCAGTTTTTGATTTTCTAAGAACTTTCAGTTTGACCCTCGTAACATGCTTATAGTTAGCGTACATATTTTTTTCTACAATCGTGAGGTCATTCCTCAATCCTCACTAATGTGTTTATCAACAGTCTTTTGTTTACGCGAGCGCCGGTTACCTTTTGATCCGTGAGCGTCTACGCTGTTACTTTAGAGAAATTGAAGGTGTACTTTATAGTTATATAACAAAGACATATTAACATACATGGCCATAGACATATGTGTAAGGGTTGTGCGGGCGGGATTCGAACCCGCGACTGCTTATCTTTGTAGTCCGGAACGTAAACCACCACACTATGGCGGTCGTTAAATTTTTATTAAAAAAAATAGTACTAAACTACTGCATGTATAGCACTGTCTTATAATATCGACCATATTGGTCCGTGGGTTGGCTAAGAAACAAAACTCATTAATTTTACTGAAAATACTTCAATCATGAATGATAGGCAACATACAATTTCCTTAACGATTATATGATATTCGGACTGTTTTTTTTATTTTATTTAATTAGTTTTTTCTGCAGTTTTAAAGGCGCACTGAGGCATTGAGACACTGACGCCGCAGGTAGCGCGACAGGAGTGATAACGCATTTTGGAAATTTCCTCGTTTTAGGGTAAATAGGTGCTAAACTTGTTGACTTTGAAAATTGATAAAAAAAAGTTTTAATGAATTAGGTAGGTACGTAATTTTAATACTTGTTTTGGTTTTGTTATTTAAGCAAATTTATTTTTTACATATTGTACAAACCATACCACAGCTTCGGGATAATTGTGGCCTAGTGCTGAGAAGATGCTGCGCAACAAACTCAGACACTATTGTCAATGCCTCTTTTCAAAAGGTTTACAATAATAATAATAAATAATAAATATTCTTTATTGCACAAATAAGGACACAAGAAACAATAACAATACAGGCAAATCATTTGTACAATATTGGCGGTCATATCGCTGGAAGCGATCTCTTCCAGACAACCATTGGGTAGAGGAAACAACGTTAATCAGTGAGGTAGAAACGGTGTGCAAAAATATAGCTAGAATTTTAATATCATACTTTAAAGATGGTTACATAATAGAAGTAAGAATAAAAATATATAATTAATAGACAATGTTTGTGGTGATCATGCAAGTCCATACATTCAGCTCCAAACAAAGTCAAATATCTGTCGCAAAATCAAGACTAATCAAAAATCAGTGTCGGAAGTCTCGACATAGTTCCGTGTAAAACCACCAGGTGGCGCTCGAAAAATGCTGAGACAAAATTGGTGTTTTCGTGTATTTATTGATTGAAAAGAATTTTTGAATGATGCTTAAAAAACTACAAATATTTTTTAAGATTTATTAAAGATATAGCTACGTAAGTTAAAATGATATTTGATGAATTAGAAAATCATAAAATTGAATTTGTCGACGCGAAATGTCAAAAATGATGCATCAGACTACGCCCGCTGGTAAACACGATTGTAGTACAGGTTCTAAAGTTTATTTAGTACGTATAGCGCCGTGATCACGGAGTTACTCAGTTAGTAACTCCGTGATCATGGCGCTTGCAACAGTGCCGAAATATCGGAAACTCATAAATAATAAGGTACATGGTAGCAATCCCGTATCTAACTATTCTAATGTGAGTGACCATGAAAGTTTAAAACATTATACGTATAAATTGTTTCTAAAGTAGTTTACTGTAGTTAGAGTTAGAAAAACTCCTAAATATGGTCACTTTTGGCAATTTTTCTAACTGTAACTGTAAATAACTACTTTAGAAACAATTTAAATGTATTAAATAAACTAAAAAAATTGTACTACAATCATGTTTACCAGATTTTGGATTGGTCTTTTATTTAACGAGTTATGATTTTTCTACTAAAGTGGCGCTAGTGTGCGCGTTAAAAATCCGGGTAGCCCCTTAAAATCAACAAGGAGATTTGACAGACAACAAAGTGATTTTCGTTAATGTATATATTTTTAAAGGATATTATCAGATGCTCTCAGAAAGATTTGACTGCCCATATATGAGTATACTAATAATAAGTAATACCCAAATGCAATTGAGTGGCCGGTTAAGTTGACTGAATTGAATCAAATTCAACTTAATTTATGTAATTTTATTTTATTCGTTTATAATTTCATTCAATTTAATGTATAAATGTTATAATTCAAAATGTATGTATGACTTGATTATGTCGAAATAAATAAAATAAGAATTATTATTATTATGGATTGTACCCGTGCCAAGCCGGGGCGGATCGCTAGTCTTTACTCTTACTCGGCAAATAGGACAGTCCATCGAATTACCTTATTATTTACCTATACTACTTAATGATGAATTTGTTTGTTTGTTTGAACGCGCTAATCTCTGGAAATACTGGACCGAAAAAAAATATTTTAGTATTGGATAGCTTATTTATAGATAAAGTCTTTTGGCTATAAAAAATCACGATACAACTTAAAAGAGCAGAGCAAAAATATTCTTAGTGAGAGCTTCCGTTGCGTACGTGCGTAAACCGTTTAAGACGGAATTGTTTCGCCTTAAAAGCTCTACAATAATGTCTATCTAATATGGTTACTCACTACAAACATTTTTATGTTCATAAATTTTAATAAAAAAAAGGTAGTTTGATGAACACGGGTAATAATTGTTTTAAAAAATAAATTGTTGCCTAAAATGGATTCCTTTCCTTTCAATGGCCAAGAGTTTATTTAAGACTTTACTAAAAATCACCTCTCATAAGTTCTGTCATTATAATTACTGAACTCCTTAGCGTTCAGGTGTTCCACCATCAGCTCAGCTCCACAAGATGTTGACTATCAGACGTAACATCACATCAACCTTAAGATGCTAGTAAAAAACACTATATGTGCCTTTAAAATTTGAGGGCTTCACTCGATTACACCAAGATCCCATCATCAGATCCCAAATTGGCAACAATGGGAAAAACAAGAAGGTATACCTACCCTCTAAGTACCTAGGCAAAAAAATATTTTCAATCATTTATCTCAGTCATTCGTCGACTGATTATAATAACATAGATACAAAAAAAACATACAGTCAAATTGATAACCTCCTCTTTTTTTAAGTTGGTTAAAAATAAACATATTCATCATCGCGAGAATTGAATTTTGATTTCAATAAATATCTTGGAAGCTTTCACAGTTTTGAAATAACTCTGCACCAATATTTTTATGTGAACACGCACTTGCGCTAACCGCCTCTGGTTTCTGGCCTCTTACTTCCAATGGAATTTAGTGATTTGCGTTGAAATGTTTTACGGGCAATCCGAAATTTACGCGAGCGACGCCGCAGGAGACTGCTAGTTACAGTATAGTCTGAACACGGAACCAACGGTCAATGTAACTGGTACAAATCTGATTGCATATGCAATAAACCGGTCGGGGATTATTTACACCGAATTCAAAATAATCTTAATTCTCGAAGTTTAAATAGGGGTTCAACTTTGAGAAAGAGTCATACAGATGAAAAAAGAAACCAAAAATATGCGCTTGGGCGGGACGTGAACCAGCAACCTCTTGGCTGACCGGGCCAAACGCTATTACCAATTGAGCTACCGTGCTGTCAGTCCGACCCTGCGAAATTTGTGGTCTCTTATGGATACGTCATTGCGTGACGCTTAAAAAATTTGACACTGTGATTGTTAAAAACATTCTAAACCGTTTGAGAAAGAGGTCAATCGACGAATCCAACTCGGCTGGGCAGCATTCAGGAAACTGCGCAAGAGCACATAATCATAATCAATTTTATTCGCATCAAACATGGTATAAATAGATCTTTGTTACATAATTTGGGTCACATGTTAGGCTACAGGAATAGCATACAAGTATGAAAAAAGAAGAATGCAATTAACATCCAATAATTTTAGTTAAAATGGGTATATAGGTATTATTAGTTATTACTACAGACTTGTCAGTTTTTATATAACTTAAATGTCACAATGAGAAAAAAATGACAATATTATCAGGTTTGTTATGTCGAAGTTACACAAAAAATTTGACAGACACTTTTTACATTTAAATAAATTCCTAATAATATAGAAATTATGACCATTGAGCCACCGAAACAAATGCTTCCTGAACATTGTCGCGTTTTTTTATTTCTTTGGGTATATTGTTATAAATTTTGACACATATAGCCGGGCAACTCCTACCATATTTAGCTGACGTACGAGTAGGGTCGTCGACAAAGGTTATTTGAGAGAAGCACAGAAAATAGAATAGTACTGCAAGAGTGTCTTCTCGTCTCAATTACCTCATGAAGACGAAAGTCTTCAACCAGTGTGTGTTACCAGTGATATACGGATCTGAAACATGGTCTCTTACTATGTGCCTTATAAAGAAGCTCAAAATCACACAACGAGCGATGGAGTATGCTCGGTTTTTCTCTACGAGATCAGAAATGAAGAGATACGTAGAAGAACTGAGGTAATGGATGTAATCTGTAAGCGGCAATGGGCAGGGCACATAGCGCGAAGAACTGATGGCCGTTGGGGCAGAAAAGTAGAAGAATCGAAACTTAAATTATAACCACTCATGTATAAATGAAAAATGAAAATGAACATATTTTATTTCTTTAACAATAATTTTAAATATACCTGCAAAGGTGGACTCTTTCTTATAAGTGCTATGGCACCTGTGGCAGAAAGAGTCCCTAATTGTAATACAGCAAGTCTTTATTACAATTAGGGACTCGATCGACTAGTAAGCTCTAACTAGCCTAAGCGCCATTACGTATGAAGTATCCAGCAGATAGAACTAAACGGAACGTATCCAGAGATTGTGAAGGCTCTTAGTGTTTTTAATTCAACGCGTAGGCCGTGGCTAGCTAGACAGACTCCGAAAAGCTATTAACTTTGACATGAATTATCATGTGAGTGAATTTAAAAAGAAATGTTTGGAAGCACGTTTACAATTACGAAGTTTTAAGGCATTCTCTACCAGAAACCTTTGGTTTATAACTACTACTAGAACTACAGTTTTTATGCCTTCCTTTCTAATGATATTAGCATTGTACCTTTAAAAATAGGTGCAGAGATGTCTATGACAGATGTGACATACCTACAAAATTGTTGCAATGGTCACCCATCCAGTCTTGACCGCGGAGTGAGTTGCTTTGTTAATATGTTGAGTTATTTCTGGGCAAATACGGAACATAAATTGCAATAGGAAGTGTATTTAATAAATAATAAAATATTTTTAATACTTAATAAATAAATTCTTATGCACCAGACAACACACCAGTGGTTTCGAAGTTAGGATTTTTCTTCTTTGTGTAACGAATACCAGACAAAGAGCATTTTCGAGGCATCTCCCATAAATACATTAAACGAACATTCGTGCTTATCACACAAACATACGAGTAATTATGCTACTTGCGTGATTCGAACCCACGACGGCGGGCGGCGATAGGAGAGCTAACCTAGGAGAGCTTTTGACACAAATAAATTTATTGACAACAGATTTAGTTTGACAGGCGGCTCTTTACACCTGCCTTATAAATATAAAAAACAAATAGCTACTTTGTTAGCCTTTAACATTAAATGTTTTATTAACAATAACATGACATGTTCTAATATTATTAGTAGTATTACTAATTTTGATATTAATCAATTGACAACCTCTAAGGATTTAAACTAAGAGGTCAGACAAAAGCCAGGCCTACATTCAGTATTGTGCATCAGAATATACAAGGCCTGGCCGGCAAAGAACTAGAAGTATCTCTATTTTTACAAGATTTTGATGTTCAAATTATGTGTGTAACGGAACATTGGTTTCTTAGGCATGAACTAATGTTAAGCATAGATGATTATAAAGTTGGTAGTTCGTTCACTAGAGAGACAACTACTAGAGGAGGGTCACTCATTCTTTTGAAAAATCAATTAAACTATAAAGAGCGTAAAGATATTGTATCACTGACTATTGAACGAACTATTGAACTTGCATGTGTTGAGTTAGACCAATATATTATAATAAGCGTATACAGTCCTCCCAATGCAGATTACGGCCTTTTTGAAGCTACAATGGAAATAGCCTTATCGAAAGTTTCTAAACAAAGTAAATCTTTGATAATATGCGGTGATTATAATGTAGATATACTTAAAAAAACGCAACAGTCAATGAGTTTTCTTGGTCTTTTTAAGTCTTTTAACTTAGTGAACGTTTTTAATGAACCTACGAGAGTGACTCCTACAAGAGCTACGTGCTTAGATAACATTTTCTGTAATATTAAAGTTATTGATAAATCAATTTTACATTGTTTAAGGTCCGACCACAGAGGACAAAAAGTCGCGTTTGAACACAGTTCCATCTCAAATGCTGTGGATATTGTTTATAGGCCAATCACTGTTAATAGAATAGATAGATTTAAAAGTAAGATTTGCGAAGGTGTTCAATCTTTAATTCCCAGTAATAGTAACAACGCTGATAAACTTTATGAAGATTTATTCACTTTGATAAAGAACGAATATAATCAAATATTTACCAAAAAAACAGTAAAGTCAAATCAGGTCAAGTTTAAATTTAATGAATGGGCTACAGTTGGTATTTATAAAAGTAGGAATAAATTATACGAACTATATAATATTAAAGAACAGACCCAGGACCCACACATCATAGAATATGTGAAGAACTACTCAAAAATCTTTAAAAAAGTATGTGCACAGGCTAAGTCTAACCATATTCGAAGGATAGTTACCGGTTCCAAGAATAAGGCGAAAGCTACCTGGAACATTATAAACAAGGAAACGTGTAAAAACAAAACAAAAGATCATTCGTTTTCCTTAAAAGTTGGAAGTAAGATAGTTAATTCTAATTTAGAGGTTGCAAATGTCTTTGAAAATTTCTTTACTAATATTGCAACATTAACAACCAAAGATCTTGCATCATCTCCAGAACAAGCTCAATCTATTCTTAGATCTAATAATGATGAATGTCATTCTTTACTGCACTTTAGGCATGTATCCTCAGAGGTTATTATAAAAACATTCAATGAACTTAATTTGAAAAAGACTGAGGACTTATGGGGATTATCTGTTTATATAATTAAAACCATTATTGAATTTATAGCTCCGCGTTTAGCGATCATATTTAATAAATGTGTCGATGAAGGCAAGTTTCCAAATTTAATGAAATTTAGTAAAATCGTTCCACTTTTTAAATCAGGAGAAAAATGCGACCCCTCCAACTTTCGACCAATATCAATTTTACCCGTGCTTAGCAAAATTTTTGAAAAGATAATTTTTAATCAACTTCTATTTCATTTCACAACTAATAAATTATTACATAATAAACAGTTTGGTTTTACAAAAGGTAGAAGTACTGCTGATGCTGGAGTTGCTCTCTTGAAACATGTATTTGATGCATACGACGGTAGGTGTGATGCTATAGGAGTATTTTGTGACCTCTCTAAAGCATTTGATTGTGTAGACCATGAGACCTTATTGAAAAAACTTCAACATTACGGCGTTTCGATCGATGCGCTAGGTTTATTGAAATCTTATGTTAGTGATAGAACTCAAAAGGTTTATATTAATGGAACTGAGTCTCCTGGAGCACCTCTAAAAATGGGAGTGCCCCAAGGATCGATATTGGGACCGTTGTTGTTTCTGATATATATAAATGACCTTCCATACTTTGTCGATGATGTATGTGAAATAGTACTGTTTGCAGATGATACATCCTTAATTTTTAAGACTCCAAGGGCCAAAGAATCTTTTGACGATGTAAATGGTGCTCTTTCACAGGTGCTTCATTGGTTTACCGTTAATAATTTAGTGCTTAATGCGGGTAAAACCAAATGCATAAAATTTACAATGCCTAATGTCAGACAAGTCCCAACGCAGATCATGGTTAAAGATGAGCCACTAGATACTATACAAAGCTCAACGTTTTTGGGAATAACCGTAGATCATAATCTTCAATGGGGTCCACATATCGAGACCTTGTCAGGGAAACTTAGTTCGGCTGCCTATGCAGTAAGAAAGATAAGGCTTTTGACTGACGTTGAAACGGCAAGGTTAGTTTATTTTAGCTATTTTCATAGTATCATGTCTTATGGTATCTTGTTATGGGGCTCGGCTGCAGATATTGAAACAATATTCATACTGCAAAAGCGAGCTGTACGGGCTATTTACAATCTCAAATCTGACGACTCTTTAAGGGATTTGTTTAAAGAAGTCAAGATACTTACAGTATATTCACAGTTTATTTATGAAAATTTGATTTATGTTCGTAAAAACTTGCACTTATTTCCTAAAAAAAGTGATTTACATGATTTCAATACTAGAAACAAGAATAAACTTGCCGTTCCAAACTTCAGACTTCAGAAGGTTAATCACTCGTTTATTGTATTACTTTCTTTAATAAATTGCCTCAAAATATAATTGAATTACCTTTACATAAATTCAAATCTATTGTTAAACAATGTTTAATGACTAAAGGATATTATAGAATAAATGATTATATGAACGATAACAATGTATGGTCTAGCTTGTAAGAACATTTAATTGTAATATTTTTAAAAGAGGCATTGACAATAGTGACTGAGTTTGTTGCGCAGCTTCTTCTCAGCACTAGCCCACAATTGTCCCGAAGCTGTGGTAGGGCCAATGTTGGGACGTGTATAAGTGCTAGCAATAGCCTATGTACAAAATAAAGTAATTTTGAATTTTTGAATTTTTTTTGAACCACTACGCCAAACGTATCATGTTGTGCAATTTCTTGCGTGCGTCATCTAAGCCTTTAATATTCGCAAAAAACCGGCCAAGTGCGAGTCGGACTCGCGCACTGAGGGTTCCGTGCCAACTTTAACTGAATTAGGGAATCCATTTACTTCATCTTACTCTACTACTTAGTAAAATACCACAATATTTTGTTGACTACAAATATAACTTTGTTTTTCATAGTGTTTGTATGAAGTACAAAGTTATGTTTGCGGTTGTTGAAAATGTGCTATATCTCAAAAACTACTTGTTCGATCCCGTCCGAACTAATTTTCGTGGAAAGTATTTACGAAGATCTACATCATATATTTTTTTCAAAATTTACACTTGCTTGGTTTAGAAATTAGATGCGGGGGGACGCCCATTTTACCACTTTGGAAGCGTCTAGCTATGAAACGTTAGACTTTAAAAGAAAATGGTTTTAGAAACCTCTATTTTATTTTAAAAGACCTATCCATAGACACCCTACACGCATAGGTTTGCCAAAAAAATTTTTTTTTGGTATTAGTTTCATGTATGACACTAACCACCCCTTAACTGTCATATTTTTTTATTTTTTGTATGAGAATCCGTAAGCGGTTAACAAGATACATTTTCCTACCAAATTTCAATTGTGTAATGCTTATAGTTACAGAATAAAATGGGTGTGACATACGGACGGACAGACAGACAGACAGACAGACAGACTTGACGAAACTATAAGGGTTTCGTTTTTTGCCATTCGGCTACGGAACCTTAAAAAACCGGCCAAGTTCAAGTCGGACTAGCACACTAAGGGTTCCGTGCCAACTTTAACTTAATTAGTGAACCACTAACTTCCACTTAGCCAAAATGCCACATTATTTTGTTGACAGCAAATATTACTTCTGATGGCCGTTGGGGCAGGAAAGTTCCAGATTGGAGACCCTTCGACCAAAGACGCAGCGTAGGACGTCCACCAACAAGATGGAGAGACGACCTTATAAAGATCGCAGGATCAAACTGGATGCAGACCGCTAGTGATCGGTCGCTGTGGAAAGCTGTGGGGGAGGCCTATGTTCAGCAGTGGACGTCCTTTGGCTGATAATGATGATGATTATGATGATGAAATATAAATTTGTTTTTCATAGTATTTGTATGAATAACAAAGTTATGTTTGGGATTATTGAAAATGTGCTCTATCTCAAAAACTGCTAGTTTGATCTCGTTCAAACCAATTTTCGTTTGAAAGTTTTTGTCAAAATCTACATCATGTATTATTTTCAAGAATTAAACTCGCTAAGTCTTAAAGTTAGATGCACCCATATAACTTTTGCGCTCATTTTACCACTTTAGAAGCGCCTATCTCTCAAACGTTAGACTTTTAGAGAAAATTGTTTAAAGAACCTTGATGTTATAGACTCTACACGCATTTTTTTTTGGTTTTAGTTTCATGTATCCTCCTTTTATTTTTTGTATGAGAATCGTAAAGCGGTAAACAGGATACATCTACCTACGAAGTTTCAACTGTGTTATATTAATAGTTTCAAAATAAAGTGCCCGTGACATACCGACGGACAGACAGACAGACAGACTTGACGAAACTATGAGGGTCCCGTTTTTGCCACTCGGTTACTGAACCCTAAAAATAGCTTTAAAGTACGAACATAGGCCAGGGGGTGTTGGCATTGCGATATGGCAATCAACTTATTATGACAATAACTTAATTACAATGACGTCTTCTCTTAGAAGAGGTCAAGTTATTTCAAGTTTCAACAGAAACAGATAAAGTTCATTGACGTATAGATAAGTTATTGTTTCTTTGAATACCTAGGTCCACTTGCACAAACCGAAGTAATTAACCCGAAGTTAAAATGTTAACACGTCTTTTTGTATGTTACACCTTCACATAAAAACTACGGGATATTTTGACGAAATTTTACAATTATACCCCATACAGCGAAATATCAGGAAGTCATTGTGATATTTTTTAAAATTGGAAAGGAAATGGTCGAGTCTCCCTCCATTCATTATTTGCCTCAAAAGTAAAATTATATGCGTCAGACCAAAACTGAATTATTGTAATTCGTTTTTTGATATTGTTTTAGATTATATACTATATGTATCCGAGAATAGCAGGGATTCCACGTTTAACGAAATGAACTATGTATGAAATCAATCTCTTCTACACTGTCTTGCACCGCCATTCCACTAATTTATTGAAACGAAATTAGAATGCAATAGATTTTTGACGTTTTGCTCATACTAGAACTATTTTTTTTTAGCAGAATCGACCACCAAGTATCTAGCGCCATCTGTGTGGCCTAAATTTAAACATTTCGAATAAGCGCCATCTAGTCAATCGTAAATCATAGAAAACCGTCACTTTGTCTTGTCTCTACAAAAAAGCGTGCAATACAGCAGAACTGTCAATTCTATGACACAATCCACCATTTTGGTGAGCGGTCACTTTGCAAAAAAAGGAAATTGTCGGTCAAAGGAAGTTTTAAATCGTAACATCTAAATACATTATTTTGTATTAATATTTTTTAGTTATTTTGCAAAGCTCTGAAATCAAGTTCCTTAGTGTAGGTATTTCAAACTTTGAGGCATGCCACTAAAGTCCTTTTACGCGGGTAAAAATGCGGGAAACCGCTAGAAGTGATTTATCTTACAGTAAACCTACTAAGGTCGGAGCAAATTAGTCCACGGTGTTGGTAGTTAATGGTAATTCGTTTTTAATTTTTGTCTACATATTTACTTAAGTACAAAATAGCTAGCATTTCTTTTCAAAGAGTGATAAGATAAATGTTGAGTATGTATGTAGTTGAGTTTCTTAATGCCAATATTTCAAGTCAAGACAGAAAAAATGCTAACGTAAAGAGACGAAAAAGTTGTAAAAATAGATAGCATTTTATCTAGGTGTGCGGTAACATTACCTATCTAATAATTATGAGCTAGTGCCTACCTAGTAGAAAGACTTCTATAGTTTTATGAGTATTCCACTTCATTAGTTTAGACATAATGCTGATATTTTTAATTGCATATTATTTTCATGAGTATTCAGTGCAATTGTTACATATTTTACAGATTATCTTTTCTATTATCTGAAACCGTTATAAGTTAGTAAAGATGGTAAAAACCAGCTTAAGGCACGATAATTATCATTTTAAGTTTTTAGTACAACCTTGTGTGTAATTCCTTCAATATTACGGTTCGGTGGAAATAATGCCTCGCAGTTTCCTTTTTATCGTTTTGCGGTTTACGAAACAAGCAGATCAGATCAGCCAAGACGTAATCAGTCGTGCATAGGGCCGCAGCTAAGGCACACGCTGTTATTAAAATAAATAGATTTTAAAAAATAAGAGTGAAAAAGTATAAAAAGTTTTTATATCTGTGATTAAAAATAAAAGTGTCATAAAATGGCGGGACGCGCGTTATTATTTTTTAATCTCGCAGTATTAGCGGCCAGTATGAAGTTGGAACAAGTTTTTATTTTAGGAAGACACAATATTCGAGCCCCACTTTCTGAAGATTTACAAACTATGACCACTTTAACTTGGCCCGAATGGAACGTGCCGCCTACATATTTGACTGAAAAAGGATTTGCAATTGAAGAGAGAATGGGTGAATATTTCTCCCGGTGGCTCGAAAAAGAAGGTCTAATCACAGGATGTCCACACGATGATGAAGTGTACGTCTACGCGAACAAAAGACAAAGAACGATGAAAACGGCAAAGGCATTTTCTACGGGTGCCTTCAAAAATTGCAATGTCAGCGTCCATTATCACAAGCACGCTGGATTGGAGGACCCCATCTATGCACTCACTTTGGTCAATACTACAGATGCATTTAGAGAAAAATTCGTAAATTATATGCAAAATAAAATTAATAATTTGCAACTAAATGAAGCTTACACAGTGTTGCATCGGATTATTGATATAGAAAACTCGGATGTGTGTAAACAAAACAATATATGCGATTTTAAAACAAAAGATGTTGTTGTTTATACCATTGGTGAGCAGCCAAACGTGAATGGGCCGTTAGCAGTTGGTAATTCGGTAGTCGATTTCTTCTTGATGAGCTACTACGATGGCATTCCGATAGAAGACATAGCATGGGGAAAGCTGTCTCAAAAAGAAGACTGGGAGAAGCTATTACAAATTACTAGAGAAAATCAAAATGTACGATTTAACTCTTCACATTTCTCAAGAGATATTGCGCGACCAATGCTGGAATACTTGCGCAAAACAATGTTAAAATCTCCCTCGCGAAAGTTTACTATGTTGGTAGGACATGATTCTAATCAAAACAGTCTGTTGGGAGCACTGGAGTTTGACGCATATAGTTTGACAGGTCAGCTAGAACTGACGCCAGTTGGCGGGAAAATAGTTTTTCAAAAATGGCGCGATGATGATTCGAATTTGTATTTGAAAATCGATTACGTTTATTATACTATGGAGCAGCTGAGAAACGGCAGTGGCCTGGAAAATCCGCTTTCAGAAACTTTGCAAATGAAAGATTGTAAGGTTGTTCGAAATGGCCTTTGTTTATGGACAGATTTTGAAAAAATGCTAAATAATTTGTGAATAAAGTTATGTAAATCGTGTTACATTGTTATGTTTATTTCCCTCAACCGCGTAGCCATTCAGAACTTCATTGTTATACTAATTTCATTCAAATTTTACGACAAATCATCTAATTTGTACAGTTGTATGTATTCATTTTTTGAAATATGAGATCACTTGAAATTACTAGGTACTTAAAAATGTTTTTTTTTTCAGTAGGCAGTAGGAACCTACTAGCCTTCTTGCTAAAGAAAATTGAATCATTGACATAAAGTTGATTTTACTAAGTTGAAATCAATCTGGTAGATACTTTAAGTCCAATTGTGAATATTCGTTTGTGTAGAATCCTAAGCAATTCAAGTAACTCATTGAAATTTTCATAACAGAACAGACTGACAAAAACAATTAGGTGGATGAAACGAATCTAATTTTCCTGCTTAAAAATTCGTCACATCCTTCACGGTACCACAGAAAATATAATAGTACTATAGATTAACGATATGTTAATACTTCCTCGAGACAGGCAGGAAGGTTTAAAACACGTAATTTATAGTAAATGGTACCTAATTAAACTGCCATCAGAGCACAGTTACTTATAAAGGACTTGTTTTTTGACGCAATGCGATAAGATAGTTTTAAAAAATATTTACCTATAAATCCTATAGAAAAACATAAAGATGGGTGTAACAGACGAGGAATCGAAGCCCGTGTCTTACGCTGAGTGGTATGGGCGTACGCCCGGATAGCGTAAGACACGGGGTTCGATTCCTCGTCTGCCACACAGCTAAAGTTGCTTTTTACAAGTGTAATTTGTATTATTACGTTTGTATAGTGACACAATACTATAAAAACAAAAATGTAATTACCGCTAATGTTATTCAAGGTCAAAATACCGGTACATTTGACACTGACGCGCATATAACTCAACACTTCTTCTATCGTTCAGCCAAATATAAAGAATATAAATTTAAAACTGTTATTAAAGAAACCCTTATGACGAAAGGGCATTATACAGTAGATGACTATTTAAAAGATAATAATGTATGGACTTGCATGATCACTACAAACATTGTAAACCTTTTGAAAAGAGGCATTGACAATAGTGACTGAGTTTCTTGCGCAGCTTCTTTTCAGCACTAGCCCACAATTGTCCCGAAGCAGTGGTAGGGTTTATATTGGGACGTGTAAAAGTGCCCCCAGTTTACTTTTATTTTACCACTTTATGACTTTTAATGTTAAACGTTGCGTTCAATGACTTAGCTAGTTGACGTTCAGCCATTTTATTAGTTGCCAGCGTTTAATTATCTGCCTAGGAAAATAATTAACTGGCTGGTTTAACCAGATGGCTGCGTCAGATATACCAGTATTTAAATTACATTAAGCCACTGAAAATTAAGAAGAAGAAGCTTCATGGTGCATCCACACCGCCCAGCGGTATTGCCGGCGTTATACGTCAATGAACTGTCAGATACCTACGGGAAATGCCGCTGCAGCCACTACGGCATTAGCGGCATATTCGCGGCACAGCCGCTTCTTCTTCTTCTTCTTTAGTGGCTAATGTCGTTTAAATAATGGAGCACCTGTCTCAGCCATCTGGTTAAATCGGGCAGATAATTGAAGGCCCAGGCAGTTAATTAGACGCCGCCTCGGCATCCAATTAAATGGCTGAACGTTAACTAGACAAGTCATTAAACGGAACGTTTAACCAGATGGCTGAAAGTTATGTAGTCAATTTGTTAAATTAGATATTGACAAATTTGTCATGTTTAGTAGATATTTTTTTGTTCATAATTTATGTTGATGATTACTTTTAACAAAACAATGCAAAATGAATCTAGCTTGAATATGACCAATGATAACAGTAAACTCACCCTAATATTATTGATTGTATTTAATCAAATAAGGAAAAACCATTGGAAAAATATTTTTCACCTGCATATTTTCAAACTATTTAGACACTATCACAGCTTTGTTTTACTTTTATTGCAAACAAGATCGAAAAATACGTGTTTTATTCACCATTTCTGCATTGACGCAAAGCCATAGGTACTTGTTTGGTGGCGCTGCGTTAGTGGTAAAAATACTGAACAAACTTTAATCATTTAGCTGAATCAAGTCAGTCATCTACAAAGGGCTAACTTTAAATTCGTCAAGTTGTTAAACGTTGAGTGTTACTCACCGAATCAATCACCGGCCAAGTTAATTAATTTGATGCCAGCGTTTAATAAACTGCGTAGGCATTCAATCAACTGGCTGCTTTAACCAGATGGCTGCGACATATTCACACCGCCCAGCGGGCCGGCATGGCCGCCGACACATACCGTCGGGCGGTGTGGATACATAATAGGAAAAATTTAATGACAGACGGTCAAATAATTTATTATGTTTTGTTTTGATTTGCTTGAATTGGTTTGTTTTTTATCTTATTCATTTGTTTTATTTAAATTAATAAGAACATAATATTAAACGTATGACTTATTAAGAATTAAGGAAGATTATTGTTTGGTCTACCATTCAGTATGGGTAAGTGAGTAGTATTTTGTTTTCTAGTCATATTCGATAACACCTACCTACAGGTACCTACAAATTATGCAATTGTGTGCATCCCACATACTTGTTTCTAGATTAGGTAATAGCTTTATCATTCTCTCTCCATGTCTCTACTTTTCTTTGTGTCTTTTTTTATATTTAGAACGCACATTGTATAAAACGGTTCTTAAAAATTTTGCTTCATTGCATCAAAATGGTTTTAAAACCTGTTCTGTGCTGTGTTCTACTATTTCTTTTGTGTTTTTGTGTTGTGCAACCTAAAGAACAGAGATTCAGCTTAAAACAGATGGTGATTTTAAGTAGACATGGCTTACGAACTCCACTATCAAAGTATTTGACCAAAATGACTCCGAAACCCTGGCCATCTTGGAAGGAAAAGCCAGGCTATTTGACTGCGAAGGGAAAAGTTTTAGAAGGTTACATGGGCAGTTTCTTCTCTGCCTGGCTTATGCAAGAAGGCTTGTTAACACAAGTGTGTCCATCAGAAAATGTTTTCTATGCTTATGCAAATATCAAGCAAAGAACACGGGCTTCAGCGTTGGCTTTTGTGAGCAACGCATTCCCAGGATGTAATGTGACAATTCATCATTCAAATTCTGATATTGATCCTATATTTAACCCAGTAATTCATAATACTTCAGTAATTTTTAGACAAATTGCAATTGAAGATATGCAAGCACAGCTTAAAAAGTTGTCACTGAATGTCTCTTACAAAGACCTGGATACAATTTTGGATTTCAAAAACTCAGAAATATGCAGAAATGATCATAAATGTAATTTGGCAACTGACAAGAATAAAGCGTATGTCATGAGCGGTGAGAAACCTAATCTATCGGGCCCGTTGAAAATTGGGAACTCTGTAGTTGATGCATTTGTTATGCAGTATTATGAAGGATTTCCACTTAATAATGTAGCTTGGGGACATTTTCGAAGCCCAGAAGATTGGGAAACCTTAATACGGTTAAGTAAAAGTTATCATGACATTATTTTCAATACGAGCCTAGTAGCCAGGGATATTGCGCTGCCGTTAATCAAGTACATGTCAAACTTTTTCCTCAAAGATAGTGGACCAAAAATAGCGTTGCTAATGGGTCATGATGCAAATATGTTTACTGTGTTGACCAGTCTGGATTTTAAACCGTATACATTAGAGAATCAGTATGAATTGTCACCTGTTAGCGGAAAAATTGTCTTTCAGAAATGGTTTGATAATATTTATAAGGTGGATTTGCTAAAAATTAATTACGTTTATCAGTCATACACTCAGTTAAGAGAAAGCGAAGAGCTGAGTTTAGAAAAACCGCCACAGTTTAGATTACTTGAATTAACGAATTGTGAAATAGATGAGAATGGTTTTTGTCCTTGGAGTAAGTTTATTGAAATACTACAACAGTTTACTGCGGATTTACCTTGCAACAATACTTACAAAGAATGTTAGCTCTAACAATAAAATTTTATATGGATAAAATTTACAATTAGTTAATAGTTATCTAAAATTATAATACTCAATTATTGTTACCATATTTTAAAAAATCTAGTCAGTAAACAGAATAATACTTTCTCATTAATAACAATAATAATATTTTAGTTAATTAAAACATTTGTTTTAAACACTTTGTTTTATTTTAGAATATTATATTAAATTACAAATTTTTGTACTAAGGTATGTAACTTATTTTATCTAAGGGCCGATTTTACCAATGACTAAGTATAAAACGACCAATTTTAAAATGAAATTAACATAAATGATTTGCTACGAAATATGTGACATTTATGCTCAATTTGAAAATTGAGCTTTATTCGACAAATATTCCTTATCTGACGTCTAAAAAATCAGGCCTAAATAGATATTTTATTTTCTCCCTACATTTAATTATTATTTACCTATTGTGTTCAAATATTAATCCTTGTTGTACAATTGCTTTGGACGGGTGTAATAATTTGTCTACAAATTATTGTTATAATTTTATCCTTAAAGTCTACAGTAGCAAAAGATGGTTATTTAGTAACATTACATTACTATTATTACGTTACATACATAGTTACATTACATTATTATTATTACTGTATCTCTCCTGCGGGAAATCACGACCGAAACCGGTCCTTTTGGAAGGCTTACCTAGGGATATAGATCCAACAGGAAGAGGCCCCTTTGAGATACATACCTTAATGTGTTGGGATGTGTATTATTACATTATTATTACGTAAAAAGCTAAACGTTATCTAAAGTACAGTCGCCAGCACATCAGGTTACCCAATTTTGTTGCAAACTAGTCCTTATTACAACTGTATAAGATACCGCAGTGGTTACCTTGACGTGCTGTTGTCCGTTTATAGGACATCACCAATTAAGTGTTGGTTTCATTTCCCCAACAGACATTATTAAATCATTGTTAACCAACTGAGTTTGTTTGTTGTTTTAATAATGTACTTCATCAATTCACCTTGACGTGCTGTTGTCCGTTTATAGGACATCACCAATTAAGTGTTGGTTCCATTTCCCCAACAGACATTATTAAATCATTGTTAACAAACTGAGTTTGTTTGTTGTTTTAATAATGTACTTCATCAATTCATCATCTTCACATTCAGCCACAGTACTCCCACCACAGAATATAGGCCTCTCCTTTTTTTTCATAGCGACCCGTTGCAACCAGTCTGCATCCAGTGTGATCCTGCGATCTTAACAAGGTCGTCTGCCATCGGGTCGATGACCTTTTTACGTGGCGCTTTTGATCGGAGGGTCTCAAATCTACACTACAGCCATCGGCCATCGCTTACAGCTCTTTAAAAACAGGAAACATAATAACAATTTTCACGAAAAGCTGAGTATAATCTGATTAGCGCATGAATGGACCTATAACCGTCACTGCGCGCAAGGAAAAGTGAGCAAAAATTAACTCTACCGTTACCATGAGTTTACTCGATAGCGACGACGGTTTTACTCGCTAGCGAAGACGTAACTTTTGGTATGAAAAAAATTAGTTCTGTCAATGACCGCTGGAGGCGCTGTACAATTTTCCATAGACTTTTTTTTTAAGTCGTCGCTAGCGCGTTAAACCGTCGTTTCTCATGGTAACAGTACCGTGGCAATAGTGCGAGTCGGAGCGAGACTTATTCGATCAAACGCATCGAGCGCGTTGACGTGAATTTATATGGGATTGAAGCAGCGCCGTCTAGTGGCTAACGTTAACACTAAAACCACCCGTATATAAAAAGGTTTACGCGCTCAATGCGTTTGATCGAGTGAAACTCGCTCTGACTCGCACTACAGCCTCTGTACTTTACACAAAATGGATGAACGCGGCTGAGCGGGGAAGCGGGAGGAACGTGACAAGTTTGACAGGTCATTTCTTACGATAACCGGGTAGTAGTGACATTCACGAGACAGAGTTCCATTGTCATCAGGATTAGTATGCCGTTTTATAATTCCATTGTGAGAGCAATCTCTCAACATTGATGACGTCACGCAGCCTACGCGTTAAGTAAGCGCTTGAAAAATTCAACAGGCTTGCTAATGTGACGGTGGCCGAGTCGTATAGGCACACGCCTGGATAGCGTACGACACGAGGTTCGATCTTGTCTGTCACAGAGTCAAAGTTGCTTTTTAGTGCAATTTATATAATTCCATCCTCTATTTTATCAGTGCCAAGCAAAAACGCAATGGCACACGAGCAAATACACAGAAGCGACTATCAGATGTCCGATCATGATCGGCATGCCAACTTTCAGGAACCGTCCAAATGTGAATTTGTAGCCGTGCTGTTCGGCAACTCCTGCGCATACCACGTTCGCGCTTGCGCCTATGAGCGTGCCGTTACCTGAGAAAAAATGTTTAAAAAATTGGTTGTTTGTAAAGTAGGTTTACGATCGAGATGTTTACGTGATAATAACGGTCCACTCACTCGAACGCTATGCCAGCCTCCGCTCGTGAGGATTCCGCGTGACAAGTTTCACGGAATGACTGGCAGCGCTCGAGATGAGACGGGAGATCGATCCGTCTCTCTCTCGTTATACCTGCGATCGCGCTTGTGAGGTTTTGGTGTGACACAAGTTTCTGAACATGTCACCCGACTAAAACGATTTTAAAGACGTTATCACGTCAAAAATATATACAACGTGTAAAGTTAAATGCCCTTTTAGTTATTGATATGTTTTTTCTTGCTATCTAAGCAGTATTACGTATATTTACTTGTGTTCCTAACCAAATCTGTAAATAGCGAAGATACAATGGAACTGGCGTATCCATGTGGATAAAATCCCCAAATTAAATAAAGAATAAAAAAAAAGTTAAATGCGCCAAACCTGAAAACACATTCAAATTCACTTGGAGTCGGTGCATGATGGGCGTAGAGTATTAATGAGCGTAAGCTTGAGATCATTTTTAGTTATATTATTTTATTCCCCATATCTCAAAAACTACTGAACCGATTTTGATGAAACTAACACTGTTCCTCTTAGTTGAAATGTACCTCATAGTTATAGGGAGTTAAGTGCAAATAAAAGTTAAACCTACTTAATGAATAAAATAGATCCTGGCTCCAATTTGATACACAGGCCATACAAGATGCAACAAATACAGATGTGCTAAGGTTTCTATTTTTTTTTCTATAACCACTTCCATGAATACGTGAAAGTTTACCTCCCAAGCAAGCTCCATACAGCAAGGCCCATATCAGCGGTCCCATAGGTAAGTTCAACGCAGGATTCGATCCTATAGACACCACCACTCGGACCATCATAGTAGTAAGCGGTATGTTGTCTACACAGGCTGATATGACGCCAGAAACCTGGAAAAAACAAAAGAAAATCTTCTAAAGGCCATACCTAAGGTAGATAGGTTAGAAGGTAGGTAGGTAGTAGATAGGAAGGCCAGATAGGTTGTTTTATTTGGAGACAGACATATTCATCATCATTATCAGCCAAAGGACGTCCACTGCTAAACATAGGCCTCCCCCACGGCTTTCCACAGCGATCGATCACTAGCGGTCTACATACAGTTTGATCTTGCGATCTTTACACGGTCGTCTGTCAATCTTATCGGTGGACATCTTACGTTTTAATCGAATGGTCTCCAATCTTGAACTTTCCTGACATAATGGCTATCAGTTCTTCGCGCTATGGGCCCTGCCCATTGCCACTTGAGCTTACTGATTCTCAGGGCTATGTCCGTTACCTCAGTTCTTTTAAGGTCCTCCTCAATTCTGATTCAATCCCGTAGAGAAACACATTAAGTGAATGAATGTTTTTTAAACTTTCGCGTTGCATTATAACTTATAACTGCGGGTCTATACGCGACGTATATAATGTAGTAGTATTGTAACTACTTACACCCTCGACGTTTCGACGGTGTTGCAACCGTCGTGGTCACGAGGAGACTGGCGCTCGGCGTCTTCGTCTGCATCGGGCGGCCAGTTCTTCTGCTACCCTCCAACTATCCGATATTTGTTGTGCACGTGAACTAGAGTCAGTAGGTTCAGTGCGACACACAACACTTACAGTATCCGGGTTAATGTTTATTGATAAAGGCGACACACACGGTTTGCACTTATTAATCATTCACTTCAGGGACATAGTGAAGAGCATTAGGTTGGAACCCGGAGATTTAATGGTGAGTTTCGACGTGGAGTCACTTTTCACTAATGTACCATTAAAGGATTGCATTGAGGTCATCAAGGATAAACTGTGTGATCATGAGTTACCCAAGGAATATATCGTTCTTATTGAAAATTGTTTGGACGGGAACTACCTACTCTTCAGAGATCAGTACTACCTCCAGATCGACGGCGTTGCAATGGGTAGCCCACTCGCACCGGTTATTGCAAATATCTGGATGGAGCATTTTGAAGACCTAGCTCTAGCTACTGGGCCGAGTACTGTAAAACTCTGGAAAAGGTACGTTGATGACGTTTTTTGCGTTATCCATGGAGGCCAACTGGAAATAGAACAATATATTGACCACCTGAATTCTATCCATCCGAAAATAAAATTCACTTATGAGATGGAGAAGAACAGATGCCTCGCGTTCCTTGACATGGAGATCAAGGTGAAGGTGGATGGAACATTGGCACACACTGTGTACAGGAAGCCCACACACACAGACCGATACTTACACGCCTCTTCTCATCATCATCCTCGGCATCTTCAATCGGTTATAACGTCATTAACGAAAAGAGCTCACAACCTATGTGACCCTGAGCATTTACATAAGGAGCTTGCACATGTTCAGGAGGTACTACGACGAAATGGATACAAGATGCCGAAGGAAAGAAGAGGGCGCAGGAAGAGGGGGAAGGCTTCTGAGGCTAGTCGTCAAGCAGCATTTTTACCATATGTAAAAGGCGTAACGGACAAAATTGGATCAGTACTCAGTAAATACTCCATTAAGACTGTATATACTCCGTTACCTAAAATATCACAAATACTACGATCGCCTAAGGACGTATTGCCTTTTCAAACTCCGGGGGTTTACAAAATAGACTGCAGCTGTGGTAGTTCGTACATTGGCCAGACAAAACGGACTATAGCCGAAAGAGTCAAGGAACACATCGCTGCAGTGAAAAATCGGCAGACCAATAAATCCGCGGTGGCAGAACATCTGCTTAATATGGGGACTAATCACTGGATGGAGTTACATGACCCGAAAATCCTTTCCACGGATCGCCATTACCATACTAGGGTAATACGTGAAGCGATTGAAATCAAGAAGTATAATAATTTCAATCGGGAAGACGGGTTTAAGTTGTCATCGGCCTGGAATCCAGTGATTAATAAGTGCAAACCGTGTGTGTCGCCTTTATCAATAAACATTAACCCGGATACTGTGAGTGTTGTGTGTCGCACTGAACCTACTGACTCTAGTTCACGTGCACAACAAATATCGGATAGTTGGAGGGTAGCTGAAGAACCGGCCTCCCGATGCAGACGAAGACGCCGAGCGCCAGTCTCCTCGTGACCACGACGGTTGCAACACCGTCGAAACGTCGAGGGTGTAAGTAGTTACAATACTACTACATTATATACGTCGCGTATAGACCCGCAGTTATAAGTTTTAATGAATGTTTATTCACACTAAAAGACTTCTACACTCACATATTGTTTTGCAAGTTCTCTTTAGTTACTTTGTGCTCATGGCGCTTGCTACGGTGCCGTATTATCGAAAGCTCATAAAAAATAAGGTTTTCAATTAAGTTCATTCATTTGTAATCTAAATGCCCTGCGCGATTCTGCCTTAACAGTACCTACTTTTCTCTCACTATTGCAGACTTTTAAACAAGGTAAGCTTCTGACATAGAAACTTCATCCAGCGATGGAGTTTGAGATCCTTTACTCTGCTCTAGGCCGAAAGTTTTCCAATTTCGAGCTTGGACCAGCAACGGAACTATAGTTTTACCGCTTTATTGAACCTTCGCGCGTGTGCATACGCGACGCCCGCACCCCTCGTGGTCCCCTTTCTCGCCTCCCCCTGTGCCCCTGTACCTCCCAGGCGAGGTCTCAATGAAAAAGTTTTGTTACGAATATAATTTAATTTAAAATTAAAATCTTTAACTTCCACACTAAGCTTTGATATTTAAATTCATATTGTGTACAATATTGTTCGACTAAAGTTCATTTTTCTTTGCCAGTCAAATATTGTAAACAATCTTGACAATTCTTTTAAGAACAGAGGCGTTTTAAAATAAGATAAACATAAATCTCACAACCAACATAGGTTAGTCATACTTAAACATTAAAATCTTTTAAGATCAAATTGTTTAATAATTTTAACTTCTGATGTTTTTTTTAAAGTTAATAAAAGATTGTTTACATTGTTAGACTAGCATTGTACTACAAGAAACGAACTGTACAGTTTCGTCTGTTATTTAGATCTTTTAGTTATGAGCAGGTTAAGGCTATAATCTGTTTGTTTTGTGTACGTAATAAATAAATGGTTTACTTATAGTTAGAACGTGGGTCTATAGGTACAGTATGTCCCAAAAAGAGCGTGTCAAACTGACGCTGGAGTTGATATACTCTATTTTTTTTAATTATGCCACTTTTTAGGGTTTCGTAGCCGAATGGCAAAAAACGGAACCCTTATAGTTTCGTCAAGTCTGTCTGTCTGTCTGTCTGTCTGTCCGTCCGTATGTCACAGCCATTTTATTCTGTAACTATAAGCATTACACAATTGAAATTTGGTAGGAAGATGTGTCTTGTTAACCGCTTACCGATTCTCATACAAAAAATAAAAAAATATTGAGAGTTAAGGGGGGGCTCCCATACATGAAACTAAAACCAAAATATTTTTTTTTAGTCAAACCTATGCGTGTGGGGTGTGGATAGGTCTTCTTAAATGACGTAAAGGTTCCTACAACCATTTTCTTTTAAAGTCTAACGTTTCATAGCTAGACGCTTCCAAAAGTGGTAAAATGGGCGTCCCCCCCCAACTAACTTCTAAACCAAGCAAGTGTAATTTTTGAAATAAATATATAATGTAGATCTTAACAAATACTTTCAACGAAAATTAGTTCGGACGAGATCGAACGAGTAGTTTTTGGGATATAGCACATTTTCAACAACCGCAAACATAACTTTGTACTTCATACAAACACTATGAAAAACAAAGTTATATTTGCAGTCCACAAAATATTGTGGTATTTTACTTAGTAGAAGTAAGTGGATTCCCTAATTCAGTTAAAGTTGGCACGGAACCCTCAGTTGGCGAGTCCGACTCGCACTTGCCCGGTTTTGTCTTATAAATGACACACCAGACTGACACTAGAGTTAGCTTAGTCATAGACCTTTCAGATATACTCTACTTTTTTTTTAACTATGCCACTTTTGTCTTATAAATGACTCACCAGACTAACATTGCAGTTATCTTAGCAAAATACCTTTGAAATAAAAATAACCTATGAAAGTGTCATGGTTTGGATTGGGAGACAAATGCCATACTTGTTTTCTTCATACAAATACAAAAAAGTGACATTATCTCCCAAACTATGAGACTTTTATTGGAGTCATGTTATTTCTATGCTCTAATGCTAAGCTTTCTCCCATTTCAGTTTGGCACATCCAGTATAGGAGGAGTTTACAAGTTAAATTTTTCATAAACTTACCCAAATTATAAGCAATATAGCAACAGCCAGTCTGCTCTCTTCATTAACCCTGATGATCAGCTGTTCCATCAGACCGCCAATGTATAAGATCAGTCCGAGCTTTGAGAGGGCCTGAAACAATACCAACATGCATCATCATCATTATCAGCCAAAGGACGTCCACTGCTGAACATAGGCCTCCCCCACGGCTTTCCATTGCGACCGCTCACTAGCGGTCTGCATCCAGTTTGATCCTGCGATCTTTTTAAGGTCGTCTGTCCATCTTGTTGGTGGACGTCCTACGCTGCGTCTTTGGTCGAAGGGTCTCCAATCTAGAACTTTCCTGCCCCACGGCCATCAGTTCTTCGCGCTATGTACCAACATGCATGTCATAGTGTTATTTTTATCTAGGTTACTAATATTTTAAAGCTGAAGAGTTTGTTTGTTTGAACGTGCTAATATCTCAGGAACTAGTGGACCGATTTGAGAAATTATTTTTGTGTTAAATAGCTCATGTATCGAGGAAGGCTTTAGGCTATAAAACATCACGCTGCGACGGGAGGGAAGGGAGTAAAATAAAAACGCGCGGACGAAGTCGCGGGGATCGCTAGTGATCTAATAGTGAGTCAATCCAACGAAACCTTATAATATACACATATTGCTTGGAATTAAAGTTTGCAGGTTCGCACGGTCGCAGGTCAGCAGGTTCAAAGGTTCTCAATTCTACCAAATTCGAAAAAAATGTGTTTCTTGAGTGCCTCCTGACTGAGTGATTCTAAAGACTGAACATTGCCAAATTAAATTCTACGAAAAGATTTCCGTATTTTATTTAAGCCGACTTAAAAAATAAAATGGTTGTTTATAAAGTAGGTTTACGATCGAGATGTTTACGTGATAACGTCTTATTGGTGATATATACTGTATGTTTTTTTTTATTCAGCTGTCCTTTTTCACATGCCCCGTACATACTGGATGTTCACCTAATCGAGTAAAAGAAATGAAATGTCTCAAATTAAAGAATGGGAAGTCTTACAAAAAAGCCGTTAGTAATGACGACCTCCGTGATATATTGTCTAAGCACGCTGGATTTCAAGGCGTTGCCGCTATTTCCCGGTCGGGTCAATGGAGAAATCACAATATTCTGGTCTGGGTGTTGTGGTACCACCGTCGTATCTGATTTCCATAACACAAGTGCATTGGCTACTTACTTTGGGATCAGAGCAATGTATTTGATTGGTCTCCAACTATT
Organism: Pyrausta purpuralis; assembly: GCA_963924145.1. Taxonomy (NCBI): domain Eukaryota; kingdom Metazoa; phylum Arthropoda; class Insecta; order Lepidoptera; family Crambidae; genus Pyrausta; species Pyrausta purpuralis. The sequence continues at coordinate 11,938,900 of OZ001669.1, read as the reverse complement.
TATTTATTTTATTTTTCTTTCCCATGGTGACTATGAATAGAAATGCAATAAATAAAATAAGTATCAATTAGTCTGCCAGATATAGTTCGACGAGTTTCGAAAATATTAAAACCTCCAAACTCACCTCCATAAGCACAAACAGAGCAGCAAAGAACAGCAGAGTAGACCATTCCACTCTGTGCAGTATCGGCTCCAAATCTGCTCGGTCTGCTAGCAGAAGCAGCAGAATGGCTCCAAGAAGCGCTGTCCAGCCGAGGGATACTCGATCTGATGGATTGTCACAAGTCTTTATAAGTTTTAACACTCACAGTGTCATATTTTAAAGATGAAATAAGAAACCAAAAAATGCGCACGGGCGGGTCTTCAACCAGAAACTTTTTGGTTAACCGGGCCAAACGGTATACCAATTGTGTTTCCGTGCTGTCAGTCCGACCGTGCGTAAATTCTGGTCTCTTCTGGATACGTCATTACGCGTGACGTTAGCGCCATCTACCCGTCTGTTTATTTAACCAACAAGTTGCTGGTTCGCGTCCCGTTCATGCGCAATTTTCTTCAAAATCTTAATAAGCTTTAAATCAATTAAACAGGTCCAGAATACGCCATAGATAATGACCTCATTGTTTGTTTTTTGCTAAAGCCTAAAGCCTGTGTGTGTAGGATATACGCTAAAATAATTATCATCGCTTGCTGTGTTGAAGAGAAGAGGATAAATTAGTAAAGGCGTTTCATCTTGTAGATCATTACAATTGTATAAATCAAAACTTTTTATATTGTATCGGGTCTGGGTGTTGTGGTACCACCGCTGTCTCTGATTTCCATAATACAAGTGCATTAGCTACTTACTTTGGAATCAGAACAATGTGTCCAATATACATTTTTAGGGTTCTGTAGCCGAATGGCAAAAAAACTGTCTGTCTGTCTGTCCGTCCGTATGTCACAGCCACTTTATTATGTACCTATAAGCATCACACTGTTAAAATTTGGTAAGAAGGTGTATCCTGTTAACCGCTTTAAGAATGATCATTACATGAAACTAAAACCGATTTTTTTTACTCAAACCTATGCGTGTGGGGTATCCAGAGATGTACAAGATACCTTAAATACAGTATCTGAAATATAAAATGCAAAATACTTGTAAATTAAGTATTTCAGATACCAGATGCAAACAACTTTCTGTAATGGTATCTGAAATACTAGATATAAAGTACGTAACTTTTAAATACTTTCTATAGATAAAATACCTACTGTTGTAAAAAAAAATGATTTTTTTTATACGTAAATCGCGTAGATTGCGTAAACGTGACACAACATAATATTATATTTTTATGGTTTTAATTGACACTTAAGTAAAACTAGTTCTTCAATCAGTTTGTCACTCATTTTTATTCTAATAGGCCTCATCATGACCCCAAATGAGAAGAGTCGCTCCACAGGGGCAGAACTTGGCAAACAGATGTCCTGGGGCTAATGATGATGATGATGATGATAATACTTAAAGCTACGTGCCTGTAATGAGCTGCTAGCTTAGTGCACGCCAGTCACGTTCGATTGCGAGCGCGTTAGAACTCCTACTAAATTTCAACAGTGTGATGCTTATAGGTAGTTACAGAATAAAATGGCTGTGATATACGGATGGACAGACAGACAGACAGACTTGACGAAACTATAAGGGTTCCGTTTTTTGCCATTCGGCTACGGAACCCTAAAAAGTATCTTAGATACAGATACAAGATACGTATTTTGTATCTTGTATCTGTATTTCAGATACTTGTATCTTAGATAAATAACATCCCTGGGGGTATCTAATAGATAGGTCTTTGAAAATGACATTAAGTTTTCTAAAACCATTTACTTAGCCTAACGTTTGAGAGATACACGCTTCCAAAGTGGTTAAATGAGCATCCCCCTCCATCTAACTTCTAAACTAAGCAAGTGTAAATTTTGAAAAAAAAATACAAAATGTAGATCTATCTAAACAAATACTTTCAACGAAAATTGGTTTGAACTAGATCGGACCAGTAGTTTTTGAGATATAGCTCATTTTCAACAATATGTGGTATTTTAGCTAAGTGAATTCCTTATATCAGTTCAAGATGGCACGGAACCCTCAGTACGCGAGTCCGACTAGCACTTGGCCGGTTTTTTATTTATACTAACGATGAAACGTGACCACCTCACACTATAGGATTTGAATCAAAGCGATCTTGTATGTTTATGATTTGATTTATCAAAGATTTTGATCTCCACTAAGCGTGGCAAAGTGCTAATATACAATAGGTTTTATGGGTACATCATAAACTTACTGAGCTCTGGTATTGAGTGCAGAAAGAAGACGAGAACCACAAATGTGATGGCCACAGACGATTTTATCAGCAACACCTTGTCCCGAATTTTGTACTGGAATCAAAATTTAAAGTATTAGTAAACCTGAACAATAACATAGAAATTGGACCTGTTGATCAAAAGCGCAGTGTGGAAGAACATCCACAGGCAAGTACGGTTGCTAAATGGGCGGGATTTCCGAGATGGTCCCGGATTTTGCGTGTAGTCCCGTGTTCGGTTATTGCACCTTAATATCCCGGAATTCAAGAAAACCAATTTATAAATAAAAGGTAAAAATAGTATTCGAGTCGCCAATCAACAGTTTTTGCTTTATTAGGGATTAGGGTCACAATTTCTACGAAGTCCTTTACGTGTGGATATATCACTAAATATTTTCAGTAGAACCGTGTCATGTTATCGAATTAACACACGGAAAACGATCAGAAGAGTTGCTTTAGAGTTTGGGAACTGACTAATATGTCTACAGGGCCTCTAATTTTGAATCATTCGCTTGAATTTGGCGTGTGATAATTGTTCGATAACGAATTAAAAATCTACGATAATCACGCAAATTGTTGACGTAAGTACTAACAAAATTAAGATGTATTTTTGCCAATCCCTCCCATCTGGATTTCAACTGATTTTCATTAGAAAATTCGACTTTAATGAACGCTTTTCACTCGCCATCTTGACGCGAGTGAATCAAAAATAGGGGCCCAGTTCACACTCGACGAAACTCTCTTGCAATCAGCAGCTATGGAAAATTATTATAGAGCTCTGTGATGTAGCGGTGGACGTCATGTGACTGGTTAATGACTTAAAATCCCTTAAATCTTTACGGCCTGTGGAATAAGATTTGCACTCGTACTTTTTTCTTCATCTCGCGTAGCGCCCCTTGAAAAGCCTCAGTCGGACAGACCCTTGCGCCGCTCCCATGCTTCAAACTCTTCAGCTGAACCTGCAGTTTGCTGATCTTTCTCTCCAATCGTTCTCGGACGATCCCCACACCGGAACTGAGGTGGGGGAGGGAGTCGGCTGCTCGACGCCATATTGATATCTGGTGGCGGAGTTCTGGAAAAGAGATAGACTTTTATTAAAGTCATTTCACTGGCCCTCTTTCTCAAGCCATTGTTAAGCCTACCTGAAGGTGGCTTGCTGTATTGAACAAAGTTAAACAATTCCACAGCTTAGTAAGTACAAAACTGGAATTTACCGGGTTATTCTCAGTAGCCTCCACCGGCTTCGTCCCCACTAGAGGCAACTGGGAATTTGTAAAAAGATTTGTCCCGGTTGCCACCAGTTCCATATTTAGCTATTAATCACATTCGAAACTGAAGACATCAAAGGATCATAAATCATTCTTAAACATATCTGTTGCCTGCGAGGATCAAAATACAGTGGACTTACCATTTGAACCACCATTATTTGAACACATATTTTTTACAATTTCCCAGTTGCCCCCAGTCGGGGCGATGCCAGTAGTGGGGGCTATTGGGAATAACCGAATTTACCTGCTAGCTTGCTTCATTGTACTGATTTGGAACTAGTATAGAAATAGGACTTGCATGATCACCACAAACATTGTAAACCTTTAGAAAAGAGGCATTGACCATAGTGACTGAGTTTGTTGCGCAGCTTCTCAGCACTAGTCTACAATTGTCCCGAGGCTGTGGCAGGGTTTATATTGGGACGTGTAAAAGTTACCTCAATGGGCCTATTGGCATAAATAAATGACTTTAATGATTGTCTAAAAATAATTAACTGACGAAACAAACGTAGTTTCTTCTACCCAATGATTTTCTGAAAGAGATCACTTCCAGCGATAAGACTGCCAATTCTGTACTTGTGATTTGTTTGTAATGTTTTGTTTATTGTGTCACTTGTGCAATAAAAACTGTGTTTATTTATAAAGATAAGAACTATTTATTATTCAGTACGCTTAGCAGTCGTATATATTTAATAACATTAAGACGCCCTCGTATTAGAACCATTACCATCAAACATTATTAATGAGATTTACCTAAGAGTTTGATCATTTTTGTCGCAAATATAAGTAAAAAAATATTAATACATAAGTAAATATTGTTAAAAGGTTCCTCCTAGAATCCTTCTCTAGCTGCACGGATGTTTTCCACACAACTTTCTCAAACCTAAAGCACAATGATGTACTATGGCTGTAGTTATAACCATATTATTACCCTGAATATCTCTCGGTTCAGACAACCTCAGCTTGTTGGTGTCTCGGAACATGAATCGTATCTGCATCGAGGCCTGGATCGTCACAAAGACGATGCCGAGCGCCATATGCGCTGTGAAGTTCGTGAAGTTTATGCCCTGGAACATATTGGGAATAGTAGTTACTATATAAGACCCCACTATTACCAAAAAATATGAACATAATCCCTCTTTGCTTCTGTCATTTCTCGTGTGGCTTAAGAGTTAAGTTCCGAGAGTAGCCGCTAGATGGCAGTGCACCGATATATCTCACGATATAATTTCATTTGCGTTTTTGCCTTTTGGTAAATTTTCAACGTATCTTCTACTCCTTAACCACATAAAGTAACGTACTGCCAACAACACGTCATTGTAAACAGTGCGGTGTCCTATGCCGTTGTAATAAGGGCTAGTTTGCAATAACAGAAGATAACCTGATGTGCTGGCAACTGTACATAACTTTGATGTAGGTAACTGAAATTCATACTTACCGCTTCAATAACAGCCTTATTTGAAGCGACTATGACATTAGGAGGGTCTCCCACAGGGGTCGCCGTGCCGCCGATGTTGCTGTACATAGCCATGAACATCAGAATCGGCACCGGATCTAGGTCCATCACTTCGCAGAGCCTGAAAATTTATGAATAAAATTTTTATTTTTCTTCAAATGGTGTGGAACGTCAATAATGGTGAAAATAATATGCTGTTAAATGAGATTACAAGATTAAAATAAATCATTGATATAAATTCATGACGCAGACGTAGTTTCAGATTCTACTAATAATACAGATCAGCTATAGGTACTACTTTTTGGATAATCGGCCAGCCTCACCCTAGCTTCAATGGGAGACTCTACAGGAATCTTGGCATGAGGGGTAAAAGGGGATCTAAATTTTAAAAGTCATCACTTATTAAAGTCAGTTTTTCTTTGCTAGTCGAACAACGTAAACAATATTTTTATAACATTTAAAATAATATCAGTGATTAAATTGATTTATCATTTGATTTATAAAGATCACAGTGCTAATTGATGATAATATGCAATTGGCGAGTTATGTGTACCTATCCTTTTTTTAAAATGAATTATTTCGGTAAAAAGGAATGTCAAGATTGTTTAAAATATTCGACAAACAAAAATAATCGGAATTTACTTTCAAGCTTCGCACGAATTGCAAATGCATCGCTAATTCGCTATGGCTTACAATGCCCAATTCACCACGGTATTGTAAAACACGGAGTCTTTCAAAACCCATATGACTATCTTGTGCATGTGGTAAAAAATACGGAATTGTCTACATATTTTGTGGACGAAATATGCTTACGGGCGATAACATTTTCCAACCCGTAAAACTTTATGGAATGAAACTTTGTTAAGGATGTATAAAAGAGGAATGTCTCTCACATCAGCATCTCATTCTATTAAGGTTTACGAGTTGGAAAATGTTAGTGCCCGCAAGCATATTTCGACTGCAAATGTAGTCAATTCTGCCAATTGTTCCGCTTGCACACGATATTCTCAAGTCTTGTATCTAGTGTTTAACACAGTCTTGACATTTGACTTTTTCTAGAGCTCTCCAAGTTGATTTGCGATAACAGCTTCTAACTATCTACCTCATAAAAACAAGTCGGTTCTGTAACGGCGAGTTTCACAATGTCCTAACTGATTAGCTTTTCTGTCCTATACTTTATACAAAATGATGTTCCATATTTGAATTATTAATTGCTAATTTGTCGATGGTGAAATAGGCTCTGAAGAATGTAAATAAAAGAGGCCTGAAATGTATGATAATTACCTAATGGTGACCGGTGACATCAGTAGCACTGTGGTGACGTTGTCCAGAAAGGTGGATAGAACACCGGTTGTGATGCACAGGAGGTAGATCAACGACCAAAGCTTTCCTTTTGTTACCTGCAACGAATTAACGACAATGTACAAATCACATGTAAGTGCGAGCTAATTTACACACAGCGCCATCTGTTGGCGCATAGAACTAAATAGTTGAGTGTGTTCATATGAGATTCAATAATAGGAAAATAAAACTTGGCTAAGTTAGTTCTTTAAACGTACCTAACTTAGAATATATCCAAAAGGTCTGTAGCATGTTTATCCACTTTCTCTAAATGAAAAATAATAATAAAATCTATTGAAGACACGTCGCAGCTACAAATGATATTACTTTAGGTGTGTGTAGGTACACACCGGGAAATGAATCTTTAGGACGACGGGGAAAATCAGAACTAACGCTGACATCTCCATAAATCCGGCCAAATGTCCCAAGATTGGGGAGGGCGATTTTTCGTACAAATTCTGTGTAAACTTTAAAAAATAATTATTTTTAAATACCGTAGAGCTAAACTAGATTGATTTTCAATTATTTTTAGTTTTGCGTTTAAAATTAATGCAGCATACATGATAAAAAAATACATGCTTATACAGATTCCTAAACTGCTTATATCAAGGGAGATTTTTACATTCTGGCTATCCTGATTGATTTTTAGCGCCCCGTGTCAATGTCTATCTATCATAATATCATATCATCTATCGTTCGGAAGATCCTTGTCGCACATTTCCTTACGACTGGTGTGCGGCCGAAAAGGGATTCCACAAAACATATTATAATCGGGTTTTGATTTAAAAGCAGTATCAGTAACACCATTGTGTTGCTAATGTTTATGCTTGACACCTTTAATTGGATTAACTATAATCTTTTGTTTGAGGCTCACCTCAAAAGCATACACAGCCAAGAAGTCAAAGATCCCCGTCTCAGCCATGATGGCAACCAGCAGCATCATACTGAACAGCAGCACTAGGGTCTCCTGGTCCAGCCAGGATATTACTTCGGGTAAGGTCGGTCTTTCACCAGCCAAAGCCAGAACAGCTAAGGATGTGGTAGCCACAGTTATTGCTGCCATTGTCCGGTTTACCACCTGAAAATATAAAGTTAAGATTAACCAGACATTTATCGTAATCTGTAGGTATAGATAATGCGATTATAGATGGGGTCATTGTGTACAGACAACAACACGTCAAGGTGAACTCTGCGGTATCTTTGTAGTCGTAATAAGAGTTAGTTTTCAACAAAAAATTGTAACCTAACTGCACGTCAAGGTGAACTCTGCGATATCTTATGCAGTCGTAATAAGGGTTAGTTTTCAACAAAAATGTGCAATCTGATTCGCTGGCGACTGTGCTTCCCTCGTATTTCAATGGCGCGAATTCCTCAGCGTTGGTTGAATATTTTTTGACACCATTTTGTTTAGGTCGCGATCTACCAACACCGAATCAATATTTAAATGGGATCGATAGAATAAATCTAAACGTGACTAACGGCACAGAAAATATACCTAACGGCCTGTTTCACGATAATGACTAAATAAAATATGGTTAGCGTTATCTGCCAAATACTTCATACAAAATTAAGTTCCAAATTTAATAATAATAATAATAAATATTCTTTATTGCACAAGTAAGGACACAAGAAACAATTACATTACAAACTAATCATTTGTATAATATTAGCGGTCTTATCGCTGGAAGCGATCTCTTCCGGACAACCATTTTTAACTTATTAATTTAAATCTTCAACCATATTTAAATTATTAATTGATAGTGAACGCGGCTTTATTATCTTAAAATCATTATTCAATTTCGTAATACTAAATCGGTCACAAAATAGTAATAACCCAATCAATTTTGGCATTAGTTTACAGCGCCATCTATCTATTAGAAGCTGAGTTAGGTTGTAGTGTAATTGCAGCATTGTAACATAGTCTATTCAGATATTGCAAATACTAAAACATACATGATAATACACAAAATGTAGACGTGATAGTAAAACACATGACACATACCTCAAATATAATCAAAATGTATAACCCGCACAGCAATACGCAAGAATAAACCACCCCAGTAGCGGCATCTAGCGGGTTCACCATGTAACTCAACGTAAATGGCATGATTCTAGCAGCAGTGATGTTCATCTTCAAAGCATACGTTAGGTTCGAATCTGAGTGTGGTTGTAATCTGAGTATTGTAGATCTTGGCACGCCAATATTGAAGTCTAAAGAGTTTTCGTTTTGTAGTAGGATTGTCCATATTTTTGTCGTCTGAAATAGATAATAAGTAAGTTTGGTTAACTGAAAATTGTGGTGAAGATCTGACCAAATCTTGTAGTGTTTAACACTGTCTTAATTTAATATTCCAATAATACAATTGTGTGGACTAATGTCTGAAATAGAAAAATTTAATGGAATTAACATTTGACTATTTCTAGAGCTATCCCAGACATTTTGCAATCACAGAAGGTTCTTAAAAATACCTCATTAACAAAGGTAAGGACTGTTTTCCACTAAAGCTGTGACGACACACACACATTTTAATTGTAGCTTTTATGGAAAAGAATACTAATTTATGTTTTGTAATGTTTGTTATATATTTGGATTCTCATACACATATCGTTTTTTTTTAATCTTCTGAGCCCTACTTTATAAAGCTACTAGCGGTCCCCCGCGACTTCGTCCGCGCGTGTTGAGTTTGCTCCCTCCCCTCCCGTCGCAGCGTCATGTTTTATATCCTAAAGCCTTTCTCGATAAATAAGCTATCCAACACAGAAATATTTTTTCAAATCGGTCCAGCAGTTCCTGAGATAAGCGCGTTTAAACAAACAAACTCTTCAGCTTTATAATACTTATACTAGCGGTCCCCCGCGACTTCGTCCGCGCGTTTTGAGTTTGCTCCCTCCCCTCCCGTCGCAGCGTCATGTTTAATATTCTAAAGCCTTTCTCGATAAATAAGCTATCCAACACAGAAATATTTTTTCAAATCGGTCCAGCAGTTACTGAGATAAGCGCGTTCAAACAAACAAACTCTTCAGCTTTATAAAATATTAGCGCAAGCGCACGTTGTACTTGAGCTGCGAACATTATTTTGGTGCGGAGTTATGTTAAAACTGTGATAGATCCTAAGATATTTATTGAAATGAAATGATATAAAGGGCAACTTGGTTCTAAATGAAATGCTCGTGATGATGAATGTATTTATTTTGATAAGAATAAATACCTGTGTCTATAATACACCTCTAAAATTGATGCATTATTTTTTTACAAATTTATTAACATAAAAAAGGTTGTAGTAAGTCAACCATAAAAGATAGACATATGATGTCGCGGACTTTAATATAGAACTCTTAATGTTGAACAATCCTGTCATACATGTTTTTTGTGTAACTTAAGCGGTTTCCGCAGCGTATGCAGCGGAAGCTCTCAGAAGGAATATCTTTCTCCCGTTTTCGCAACATTTTTCATTTCTGCTGTGGTCTTATGAGTCGTATCTTTATGTTATATAGCCTAAAGCCTTCCTCAATAAATGCACTATCCAACGTAAAAATAATTTTTCAAATCGGGCCAGTAGTTTTTGAGATTAGCGCGTTCAAACAAACAAACAAACTCTTCAGCTTTATAATATTAGTATAGATTAGCGCAAGCGCACGTTGTACTTAAGCTGCGAACATTATTTTGGTGCGGAGTTATGTTAAAACTGTGATAGCTCCTAAGATATTTATTGAAATCAAATGATATAAAGGACAACTTTGTTCTAAATAAAATGCTCGTGATGATGAATGTATTCATTTTGATAAGAATAAATACCTGTGTGTATAATACACCTCTAAAAATAATGCATTATTTTTTTACAAATTTATTAACATAAAAAAGGTTGTAGTAAGTCAACCATAAAAGATAGACATATGCTGTCGTGGACTTTATTATAGAACTCTTAATGCTGAACAATCCTGTCATACATGATTTTTGTGTAACTTAAGCGGTTTCCGCAGCGTATGCAGCGGAAGCTCTCAAAAGGAATATCTTTCTCCCGTTTTCGCAACATTTTTCATTTCTGCTGTGGTCTTATGAGTTGTATCTTTATGTTATATAGCCTAAAGCCTTCCTCGATAAATGGACTATCCAACGTAAAAAAAATTTTCAAATCGGGCCAGTAGTTTTTGAGATTAGCGCGTTCAAACAAACAAACAAACAAACAAACAAACAAACTCTTCAGCTTTATAATATTAGTAAGTATAGATTTGTCTCGCTTACACACTGCGTCGTGTTGATATAGTTAAGACTGACGTATTAAAAACATTAAAAAAACATAAATTTAATGTCATATTTGTTTTTTTCTTTCTCTAATGAAAATATGAAGCAATCTCAATAATATCTCATAATTTCTTACTTCTTTAATACTGCTTGAATTCCCTATCTCTCTTTCAAGCCACACCATCATTTTATGAGAAATATCGTACTGACTGCTATTAAGCTTTAATTCAGAATTTTCACTGAGAAAGGGGCCGGTCAGCTTAACAAACACCTTCGGGTCTGTTCCATCAAATTTGAGAGTGTAATCTGAAAAGAAATTAAGTTCAATTTTGAATAAATAAACATCTCTTTATATAAAAATGAAGCCATATTTTCCTAGGTCATCGCATCACGCGTGAACGTATGACCAAACACTTCAATATTTTTTTTGTGTTTTTTATTGTCAGGAGAAGGTTTTTTGAATGAAAGAAATTCAAAAATTGAGCAGGTGGACTGTCCGGAGTAAGATAATAATATTTAAAATTACGGGATCGGGCGGGACGGGCCGGGGCTGAAACATGTTCGATGGGTCAGCTAGTAAATTATGAACTTATTATTGTTCTGCTCTGTGGTGCAGCAGATAGGGAGCCGCACTTTTTTAAAATAAATATTGTGGTCTTTTTGCTAAATAAATAGATATTGAACACCAATCACATACTCGTACCTACATTGCTCTGATCCCAAAGTAAGTAGCTAATTGCACTTGTGTTATGGAAATCAGACACAACGGTGGTACCACAACACTCAGATCCGAGACAATATAGCAAATCATGATTACAATTTCTACATTGACCCGACCGGGAATCGAACCCGGGACCTCAGAGTGGCGACGCCTTGAGCTTGACACCAGTGTGCTTAGCCACTACACCACGGAAGTAGTCAATTTAAATTGATTAACTTATTATTATACTAGTATTTATGGCCACACTGTGTACATACATAGAATAAAGAATAGCCCTGGATGTAAAGAATTCAAAAAAATAATTTTGGACGTCCTGTTTAACCGCCTCGGTGACGCAGCGGTTAGAGGGTCGCACTTTAAAGCGTCGGCTGTGTCAAAGGTCCCGGTCCCGGGTTGGGCCAAAAATATGTACCTGCGTGTTTCTGATCAGAAATTCTCAGGGCAATCCGGAGTTTGGAGTTGGCTGCGTTTCACCCCCGTGCCTGGGAAAGCACGTTGGTCCTGCGCCTGATCTCTCTCCAGTCGTGTCAGATTTCTGTCCCATCGGGCTATGAGAGTGAAAGGAATAGGAAGTGCATCTGTGTTTGCGCACACACTTGAACACTATACCTTTAATATGTTTGCAGCGCTCCGGCGCAGTAGGCTAGTCGTTGAGACTGTCCACCGTAGTCAAAATCGGCTAGAGGAACTATTATTATGTTCACATTGCTCTTACTTTAAAGTAAGTGGCCAATGCACTTGTGTTAAAGAAAACATATATAACCGTGGTAACTACAATACCCAGACCCAAGATATTATAGAAAATCATGATTTCCGTCTACATTGACGCGACCGGGAATCGAACCCGGGACCACGGAGCGGCGCCTTGAAACCCAGCGTGCTCAGCCACTACACCACGGATGTCGTCGTATGTACAGTTCTATGATTTTCTTTGATTATATCTAATGAAAATCTTTTGAAATCCACCGCACTAAGTAGGTAATTTGAAGGAAAAGACAATTCAATTTTGGAAGAAGGTAGATTTTCGAAAGTTAATCACTTGACATATATTTACGCGTATCAAAAATAGAGTTTCAGAAAGGAGTAAATGAAGCTAAAGTCTTACTCTGTATTAAAGTTAGATAGACCAAAATGACATTTGGTGGTTTTCAACTTTTTCGTAATTTGAAACTGGTTTGTGTTCCTAAATAATCGGAAAATTCCATTTTTATTTAATCGTTTTTGATCGATTATAAAATTATGAATAATAATAAATAATAAATAAGTATCCTTTGGACATTCCCACACATCGCCATCTAGTCCCAAAGTAAGCTACTCAAAGCTTGTGTTATGGGTGCCAGACAACGGATATAATACTTAAATACTTTTTGTTTGTAAATACATACATACATACATAGAAAACACCCAGACCAATACAAACAGACATGTTCATGCACACAAATGTTTGTATTGTGCGGGGATCGAACCCGCACCCGCTGCGTAGTAGGCGATTTCTCGACCACTACACCAGACGGGTCGTCATGAAATAGTTGTTGTTTGAATTTGTGTTGCGCTGAAGTATATTAGCATGAAATAAAACAATGTTATTACAAGAAATCTACAAAAATAAATTCTGTTTTAAAATCATGTTTCCTGTTAATTTCTAATAATGTATTTAAAGTGTTTCTAAAAATATAAAAAGTCAAAACAGGTAAAACCATACAAGAATATTGCTATTTGCATGGAAATGAACCTACTTTTTACTCCTTACAAAATAAGTAACGTTTACATAATATATTATTAATCATAATGAGTAAAATCACATTATTGAAAATTAATATTACAAGTTCAATTAATCGTGTATAATTGAATTGTTACATCAATATTGGTACCACGCTTGAAACATTAAAAAATAAAAAGTTCTATTGAAGCTATCATTTTAGTCTATCTAGTCAAAAATCTAAGTATATGATAAAGTTCCAATTAAAGAATCATACTCTTATCTTCTCCTGCTGCTATAAATGAAGTTCGGACTATGTCTTCCTTCTCATTGTACATCAGAAACATTGCTGTGAAGAACATCCAACAAGCCAGCAGAATCGTCATCTTGGTATAATACTTTGCTTGGACAACCTGAAATGACAATACTTGTGTTATGGAAATCAGACACAACGGTGGTACCACAACACACAGACCCGAGACAATATAGAAAATTATGATTTCTACATTGACCCGACCGGGAATCGAACCCGGGACATCGGAGACGGCGACGCCTTGAAGCTCATCTTGTTAACAACACGGAGGTCGTCAAAATAACTTTGGTTAAAATCTTTAAGTAATGACAGCCAGCCATCTGTCATTTCAATGTCCTCAAATACAGGGTGCTGTTTTAGTCAGCGACGAGCGACTCAGGGGTGCCTGTACAAACGATACTGATGCCAAAAAAAATATACACAATTTTTTTTTGAAATGGAAAAAAAACACAAAATCATTTTTTTTATCCGGAACAGCGATCGAGTCAAAACCACCAACACCAGGTAGCCTCTTCGTAGCTTACTAGCTACGGCGTAGTATTTCGTAGATAACCTACGCGCTAGGGTGCGAGTTTTCCCATTCGTGTTGTAATTTTTTTGAATGTTGTTAAGAGGTTTTCTTGTATAAAACTTGATCAGAATTAAAAAAAAAACATTTTTTTTGAATAACACTAACTCATATTATCATCCCTGACTTGGATGTCACTGACCAAAACAACATCCTGTAGTTTGTGACGTTGTCGTCAAGCTTGATCCCAATAGGCAGGTTTGAATACTTAAGAGATGATCTATTTTGTGTGTGTAATCGGGTATAAAGTTGTATTATGGTCTGCGTCTTTATTCAAATTGGGGGCGATAGAAAGATGACGCAAGTGGATTTTTAGACACCATTAACATCAGAATCACCCATATTTTTCAATCCTAGGGAAAAAATAATTTTCTTACATTTTCTCCTTACTTTCATCACCAGCTTCTTCAATACTATCAAACTCGTGTTTCTGACCATTCTTGATGTCTTTACTGCCCAATGATGGTGCTGATTTGACATTGTGTAGTCGTGGGTTTGACTCCTGACTTGGGTTGAGGGGTATTTTCTCTTGGCCTGTAAAAATAGGTCATTTGAGAGTTTTATAAATAAGTCAGGGTGGTATATAAGTTATGATTAAATCGTGCTTAATATAAAATATTGGACCACCTCACGCTCAACAAATATTTTTTGTGTCACCCCTAACAGATAAAAAATATACTGAGAATAAGTTTCATACGCGCTCCCTGACTTTGTATAATTCAGGGGTGGAATTAGGTATGTAAAGCAATCGTATCCATTTGACAATTCAAACCGTACGATCTGTTAAACGTATGACGTTCTGCCGTTTGACAGATCATACCGGACACCAATCACATACATTCTCATTTCAAAGTCCCATTGCACTTGTGTTATGGATTTCAGACACAACGGTGGTACAACAACACTAAGACTCGAGACAATGTAGAAAAATTTGATTTCTACATTGACCCGACCGGCAATCGAGCCCGGGACCTCAGAGCGGCGACGCCTTGAAACCCAGCATGCTTAGGTCGGACACCACGGAGGTCGACGAATATGTAATATTTTTGTTTTTATAGTGTTTGGTCACTATACTTAAACAAAACTTAAATACATAAAATGCTCTTGAAAAAAGCAGTTGTGTCAGCCGAGGAATAGAAAGGTTTGTATATACATATATAGACAAACACTATAAAAACAAAAAATATAATTTAAAATGGCTTCCTTCCCCTTAACCGATTGTTAAGTATTTGTAAAAACATTTTCTTCGGATATTGTGAGAGCAATCTCGCAACATTGATGAGGTCACGCAGTCTACGCGTTAAAGCACAAACTTGCAAAATTCAACAGACTTGCCGATGTGTTGGTGGCCGAGTTGCATAGGTATACGCCCAGATAGCGTAAGACACGGGGTTCGATTCTTCGTCTGTCACAGTTGCTTTTTTCAAGTGCATTTTATATTATGTGCTTAATATGGTTGTTCATCATAGGTTACCTAAATTTATTTTCAGAAAAAAATATCCTACGTTTGCGTTGCTACTACAGAACCGTTAAGTTTCGGTTCGTTTGTTTATTTATTGTCATAAATCTATCTATTATATATTCTTAAAGATGAAATCAGAAACCAAAAATTTGCACACGGGCGGGACTCAAACCAGCAACTTTTTGGCTAACCGGGCCAAACGCTCTACCAATTGAGCTACCGTGCTGTCGGTCCGACGCGACCGTGCGGTCTCTTATGGCTCATTCATCACACGGTAGCGCCATCTACCCGTCTGTTTATGCAACAGCGGGCTAAGTAGTTATTCAAGACAATAAATTCAACTTGGAAATTGATAACGCTTAGTTATCCAATGGTTTAGAATGTTTTTAACACTCACAGTGTATATATATTAAGTATAGTATATATTATAGTATAGTAAGTATATATTTTCAACTTTTTATATAATTATAACTATTACCTATCTACCAGTATTTTTGTTTTCGTAATCACAACTATACTTTTCTTTAATAATCGTTCGTTTTTATCTCGCCGGTCAGTTTTCCCACATCATAGTATGACAGCGCGGACAGTTGGTTATCAGATGAAATAAGAAACCAATAAAAACCGGCCAAGTGCGAGTCGGACTCGCGCACTGAGGGTTCCGTGCCAACATTAACTGAATTTGGGAATCCACTTGCTTCCACTTAGTAAAATCCACAATATTTTGTTGACAGCAAATATAACTTTGTTTTTCATAGTATTTGTATGAAGTACAAAGGTAGTGTATGCGGTTGTGTAAAATGTGCTATATCTCAAAAACTTCTCGTTCGATTCCGTCCGAACCAATTTTCGTTGAAAGTATTTCTTAAGATCTACATTATATATATATTTTTCAACACTGTGATTCTTATAGTTACAGAATAAAATGGCTGTGACATACGGACGGACAGACAGACAGACAGACAGACAGACAGACTTGACGAAACTATAAGGGTTCAGTTTTTTGCCATTCGGCTACGGAACCCTAAAAATTTTCGCATATCCGACGCAACCGTGTGAAACCGTGCGGGGCCGACAGCTCGGTAGCTCAATTGGTTGGAGCGTTTGGCCCGGGTAGCCAAGAAGTTGCTGGTACGAGTCCCGCCCGTGCGCAAGTTTTTAGTTTCTTATTTAATCTTTAAGAATATAAAATATGACACTGTAAGTATTAATAACATTCTAAACCAATATTTCTATTTCTATCTGACTAGCTCTCTTCAAAATCCGGTAATGAATAACATTAAATCAATCTTGGTAAAGGTGAACGCACACTTATCCGAGCCAAACGAGTCGGACAAAACGAATTTTAGAATTTTGTTTATGAAATATCATGAAACCTCGTACACTTCCACGCGACAAATCGTCCGAATCTGAAAGAACCCCAGAAAATCCAAATGAATTTGGATGACGTCATCAGATTTGATACGGCTTATGCGGTCGATTCGGACGACTCGTCGACTGTTCAATATAAAATCTTCATACTCACTCCCACCTTTAGCTGTCACTCAAAGCGCTATCTCATGAATTTGCAATTTGACATAGTTGTAGTTTTCGTGACAAAGTTAAGGTTGCGCTTATTCAATAAATTATAACACAACAAAAAAAAATGCGTGTATTTGCGTAATTTTGGGTGTACGTTACAACAAAGTTCTAAGATAAAACATTCGAGTTCACCAAAATTTGCTACATTAGTTAGCATGCAAATATAAAATTGATAAAACGAGATAAAAATAATCGATATTGGATTAATAATATTTCTTACGAGTAAAATATTCATTAAGATTATGAAAAATATTGTCAAGTAACCACAAATGCAACTTTTTTTAAATAAGGACCCCGTTGTACCTCTTACGTCCTCTGATAATGCGTTAAATACCTTCACAGCCATAATAAATTCATTTTTTTCAGCCAATGTCAGTCTATACAACATAATTCGGTTGCGTTTCTTAAAAAAATATTGATTATAATTAAAGATTTCTTCGACGCGGTCGATTCTTTCGGCGCGGTCGATTCGTCTGGTGCGATGTCTCCTTGACTTCGATTGGTTCGACGCGTTCGGCTCGGATATGTGTGCGTTACCTTATATATGATCTAACATATGATACTGGTAAACCAGCTTTGCATCCATAGATCATTATAATTGTGCATTGTTCACATTCACGGTCATTCCCATACTAATTACCATACTTAGGCATATTATTGTTCACTTAGCAGCAGAAATAATGTGCTCCTAGAGTAAATTATAGTTTTTATCTAAGTTCTTTGCTAAAATAATGATGTTCAGATGTCAGATATATATAGGGAGTTTGGATGGTGGGTGCAAAGCCTTTGTTTTTTTATGTCAATAAAAATAAGAATTGTTATTTTACTTTTTTTTCTGTAAAGTTAAAATACTTTGTACTTCCTTGGGCAAAATGGTGTTTTAAATGGCTTTTGTGAGATTAGGGAGAGATGAGACTAATACAATTAATAGAAAAAAAAACATTTCAGCTTAAACTAGAAGTTATAAGCACTTTATTGACCAATTTTAAGATTTTCGTACAAATTTCCTTAAAATAAACAGGCTTGGCCAATTTTTTTTTGCCTCAGAATGTTCTAAATGCTCTATTGTAACACTGCTCAAGGCTTTGCACCCACCTTCCATACACCCTGTATATATGAGACCTTTTGACAAAGTATGCAGTGAATAAACTTTACCAGCAAAATAGCTAAAACACTTGGTAAAGATCGCAGGATCACTTAATATCTACAGACCGTTTACATACATCCAATCACTGGAAAACTACGAAGAAAGACTATGTTCAGCAGTGAACGTCTTGCAATGCAAATGATATGATACTGATGATGATGATCATATGGAAAACATGACGGTATTCATATTCATATTAATTTATTTGCCAACTAAGTGTTACATACATACATATAGCAGGTCTTATGCTAGACAATCGCACTTAATAATAGTGAAAATTGTACCCATCGTGCTATCCACCACAGGAGTAATTCCAAAACAACTACATCAGTCACTCAGCACCCTCAACATACCGAAATTTACATACCTGTCACTCCAAAAAGCAGTCATCTTAAACACTTGCAGAATAGTAAGAAAATTCTTTCAGAACCACGAAGAACTCCAGCAGCACATGCAAGGCAGCATACAGTCACACCACCTCTCACTCGCACAACCACTACCGAACTCTCCACTTTTACATTCACCAGGCACACTCACAATCCCATCTTGATATAATGCTATAAAATGTAAGTGGAAATATACTTGGCTTAGGCCCGTATATTTCTGAAATACCAGCATACCATCTTAGCTGAGACAAAAATGTAAAAATAATAATAATAATAAATTTAATAAATTTGGACACCAATCACATACATTGCTCTGATCCCAAAGTAAGTAGCCAATGCACTTGTGTTATGGAAATCAGATACAACGGTGGTACCACAACACCCAGACCCGAGACAATATAGAAAAGATCGTTTTCTACATTGACCCGACCGGGAATCGAACCCGGAACCTCACGAGATGACGACGCTTGAAACCAGCGTGCTAGCCACTCGACCACGGAGGTCGTCAAATGACTTTGTTAGATGAGGTTACTTATAACTTAGTAACCCTTTCAGTTTGGGTATTGAAAATTATTTGAGGGCTACATTAAATTATGTAATAATTATCTTATAATAATAACAATAAAACTTAAAAGTATTACATTTTGGACTTACAATTACAGTGACTACTTAAAGTTTTGACCATATCAGAGCAACTTTAGCAAAAGAAATAAATAAACAGTTGGTTGGTTGGTTATTTATTATTTATATGTTTGTATTTTGTTATAATTTATGCTTTGGCTTTGGATGCCTGAAATAAAGATTATTTTATTTTTTATAAAATTATTATCTAAGAATATTAATTTTATGGTGTAAACACGTAAGAAGTGAAACTTGAAAGTCAGAAAAAAAAAAAAATGGCGCGTAACGGAAAAATGTGACGCGTAACCGAAAAATGTGACGGTAATTTTTTTTCCAACGCCGATAAAGAAGTTTCACTTCAAAACATCGATTACGTTGTGGCAACGTCCTTGCCTACCGATAGAAGAAGAATCCAAACTGACAGCCGACACAACGTCATAACGTCACGCTATCTGCGCTCGGATTTCAAAAATATGACACAATGTTATTTTCTTGTAACTATATTTGTAAATAATAGATTCGATATTATACTAACGGCTGATTTTCAATAGTAAGATAAGAAATATTCGTCGAACAAAATACAATATGGCTAATTTGAAAACGTTACCTAATCGTCAGCAATCAAACGTAACTGTCATTTAATTAAATCTGTCGCTTTATAATTAATCAGTCTGATAAGTTTTATCCATAGAAGTACTTTAATAATTTTATAGATTTATCTGACTATTGAAAAATGGACCCTAAAACAATAACTGTTCTTCCTGTTCCTGTGTTCTGAGTATCTCAACTCTCTCTACCATTTTCCTCAACCTGATCGTAGGTATGTGGTGAGTTGCTAGGCTGGACTCCCACAACGTAACAAAATCGGTAAGGAAACCTAGGCTCCTCATATGTAGTTTTTGTCACATCCTTACACAAAGGTTTACGTTAACAATAAATACTTACTATGGTAAAACAAACACGGATTGGAGACTTCATATTGCGAGCAATACTTGCCTAGTTTGGTTGTGCAATATTATACAAGGAAACCATATTAAACACGTGCAAAGTTAAGCACTGCTTACATAAGCCATGTGTGTATATTTTGACATTAGATACTAAATAATTAGCGTGTTTGCCTACTAGCCTTCTCAAATTACCTTTTAGAGTGTAAGTATAAAGTTGCAAAATTCTAAGAACGTACGAGTAAATCAGCCACAGCACAGGACGCCTAATGCTGAAAATAGGCCTCTCCTACCTAATGTGTTTACAGCGATCGTTCGCGAGCGGCCAGCATCCATTGTATAATCGACTAAGATAGCAGCAAATAATTAATTAATGTATCGGAATCTTCCATTGTGACCCTATGAATAGTACCTTACTGACCTACCTACATGTTCATATGTCCATTACTAATTAACAAGTTATCAGACGCCCTTTGACAATGTAACGTAAACAACACAGCTGATAGCAATGAACTAAGAAATTTCCAACATGTTCCATGACTCTTAATTATCTTAATGCTCCAAAAAGGTATAAGATAGAAGGAGAGATAAAAACCAGGTTGTACCTGTGTACTGTATAATTACATTTGGCTAATTTAGAGGTGCTCGTAGCGCAGTGGTAGCAGCGCTTGGTAGTGATACCAAAGTTAAGCAACCTTACGGCGCGGTCGAGTTTGGATGGGTTTCCGACCACATAACTGACGTATATGACGAGCATCTCCGTGCTTCGGCAGGCACGTTAAGCAGTTGGCCCCGGCTAATATCGGTTGATATTAGTCGTTAAGACAAGTAAGAGGTCGGCTTGATAACATCTGAGAGCAGGGTTGGTCGCTTGCCTTGCAAACACCCTTCCACCAATCCCCACTGAGCCCGCATGGTGGAGTAAGGCTCAAACTATCTCATAGTTGAGGAAGAAAATTGAAAAAAAAATGAGGAAAAAAGGAAGGGAAGCGGAAGACCAAAAACAAGCTATATTTATCTAATGAAACAAAAGTTTAATGTCGCGTCGTATCAAGAGGTAAAGTGAATGGCCGAAAAGCGTAAGGAATTGAAAAAGCTTCACCGACAAGAGCCTAGCTCTTAAGTTCCTTTCGATCTAAATTTACAAACATTCGCGTCGTTAACGAATTCAGCTGGGAGCAAGGAGAGTAATAAATAAATAAATATTGGACACCGATCACATACATTACTCTGATCCTAAATAAGTAGACAATGCAAATTTTAGTATGATACTCATTTCTGGCTTCCTAACACGTGTGCAAAATTTCGTAAATGTCTGTATGTTTGTATAATTGTATGTATTAATATTTGTATGTTTGTCTCAGATGTCGCATAATTTTAAGTTATTATCCATATGTATATCAAAAACTACGGGACCGATTTTGATGAAACTAACAGTGTATCCTAAGTTGATATATGTATACCTGATTGAAATAAAAAATAATGATCTCACTTTAACTCTTCGTTTTAGAGAAATCCGTGGACAAATATACAAACGTACATAAACATACGAAAATCCCGCGGGATCCCGATCTCGCGAGATCTCGTGTAATTTTTCGGGATCAATCCCGACGCATCATATGACGAGATCCCGTTCGAGATTGACGGGATTGGGCGGCAGTGGTCAGCGACATTTCAGCCAGTGAAATTGGCTGTTGAGGTATTGTGCCGTCGAGATACAGATTTAGTAAGTGCAGAACATACATTGCGTTTCATGGTTCGAAAGCTAGAAGACCTAAAAACTCCTCTCTCAGAAAAGTTAGTCTCTTCAATGAATAATCGTATCTCCGAGCGTCGCACAAAAGCAACTGCAGTGCTGATATATTTGAAAAATCCGAATAATTATCAAGAGGACTTGGAGCAAAGGAGAGGCAACGGGATTTTTCAATTACCAAGCAAGTATCTTATAAGAAAAGAAATAAAAAATACAATCACACGATTGTATCGTAAAGAACCAAACCAAGCAGATATTAATACGGCAGTACTAATCGAAGATGACTTGCCTCTTTCAATGATTGCAGAAGATTTGAATTTAGAAAGAAAGAAGAAAGAAAGAAAACTTTTTTATTTGGTACACAAAATAGAAATCAATTTACGTGCTGCACAAACTAATAAATCGCTTCAAGAAACTCTGCGAGCTTCTAAAAGTCCTTTTGCACGTATATCCACGTCCACGAGCTTAGACAAATTAGAATCTACCATTAAAAAAGAAATGGATTTGTTTGAGTGTGGAGGAACAAGGGGGCGATTTTTGCAGTTTGCATATAATTGCTTCGCCACGCTGTTGCCAACCAGCGTTGAGTCGGAGAGGGCATTCTCAGCAGCGGGGTACATTGCAACGGACATTAGATGCCGTTTAGCAGATGAAACTATTAATACCCTTTGTTTTTTAAGGAGTCATTTTCAAAATCACTCTTTTTCCTAATTCCCTTGAAATAAGCTTATTGTTTTGATTACCTAATTTACCTACGTTAATTTCCTTACAACCTGATTATTATTTAGTTGGTAAGATGAAAGAATAAAGGTTTTTATTTTCTTTCGAGTAATATTTTATTTTAGTTAACCTCACCATCACAAACAAGCAGTTATAAGCTTTTTCAGTCATCTGAATTCAACATTTGTTTAAAATTAGACGAGATCCCGAAAATTCCGGGATCCCGCGGGATTGATATTTCTAATCCCGTGGGATCCCGAATTTGCAATCTCGAGTCGGGATTGCATTCCCTAATACCTACGTCAATCAAATAAAATTGGTGTTTGAAATAGATAAAACCATAATCGGCTCATACGGCCATTTGTCATTAAAAATAACACTCACCATATTCTTTCTCATAGATCTGCCTGATCTGCTCCAAGGCAGGATCATATTTGACCTCTTCAGGTAACTCCAGCCATAGCTGAAGAGTGTCAGCTGTCACTTCACTGCAGGATACTAAGGAATACCTGAAAGTGACGACGCGTTTGGTTTATTGGTTAGAGCTCCTGACTATTACGCCGGCCGTCAGGAGTTCGAATCCCGCAAGAGGCAAATGTTTGTGTGATGAGCACGAACATTTGTACCTGATTCATGAATGTTTAATATGTATTTAAGTATTTATGGGAGACGCCTCCGTCATAAATCGTTGTCTGGTATTCGTAACACATTGAAGAAAATTTCTTACTTCGAAACTACGACAATTGGTGTGTTGTATTTAAAAAAAGGAGGAATGAATTCATTGTCAGTTACACTATTTTGCGTTAGTCGTGCTTTGGTTAAATGGTGGTACCTATTTGGTTAATACAAATACAAATGTGTTTATTTGCGTATTTTGGGTGTTAAACAAGAGGTTTTATATTATAGATACATTTGAGTTCACCAAAATTTGCTACATTTAGTCAGCGTGCATATACAGGGTGTTGTTTTGGTCAGCGACGAGCGACTCAGGGGTGGCTGTACAAACGATACTGATAACGAAAAAAAAAAATTTTTTGTTTTGAAATGGAAAAAAACACTTTTTTTTTTAATGCGGTACAGAAATCGAGTTAAAACTACCAACACCAGGTAGCCTCTTCGTAGCTTACTAGCTCCGGCGTAGTATTTCGTAAATAAGCGCTAGCTACGCGCTAGGGTGCGAGTTTTCCCATTAGTGTTGTAATTTTTTGAATGTTGTGAAGAGGTTTTCTTGTTTAAAACTTGCTCAGAATTTAAAGAAATATTTTTTTTAGAATAAGCATAACTCATATTATCATCCCCTGAGTTGGATGTCACTGACCAAAACAACATCCTGTATGTATGATACTCATTAAATTAAGGACCTTTTCCGAAGTAAGGATTTTTCTCCCTTGTGTTACAAATACCTAATGAAGTCTCTCATTATTACATACATATTATAAATACTATGGTCCCTCACGACTTCGTCCGCGCGTTTTGAGTTTGCTCCCTCCCCTCCCGTCGCAGCGTGATGTTTTATAGCCTAAAGCCTTCCTCGATAAATAAGCTATCCAACACAAAAATGATTTTCCAAATCGGTCAAGTAGTTCCTGAGATTAAAGCCTTCAAACAAACAAACTCTTCAGCTTTATAATATTATTATAGATTCACGACTTAGGTACAAATGTTCGTGTTTATCCCATAAATATTTTCCCCTTGCGGGAACCGTCGACCGCTAGCCAACAAATAATTTACTTACTTATTGAATAACATTTCGTATGAAGTATTGTCCGAATAACGCTAGCCAAAAGTTAGTAGGACATTGTGAAATATGCCTTAAATATAGGTTAGTTAGGCCAAATCTTTAAGGTAGGTATTTACTTCAGTGATTCTACATCTATACTAATATTATAAAGCTGAAGAGTTTGTTTCTTTGTTTGATAAAACGTGATATGATACGCGCCAATCACAACAACTTCTGGACCGATTTGAAAAAATACTTTTGTGTCGACCCGTCTGGTGTAGTGGTCGAAAAATCGCGTACTACGCAGCGGGTGCGGGTTCGATCCCCGCACAATACAAACATTTGTGTGCATGAACATGTCTGCTTGTATTGGTCTGGGTGTTTTTACAAACAAAAAGTATTTAAGTATTATATCCGTTGTCTGGCACCCATAACACGAGCTTTGAGTAGCTTACTTTGGGACTAGATGGCGATGTGTGGGAATGTCCAAAGGATATAAAGGATATGTGTGGGATAGCTTATTTATCGAGGAAGGTTTTAGGCTATAGTACATCACGCTGAGACAGGAGTGGAGTCGTGTAGGACCACTTGTTATTAAAATGAGCTTATTTCAAAATCAATAACGAGCAATGGAGGGGGCTATGTTCGGTGTTTCTCTACAAGATCGAATCAGAAAGGAGATAAGAAGAACTCAAGTAATGAACATAGCCCTGAGAATCAGTAAGCTCAAGTGGTAATGGGCAGGGCACATAGCGCGATGAACTGATGGCCGTTGGGGCAGCGTAGGACGTCCACCGAAGATAAACATATGACCTTGTAAATATAGTAGGACTAGCGGTCCCCCGCGACTTCGTCCGCGCGTTTTGAGTTTGCTCCCGCCCCTCCCGTCGCAGCGTCATGTTTTATATCCATAAGCCTTTCTCGATAAATAAGCTATCCAACACAGAAATATTTTTTCAAATCGGTCCAGCAGTTCCTGAGATAAGCGCGTTCAAACAAACAAACTCTTCAGCTTTATAATATATTAGCGCAAGCGCACGTTGTACTTAAGCTGCGAACATTATTTTGGTGCGGAGATTTAAAACTGTGATAGCTCCTAAGATATTTATTGAAATCAAATGATATAAAGGGCAACTTGGTTCTAAATGAAATGCTCGTGATGATGAATGTATTTATTTTGATAAGAATAAATACCTGTGTGTATAATACACCTCTAAAAATAATGCATTATTTTTTTACAAATTTGTTAACATAAAAAAGGTTGTAGTAAGTCAACCATAAAAGATAGACATATGCTGTCGCGGACTTTATTATAGAACTTTTAATGCTGAACAATCCTGTCATACATAATTTTTGTGTAACTTAAGCGGTTTCCGCAGCGTATGCAGCGGAAGCTCTCAAAAGGAATATCTTTCTCCCGTTTTCGCAACATTTTTCATTGCTGCTGTGGTCTTATGAGTCGTATCTTTATGTTATATAGCCTAAAGCCTTCCTCGATAAATGGACTATCCAACGTAAAAATAATTTTTCAAATTGGGCCAGTAGTTTTTGAGATTAGCGCATTCAAACAAACAAACAAACAAACAAACAAACAAACAAACAAACAAACAAACTCTTCAGCTTTATAATATTAGTATAGATCACACTGAATGCAGACCGGTCACAAACAACCGTTCGTTGTGGAAATCCGAGGGGGAGGCCTATGTTCAGCATTGGACGTCCTTTGGCTGATAAAATGATGATGATGAACTTAACTTACCTGCTCCCATTTAACTCCTGTTTCGTTTCTTTCGCATTGTTCCGTTTTTTGAATTTCTCCCACATGGCACTCATTTTGATATCGACGATACTTTTCTATCCGTCTGTTGTTACATCGTAGTGAAGCTGTGAACAAATAATAATAACCAGTTAGATACTTAATGAAATCTAGTGATAATCGGTGAGACAGAATGCTGCCAATCCGGACCGTTACCATGAGTTAACTCGATAGTGACGACCTAACATTTTGTATGGAAAATTTTAGTTCTATCAGTGACCGCTAGAGGCGCTGTGCAATTTTCCATAGACTTTTTACGTCGTCGCTAGCGAGTAAAACTGCTGTAAGCTCATGGTATCGGTACCGTTTTGATGTAAAGCGTATCGTGTTGGCTTTCGTGCCTGACACGTTCCTAGCACGGTCATGGTATGGTACCGTGCAGTGAGAAAAGATCCTTAAGGAGGATAATTTCAAAATGCACGGAAAATCACTGGTTTGAAAAGTAACACGTATAAAGTAAATTGTTTACTTAAATTACAATGCTAACTGAGCTATAGGAATCTATATCAAACACGTGATGTTACCTGATACGTTGAAGATTTTTGTCACCTTCCGTTTTTGCATTTGTTAATTCTTGGTCAGCAAATGATGACACGTGTTGGCAGCAATTATAATCAAATGAACAAACACGTGATGAGGTAGCCGTGTTGTCGATATTATTACCATTGATCTGTGATATAGGTACCTATACATACAGGCTGTTGTTTTGGTCAGAGACATCCAACTCAGGGATGATACTATGAGTTATGCTTATTTTTTTTTTTAAAATCTTTAAATTATTTGCAAGTTTTATAAAAGAAATCCCCTTTACAACATTCTAAAAAAACTCAAAACGAATGGGGAAACTCGGAGCCTCGCGCGCGCGTAGTTGCGCCTATCTACGAAATATTACGCCATAGCTAGTAAACTACGTAGAGGCGACCTGTTGGTAGTTATGACTCGCTTACTATAACGCAATAAGACATTTATTTTTTGGGTTTTTATTCTTTTCAAAAAAAAAATTTTTGGCATCGGTATCGTTTGTCCACCCACCCCTGAGACGCTCGTAGCTGACCAAAACAACACCCAGTAGTATTAATTTTGTATGTGGGATGGTGATTGTTTGTTTTAATTCGCTAATTTCAGGAAATACTGGTCCGATAATAAAGAGCTTTGTTATAAACTGCACTGTAAATATCAACAGTATCGGACAATGAATTGAACCCTGTCTAACGCTATCCGGGCGAATGCCTAAAACATACCACTCTGCCATAGACACATTAGCAAGCCTGTTTAAATTTTTCATTAACAAAAATGTTAGATAACTCATTTATCGGAAAAGGCTGTAAGTATGTAAGAAAAACCCTTCGATCCTTAAGTGAAGGTTCGCTGTGTTACCCACTTTTGTAAAGCCTTTAATCCAAAACTACTTACTGCCTCGGTGGCGCAGCGGTTAGAGGGTCGCACTTTAAAGTGACGGCTGCTCCAGAGGTCCCGGGTTCGATCCCTAGTTCGGGCCAAAAATACGTATCTGCGTTTTTCTGTTCAGAAATTCTCAGGGTATTCAATTTCACCCCCATGCCTCGGAAAGCACGTAAAGCCGTTGGTTCTGCGCCTGATCTCTCTCCGGTCGTGTCAGATTTCTGTCCCATCGGGCTATGAGAGTGAAAGGAATAGAGGGTGCACCTGCGTTTGAGCACACACTTGTGCACTATAATATGTCCCGCGCAGTCGGTTAGTCATTGTGACTGGCCACCGTAGTCGAAATTAGCTAGGGGGACTATTAATCCAAAACACAGATATGCATAGTAGGAATTGTTTTCCAAAAGAGCAATGCCAACTTGAATCGATTCCAATTCTAGACAACATATTAATACTTGTTGTTTTAAGTCCATAGCAGATATCTAGAATATCTAGATCATAAATACCGATACTACGTAGCATCGGACAATAAACTCTTTATGTCGTAAGATAAATTGTAGATAAGATAGCATATTGCGAAAATAAATCTATTTTTAGTGACTAAGTTTTTTGCGCTGCTTTTTCTCAGCACTAACCGACAATTGTAACGTAGCAGTGGTAGCCTTTAAATTAGGACGTGTATAAGTACATGGATAAATAAGCGACCCTATGCAAAAATACAAACCTTTCTAGGGTTTCGTAGCCGAATGGCAAAAAACGGAACCCTTATAGTTTTATCAAGTCTGTCTGTCTATCTTGTCTATCTGTCCGTCCGTATGACACAGACACTTTATTCTGAAACTATTTTTATTACACAGTTGAAACTTAGTCGGTAGATGTATCCTGTTTACTGCTTTACGGTTCTCATACAAAAATAAATAATTTAAAAACCGGCCAAGTGCGAGTCGGACTCGCGCACTGAGGGTTACGTGCCAACTTTTACTGAATAAGGGGAATCCATTTACTTCTACTTATTAAAATACCAAAATATTTTGTTGACTGCAAATATAACTTTGTTTTTCATAGTGTTCTGTGTGTGTGTTGTATAAAGTACAAAGTTATGTTTGCAGTTGTTGAAAATGTGCTATATCTCAAAAACTACCTACTCGTTCGATCCCGTCCGAACCAATTTTCTTTGAAAGTATTTGTTAAGATCTACATTACATTTTTTTTTCAAAATTTACACTTGCTTGGTTTAAAAATAAGATGGGGGGGGGACGCCCATTTTACCACTTTGAAAGCGTTTAGCTATGAAACGTTAGACTTTAAAAGAAAATAGTTTTAAGAACCTCCATGTCATTTTAAAATACCTATCCATAGGCACCCCACACGCATAGGTTTGACTAATTTTTTTTTTGTTTTAGTTCCATGTATGGGAGCCCCCCCTTAACTGTCATTATTTTTAATTTTTTGTACGAGAATCGGTAAGCGGTTAACAAGATACAACTTCCTACCAAATTTCAATTGTGTGATGCTTATAGTTACGGAATAAAATGGCTGTGACATACGGACGGACAGACAGACAGATAGACAGACAGACTTGACGAAACTATAAGGGTTCCGTTTTTTGCCATTCGGCTACGGAACCCTAAAAATACTGATATTTAAGGGGCTCCAATACAAACTTAAACCTAAAAAATCTTTTTTTGTCAAACCTATGCGTGTAGAGTGTCTATGAGTGGGTCTTTTAAAATGTTACCGAGGTTCCAAAACCATTTTCTCTAAAAGTCGAACGTTTGAGAGATAGACGCTTTGAAATTGGTAAAATAGGCACAAAATATTGTGGTCTACAGTCCGGTTCGGACTTGGGGCTAGGTACCCGGATTTTTAACGCGCACACTAGCGCCTCTTTAGTAGAAAAATCATAACTCGTTAAATAAAAGACCAATCAAAAATCTGGTAGACACGATTGTAGTACAGGTTCTATAGTTTATATAGTACGTTTAAATTGTTAACTGCTAAATATGGCCACCTTTGGCAATTTTTCTAACTGTAACTGCAGATAACTCTGTTTAATTGAACTTAAACATTGCATCTAAACCACATAACCAGAGCTACTATCGCATCAATCAGATTTTCGATTGGTCTTTAATTTAACGAGTTATGATTTTTCAACCAAAGTGGCGCTAGTGTGCGCGTTAAAAATCCGGGTAGCACCTTGGTAAGAATACTTGTAAAAACCGGTCAAGTGCAAGACAGACTCGTACACTAAGGATTCCGTACCAACTGAACTAGAGATCCACTTACGAAACTTAGCCAAAATACCACAATATTTTGTTGACAGCAAATATAACTTTGTTTTTCATATTGTTTGTATGAAGAACAAAGTTATGTTTGCGGTTGTTGAAAATGTGCTATATCTCAATGTTCAATCTCGTTCAAACCATTTTTGAAAGTGTTTGTTAAGAACTACCTAAATCATGTATTTTTTTCAAAATTTACACTTGCTTAGTTTAAAAATCTCTGAAAGCGTCTATCTTTCAAATGTAGACTTTTACAGAAAATGGTATTAGAGACACGCATAGGTTTGACAAAAAAAAGTTGTTTTTAGTTTCATGGGACCCCTTCCTTAAATATATCGTCATTTTTATTTTTTGTTTGAGAATCGTAAAGCGGTAAAACATATTCCTTCCAAGAATCAAGTGTGTAATGCTGATAGTTTTAGAACAGAGACAGACTTGACGAACTTTAATGGTTCCGTTTTTACCATTCGGATAAAAACCCGTCGCAGATTAAAAAAAACGGCTTAACAGATTTTCATGAAACATGACTAAGAAAGTGTTCTTAGGATAGGATACAATTATCTACTATGCCAATAATAAAAACAAATGAAAATCGGTTCATCCGCTTGGAAGCTACGACACCACAGACATTCACGTTAAACTTATAACAATCCTCTCTTTTTGTGTCAGGGGTTAAATACAACAAACTCAAAACACAAGCAAAATATCCTAGTAATATTAAAATAAATGGATCTTGTAGGAATTACATTAACGATCATAAATAAGTAATAAAAACATCTTTATTGTGCATGTTTATAGTGGTATATAATAACGAGTATATTTTTTTGCGAAATAAGTATCTATTACTTCTTTATTACTAAGATATAATAATATGACTTACCTATTTAGTAAATAAGTACTCGTAATAATAGCCAATAGACTCTACATCACCTCGGAAATAAACTGTTCATATCAACAATTCTATAATTATTCCGACACAACCTTTAAAATCCACAAATTAACGAAACTAACAATCTATATTCACCACTGTTGTTCGACAATACATCACTTTTTACAGTATTATAATAATTTGGCGCGAAATCTTTGACGTTTCGACAATTTTGTCACAAAATAAAATTGCGGACGGAAAGCGTGCTCTTTCGTCTCTGATCCGATGTATACTGACTGACTATAAACATACTTTGTTACAATAGAAGTGTATTCGGTATGTTTACTTCACCGCTCGTCCACAGTAAAGGCCGATCTGCACCGTGTCGATCAGTATCGTATCCATTAGTGTCAGTGAAATAATAAATAAATAAAATAACAAATAAATATTGGACACCAATCACATACATTGCTCTGATCCCAAAGTAAGTAGCAAATGCACTTGTGTTATGGATATCAGACACAACGGTGGTACCACAACACCCAAATCCGAGACAATATAGAAAAGATCGTTTTCTACATTGACCCGACCGGGACTCGAACCTGGAACCTCACGAGATGGCGACGCTTGAAACCAGCGTGCTAGCCACTCGACCACGGAGGTCGTCAAATGATATAAATAACTTTGTTTCCAACCCAGCGAACTTTGTTTCGTCCCCAGCCCGTCCCGCCGAGTCCCGTAATTTTAAAAGTTAAGCATTTCCAGCGAATTTTGTTTCGCCCTCAAATTACTAAAATGACTATTAAAAAAAAGGGTTGATCGTAGAAGGGTGAAAATTGAGGATTGTATGTATTTTTGTATGTTGTATCATAAAAAAATAGAAATTAAAAAAATGTCTAAAAATAAATAAAAAATTTAGGGGTGGACTACCCCTAACATTTAGGGGGATGAAAATAGATGTTGGCCGATTCTCATAGATACCGCATAAGAACAAAAAATTTCATCAAAATCGGTCAAGCCGTTTCGGAGGAGTATGGCAACGAAAACGGTGACACGAGAATTTTATATATTAGATAATATAACATAACTCGCGGTACCCCGCGTCTGTTTTCGCGCGTTTTGAGTTTACTCCCTTTCCTCCCGTCGCAGCGTTATGTTTTATAGCCTAAAGCCTTCGTCAATATAAAAGCTTTTTGAAACAAAAAAAAAATGAAACGGTCCAGTAGTTCCTGTGATAAGCGCGTTCAAACACCTACTAGCGGTCCCCCGCGACTTCGTCCGCGCGTTTTGAATTTGCTCCCTCCCCTCTCGTCGTAGCGTTAGTATTACTAATAATACAAAGCTGAAGAGTTTGTTTGTTCTAACGTGCTAATCTCAGGAACTACTAGACTGATAAGAAAAAATATTTATTTATTTCTTCCGCTCCACAAAGAGTTAACTTTAAGATTACCAAAATGGTAATCATAGTCCACTTCATGCAAATTTCTGGGTCGAAGCTTCTGCTTTATGCCTTTTGTTACCTAGCTAGATGAACGGATCCAAAATATGGAATTTTTTTTTTAAATTCACTATTGAGTCTAAGAATGTAAAGTGAACGTACTGTCAACATTTCGGTTGTGGCGCTATCTTAGCTCAATGACATTGAAATAAATATATTTTTATCACATTACAAGTGTAGTCGGACGGTTAGAATTATTTACTTTTGTCAATTTAGGTTTGTTAACTCGGATTATGTTTTAATGTGGGATACTAAACTAACGAGTGACATGGTGACAAGATTATATTGATATACACTAGTAAGTATAAAAATACTAGCTGACCCGGCAAACGTTGTTTTGCATGTATCAGGATTAAACTTTAATATTAAAAATAAATGTTTATTTACATAAAATAAATTTTAGATTTTGCCATTGCCTTAAGCTAAGGGAAACTTTAATCGAAATACAGTTAAAAACACTATAATTGATTAGTTATCGAGCGGGATGAAAAATGATTAAATTACTAAAATAGCTATAACAAAATAGGGGTTGGTGATAAAAAAGATAACAAATTTAGGATTGTATGTATTTTTAATGCCACATTGTAAAAAAATAAAAACAATAAAATTCGTTCAAAATTTAAAAAAACAAAATTAAGGGTGAACAACCCTTATCACTTAGGGAATGAAAATTGATAGTTACCGATTCTCAGACCTACTGAATACGCATATAAAATTTGGTGAGAATTGGTAAAGCCGTTTCGGAGGAGTTCGGTAACTAATATTGTGACATGGAAATTTTATATAAGTATTAGATATTTCCATCTGACGATCTTAAGTCGATTTTCCCTTACAAGATTTCGATCCTCCTTTTCACCCACTTAAAATATTATTTTGGGATTAAAATATTTATTTTTCTACCCTATGCTATGTTTGTATATAGTTTTTATATTTATGTTCTTGTAGTTTGTCTTCTTTTAAATTTTCAGATTCACTTCTAGAATTGTTGAAACTTATTTAAAGTTTTGCTTTAAGACACTTGCTGTAAGCCAGATACTTCCGCATTTATTAAATTAAGGCCGTTTTACAAAGTCCAAGGAAGTTCTGGTTAGCGCTATCTGTCAGATATAACCTATTTTAATTAATTGTAATGTAACTTGGGCATTGTGAAACACGCTCGAAGTGATTGTTGTTCAATAACTTAGTATGGATAATTATGGAATACCTATTCACAAATATTATGAAGAAATAGTTTTGGGGCTCTGAAACGCAACTGAACCGATTTTGACCAAATTTAATCAAACCAAAACCAAATCCGACTTAAAAAAATAAAAACATTTTCAGAATCCCTAGAAATATTTTTATTTAAATTACTACTCAATAAATGATTACCTAACACCTGACACGTAGGCTCGCCACCTAGACAGGCCCTTAGAACATTCTACTTATTAATAATCTAATAAAGTTTTGTTGTTACGTATGTTGCGACATCTATGCTCAACCACTGTCACTACATTTCAACGCAACACGCTGACACGCGACTAGATGGCGCTATAGTCGAAGTATGGAAACTGAACCGCGATATTAGAGATTTAGAGCGAACTAACTACATAATAAATAAACCAAGACGGTGATCATCGGACCTTGGTCCCCAGCCATAACACCCGGTCGTTAAGAAGCGTTTCCCTTTGCCTTCCTTATCCTGTTGCGCCAAACGTAGTATGTATTTAATGTATTTAATACTGCTTGCAATACCTTAGCGGTTACTAAGTCTTAAGTACCTACATGATTATTATTTTAAGAACTCTTGTAACACTTAGTGAGCAAAATAAAGAATTGATTTGATTTTATTTGAAAATTCTGACACAAAAAAAACCTACTCGTCCCCCCATTTTCACTTACCGCATACCTCCTGCTGAACGCCCACTACCAGGACACAGACTGCCATGGCTCACGTGGAAGTTCAGGTAAGTATGTAAAATCCGTTCCTTTTTACTTGTCGAATATTGTAAACAATCTTGGCATTCCTTTTTAACGAAATAATTAATTTTAATATAAAATTAAAATCAAAGTTATGTTTGCGGTTATTAAAAATGTGCTCTATCTCAAAAACTACTAGATCGATCTCATTTAAGCCAATTTTCGTTGAAATTTTTCGTCATAATCTACATCGTGTTTTTTTTAAAATGTACTATCGCTTATATTAAAAGTAAGATGGGGGGGGGGGGGACGCCCATTTTACCATTTTAGCAGCGTCTATTTCTCACGTTAGACTTTTAGATAATATGGTTTTAGGAACCTCGATGTCATTTAAAAAGACCTATCTTTAGACACCCTACACGCATAGGTAGGTTCGCCAAAAATATTTTTTTCAGGTATTATTTTTATGTATGGGAAAATATAATTAAATATATTATTATTTTTTTTGTATTAGAATCGTAAAGCGGTTAGCAGGATACATCTATCTACTCATTTTCAATTGTGTAATACTAATAGTTTCAGAATTAAGTGGCTGGGCATAAGGACGGACAGACAGATAGACAGACTTGACAAAACTATAAAGGGTTTTGTTTTTTGCCAATGGGCTACGGAACCCTAAAAACGGACTTTAAAGCCAACATGTTCATGTTGGGCTTTTCTGACGGAACCGACCTATCCTGCATTTGCTGCTACAGTGCTCAGGACATGACTCACCTTCTGTGTTGTTTGTCCTGCGTGCCTTAACCTCTGTTCTTTGGAAGACCTCATGTACGCAAATGCCGAGGCAATCAGGGTCGCCAATTACTGAGCACCACAAAGGATTTTGACCGAAACTCTATAGAAACTCGGCCCACTTTGCGTCTGCACAAAATGTTCGGATAAAATATATAAATATATGTATTTAAAAGAATACATAAAATATTTTTATTTTATTTTTAAAAATATTTTTGAAAAATAATTAGGGGTAGACTAGGTATAGGTCGGTAGGTTAGGTCTTTGCATCGACACGCTAAGAAGAAGAAGACCTATGCGTCGTAGTATTAGATTTTATAAGATACAGCGCCCTGAAAACCTTTGAATGTCAAGATCCAGAGTGTCATGTGATATTTTGGCTGTCTGAACTGAGATTTTCGATTTTGCAAGACAACACTGCGTCACCTATGATGAAACCTAGATATCAGCGTCACCTACGATTATCTATCAGTTATCAGCCTAGATATGCGGGATTACTCTAAGAGCCTAACTCAGACGCCCGGATCTACATCAAAATACGCACAATCGTAAGTTTTGAACCGCTGGTTATGATATTAAACCATTAGTTGAAAGTCAATCACGCAATCACGCAACCGGGCTTAAGTTGCTAAGGCCCAATTTTTCCAACTTAAGATAAGGAATATTTATCGAGTAAAATACAAAACGCCTAATTATGAAAACGTCACTTACTTTTCCGCAATCATTTATGCAAATGTCATTTTAAAATAGGTCGTTTTACAATTATTCAGTCAGCTAAGTCTTATAGTAATAAATAATGTAATCGCTTGTTTATAAAAATAATTGCAAGCAATTAAGATAAACCTACTTATCTTTATCTAATTTTAATCTTGCATTTTTTTTCATAAAACGGTAAAATAAAACGTTTTTACTTTTATAACTATAACTTTATTGCTTAATACCTAAAACCTGGTTATCGTAAAAATGGATCTGTCACTGTCACTGCGCGGTGAGAAAAATGTGAAAAACCGGCCAAGTGCGAGTCGGAATCGCATACTAAGGGTTCCGTGGTCACTTTAACTCATCGTTTAGAATGTTTTTTAACACTCAGCGTGTCATATTTTATATGCATAAAGATGAAATACGAAACCAAAAATTTTGCGCACGGGCGGGACTTGAACCAGCAACTTATTGGCTAACCGGGCTAAACGCTCGGCCCGGTTAGCTAAGAAGTTGATAAGAATGATGACAAGAACATAAAACTTTAACTCAATTAGAGATCCAATTACTTCCACTTATCCAAAATACCACAATATTTTGTTGACAGCAAATATAACTTTTTTTTCATAGTATCTGTATGAATAACAAAGTTATGTTTGCGGTTGTTGAAAATGTGCTATATCTCAAAAACTACTACTTCGATCCCGTCCAAACCAATTTTCGTTGAATGTATTTGTTAAGATCTACATAACATATTGTTTTCAAAATTAATACTCGCTTAGTTTAAAAGTTACCCATCTAACTTTTGAGCGGGGAAGCGGGGGGAATGTGACATTTTTGGTAGGTCCATTTTTATAATAGCCGGGTTATATACGTACGTCATTTGTGATTAAAATACCTTATAATAACACATACGAGATACGTATGATAAACCTGTACAGTTTAAAATACAATATTATAATTTAAATGAAAACAATCCAATAAAATATATTTATCATGCAGCATTCAACAATTACAACATAGTCTTTCGCATCACATATTTTAAAATCTTTAATATTAACAATTTATTACTGACTTCTTCAGGTACTTAAAATAATATTTGCTTAATAAAAATAATTTGTATACAGAGTGTTATTTTGGTCAGTGACATTCAACTCATAATAAAAAAACTTAAAATTATACGCAAGTTTTAGAAAATAAAACCTCTTCACAACATCCTAAAAAAATCAAAACGAATGAGGAAACTCGCACCCTCGCGTGTAGCTCTCGCGTATGTACGAAATACTACGCCGTAGCTAGTAAGCTTTGGTGAGGCGACCTGGGGCCCTATTTTTGAATCACTCGCTTCGAAATGGCGAGTGATTTTCGTTCGACAACGAGTTTTTTTCTATGACTTTTAATTCATCTTCGAACGAAAATCACTCGCCATCTTGAAGCGAGTGATTCAAAAACAAAGCTCCTGGGACCCTATTTTTGAATCACTCGCTTGAATATGTCATATGATTTTCGTTTGAAAACTAATTAAATATCAATGAAAATAACGTGAAACATGACTGTTAAAACTTACAAAATTCAGTGATCTGTTTTTTAATCCGTATCGTGTGGAATTATATTAATTTTCATTTGATAATTGATCATTAATCAATGATTATAACACGCCATCTTGACGCGAATGATTCAAAAATAGGCGTTGGTAGTTTTGACACGCTCGCTAGTATCGCAATAATAAAATTGATTTTGTTGGTTTAAAAAAAATGACATTAGTATCGTTTGTACAACCACCCCTGAGTCGCTCGTCGCTGATCAAAACAACACCTATAGATATTCAGTTTTATAAACTAAATAATATACCCAAACTTCTCTAGTATTATTACCATGCATAATCTTAAACAAAGGTACAAAAAATAGGCGAAACCTCATCAAAAAACAATGTAATACTGGCAAATCTCACACAGCCATTAAAAATAAATATATAAATTATGTTTTATTAAGTTACGATATAGTGATCGAAAGAAATTTCCCGTGATTCAGATCTCTAACATTAATTATAACCTGGTTTCGAGGAAAAAGGGAAGGAGAGAGGAAAACAATTATAAATAGTACCCAAATCTCAAATGCTCGTAGTGCAGTGGTAGCAACGCTTTGGTAGTGATACCGAAGTGAAGCAACCTACAGCGCGGTCGTGTTTGGATGGGTAACCATTCTGACCATATAAGTGACATATATCATGAGCATCTCCGCGCTTAGGAAGACACGTTAAGCCGTTGGTCCCGGCTAATATCGGTTGATATTAGTCGTTAAGCCTAGTCAGAGTCCTTATGGGCGACTTGATAACATCTGACAGCAGGGTGAGTCGCTTGCCTTGCAAACAGCCCTCCACTAATTCGCACTGAGCCGTGGTAGAGTATGGCTCGAACTACCTCATAGTTGAGGTAAGGCCTTTGCCCAGCAGTGGGACGTTACATGCTAACTTTACTTACTCAAATCTCAAAAATATTACAAATAAAATTATTAAAAATTCATTGGACTTTGAGTCTTAAACATTTAATCTAAAACTTTTAATGTTAATAATGTGGTTTATTTCGGTCGAATAAGTTAATTTTCTTTCTTTCACATCATAGATTTTAGCTCATTTTCTTAATTCTAAATTAATTTGTACAATTATCACAACATCATACAACGTGTTGTATTTGTTTTCCGAAAAATTAAGGATATAAATCAGTTCACATAACTAAAGGTCGTATGATTTAGAATGTTTATAACACTCGCAGTGTCACATTTTATATTCTCAACGACGGGGCTGGGGGGTAAAATAAAGTTCCCTAGGCCGCTATGGCATGTTATGAACAAAGTAGGATAAGTTGGCAATGTCGCAAAAAAGTACTGAGAGCAAATAATGACGAACTGATTTTTAAAAACAATCTTATTCGTGCAATATTCTTCTGTTAGAAAATATTACTTAATACTTTTAGACTCCTTTGTAAAATTTGCCGGAAAACAAAAAAAAAACACGTTTTATAGGCACAGACTAAAACGAATATTACAAACTATAAAATCATAAAAATATAACTTCTGTTAAAATATATAAAATAAAAGGTTTAATAATCAACTACAATGATAGTCAGTACCATTATTATGAGTTTACTCGCCAGCGACGACGTCACTTTTTGTATGGAAAAATTTAGTTCTGTCAGTGTCCGCTGGAGGCGCTGTGTAATTTTTCATAGACATTTTTTACGTGGTCGCTAGCGAGTAAAACCATTGTAAACTCATGGTAACTGTATAGGTGAAAAATTATATTCGTTACTTTTTAGTTCACTCATTACATTTGTTTTTATGAGTTTCTATGTTGATGTCTCATGTAATGACCTATGAATATTCATCAATTATAAAATATATTTTTTTAAACTAGAAATTAGTAGATTCAAATAAGATTTTGTTCGCTAAAATACTGCAATTATCACACTACAATGTTAACTTAGGTACTTAAAAATGTTTAATAATACACGAATAAGGTCCAGTTTTACAATCGAAAAGTAAGCTTTATTCGTTAAAAATAAATAAGAACATTTCGTAGAAGTACCTATCTCTAACTGAAACTTACTTAGACATTGTGAAACAAGCCTTAAGTTAATAAACTCGAATAACGTAAGAAAAAAGTACTACAATGCATATTTTCAATCGCTAATGGCCCCTAAACTAAAATCAGACACTCTGGAGTAAAAGAAGGAACAAAACATGGAACCCATATTAATTTTAATTTTATACCTGCGGTATTTCATATGGCGTGTGATTTTCTTTGATTTATTGTCCGACTCGAA
This sequence comes from Pyrausta purpuralis, assembly GCA_963924145.1. NCBI lineage: Eukaryota > Metazoa > Arthropoda > Insecta > Lepidoptera > Crambidae > Pyrausta > Pyrausta purpuralis. Next base: position 11,899,560 of record OZ001669.1, on the reverse strand, counting down.
TGAAAATCTGTTGAAATTCAGACAGATAACTTGTGTCTATATTTTACGTCGACTTTGAATTGATTTCTGAACGAAAATCATCTCGAAATACTCGAGGGATTCTTAAACAGAGCTCTTGATAGTTGTTAGGCTTTCCTAATCCAAACTAGGCCAGTGCATGGGGTATTATAATAGTTCTAATCGAATTAATTTTGAACTAAAGCCTACTTTCTTCAGCACAACATACCAGAATCCTTTAGTTTGAAATGTAGTGGTCAGATTTATGATATGCCATTTAGAAGAAATCACCTCTTAGTTGAGGTGAGGGCTGCTTTCTGTAATCTGAACTGAAGCAATACTTTAATATTACCGTGAATCACTTCAACGTCGTTTTAATTCTACATAATAATGGTATTCTTTCGGTAATGGCCCCTCTCAACAGAGTTAGACCAGTAGCTCTATTTTTGAATCATTCGCTTCAAGATGGCGAGTAATTTTTGTTCGAAGATGAATTAAAAGTCATAGAAAAAACTCGTTGTCGAACGAAATTCGCACGCCATATCCAAGCGAGTGATTCAAAAATAGAGCTCCAGGAGATATTATAGTGCCCAGGAGCTCTATTTTTGAATCACTCGCTTCAAGATGGCGAGTGATTTTCGTACGAAGATGAATTAAAAGTCATAGAAAAAAAACGTTCTCGAACGAAAATCACTCGCCATTTCGAAGCGAGTGAATTAAAAATTGGGCCCCACATGTGTGCGTCATACACTAGGGCACTCTCATCAGTTCGGTGAGACGGTAGTGCGACATGACCTATGAGAGATCAGGCGCAGGAACAACGGGTTCACGTGCTGTCTCTACAACATATTAGTTATCAGAAAAGAGGTGTAGAGGTACAGATTAGACTTGAACTGGCTCTGGCCTAAAGCCCAGACGCTGTATATGAATAAAACAGAACCTTGGAGATGCTCATAGCGCAGTGGTGCCAGCGCTTTGGTAGTGAATACCAAAGTTAAAGCCCTGAAAGTGAGCGGCGACGGAGAGCCGGAATTCTATCCATAAGCAGCCATGACGATTCTTCCAAGAGTGCCCGACTAAGAAGGACAAGAAAAATAAGAAGACTGTAGCTAAGCAAACTATGGTCGTCTTTGGATGGGTGCCTATTCCGATCATTAAGGGACGTACATAACGAGCATCCCCGTGCTTCAGATGTCACGTGGAACCGTTAGTACCGGCTAATATTGGTTGGTACTAGTCGTTAAGCCTTGAAAACGGTCCCTTGGGTGGCTTGATGACAGTTGACAGCAAAGTTGGTCACATTCTTTGGAAACACCCCACCAATCAGTGGTGGAGTATGGCTCATGCCACCTCTTCCTAGAGTCGAGTCCTTTGCCCAGCAGTAGGATGTTTACGGACTTTACTATTAGAACCACCTCATAGCTGGTGAAAGTCTGCAGTGTTGTAATTAAGGTAAGGCTTGCGTCCTATAGAGCAAGCTACTGCTTATGCGATCCTTACCGAAACTTGTTTCACTATTCTTATCTGTTGTCTTCAAACAGGCCTTAGGCTTTAAAGTGCAACAAAAAGATAACCTCATTGAAATTGAGGTTAGACCTACCTCTACAATGAGGTCTATTTATTATGAGCAGTTTTAAACATCTGCTTGGACTTCGGAGACCTGTCAAACTGTCAATAATTTGCCTAATAAGAGCAGTTCCGAAAACGTCCGCTTGGGCAGCACCACTGTTTCTGATAACCGGTCAAACAGTTTGATAACTCAAGATTAGGTCTCATTGCACATGCACAGATGTGGTTACCACTGGTTTTGAGTGAGCAATCTCACAACATAGATTAGGTGACGCAGCCTATGCGTAAAAGAAAGCATTCAACAGAAATTATCACGTGTCGGTGGCCGAGTGGTAATGGCATGCGCCCGGACAGCGTAAGACACAGGGTTCTTTGCCTGACAAAGTGATTTTTACAAGTGCCATTTATATCCAACTGTTAACCAAGCTCAGTGCCAGCTAAAAACGCAGTGACAGAGTAACAAATATCCAGAAGCGACGAACAGATGTCCGATCATGATTGGAAAGCCGATCTTGAAGAACTCCATGAATGTGAACCTGTAGCCGTGCTGTTCGGCAACTCCCGCGCAGACCACGTTCGCGCTTGCGCCTATGAGCGTGCCGTTACCTGGAAACAGGACAATATATTTTAATGGGTTGTGAATTCATGAACTGCTAGTGCAAAACAGTTAGGGCACAAAAACAGTAAGGTTTTGTTTATTATGGTACATCATTATAACTAAATGGTGAAACTCTACGCTTATTCTACGCTAGTTAAATATTATAAAACTGACGAGATTGTTTATTTGTTTATTTGCTTGAACGAGCTAATCTCCGGAACTACTTGACCGATTTGAGAAATTATTTTTGTGTTAGATAGCTTATTATAAAAAATCACGCTGCGACGGGAGGGGAGCGAGCAAACTCAAAACAGTCGCGGAGGCTGCTTGTCTAAGATAAACAATTAACAGTAAAAGTGGGTTTTTAAAGTCACATTAAAATCTAAGAAAACGTACCTAATATGTTGGAAAATATGCTTAAAAGGACTATTACCCGGTTATCACAAAGTGGACCTGTAATGAACGTAGCGACCCCTCCCGTTTCCCTGCTCACCCACCCGCGTTCGTCCGTTTCATGTCACTACAGTTCATTTTTGCACACTTCTCACCGCACGGTGATAGAGACAATTCCATTCTTACGTAAGCCAGGTAGAACACTATCTGTTCAAGGTCATCATCATTATACAGCGGCAGGGTGTTTTCAGTGGTACATTTTATAGGTAATGAGGAGATACGTAGAACTAAGGTAACGGAATCAGTAAGCTCAAGTGGCAATGAGCAGGTCACAAAGCGCGAAGAACTGATGGCCGTTGGGGCAGGAAAGTTCTAGATTGGAGACCCTTCGACCAAAGACGCAGCGTAGGCCGTCCACCAACAAGATGGACAGACGACCTTATAAAGATCGCAGGATCAGACTGGACGCAGGCCGCTAGTGATCGGTCGCTGTGGAAAGCCGTGGGGGAGGCCTATGTCAGCAGTGGACGTCCTTTGGCTGATAATGATAATGATGATGATTTTATAGGTAGACCGCTTCATTAAGATTTCGCTGCGGGGCCGCGGGCTGCGGGGGAAGCGAGAAGGTGAGTGGTGCGGGCGGGTGTATGCGCGTACGCATCCATCCATAATCTGCCTTGCTAGTGAATGCTACTGTCCTTATATAGCAGGATATTTCTACATAACTTTTCAACATTAAAATCTCACCTCCCAAACAAGCTCCGAATGACAAGGCCCAGACCAGTGGCGTCATAGGTAGGTTCAGGTCAGGGTTCGAGCCGAGTGCCGTCACGATCCTCACCATCATGGTCGTCAGAGGTATGTTGTCCACAAACGCTGATGTTATGCCGGATACCTGAAAATGGTGGAACAAACAATATTTAAACTGGAATGAGGGTGTCAAATTCAGTCACGCTTTAAATACCAAACTTTATTTATATTAGTATTGGCAGATCATATCATGATGACCTCCGTGGTGTACTGGCTAAGCATGCTGCATCTTGGCATTGCCGCTCCGAGGTAGTGGGTTCGATTCCCAGTCGAGTCAATATAGAATTCTTAATTTTCTATATTATCTCGGGTCAACACATCAACACCCAGGTGTTGTGGTATCACTGTTGCGTCTGATTTCCATAACACAAGTGCAATGGCTACTTACTTTGGAATCAGAGCAGTGATTGGTGACCAAAGATAAAATTGGCAAACCGCAAATTTGAATTACGGTCTGCTAAGTGAATATACCATCTGATCAGATTGCAAATGTAACGCTAATTTGCTACCAAAGAGCTGCCTCTGTAAAATAACATAAGGCTACTAAACTTATTTTTGTAATATCCTGATTTTTTGTCTTTTTACATCATACAGAAAGAAAAAGATATGCAGAGCAGGTCAAAAAAGCTGAAGAAGATAATTTTAAAGAAGGGTTCTACCATTTACTGAATAACATGCCAACTCGCAATAAAATGAAAGATGACGCCATTTCCTTTTTCCAAGTTTAGTTAGTGCAATTTAATTTTTATTGTAATTAAAATGTATTAAATTATTTAAAATAAAAATAAACAATCGAATAAAAAATAACCAACTAACTTAACAAAACTTAGCTAATTTGTACAAAGAGTAAACAAAATAAAATAAAACTAAAAAGAATCTAACTTAACCCCGAATCCCACCAGTGACACTGGTACCAAGAAGGCTGGCAGCATTACCTCGTTGAATGGCCATGCTTACGCGTTGGCCAAGATAGCAGCCAGCCCTCACCTTCACCATCACCAGTTACACTAATTTAACAAGTGGACAGCTCAGCGACTAGATTTTTTAATGCCTCAGGACCCCAGGGACCCAAAATCTCAACCTCAAAATTCGCAAAACGGTAACAACTGTCCAAGGAAGAGTAATTCCATTTTTTTTAAGATACCGCCGAGGCAGCCGCTACACCTGCACCTCTGCAGGTTGAGGAGACGTGAAAGGAGCCAGAGTGTCCACACATGTTGCATCACAGACTAGAGCACGACCATTAATCCAAGGGATGATAGTTATCTCATCAGCCCCCTTACTCTGGACACAAAACCCAATCCAATGAATATAGCCATCCCTGTCACACGCGTACAGTACGGCCTGGTATGAGTGACAGGGATGGGTATATTTATTGGATCGGGTTTTGTGTCCAGAGTAAGGTCTCAGGTCTTTTACCATCGTCTTAGCAAATTCCTAACGGTTCTAAGACAGCCGGAGCTCTAGCAGAAGTAAAAGCCCTGTGGAGAATGCCATTTCTATGATTTTATGTCGTTAGTAACTTACCCAAAGCATCAAAAGAATGGCCACAGCAAGTCGAGCGCTCTCGTCCACTGTCAGAATGAGAGATTCCGTCAGTCCACCGATGAATTGTATCAGTCCTAGTTTTGATAGAGCCTTCAACAAAAGACATAATTTTATTTAATTTTCTTCACTTAATTTTCTGAAATTTCTGTGTTCAGGGTGTGAAAGGCAAGCAAAGCTGTCGGTTATAACTCTAGGTGTTTTATTTTTTAATGATATCAGTGCGTTGTTTTCCAACATCTTATTGTATTTATATCTTTGACAACCATTCGCTGTAATTAATTTAATTTTGTAAAATGACAAACCTTTATTGGCTGTAGGTAATATATATAAATATTGTTTATATCGTTAGTCTTAAGAGCTGTGGATTGATGTAAAATAATAATTGTAAAATAATACTATAAATAAATAAAAACAAATTTCCACAGACACCGATCACAAGCGGTCTCCAGTTTGATCTTGCGATCTTCATAAGGCTGTCTGTCCATCTTGTCGGTAGACGTCCGACGCTGCGTCTTTGGTCTGAGGGTCCCCAATCTAGAACTTTTCTGCCCCAACGGTCATCAGCTTTTCGCGCTATGTGTCCTGGCCCATTGCCACTTAAGCTTACTGATTCTTAGAGCTAATGTGTCCGTTACCTTAGTTCTTCTTCGTGTCTCCTCATTTTTGATTTTGAGCTTAGCTTATTTTTTTTCGATACTCCCGTTTTACTTACTACTATTCTAAACAGACAAGATGAGGTTTTTCTTCAAATCATACTTTTTATTTTATTATACCCATACCTCCATCAACACAAAAAGAGCGGCAAAGAACAGTAGCGTTGACCACTCCACCCTGTGCAGAATCGGCTCCAGGTCCTCACGGTCAGCAAGTGTTAGCAGCAGAATCGCGCCCAAAAGTGCTGTCCACCCGAGGGATACCCTATCTGGAAGAAAATAATTAAAATATGCACTAAACAACACACCAATTGTCTTGGTTTTCGTCTCAGGACCCGTCTGATTTCTATAAAGTCGATTTTTTGGAATATTTCGACACATGTTAATGGGAGAAAGTTTTTAAGTTACTGATTCTGAATTGTGTCAGTCTTTACGGGTTGTGTTGAAACACCTTGTGTTAGTAGGATGTAAGTCTGTGATAATAAATCTTAGGATTGCCACAATTTAGAGTTTTGTGATGTAGAGTAATGATGGGAGATTTCGCATACTTAGTACAATAAGATTAAGAGACCGCATTGAAATTACAGAAGTTGTATACAGCCTGAAAGTTTACACTGGGGGCAAAAGTGAAATCGAGAAAATAAACACCTGCTCCGTACATTTTGACCGCTCGCCAATAGATTTTTTGTGTGACATAGCTCCAATAGTCAAAGTTGTTCATATTCATCAAAGGAGTCTTTGCATAAAATTTGGTCAGTAATTAAAAAAAAATCTTTATATTTGGTAACTAAAAATAAATAATTGTATTAGAGTACTTACTGAGTTCAGGGATGGAGTGTAGAAAAAAGACAGCTACCACGAAGCCGACGGCAATCGTTGCTTTGATGAGAAGCGCCTTGTCCCTTATTTTGTACTGAAAACAATAAACAATAATGTTAAGTTACTTTTCTCTTCCAACCACATATTGCACCAAAATTAGGTTCCCGATCCAACCAATAGAAAGGCATTTTAAAATATGGTGATAGGCATCCTAGCTCATTTCGACTACGGCGGCTATTCACAACGATAATCCGACTGCGTGAGACATCTTATAGTGCACGCGCGTGTGCGCAAACACAGGTGCACTCTCTATTCCTTTCACTCTCATAGCCCGATGGGACAGCAATCTGACACGACCAGAGAGAGATCAGGCGCAGGACCAACGTGCTTTCCAAGGCACGGGGGTGAAACGCCGCCAACTTCCGAATTCCGGGCTTCCCTAAGTATTTTTGAACGGAAAAACCCAGGTACATATTTTCGCCAGAGGTCCTGGTTTCGATCCTAGGACCTCTGGGGCAGCCGTCGCTTTATAGCGTGACCCACTTACCGAGGCGCCACCGAGGCAGTTATAAAGAGGCTTTTATTCAGCAGTGGATGTTCTTTGGCTTATAATGATGATGGATCGTTCATTATCCATTCTCAAAAAATGATTCCTTACCTTCTCTTTCATTTCGGCGAGCGTGCTCTTAAACGTGTCCTTGGGACACGCTCTTTTATTGCTCTCCTTCTCCATCGTCTCCAGCTGAGCGTTAAGTTTCGTCACTTTCTTCTCTAATCGTTCTCTGACCACGTGCTCATCCTTGCTGAAGTGGGGGAGGGAGTCGGCCGCGCGCCGCCAGATGGCGATCTGCTGTTTTAGGTCTGGAAGAGAGTGGGTTGGAGAATGTAGGAGGGTTTGATGAACAGAATTAGAAATTATTAGACATTTGAAGGTATGATGGCTTATAGTCTATCTAAAGACTATAAGCCATTCTTCTCTCATAAGAGACTCCATGGAACTAAAAAACCGCTAGCTTAAAATAAAACATTTGCCTTATGTTTAGGAAGAACAAAGCACTCTTGAGTTTTTTTTAAAGGCGGTTAATTCGGCGGTCATTACTCATTTCCAACAAACTACTGTACCGATTTTGATGAAACTTACACTGTAACCTAAGTTGAATTATATCTAATTGAACTAAAAAAGAATCATCTCGCAATGACTTCTTGTTTCGAGATATCCGTGGACAAACAAACAAATATAATAAATATTTTTCTCTGTTCTGACCTATTGTTGACTGGCTTTTGACATTAAGTCCGCCATATGTACAATTTTATGTTTTGTGTATGAAGTTTTTAAAACAATAAATATAACAAACAAACATAAACTTGCGAGATTTTGCACACGTGTTTCGAAGCTCTATTAGATCAAAAAACTCAAATATTATCAAATTTTGACGATATCACAAACACACACATTGAATCCATTACCAATTTTTTTTTTAAGTTGGTAAAAAGTAACTTCTGTCAAAACTATTGAATTTGAAAAAGTTAATAGTGCATACACCCTTTCTCTCTTTTCATCTATGTGTCTTATTTTCTTTACATATTTACCCTCTCGTAAGAGAGAGTTGTTCGTAAATGTTGTTTATTTTTGTAATTTTGCTGATATTTTGGTTGGTTCATTGGTAACTTACGAACTATTTTATTTAATACTTGGGAACCAAATGGTGCAAACTCAACACCCCAAAAGGTAAAGAACTTGTCGAGTCCTTAACAGAACACCTACTTCAGGATATCAAAAGCAAAGAAAAATCTGTAAATGACCTATGGAACGACTTCGAAAATACCTGCAAGTTAAAAGCATCTGCTGCACTTGGTGTAGCAAAAGGCGGTTACAAAGATAAGGAGAACACTGATTGGTGGAATGAAAATGTAAAAGATCTTATCTCCCATAAGAGAGCACTATTCAAAACGTGGCAGAGTACCCGCCTAGAGTAGACACCGATAAGGAGCTCTACTATGTAGCTAAAAAGATGGCGAAACAAGCAGTTGCTCAAGCTAAAGCCGCAGCAAACCAACGCATCTCTGACAACCTAGAGAGGGCCGACCATGAATACGAAATTTATAAAATAGCAAAAAGGCGACTTGTCGCCTCCCAAGATTTTAAAAATAATAAATATATAAGGGACGATAAAAATAATCTTTTACAAACGAATGCAGAAATCAATATCAGATGGCACTCTTACTTTAACACATTACTTAATGAGGAGTTCCCAAGCCAGGATTTCTTGTCTCTACCACCTATACAAGGGCCTATAAATGTTATTACGCCCACCGAGACCAAATCTGCTATCAATAAAATTAAGAATAATAAGTCCCCCGGCCCGGACGGTGTTCCGGCGCAACTCTGGAAGATGCTTGGTGATGTTGGAGTGGCCTGGCTCAACTACCTCTTTAATGAGGTTATTAAATCACAAAGGATTCCTGACTCCTGGAGGCACAGTTTTTTAACTCCAATCTATAAAAATAAAAGAGACGTTCAATCTTGCTCTAACTACAGGGGTATAACACTTACTTCTTATATTCATCATCGTGCTGGACTATCTTACACGAAGTGTACAAGATGAGTTATCATGGAGTCTCCTGTACGCTGATGACATCGTTCTAGTTGCGGAATCATTAGAAGAACTCCAGCTAACTCTAAACAAATGGCAGCATTTACTGGAAAGCAACGAACTTAAGATCAGTCGAACGAAGTCTGAGTACATGAAATTTATATTTGGCCGACCTTGCGAATCAACATTATATATAGACCAGGTCCCTTTACCCCAAGTTAGTAAGTTTAAATATTTGGGCTCAATTATCGACGAGACCGCCAACTGTGACGCCGACGTAACAAATAGAATAAATTCCGGCTGGATGAAGTGGCGATCGCTGTCAGGTGTACTCTGCGACCGTAGGATGCCTGTCAAAACCAAGGGTAAGGTATACAAATCCTGTGTAAGACCCGCCCTGCTCTGTGGTGCAGAGTGCTGGACATCCAAGCGAAGCCTCATGGCTCCATTGCATGGGTTGCATTCATATGCAACCTCCATGCCGCCGAGATGAAGATGCTCCGATGGGCTGGTGGTGTGACAAAGCTGGATAGGATCAGAAACGAGCATGTCCGGGGGAGTTTTAAAGTCAGACCTATAGCAGAGAAACTCCTGGAAAGCTAGCTTCGTTGGTACGGCCACGTTATGCGTCGTGAGGAGGATCACCCCGTTATAACATCCTTTAAAATTGACATAGGAAAACAACCCCGAGGACGCCCAAAAGCTACTTGGTGGAGAAACCTTGAAACTTGAGCTAAATTAGTCCCAGTTAGTATAAGTGACAGAGCTGAATGGCGCAAACATATTCAGAGGGCCGACCCCAAATGAAATGGGAAAGGACACGGAGAAAGAAGAAGAAGACTTGGGGACCCAGCGAATTCGCTCGTATTGCCCCAAACCCGCCCGCCCCGGAGCTTTATTTAGCGGAGTTAATTTATTTTTTGATTTAATGTTTATTAAGGAAACAAACAGCTTTACAATACTAAATTTGGCTTAATATAAGGAAGTCACGCATTAGCATTTAAAGTTTCCAAAGTTAAATAGTAAAATTTTGCCAACAATGCGAGAAAAACAGCAAAAATAATAATTACATGGAACTGGGAGCCTAATTAACTAATATTAATATACTAATATGCCCTAGACAGATCTCAGGAGAAAGCGAAAACGCGTCAACCGCTCATGAAAAATGTTAATACTGCAGAACTTACAATTATACTTATTCATTATTTATTACTAGCTTTTACCCGCGACTTCGCCTGCATTAAATAGTTTTTTAGGATAGTAGTATGAAAATAAACCTGAGCTGTACTTTTTTTTACGTATGTTTGAATTGTGCCAAGATGGGATGAGGCCATATTAACTGTGATTGTCATAGGGAAATAGGGAATGCGTTGTTTTCCCGTTATAAAAATTTTATCCAAATATAATTCAAATCTTTGTTAATTTAGGAGTGAAAGCGATCAGATTCCCGAAATATATTTTTTACCAGGGGAATGCGTTGTTTTCCCGCGGTCAAAAGTAACTCATGCCCTTTCTTAAGTCTCAAACTATCTCCTTACCAAATTTCATTTTAATCTGTTTAGTAGTTTAGGCGTAAAAGCGATCGGCCCACCTGCATTTTCCCATGGGAATGCGTCATTTTCCCGCGGTAAAAAGTAGCCTTTGTCCTTTCTCGGGTATTAAAATATCTCAGTAGTTTAGGCGTGATTGAGTAACAGACAGACAGAATTACTTTCGCATACTAATTTAATATATATATAATCCATATCCATACTAATGTATGGATATGGATTAGTTACATAAAATAGCGAAATACAAAAATATCTCACCTTGTATTTCCCTAGGCACATTCAGCCTCAGTTTCGCAGTGTCCCTAAATATGAATCTCAGCTGGAAGTAGGTCTGAACGCACACCAGTAGGATGCCCAGAGTCATGTGGAACGTGAAATTCGTGAAGTTTATGCCCTGGAAATAATAATAGGTTGACAAGACCAGTTTTTTATGTTGATACTTATCGCTTACGCCATTTTGTTTACAAGTTTTTCAAGCGCTTATTTCGGCTATGACATGAGTCAGACTCACATGGCACGCTTAATTTATATCTAGTCTGAATTCGCGGATTTTTCCAAATAAAAATTTAAACTCTTTTAACAGCTGTTTTATAAAACTAACTTGATACAGTTATGTTCCGAATTTTATAGAAGTTCATTATTTACCTGCAAAGATGACTTTAAAAAAACCGGCCAAGTGCGAGTCGGACTCGCGTGCTGAGAGTTCCGTGCCAACTTTAACTGATTTAAGGAATTCACTTAGCTAAAATACCACAATATTTTGTTGACAGCAAATATAACTTTGTTTTTTATAGCGTTTGTATGAAGAACAAAGTTATGTTTGCGGTTGTTGAAAATTTGCTATATCTCAAAAACTACTAGTTCGATTTCTACTTACTACTTTTCGTTAAAAGTATTTGTTAAGGTCTACATTTTATATTTTTTTCAAAATTTACACTTGATTTGTTTAGAAGTTAGATGGGGGGGGGGGGGGGGGGGGGGGCATTTTACCACTTTGGAAGCGTGTATCTCTCAAACGTTAGACTTTAAAATAAAATGGTTTTAGGAACCTTGATGTCATTTTAAAAGACCTATCTATAGATACTCCACACGCATAGGTTTGAGTAAAAAATTTTTTTTCGGTTTTAGTTTCATGTATGGAAGCCCCCCCCTGAATATCATTATTTTTTATTTTTTGTATAAGAATCGTAAAGCGGTTAACAGGATACACCTTCCTACCAAATTTCAACAGCGTGATGCTTATAGGTACAGTATAAAGTGGCTGTGACATACGGACGGACAGACAGACAGACAGACTTGACGAAACTATAAGGGTTCCGTTTTTTGCCATTCGGCTACGGAACCCAAAAAATTGCCAGACATTTAACCACAAGCTTACTCGATTACTAGTCATAATGTGACCGATGTTGGTAGGATGGATATAATCGTACAAAATCATCATTATTATCATTATCTGCCGAGGAAATTCTACTGCTAAATAAAGCAACGCCTTTAGGATGATGTTGTGACTACGCGCTTTTGAAGTGCCTATGGTATGTTCGCCGAAGCTCGAACGGACAGTTTTCGAGCCCGCCTACGAAAAAAAAACTGCGTCACTATACAAAGCAGACAGCAAGCAAGTGCCAACATCATCCTGATAAAAATTTGACAGTCCCTTCTTCAGGCACTGCAATCGCATAATGACGCCATAGTAATAGCTTGTGCCTATTGTAATTTTAATTTTTAACAACATTAGAATAAGTGTATACCTACTTACATATCATAATATGGATCTATGATCTAAAATAAAAAGTAATTTATTTTAATTTAATTTTAAAGCCGTTTTTTTTCAATCCACCACGGTTTTCTCCAGCAGCAGTGTGATTCTGTGATGTGATATCTATAAGGTCGTCTGTCAATCTCATCTGTTGACTTCCTACTCTGCGCTTTTGGTCGTAGAGTCACAAATCAATAACTTTTCAGCCCCAACAGCATCAGTTCTTCGCTTAGTTAACTTTAAGTAAACAATAAAGACAACTTACAGAAGCAGCGACGATCTTGTTAGAAGCTATGATGACATTTGGCGGGTCTCCTACAGGGGTCGCTGTGCCACCGATATTACTGAAGATGACCATTGACATCAGGATCGGCACTGGATTCAGGTCCATTACTTCACAGAGGCTGTTGTAAAAATTATATGTTTCTTCTGTTGTTATTACTTTTGTGGAAGTAACTAGACTCACAAACGTATTTTAATGAATAAATACGGAAAAAGTTTATGCTACTTTGATTTTGATCTGTAAGCTCTTTTTATCCTGAGATACAAGTTCAACCTAGTTCAGGCAAAATAACTACTGTATTTAAGTGGTAATTTGTAGCCCATTGATATTTGAATTTTCCCATTGGGACATTGATTTTTCTGTTCAAAAATTCTCAGGGTAACCCAGAGTTTGAAAGTTGGCGGTGTTTCACCCCGTGCCTCGGTGCGCACGTGAAGCCGTTGGTCTTTCGCTTGATCTTTCTCCGGTCGTGTGTCTCCGGAGTGAGAAGAATAGAGAGTGCACCACACTTGTGCACTATAATGTGTTTCGCGCAGTATATTATAGTGTCCTCACCCTTTATATTTGGTATAAACAATTTCAGCACACACAAACATACATACCGTATCGTAACCGGTGTCATTAGCAGCACAGTGGTGACGTTGTCTAAAACTGTTGACAGGATCGCTGTGATTGCGCAGAGCAGAGTGATCAGGGGCCAGAGCTTGCCTTTAGTCACCTGAAACAGAGAACAGTAGATTGAAGTCATTTATTGGAAGTTAAGTACAACATCAGAGAGTCATGCTCTATTTCCATAAGCTCCTAAGCTGTTATAGTATTGAATTTCCATTCTTATAATTTAGATAAGTTTTTGGGCAGTTCGATCACAAGTCTGCTGTAATTATGGGGTCATAGTAAAATCCACGGTTTTGCATAAGTTTAACGCTGAACTAAATCTTACACTAAGCATCTTCAGCTTGGGTCCACCTGACCTTCCATAGGTAAGCTTATTATGCCTGATCATTTACAAAAAAAAACAAGATTTACTAGGCAGGAGACTGATGTTGTTCAAAAAGTATTTTTAGTATGAGATTCTGGCTTTGCAGGAGTTTAATTAATCCCCTTATTATTAAAAAGATACCAGGATTAAAACCAAGAGAAAGGTTTTCGACAGTTACAATAAAAAAAAAAAACTGACTTAAGAGCTCCAATTAACAAATTTCCCTTCTTTTTAGGAAAAACAACCTTTTGGAGTCGGTGCAAGATGTTAAGCTAACGTACACATCATGCAACGACTCAAAAAGAATTTGTTTCTCCTAAATGACAAACTAATGCGTTTAAGCTTTTTAGAGATTTCTTTGAAGGCTGTTTTTTAGATTAAGAACTAAGTGTGGTTCAAATTTTTTTAATTAAGGGCCTAATTAACAGGACTTGCTGTGTTAGATAATAATCCTAGCTAAATTAGCAACAGTAGTAATAACGAGTCTCTTACCTCAAAAGTATAAACAGCCAAGAAGTCAAACATGCCAGTCTCGGCCATAATAGCCACCAGCAGCATCATACTGAACAGCAAGAGCAGAGTTTCCACATCCAGCCAGGAGATGACTTCGGGGAGTGACGGCCTAAGACCTGCGATGGAGAGGGTAGCCAATGATGTGGTGGAGATCAGGATGGCTGCCATCGGTCTGTTTATTACCTGGTGGAGGATTTTAAGCTAGCAATTATCTTTATACGAATGTAAGTAAAGTAAACTAAGCCTGTAACATCGCACTGCTGGGCAAAGGCCTTACCTCAAATATGAGGTAGTTCGAGCCATACTCCACCACGCGGACTCAGTGCAGATTGGTGGAAGGATGTTTGCAAGGCAAGCGACTACGCTTGTACTGCTGTCAGATATTATCAAGCCGCCCACAAGCCGTCTGACTAGGCTTAACGACTTATATCAACCGATATTAGCCGGGACCAACGGCATATCGTGCCTTCCGGAGCACGGAGATGCTCCTATATTACTGTTTATTATTAGGTCCTATTGGTCTGGACGTCACCAACATACAGTACGTTTCGGCACGCCTGGCTATATACTTGGCTGGCATGTAACTGTTTCCCGTTGTTGTATTACTGTTTCTCATTTTTAGGGTTCCGTAGCCGAATGGCAAAAAACGGAACCCTTATTTAGCCCTAGTTTCGTCAAGTCTGTCTGTCTGTCTATCTGTCCGTACGTCACAAATAATTTCAACGAAAACTGGTTTGGACGGGATCGAACAAGTAGTTTTTTGAGATAAAGCCCATTTTCAATAACCGCAAACATAACTTTGTTATTCATACAAATACTATGAAAAACAAAGTTATAAATAACAAAATATGTGGTATTTTGGCTTAGTGGTAGTAAGTGGATCTCTAATTCAATTAAAGTTGGCACGAAACCCTTAGTATGCGTATTCGCACTTGGCCGTTTTTTTTTGTTCTGTGTTATCATTGTGTCTGATACTGATTTAAAAAAAAAACTGTAATGTAACTGTGTTGGTTAGCGTGCGTTTGTTAGATATGTGTTTGTGATAGGGCTCCAGTAAATGCTTTTCATTTCGTTTTATTTCAATTATGGCCCACAATTTCAAACATACGAGACGTAATACAAAAATTACTTCCATTTGCCCTTAACGTATTACAACTAACTTTTTATAATTATGTACCTGACCTGTCTCACTCTAAAGACAGTAAACATTTTACATTCATTCATTCATCATATTTTTATTATACATATACTATTTTCTGCCTGTGGTGTGCAATCAAACCCATATTTCACATGTCAAGAAATGACCTTAAGCACTTGACTATCTTAACACAGAAAGTAGTTGTTTGATGAGGGAACTCTGCTTAAATTATCTTTCATCAAATAGCTTTATGCCTACTTATTAAAGCATGTTTTTTTTAGTTCTTGTAAGGTCTACCAAGGCGTCTTTTATTTGGACTACTTAGTGCCTCTAGGTCTTCCTGTAATACTTTTTAATTCCATACAGCCTAAATGCAATGCGTCATCATTTCGAGTATATACCTATGTTTGAAACAAACGGTTCTACATGTGAGTTTACTTTACCAAACACAAGTTACTATTTGCCACAGATAAACCATATTAATGTTATCACAACCTTGATCGTTACCACAGAAATCTGTGTCTTCAAACTATCTCTTATCTTTCACGTAATAAAGACCATTTCACATTAAACTACTAATAAATGCAGTAATTATATGTCGTGTTTTAAGTACTTTGACGATACCATTGTGCACTTCCGGGTTGAAAGATGACACATGTCGATAAAATAGACATTACTATTATTATGATTTCGAAATATGTAAAATATGTACTTATGTATGTATGTATGTTTTTAGTTATGTATACTTTTGAAAGTTATGTATCTGACCTCTTTTATACTGTATATTTAGTTTATGTATATTATGGTATGTATATTATATTATTATTTTACACAATAGTATTTGCTGCAATTTTAATATCTATTTACAATATTCTCCTGCACCCGTAACTATCTCTCTGCATGATCTAAAGGTATGACTGAGAGACAATGCTATTAGCATTAAGTCCACAATTGGTACACTTTTATTTGTGCAATCAATTTTTAAATAAATAAAAAAAAAATTGCCATGCACATAGTAAATATTACTTCTTTAGAATACACTAGCACTGATAAAATTTCAAAGCTTAAGATAGCATTGTTTTAATGAAAATAACACTTTTGGGGCCATTTAAGTCAATTCTCCTATCATCACATTTTCTGAGTCATATCCCTGTAAAATATCACTTAAAGTAGGAGCAGTTGGATTTACACCAACTTGTCAATTTTTGTAATTGTTCGTGAGAAGTACATTATCTCAATGGTGAGAAGTCCTAAGGGCTACGTGAAGTTTTGTCAACCAACAAGGTGGGTGTTATGGGGTATAATTTACCGAATAATGTTATTTGAAGTTAGTTAAAATCCGAGCGACTACAGGATATAAAACATTTTTTATAAAAATTGAACCGCCTTAAAAAACACTAAAAGGACTAAAATAACGCTTATAGGAGAAACAAACTCATTTGAGGTCGGTGCATGATGTGAGTACGCAGACTGCTACGTCCGTTAAGATATTTTCGTCGTTTTTAGTTATTGTTAAAGTTACAATGTACTTGATTGAACTAAAATAGTTACATAAATCTTTTCTACGGTGTAAAAAATACTTTAGTGAAAACCGCATCAAAATCGGTCCAGATGAGAACCTCTTTTTTTCTTTCAGGACAAACTGAGAACCTCTTTTTTTTCTTTTTTTAAATCGTCTAAAAAGGGATTTGTGGGCGGTTAAAGATTTGAATGAAATTACTTCTTACTGACTGTTATAACCTGGTTATCTTAAGAATGGTCTGCCACTGACGACGCAAGAAAACGTGCAAAAATGAACTGTATTGACACGAAACGGACACAAATATGGGTGGGTGAGCGGCAAAGTGGGAGGGGCGTGACAGCATGACACATTCTTATGGCAACCGGGTATACTCACTAATATGAGCTTCAGCAATCAACCAATATTACCTCAAATATAATCAAAATGTACAGCCCGCACAGAAGCACGCACGCATATATCACCCCAGTGGTGACATCTAGTGGATTTGCTGTGTACTTCATGCTACACGGCGTGGTTTCATTTAAAAAAAAAAAAATGCCATGCACATAGTAAATATTACTTCTTTAGAATACACTAGCACTGATAAAATTTCAAAGCTTAAGATAGCATTGTTTTAATGAAAATAACACTTTTGGGGCCATTTAAGTCAATTCTCCTATCATCACATTTTCTGAGTCATATCCCTGTAAAATATCACTTAAAGTAGGAGCAGTTGGATTTACGCCATCTTGTCAATTTTTGTAATTGTTCGTGAGAAGTACATTATCTCAATGGTGAGAAGTCCTAGGGGCTACGTGAAGTTTTGTCAACCAACAAGGTGGGTGTTATGGGGTATAATTTACTGAATAATGTTATTTGAAGTTAGTTAAAATCCGAGCGACTACAGGATATAAAACATTTTTTATAAAAATTGAACCGCCTTAAAAAACACTAAAAGGACTAAAATAACGCTTATAGGAGAAACAAACTCATTTGAGGTCGGTGCATGATGTGAGTACGCAGACTGCTGCGTCCGTTAAGATATTTTCGTCGTTTTTAGTTATTGTTAAAGTTACAATGTACTTGATTGAACTAAAATAGTTACATAAATCTTTTCTACGGTGTAAAAAATACTTTAGTGAAAACCGCATCAAAATCGGTCCAGCTGAGAACCTCTTTTTTTCTTTCAGGTCAAACTGAGAACCTCTTTTTTTTTAAAAATCGTCTAAAAAGGGATTTGGGCGGTTAAAGATTTGAATGAAATTACTCTTGTTAAATCCTGGTTATCTTAAGAATGGCCCTGCCACTGACGACGCAAGAAAACATGCAAAAATGAACTGTATTGAGACGAAACGGACACAAATATGGGTGGGTGAGCAGCAAAGCGGGAGGGGCGTGACAGCATGACACATTCTTATGGCAACCGGGTATACTCACTAATATGAGCTTCAGAAATCAACCAATATTACCTCAAATATAATCAAAATGTACAGCCCGCACAGAAGCACGCACGCATATATCACCCCAGTGGTGACATCTAGCGGATTTGCTGTGTACTTCATGCTACACGGCGTGGTTTGGTTTGCTGTTGAACGCATGCGCAGAGCATACACGGAGGTGTGGTTGGAGTCTGTGGCAGGGGTGCTGAGACGAAGAGTAGAAGATCGTGGTTCACCTTCACTGAAGTCGAGATCTTCTTCGTTTTGTAGGGTAACAGTCCAGGGCGGTGTCGCCTGAAAGTAAATATATGGTTCCAAATTTGAATTTCAACCTTATGTGTATCACATAAACTTCAATATCATTTGAGGTATTTTAAGAGAACATCTCTTGGCTATAGGAGATTGTTTGCTTTGCAGTCCAGCAGTTAGGCTTATGTTATTTAATAATGCTTATGGCCGTTGGAGCTGGAAATTTCTTGATTGGAGGCTGTTCGATCGAAAGCTCTGAGTAAGACGTCCACCGGCACGATGGACCTTACGACCATGTAAAGATTTGATTTTTACATGGTTGTAAGACCTCACTTTATGCAGGTGGCTTCCGGTCGTTATGCTATGGTAATCCATGGAGGCGGTCCATTTAGGAGTGGACGTTCTGCGGATGAGAATGACAATGATAACGCTATTACATCGTTAGATGTATAAAAATGCCACTTAAGCTTCTCTTATTGTTTCACTTAAACCAAATTTTTACCATGCAGTGATTAATTAACTCCAGAGAATAAGAACACTTCTTTGCCAGATGTGAATAGCTTAATATGCTACACAATCTGCTTCTGAGGTTTAGAAATAGGTGCTTCAAAGTATCCTTACCACTTTAATCTCCACGTCATCCTCTCTGACCTTCCCTCCTTTCTTCAACGTCCACCTCTCAAGCCAGACGTTTAGTGTCTCGTGACCCTGGGTTGAGTTCAGTCTCTTCTCACTTTGTTCTGGTATGAATGGACCTGATAGCTCTACTAGAAGTGATAGCTGGTTCTCTGGTATGTAGAGTATGTAGCCTGGAAGATGAAGAGGAATTAGATGAATATCACAATATCTGAAACAACAACTTGGACATTTTAGTGACTCATTGCATTATATCAGGGAGACAATGAAGAGGGGGTTTATTTGCGCTTGACCCTCGTAGGTGATTTTTGAAATTTGTTGCATCTTTGTAATTTATGTTGTTTGTAATTTATATGGTTTGGTTGGATAGATATATACATACTTTTTGGATATATTTTTTTGTATTGTTGTGACTCTCCTTTCACTGTTTTTGACGACCTCCGTGGTCGAGTGGCTAGCACGCTGGTTCCAAGCGTCGCCATCTCGTGAGGTTCCGGGTTCGATTCCCGGTCGGGTCAATGTAGAAAACGATCTTTTCTATATTGTCTCGGGTCTGGGTGTTGTGATACCACCGTTGTTTCCGATTTTCCATAACACAACTGCTTTAGCTACTTAGCTTGGGATCGGAGCAATGTATGTGATGTTGTCAAATATTTATTTATTTATTTATTTACTGTTTAATGTTATGGCAAATGCTGTGTACATCTATAGTTAGTGTAATTTACTAGAACTTAACTGTATATTAATCTAAGTACTTGCTAGAAGAGACCTATGATTGTTGGGTCATTTCAGTCGCAGGAAGAGGCTATGTTCGCTGGATAAGGTTGAAAACAGCTTATGTCTGTTACGAAAGACTCATGTTTGTTGATAGGATCATTTGTTTGTCAGAGAAGGGCTTAAATGGTTGACGATAGTGACCTATCTATTATGATCATAAAAAACATTGGTTGCTGAAAGAGACTTAATCAAGTTCATCCTGGGCATTTCTTTTTATTATATGTAGCCAGTCAGACATTTGATATGGTTGTTAAAGAAGACCTTTGTTTTTTATCGGTGGCCCATGTTCGTTGAGCGCGGACTATGATTTTTGTAGCATGCCTATGTTATAGGAAGAGGTCTGCATTTGTATTTGTGACGGAATGGACATCCCAACAAGAGAATCCCACGTTCGTTGATGTTTGCATAAATAATTTGAGAGGCTTTACAGAAACTCTAAAAAAGAATATGAACATTCAAAAGACTGTCATCTGATGTTAATTGATCCAATTATATTCTACTTACTTTTGACTTCACCTGATGCTATAGAAGTGTTTCTGACAGTCTGTTCTCTCTCGTTGTACATCAGGAATACTACTGTGAAGAAAACCCAGCAGGCTAGGAGCAGTGTCATCTTGGTGTAATATCTTGCTGTTGCTATCTGCAACATATTAATTAATTAATGGTAAAAATTAAAGGTGGCCCTCAACAGAGATGAGCCAGGTATGCTCAGTAGATATTATACTACTAACTGCCTCGGTGGCGCAGCGGTAGGAGGGTCGCACTTTAAAGCGACGGCTGCGCCGGAGGTCCCGGTTTCGATCCCCGAGTCGGGCCAAAAATATATACCTGAGTTTTTCTGTTCAGAAATTCTTAGGGTAGCCCGGAGTTTGGAAGTTGGCGGTGTTTCACCCCCGTGCCTCGGAAAATCACGTAAAGCCGTTGGTCCCGCGCCTAAACTCTCTCCGGTCTTGTCAGACTGCTGTCCCATCGGGCTATGAGAGTGAAAGGAATAGAGAGTGCAACTGTGTTTGCGCACACACTTGTGCACTATAATATGTCCCGCGCAGTCGGTTAGTCGTTGTGACTGATCACCGTAGTCGAAATCGGCTAGGGGGACTATTATTATTATTATTATTATTATTAGAGTGCCCAAATGTGTGCGCAATACAATGCGATGAGACGGTGCAATCTATAAAATTCTTAACCCAGAACTGTTTCCAAGTATTTTATTCATGATATTTTGAGTAGACAGTATTTAGCACAGTCTGCAGTATGGCATAAATTGCTGCTTCAAGTTGATATTAAAGACTTTTAAAAAGTATACGAATTTGGAAATTAAGGTACATGAATTATTATAACGGCAGGTGTTTTGACTGGGTTAATAATATTTATGCTGAATCAAAGATGATTTGCGCCATAGGGGTCACGCATTTTAATAATACCTGAAATAGACAAATATGCCCAAACGTACGTTGCAATACAAATAAAAAGGTACTTACTTTGGAACTCTTCCCGGACCCATTGTCTTGTCTGAAATAAAACAAAATTTGCTTTAGTATTATGTAAAACTACCAGAAATAGATCAGATATATGACGACTATGGCTCGGATCGTTTTAGCATTTTAAGTCAATCCACATCAAACTTAAGTCTGACCCGGGATGAATTCTGGAACCTCTGAGGCACGCACAATTATGATCTATCTATTAGAGTCAAGCTGCTAGACTAGACCAAGGGACAGTACAACTATGGAAACGGTAGCTCAATTAATTTAGTGTCAAGCTGATTCATCAGTCTCTTTAGAATGATGGAATAATTATTATGCAACCTACACGGACTGAAAGACTTTTGAAAATTAAATTGTGAGAATTTTCCATCATTCCGGCATCAGTCTAGACTGATGGACTTTACTGATGCCAGATTGAGCATGTGAACATTGTCTTATGAGTAAAACTACCTACTCACATGTGCTTCTCCTTGCCAATGTCATTGATGTCTATCCCCGCCCCCGCGCAATCGTCCACGTAGGGCGCTGTGTTTACATTATTGTTCAGATGAGGTGCGGAGCTCACGAGGGGCAGACGTTTTCGACGGGTGGCGCCATTCTGGCGACGAGGAATGTTTTCCACTTTACCTGGGGAGCAAGTATTGAGATTGAGTATAGGCTTCGTGATGTAGAATAAAAAATATATAAGTGTAAATAGGTTTAACGAGTTTAAAGCTTAAAATAAACCAATAGCAGGCCAACCTGAAAGAGGGATCACAGAGCAACAGTTGCAATGTTGCATACAGGAATTAGTAATCAGATACGTACATTTGACGCGGTATCACAATAAACTATCCAAGAGAATTAAAAAAAAGGCAGAAAATCGGAAAGAATAGAAAAACTCTACCGACAAGAACCAAGGTTATAAATTTGATGATGATTACTATAAACAAATTGAGAAGGTATTTATTCCAATAGTTATATTAGAAAATGCCTCTCATTTGAGTTTGATTTATTTTGGACATACAATATGTTGTGTCGTGTAATCGTTAAAGAGATATGAGTCAAAATCGAGAAGGATAAATCCAGCGACAAGGTCCGAGTTCTTAAAGTGTTGGTAATGATACGAGGTGTTAACGACATGGATATAGCAACATTTTTAGGGAATATAAAGTGCTCAAATATATCATATCTTACAATGCGCAATGGGTGATTTGTAGCTTTCATTCAAAGGGATAGCAGAATTACTATTAGCATGAAGATTATTCTTTAACAATATTGCTGTAGTAGCGCAAAGAACTGATGGCCGTTGGGACAGAGACCCTAGACCAAAGACGCGGCGAAGGACGCCCACCGACAAAAAGGACAGACGACCTTGTAGACATCGCAGGATCAAGCTGGATGCAATCGGATAGTGATCGGTCGCTATGGAAACTTTGCAGGAGGATGTTCATCAGTAGACGTCCTGTGGCTGATAATGATGATGACGATTATGATATTGGTGTGCTGTGTGTGTGTTTACCGTGTTTAAGAACTAAGCAAAGTGCAAAGTAGGTGGCAGTGGACGCAAATCGATGAACAGCGCTCGAAGTTAACAAAAAAATTACAACGTTGGCTGACTTCTGTCACCATTTCTCTAGACATTTTAGTACAAAATTTACCCTTGCTGTAATTTTGACACTCATAATGTTATTTAGTATTGTTTGAAATAAGAAACGAAAATTGTTCACGGGTAGGTTTCCAACCTCTGGCAAATCGGGCCAACGCTCTTCCCAATATGCTTAGCCCACTTTTGCAATACAGACAGGTAGATGGCGTTGACGTCACGCATAATGACGTTTCGATGAGAGACCAGAAATTTCGCGCAGTGAATTTGATTGGAATGAGCATTAGCCCGGTTTGCCAGAGGTTGCAGGTTCGAATCCCGCCCGTGCGCAATTTTTGTTTTCTTATTTCATCTTATGTGCATTATATTTTATTAATAAGTAAGAATCGACACAAGATTAATGTAAATTTAATATATTAAATGATGAACATTAATATTTCTTTTTTTTATGTGGCTATCATGCGGCAAGCGCACGTATCGTATCCGTCCACAAGGGACAGTCCGGTAATTCCGCCATAAATAACTTTGGTTTATTTGAAAGCTAGTCATCATTTGTCATTTGAACATTCTCCAATAGTTTGAGACAAGTCGCGCACGGTCCGAAAAAAATAGTATAAATTATGAGCTTATTAGCTCCATAAAAAGGTGTCCTCCGAAGTATGAAATAATGTTTTAAATGTATCTTCATAAAGATGAGATAAGAAACCAAAAATTGCGCACGGGCGGGACTCGATTTTTAGGGTTCCGTAGCCGAATGGCAAAAAACGGAACCCTTATAGTTTCTTCAAGTCTGTCTGTCTGTCTATCCGTCCGTATGTCACAGCCACTTTATTCTGTAACTATAAGCATCACACTGTTGAAATTTGGTAGGAATAAGATGTATACTGTTAACAGTTTTACGATTCTCATACGAAAATTAAAAAAAAAACATGTTTATAGGCGGGGCCTCCCATAAATAAAACTAAAACAGAAACATTTTTTTTTGTTAAAACCTATGGTGTTTATGGATAGATCTTTTAAAATAAAAAAAATAATAAATATCCTTTGGACATTCCCACACATCGCCATCTAGCCCCAAAGTAAGCTACTCAAAGCTTGTGTTATGGGTGCCAGACAACGGATATAATACTTAAATACTTTTTTTGTTTGTAAGTACATACATGATATACATAGAAAACACCCAGACCAATACAAACAGACATGTTCATGCACACAAATGTTTGTATTGTGCGGGGATCGAACCCGCAACCCGCTGCGTAGTAGGCGATTTCTCGACCACTACACCAGACGGGTCGTCAAATGACATAGAGGTTCCTAAAAGCATTTTTTTAAAGTCTAACTTTTGATAGATAGACGCTTCCAAAGTGGTAAAATGTGCGTGGGGGGACGCAACTAACTTCTAAACTAAGCGAATATAAATTTTGTAAAAAATATATAAAGTAGATCTTAACCAAAACTTTCAACGGAAATTGGTTCAGACGAAATCGAACTAGAAGTTTTTGAGATATAGCAAATTTTCGACAACCGCAAACGTAACTTTGTTCTTCATACAAACACTACGAAAAACAAAGTTACATTTGGTGTCAAAAATACTAAAATAAAATTATTAGGAGAAAGTTGAAAATCGATTTATAAGTGTTGGTATAGTCAGTCACAGAAACAACTTATTTTGCTATTAAATAAAATGAAATTGATATTTTAGCTTAGTGGAAGTAAGTGGATTCCCTAATACAGTTAATATTGGCACGAAACCCTCAGTGCGCGTGTTTGACTCGCACTTGGCCGGTTTTTGGTTTCTTATTTTCATTATCATCAGAGTTTATGAATTATGTTTATGAATATAAAAATATATGACACTAGGCTGTGAGTGTTAAAAACATTCTAAACTATTAAATGTATCTGTTTGTATGTAGAGTACCCAAATGTTTTTTCCCTTTGTAAATATATGGGCAATGGAGATGTCATTGAATACGCACTTAAAATCACATTTGTTATGTTTCATTATCATTAGAGTTAGTTTTGATATTTACCCGACTGGAATCATATAAAATTGTTATTATGACAAAAAATATCATTGTTAGCTGAAATAATATCATTCATTATGTATGATAAATACTTCCTCTTATAATATGTTCAAATCAAATGATGTACTCGTATAATATAATGAGCCTGTAAAAGTATTCAAAAGTAATTTCGTAACATTTTGGCAGTTTTTGTTTATTTAAAACATATGTGTATTTAAAAACAAATAATTTTGTAACTTTTAAAACCCTTTTAAAATCTAAAATGAATTTAAACAATATAATTATTTGGTCTTGAAGCTAATAATACTCTGATTTTTGATTACATAGACGAAAATAACATTTAATTGGTGACCGCTTTAAAAAATTAAATATAACGTTCCTAAATAATCGAATATTTCAATTTTATTCAATTGTTGTTTGAATCGATTCCAAGATATTCAGATAAAATGTGTTTCAAAAATCATGTGTTCTTCAAAAATCATCGTTGTTTCTAATAATTTATGTACGGAATGTATTTAAATTCGAAATTAAATAGTTAGTTTTTTTTCTTCTGCTTTATGTATATAGTACGTTAAATTTATAGCTTTAAAGCTTTATATTGTAACGTTTTAACATCATAACGAGTAAAATCATACAATTGAAATATCTTATCACAAGTTCAATTAATCGCATGAACTGAATTTTTACAAGACAACTGCATAACGCTTGCAATATTAAAAAATAAAAAAGTAAAATTGAATCTGTCATTCTGGTCAATCTAATTAAAAATTAGAGCATACACAGTCTACCACAAAACCTCAAGGACGATTTGATAAAAGAAACAAGCAATTTCAAACCTTACTACTCAGGTTTAAAGTCGATCGTTAGTTTTAAAGTTTGGTCTGCTGGATTGAGCCAGACAGATCTATTTTCAGCCAGTTGAATCCGGTTTAAGATAAAGATATACTAAGAGTACTACACACAATCAAAGGAATGCAGACTTGTTATAAAAACTAATAACCTTAAACCGGCAAAGTGCGACTCGGACTCGCACGTTGAGGGTTCCGTGCCAACTTTAACTAAGTGAAAGTAAATGGGCCCCTGATTCAGTGCCGCTACGAAGAGTTTACGGTGGTTTAATTCGCTAGTGACGACGTAAAAAAAGTCTATGGAAAACTGCACAGCGCCTCTAGCGGTCATTTGCAGAACTAAAATTTTCCATACAGTTTTTATGTCGTCGCTAGCGAGTAAAGCCGCCGTAATCACATGGAAACGGTGCTGGTGGTTTTCTTAATAAATCCTTAAATATCCTTCCTTTGAACATTCCCACACATCGCCATCTAGTCCCAACGTAAGCTACTCAAAGCGTGTGTTATGGGTGTTAGACAACGGATATAATACTTAAATACTTTTTGTTTGTAAATACATACATGATATACATAGAAAACACTCAGACCAATACAAACAGACATGTTCATGCACACAAATGTTTGTATTGTGCGGGGATCGAACCCGCAACCCGCTGCGTAGTAGGCGATTTCTCGACCACTACACCAGACGAGTCGTCTGGTATAGTGTTATAAATTTAATTCAAATCATACTAATATTATAAAGCTGAAGAGTTTGTTGATCTGTTTGAACGCGCTTATCTCAGAAACTACAAAATCGATTTGAAAAAACATTTTTATCAAGGAAGGCTTTAGGCTATAGTACATCACGCTGTGACGGGAGGGGAGGGAGAAAACTCAAAACGCGCGTACGTAGTCGTGGGGGACCGCTAGTCATTATATACGACTCGTACTTATGCCACCTAGTTTAAAACTATACTGTAAATATAACGTAACATACGTGTAATTAGGGCTTGGTCGTTCACGTGCCAGACAGACATATTTTTTATATGCACACAAAAGATAAATCCTTGGCTAAAAACGTCACCATGATAAATAAATATAGACGGGGAATTTGGACCAAAGTCAACTTCGCGTTCTATCACATCCGTCATTAAAACTAATCTAGCGCCAGAGCTGATGCAGAAAAAAAATCTTTGTTAAGTAAACTAGATTCTACAGTCTTGTCATAGAACGCACTTTAACATATATCTAGCCTGTTTTTTTTTCCGGGGAATGTTCTGATTATAATGCGAAATATTTCCGACGTCAACGACCTCTTTATCTTACTAGCGATCCCCTGCGATTTCCGCGCGTAACAGGGATATATAGTATATTTATATGAATGTTTTAGGGCCTAAAGCCTTCCTCAATAAGTAAGCTTTAATTATAATTAAGTCTAACTATAATTAAGTCGGTCCATTAGTTAATGAGATTAGCTCGATTAGCAAACAAACGGCACCCGTGGTGTATTGGCTAAGCACGCTGGGTTTCAAGGCGTTGCCACTCTGAGATCCTGGGTTCGATTCCCGGTCGGGTCAACGTAGAAATCAGAACTTTCTACATTATCTCGGGTCTGGGTGTTGTGGTAACACCGTTGTTTCTTATTTCCACAACACAAGTGTATTAGCTACATACTTTGGGATCAGAGCAATGTATATGATCGGTGTCCAAAATTTATATTTATACTTATTTTACGTTCGTAGCGCAGTGGTAGCAGCGCTTTGGTAACGATACCGAAGTGAAGCAACCTACAGCGCGGTCGTGTTTGGATGGGTAACCATCCCGACCATATAAATGACGTATATCACAAGCATCTCCGTGCTTCTAAAGGCATGTAAAGCCGTCTCGGCTAATATCGGTTTATGTTAGTCGTTAGGCCTAGTCAGAGGCCTTATCGGCGGCTTGATAACATCTGCCAGCAGGGTTAATCGCTTGCCTTGCAAATACCCTTCCACCAATCCGCACTGAGCCCGCGTGGTGGAGTATGGCTCGAGCTACCACATAGTTGAGGTAAGGCAGTGGGACTAACTTTACTTTTTATTTATACTTTTCAGCTTCAAATTATTAGTAAAGATTACAGTCTATGCCGACGGCGCGATTTTCTGAATAGTAGCTTCAATGACCGTAAGAAGTCCTGCGTTTGTAAAGTGGCCAATGTGTAGTACTGAAGTTAGACAGTTTGAAAATACACAACATTTTGTTATTAATGGTTACGTAATTTACACGAAATATTCTTTCGATTCTTCGGAGCCACTTTGATTCGATTGAGGGATGTCAACGAGTTTAATCGCTCGACACGACGTAAAAAAGTCTATGGAAAATTGCACAGCGCCTCTAGCGGTCACTGACAGTACTAATATTTTCCATACAAAAGTTACGTCGTCGCTAGCGAGTAAAACCGTCGTTGCTATCGAGTAAACTCATGGTAACGGTACAGATACCTAACTTAAATACGACGTTTCATAAAATCGGATACCAGGATTGAAATTATTAGGATCACGATAAGACACGGTTGTTGTTCTATTTTTAAATTGCTAAATATGTATAAATATAAATATAACTAGCGGCCCTCCGCAACTTCGTCCGCGCATTTTGAGTTTGCCCCCTCCCCTCCCGTCGCAGCATGATGTTTTATACCCTTAAGCCTTTCTCGATAAATAAGCTATCCAAAACAGAAATATTTTTTCATATCGGTCCAGTAGTTCCCGAGAGAAGCGCGTTCAAACAAACAAACTCTTCAGCTTTATAATATTATAGCGGTCCCCCGCGACTTCGTCCGCGCGCTTTGAGTTTGCTCCCTCCCCTCCCGTCGCAGCGTCATGTTTTATATCCTAAAGCCTTTCTCGCTAAATAAGCTATCCAACACAGAAATATTTTTTCAAATCGGTCCAGCAGTTCCTGAGATAAGCGCGTTCAAACAAACCAACTCTTCAGCTTTATAATATTAGTATAGATTAGTGCAAGCGCACGTTGTACTTAAGCTGCGAACATTATTTTGGTGCGGAGTTATGTTAAAACTGTGATAGCTCCTAAGATATTTATTGAAATCAAATGATATAAAGGGCAACTTGGTTCTAAATGAAATGCTCGTGATGATGAATGTATTTATTTTGATAAGAATAAATACTTGTGTGTACAATACACCTCTGAAAATAATGCATTATTTTTTTACAAATTTATTAACATAAAAAAGGTTGTAGTAAGTGAACCATAAAAGATAGACATATGCTGTCGCGGACTTTATTATAGAACTCTTGATGATGAACAATCCTGTCATACATGATTTTTGTGTTACTTAAGCGGTTTCCGCAGCGTATGCAGCGGAAGCTCTCAAAAGGAATATCTTTGTCCCGTTTTCGCAACATTTTTCATTTCTGCTGTGGTCTTATGAGTCGTATCTTTATGTTATATAGCCTAAAGCCTTCCTCGCTAATTGGACTATCCAACGTAAAAATATTTTTTCAAATCGGGCCAGTAGTTTTTGAGATTAGCGCGTTCAAACAAACAAACAAACAAACAAACAAACAAACAAACAAACAAACAAACTCTTCAGCTTTATAATATTAGTATAGATATATAAATATAAATTGGACACCAATCACATACATTGCTCTGTTTCCAAAGTAAGTAGCTAATGCACTTGTGTTATGAAAATCAGACGCAATGGTTGTACCACAACACCCAGACCCGAGACAATATAGAAAATTTTGATTTCTATATTGACCGGACCGGGACTCAAACCCGGGACCTCGGAACGGCGACGCCTTGAAACCAGTATGCTTAGCCAATACACCACGGAGGTCGTCATAAAATATCTTCTACCTAATCCTCGTTATAAAAAACGCTGGTTACAGTTAAGGCTTCAGTTAAGCTTGGTGTACAACTCAGCCTAAGAAAAGATAATCATCATCATTATCAGCTAAAGGACGTCCACTGCTGAACATAGGCCTAGCCTACGGTTTTTAACATCGACCGATTTCAATCAATCTGTATCCAGTGTGATCCTGAATTCGAAGGGTCTCCAATCTAGAAGTTCCAAACTTTTCTGTCTCAGCGGCCATCACTTCTTCGCGCAATGTGGCCTGTCCACTGCCACTTGAGCTTACTGATTCGCAGGGCTAAATTAGATACTTTCGTTCTTCTACGTATCTCTTCGTTTTTGATTCGATCTCGTAGAGGAACACCGAGCTTAGCCCTCTCCATAGCTCGGTTTGTGATTATGGGGCAATGTGATACCACGACTATTATTTTGCCGCTCTATGAATACTTTTTTCCTATTAACTTTTTGTCAAAATTGAAAACGTCAAAAACACATTCTCAAAGTGGCTAAACTATAATTATTATTATATTTAGTTCTTCTACGTATCTCCTCATTTCTGATTCGGTCTCGAGTGAAACAAAAGAAAGTAAAGAAAAGATCAAAACTAGTCAAAAGACGGAAGCCGTGGAAGAAAATGAACATATGCCATTGCTGTGTAAGACCCTTGGCAAATTTTGCGACTTTTTTTAGTGCCGGCGCAGCATCGCGACTATATCTTTGCAGTCGCAAATGGACCATCTTAACACACGTGCACTACTTTAACTGCCTCGGTGGCGCAGCGGTAGAAGGGTCGCA
Organism: Pyrausta purpuralis; assembly: GCA_963924145.1. Classification (NCBI taxonomy): domain Eukaryota; kingdom Metazoa; phylum Arthropoda; class Insecta; order Lepidoptera; family Crambidae; genus Pyrausta; species Pyrausta purpuralis. The sequence goes on along the minus strand of OZ001669.1, from coordinate 11,869,178 downwards.
CTTTAAAAGCGACGGCTGCGCCAGAAGTCCCGGGTTCGATCCCCGGGTCGGGCCAAAAATTAAAACCTGAGTTTTCCTGTTCAGAAATTCTTAGGGTAGCCCGGAGTTTGGAAGTTGGCGGTGTTTCACCCTCGTGCCTCGGAAAAGCACGTAAAGCCGTTGGTCCTGCGCCTAAACTCTCTCCGGTCGTGTCAGATTGCTGTCCCATCGGGCTATGAGAGTGAAAGGAATAGAGAGTGCACCTGTGTTTGCGCACACACTTGTGCACTATAATATGTCCCGCGCAGTCGGTTAGTCGTTGTGACTGGCCACCGTAGTCGAAATCGGCTAGGGGGACTATTACTTTAGCATCGATACAGTCGCGATGCTTTCGCTTGTTAGTATTTATGCAGTCGCGATGCAGAAGTTGGCGATTGACGACTGTATTTGTACATTGGCAACTGTATCGATACTAACGCGCGTTAGCATCGATGCAGTCGCACAACTGCATCGATACTAACACGCCAGCATCGATAAAAAAGTGGCAGTAGGCCGATTTTCGCCGCAATCGAACTTTTTTCGTGTAGTAATTCGATTGCGAGTTCAACCGTTTTACCTAAAAAATATAGTAAAATAACTATCGCACGAACAAAATCTAAATACATACAAATCGTGACCCTGAGAAATCAAAAAACTAATTTTTCTTCGACAAAGAAAATTAGATTGGTAAACTTTTTTTCGTATACGAATTGCACGAGAATTCCCCCCTGTTCATTTCTGATGTCGTGATGGTGTCGCGAATTTCAAGACGCAGTGTGTAAAGGACCTATACTGCTTGGTTTTATTTTCCGCCAAAGCACGGACTTCAAGAGGGCTGACACAATGATATTACTTTACAATGCGTACGTTAGGTCGCAATTGGAATACGCCTCGACAGCTTGGAATCCAATGTATATGAAATATACAATCCAGTTATAGGGTATCCAGGATAAATTTATTAAACGTTTAGATTACAGATTCAAAAATTATGACACAAACCAAATTAAACCGTTAGTCGCTCGATGTGAGCACAGAGATCAATTAATCTTCCTATATAAAATTGTTAATAGCGTAGTAGATTCTCCGTACTTACTAGGTAAGCTGTCTTTCAAGTGTCCCAGACCACACCCCAGACACATGAGCACATTCGTTACGCCTATATGTACTAATTACAAAAGTAATAGTTTTATAAATAGAGCTTGCAATAAGTATAACACCACTTAAAATCACATCGACATATTTCACGAAAAATTTAGAGGATTTCGAAATTTGTTAAAAAACCACCCGATGTAGGTGCACTCTAGTAGTTTTTCCGGTGTAAGACATTTTCCATAGCTAGCATAAGGATATGTTGAAATATTTTTAGTTAAAAAGTAACTTAACCCTTATATCAATATTTGTTTTTTTTTATATAACTTATTAATTCATATTATTAATGTGTAACTTGCCTTAGATTTGTAATACACTTCGATCTCGTCAACATAATCCTTGTAATAAATAATAGTGACAACTGTATTGCTTAAGAACAATGCATTACTATTAAGCCAAATGTGTTATTTATAGTGTTTTCCAAATAAAGATAAAATAAAAAAATAAAAATTATTCTCTGATTTTTAATTAGATAGACCAGAATGACAGCTTCAATCGCACTTTTTTAAATGTTGCAAGACGTGTTGTGCCATAGTGATGTTCTAATTGAATTGTGTGCGATTAATTGAACTTGTGATCCGAGTTTTCAAAAATGTGATTTGCTAATTTGGATAAATAATGCATGTAAATCGTTACTATAAAACTATAAATAGAAGTAATAAATACATATTCTAATCTAGAGCCTGTTTTACTATGATATAATGTAATCTATTTTGATTTATTAATACTTTCAATAAATAGTTTATAAGTAATGATGATAATAGTAGGAAACATAACATTAAAACAGATTTTATTTATGGCGATTTTTTGCACTGTTTAAAAGTCATGCTAAATATACTTCTGTTCAACATAAATTTAAGCTGCTACTATTTAATAAAAGAAGAAACAATTGAAGTTATCGATCGAATGAAATTGAATGTTTCGATTATTTATAAACAACACTGTTTTAAGTTACTAAAAAGTGGTCACCCACCAAATGTCATTTTGGTTTATCTTATTTAAAAATCAGAGTATAAACTAGTTGTGCAAGGAAGCAGTGTTCTGGGTTATCTGAGTAAACGCAAAAGTTTAATTCTAATATTATCAAAATAATGCAAAACTTACCATGTTCCTTCTCATAAAGCTGTCTAAGCGATGCAAGCGACGGATCATACTTGACTTCAGCTGGTAATCCAATCCACAGCTGCACAGCTTCCGCGGTCAGTTCCCCATTAGAGACCAGAGAATACTGACTCCTGGTCAGATCGGGAGTCGCCTTCCTGTCATTACCAGTCCACGATTTAACACTCTTCACAATTTTGTCCATTATTATCGCAGAAACATTGATACACTTGAATTTTGGGGGACTGTTGATCAAAACATTGTTGACAAGTGATGGCAGATCAAATGATTGCTTGCGTTCAGGAATATGTAAATTATTTTACTTTAAAGAGGTTGAATTTAATGAGATTTGATTACAAGTTACACTTTTAAACCCTAAGGCAACTAATTATGCGACTAATTATGAATAACGTACATTTCGTCTGTTTCGAGATCATTATGAAGCATGAGTTAAAAGCACTGTGTAAAAATCGTTGCGTGTTTTGTCATTAGGTCATTAGGTAATGACAAGAACAAAATTTTAATAATTATAATAGGTTTTAAGTACTTCTAACATTATAACAATAGAATAGTTAAAACCTTTGACACATTAACTACTTTGTGAGTAGATAAGTATTGTGTCATGTATTAAAATTAAAATACTATTACTAGTGTATGAAACTGACACCACGGACAAATCTCGTGCTCCATGAATTGACGCAACTTGTCATCAACTCATACATATTTCGCTGAAGAGTTTATTAGTTTGAACACACTAATCTCAGGAATTACTGGACCAATTTAAAGAAAAAAATTGTGTTGGATAGCTTATTTATCGAAGAAGGCTTTAGGCTATAAAACATCACGCTGCGGCGGAAGGGGAGGTAGGAAACTCAAAACGCGCGGACGAAGTCGCGGGGGACCGCTAGTGCTTTTTTTAATCAAAATTGAAATTTAAAAGAATGCGTTTTATATAAATTTGTCGTCGTATTTGCGACACATTTTTTATTTGGCATAGCTTCACTATACAAGACATCATCATCATCATCATTATCAGCCAAAGGACGTCCACTGCTGAACATAGGCCTCCCCCACGGATTTCCACAGCGACCGATCACTAGCGGTCTGCATCCAGTTTGATCCTGCGATCTTTATAAGGTCGTCTGTCCATCTTGTTGGTGGACGTCCCACGCTGCGTCTCTGGTCGAAGTAAACACGACTAATTGGTTTCATATGGCTTGGCGATGCAATGGCGATGAAATATTTGAATCAAAAATGGTCGGGCCCAATGTGAACATTTCAAAAGATATTAAATACAATTTCACAGTAAATTAAAGTAATAATAAGCAAAGTTATACAACTAGTATGTTTAACACTACAGTTTCTTGAATAAATAAGTATAATAAAACTCCAATCATACGGGTTTAATGAACGAATGGTAAATACGTTTTAATACGTTTCACATTGAATTTTATGCGCATAATTTATCTTACAGTAGCAAACAGAATGCATTTAAAGTACTGAGTTTGCATTTTATTGAATGTTGTGACGATTTTGATCATAATGTATGAGGCTTTAACAACTTTATAAATAAAATTTTAATGGACATCAGAGCTAAGTATGTGGAGTATCAGCTGTCTTCCGAAACGTGGAGTAGGTAAGCTGATGATTACCTATTTTATTTTTTATTTTAAACTCATTATACACAAACTGGTGATGACATACGGATCCGAAACATGGTTTCCAACTAGGGGCTTTATAAAGAAGCTCAAAATCACACAATGAGCGATGGAGAGGGCTATGCTAGGTGTTTCTCTACGGGATCGAACCAGAAATGAGGAGATACGTAGAAGAACTAAGGTAACGGACATAGCCTTGAGAATCAGTAAGCTCAAGTGGCAATGATCAGGGCACATAGCGCGAAGAACTGATGACCGTTGTGGCAGGAAAGTTTTAGATTGAAGACCTTTCGACCAAAGACGCAGCGAAGGTCATCCACCGAAACGATGGACTGACGACCTTGTATAGATCGCAGGATCAAACTGGATTCAGACTGCCTGTGATCGGTCACTGAGAAAAGCCGTGAGGGGCTGATAATGATGATGATAATGCACAAACAAAAGGTACATATTGCGGACTTAATGCTAAAAGCATTCTCTACCAGTCAACCACAGGTCTGTACAGAAAATATGCGGCGCGAAGGAAGTGATAGAGGGGCAAAAGAAGAAAGCTTTACGATAAGAAATACCAAAGGTATTTATAACAAAATATAAATGTAAATACAGGATACATTATACATTATATTAAACTATAAACAAACAAACATTTATAAATAATACTATTGGTACACATGAAAGAAAAAAAGGGAGTGGGACAAGTTGGTATTATATCTGTTTCTTGTAAAGTGCTCGGAGGGCTTTCTTGAAAGGGAATTTGGAGGTGGATGCTTGTACTGCCTTTGGGAGGACTTTCTGAAGTGTGTGTGTGTGATATGAAACCAAAAGAGTGACGCGGAGTGAACAGTGGGAGAGAGCTACTGGAGCGAAGGCTCAGAGAATGCAAACTAAATTTCGCAATCCCTGAGCAGCTAAATTATAACTTTAAGGTTTTGTTGCATCTGTTGGGATTTTGATGTAAGTGATTAAATAATGGATACCTAATGCATTGTTCTTTTATCACAACTGAATTAAATTTGAACAGCGTCTGTGGCGCAGCGGTAATAGGGTCCCGGGTTCGATCCCCGGGTCAGGCCAAAAATATACACTGGGTCCTGCGCGCATTCGCCGAGCATTTTGACTGCCAGTATATGTATCATTATAATATTATTCATGCACAGAATGATGTTGCGATTCCATTTTACTAAATAAAATATATATTTTTTTCTGTTCGAAAAATCTTAGGATAGCCCCGAATTTGGAAGTTGCCGGTGTTTCACCCCCGTGCCTCGAAAAAGCACGTAAAACCGTTGGTCCTGCGCCCGACCTATCTCCGGTCGTGACAGATTGCTCGTGATATGAGAGTGAAACGAATAGAGAGTGCACCTGTGTTTGCGCACACCCATGGGCACTATAATATGCCCCGCGCAGTCGGTTAGTCGTTGTGACTGGCCACCGTAGTCGAACTCAGCTAGGGGGACTATAAAATCCTATAATTATCTGTACTTAGGACTGCACTGTGTATGTAGGGCTTGTTATTTTTTCTATGGGCCTATATGTTAAGTTATCGAAACAAAAATAATCGAATCTTAATATCAAATTAATAAATTGACGATGACCTCCATGGTACAGGGGCTAAATACGCTGAGTTTCAAGGCGTCGCCGCTCCGAGGTCCCGGGTTCGATTCCCTGTCAGGTCAATGTAGAAGTCATAATTTTCTATATTGTTTCGGGTCTGGGTGTTGTGGTACTACCGTTGTGTCTGATTTCCATAACACAAGTGCATTGGCTAATTACTTTGGGATCAGTGCAATGTATGTGGTTGGTGTCCAAATTTATTATTATTTGAGTATTTATGCGATTGAGAAATTCAATTATTCGTTCGTTATGCTGTAACACAAAAATAACGAACTGTTTGTCAACAAACATTTGTGCAATCCTTGCCAAAGTGCAGTGAACTCGTAAAAACTGGTCAGAGCCAGATCAAACTGGTTTCAAAACTGGTTACGCACAGGTCGAGTGGTGGACAACTTATTTGCATAACAAAATAACATAGAGAAGAACTTAACTTACAAGGCCTCTTTTTAACCGACTTCAAAAAAGGAGGAGGTTATCAATTCGACTGTATGTTTTTTTTTTTTATCATTATTTTTTTTTTGTATGTATGTTACCTCATATCTCAGTCGTTTGTCGACCGAATCGAAAAATTTTTTCACCTACTTAGAGGGTATACCTTCTAGTTGGTCCCATTTTTTCCATTTTGGGATCTGATGATGGGATCTTGGTGTATTCGAGGGAAACCCTCAAATTTTAAAGGCACGTATAGTGTTTCTTTACTAGAATCTTAATGTTGACGTGTTGTGACGTCTGATAGTCAACATTTTGTGGGGCTGAGATGATGGTCGAACTCCTTAACGCCTAGGAGTTCAGTAATAATAATGACGAAACTTATGATAGGTAATTTATAGCTTTGTAAAAAATAGAATCACAAGGTGCAACTCCCCCCCCCCTCTTATGTAATCACTAAAAATAAAGAAATAAAATAAACTTTAAAAAAAAGTAAAAACCGACTTCAAAACCAAAATGCACTAAAAAGTCTTAAATAAACTCTTCACCATTGAAAGGAAAGGAATCCGTTTTAGGCAAACAATTTCTTTTTGGAGTCGGTGCCATCACTTTGACCATCAAGCATCAACTATCACAGCACCGACTCCAAAAATAAATTGTTTGCCTAAAACGGATTCCTTTCCTTTCAATGGTGAAGAGTTTATTTAAGACTTTTTAGTGCATTTTGGTTTTGAAGTCGGTTTTTATCTATCATACAGGTCTATACTTGAGCAATTTTTATTTTTAGGGCTCCGTACCCGAATGGCAAAAAACGAAACCCTTATAGTTTCGTGAAGTCTGTCTGTCTGTCCGTCCGTATGTCACAACCACTTTATTCTGTAATTATAAGCATCAAACTGTTGAAATTTGGTAGGTAGATGTATCCTGTTAACCGCTTTACGATTCTTATAAAAAATGATATTCAAGGGGGGCTCCCATACATGAAACTAAAACCGAAAAAAATGTTAAGTCAAACTTATGCGTGTGGGGTGTCAATGGATAGGTCTTTTAAAATGGTTCCTAAAAAGGTTCCTAAAACCAACGTTTCTTAAAGTCAAACGTTTGAGAAATAGACGCTTCCAAAGTGGTGAAATTCCCATATATTTATATTCTCAAGTACGGACAAAAAATGGATAGTTAGCATACCTTGATACTGAGTATACTGAATCCAATTCTATATCGTCCATGGTTGTTTCATCACTTAGTATTATTTAATAGTCCTATCAACTATAGTGAACATAATATTACGATGACATAATAACACTTTAAGGCCCGATTTTACCAACGTCACATATTGATCAGCAATCATGTAAATGTCATATCAAAATCGGTCGGTTTTATACTTATTTAGTCTTAACTGACACTTGAAAAATCGGCCCTAAGGGCTGACTTCCACATCTTTAAGAAATGGGTCCCCTTTTTCCGTTTTTATGTTTGAAAATATCTTTAATTTTTTTAATTTAAAATTTTTCTCTCAATGGAAGAGGTTTTTTAGAGCAAACTCATCGTGTTTAAACAAAAGTGAATTGGCTTATTTTTAAGACACTAATGTACCTGACAAATATGTTCACCATAGTAAATTACTCTAAATTTATCACAACAAAATATCAGAAAACTAAACCTAATCTGTTTTAAACTAGTCCAAAAGAAAGAATATTCTAGAATGTGAGACTGACACATCGAAGTATCGGAAAGTAGACTGACCGGTTTCTAACTATGTGGAAATGATGGAAAACAAGCAGGTAGGTACAGTCAGCAAGAAAAATGAATCGATCAAAGTTACTGTGTTATAATGAAAATCGAATACTTATATTGCATCTTTAAGAGGGTAAACAGTCTTATCCCGGTTGGTTTAGGCTTTGGTATAAAAGGAAATTACTAGTTTGTACAAGATACTCGTATCCGATATTTATTTGAGAACTCTAAAGCCGTTCATCTTTATAATAATAATATGAATATAATTTATTGCGCACCGTGAAAAATAAATAAAACTGAAAATATCTTACATATTACACAGGAGTACAATACTATCTTGTTGCTTTAAGCAATTTCTTTCAGGTAACCTTCAGGTAAGGAGACGCATAAAAAATCTAAGATGTTTTTAAATTATACAGATACGACATATGCGCTCGAAAATGGCTACACGAAAGTCAGGTAATTGCCCGGAGTGCATTCAGTTGGGCAAGCTTTCTCTTTATGGCTATACGTCCCCGACAACGCCTTAAAATATTTCTCGTTTGCTGGTAAAAATGCCTTCCTATGTGTTTAAGAGTAGTACCAATAACACTGCAACTGTTAGAGACAAGAAAATCGTGTCATTACATTTATTAGTATAGTTTTTTCATTTAAAAGTATTAAAACTTAAAACACCTATTTATGCTTTACCATAATTTAGTAATGGCTGACATTAGGCTAAAGAGCGAGATTTCACGTGCTTGCGCCAATGAGCGCTCAGTAGCAATCAATACGTAACGAATGTTATATATTTATCTCTTTCTATCAACAGGTATGCCCCATCTGTTGTCTTTATTAGCGCTTATTGTCATAATACACAACTATACGTTCGTATATAGAGTAATCCTTTTGCCACTTTAAAATGCTTTAATGGTGGTGTAGAACGTGTCTATACTATTACGTCATTGTAAAAAATATAGAAATGGCATGGCGATGAAATATGTTTAATAAAGTAGTCATTAAGTTCTTATAAATCAATCAATACAGTGCTTCTAGTTAAGGTTATCAAATCAATGCAGGCAAATATTGTATTTTTCGTAACTTATTAATTACTAGCTATGCCCGCGACTTCGTTTGCGTGGAAAAGTGACTTTGGGTAGAATTTTAATTATTTTGACTAATGATATTATTACACCAGTATACTCTAATAATATTAATTCTCTCATCGTTGAAAATATTATATTAATTGTTTGTTTTCAAAGAGGTTAATACCTATAAGCTCATTCACCACAAGAAAATAAAGTGCATAAATGATTACTGTGACGTTATAATAACCGCAAAACCGCATGTTTAAAACATACTGCATAATTCATCAAGTATTGTGTTACAGGAAAATAGGTATATTTTAATTCATTGGCCTTAAAACCTATACCGTCTATAAATTGAAGATTTATTCTGCAGTCATAACACGAGGAAACAATAGTTTAAGTATAAGTCGAATATGATCGTAAATTATTTCTTTGACGACATATTTTACTCGTAATGTAACTGTGTATAAATATAAATATTGGACACTAATCACATACATATACATATACACCGAAGATCTGGCATTAACATCACAAGGCTCCAAGTTTGAAGAAGTTGAGGCTAACCTCACTGTAGCTCTCAATAATCTGAGTAGCTACTACGAGGCAAACTCACTGAAGCCAAACCCGAGTAAACGGAGTCTTGCGCATTCCACCTACGCAACAGAGAAGCGAGATGTGAACTAAATATTGTGTGGCAAGGGGTACCAATCTCGCACAACAACTACCCGAGATATCTTGGCGTTTTGCAAGACAGATCTCTTACTTATAAGAAGACCTGCGATAACGCCAAGAAGAGAGTGCACTCGCGGAACAACTTACTGCGTCGCCTAACTACCATCAAATGGGGAGCTACACCGCACGTGCTGCGGATGACAGGGCTAGCACTCGCCTTCTCAGCTGGCGAGTACGCATCCCCTGTTTGGAGCCGCTCCGCTCATGCCAAGTCAGTGGATGTAGCCCTGAATGACACCTGCCGGGTCATCACTGGTTGCCTAAAACCTACCCCAGTGTCAATGCTATATACACTGGCTGGTATAGCACCTCCGGAAGTCCGCAGGGCTGTAATGAGCTCTTCTGAAAGGGTAAACGCAGATCGCGACTCACGGCACCCTATGCACGGCTGCATCTCAGTGCCGCAAAGCCTAAAAAGTCGTCGCAGTTTTATTAAGTGTGTCGCCCCACTTTCTACCGAACCCGCACAGGCCAGACGTGACCTTTGGCGCGTAAAAGCTTCTCTGCTTACTCCCTTTGTCCCACTTGCCGAGAATCTCCCTCCTGGACATGCTCTACCATGGCCGATCTGGATGTTTGGATTTCGGATTCGGTTCTGGATGAACAGGCTTCGGATTTAGGTTGGCCGAAGTAAGGAGAACATGGCCTGGTGGGGATTTTCGGCAAGCTCCGATCTGGACTGTGTTTGCGGTGCAGTGCAAACTATGGCACACTTAACATCGTGCCCGGCGTGCCCCAATACCTGCACGCCAGCCGATTTAATGAACTGCAGTCCAACCGCAATACTAGTGGCTAAATTCTGGGCTGCAACGATTTAATTTCTCGGGTTCCATCGACACGCTAAGAAGAAGAAGAAGATTACGTACATTGCTCTGATCCCAAAGTAAGTAGCCAATGCACTTGTGTTATGGAAATCAGACGCAACGGTGGTACCACAACACCCAGACCCAAGACAGTATATAAAATTATGATTTTTTACATTGACCCGACCGGGAATTGAACCAGTGACCTCAGAGCGGCGATACTGAAACCCATCGTGTTTAGCCACTACGCCACGGAGGTCGTAAATAAAATATAAAATTATTATTTACATAAATTTGAGAAGACTGAAGACGAAAGTTTTTAACCAGTGTGTGTCACTGGTAGATGACAAACGGATCAGAAACATGGTCTTAGAGAATAAAGAAGCTCAAAATCACACAACGAGCGATGGAGAGGGCTATGCTCAGAGTTTCTCTAGATCGAATCAGTTAAGAGGAGATACGTAGAAGAACTAAGGTAACGGACATAGCCCTGAGCATCAGGAAGCTCAAGTGGCAATGGGCAGGGGACATAGCGCGAAGAACTGATTGCCGTTGGGGCAGGAAAGTTCTAGATTGGAGACCCTTTTGACCAAACATGCAGCATACTACGTCCATTGACAAGATGGATAACTGACGAGAGGCCTATATTTAGCATTGGACGTCCTCTGACTGATAGTGATGATAACTTATACAGTTAAAATCCTTTAAAGGTAATATGTATAAAATTGAATATAGTTTGAATTTTAGGTACCCCATTTCTGACTCTAAAAAATTTCTGAACATAGCCATCCCTCCATATTTTCTCATAGCCATGATTACTATCGTACTAATTTACTAAAACATAATATTTTTATTTCCAACTGTACCGAAAATCGTAAAATCAACGCAATCGCCTATATAGTTAAGATAAGATCGAACACAGTTCTACTAGGAAATAATAGCTGTGTAGTCGTTGTAAACACATGGGACAGAAGAAATCGTGTTTTAATGACTTTCGATGGACGTTTCACACTTTAATAACGAATGTCATTTTCAACCGACTTCAAAAAGAAGAAAGGAGGAGCAGGAATACTGACTTGGCTGCTTGATAAAAATAAAATTTGCCGAGAGCCGTATTTTTAGGGTTCCGTAGCCGAATGGCAAAAAGCGGAACCCTTATAGTTTCGTTAACTCTGTCCGTCCGTATTTCACAGCGACTTTATTCTTCAACTATACATAACACTGTTGAAATTTGATAGGAAGATGTATCCTGTAAACCGCTTTACGATTCTTTAATAAAAAAAAATAAAACAAATGATATATAATGGGGGGCTTTCATACATGAAACTAAAACCGATAAAAATATTTCACAAACCTATGCGTGTTGGTCTATAGATACGTCTTTTAAAATGACACAGAGGTGTCTTAATCATTTTTTTAAGTCCAAAGTTTGATAGCTAGACACTTTGAAAGTGGTAAAATGGGCGTCCCTACGACCTTCAACGAAAATAAGTTTGGACGGGATCGTGATCGGGATTGGAATACAGCACATTATCAACAACCGCAAACATAACTTTGTTCTTCATACAAACACTTTAAAAAACAAAGTTATATTTGCTGTCAACAAAATATTCTGGTATTTTAGCTATGTGGAAGTAGGTGGATTCCTTAATTCAGTTAAAGTTTGCACGGAACCCTCAGTGCGCGAGTCCGACTCGCACTTGGCCGGTTATTTTGGATAAAATGTTAACATGGAAAGTTAAGTACTTGCACACATCCCTTTTAGGTATTAATTCTATTAGTGCTCAAATAGTTAATTTTTAATACCTACCTTATGGAATAACTAGTTAAAAAATATATTTCTATCCGTATTGGAAGCAGACTGAGTACAAATTTACCTCTAGACAGACATTGATTGTTTAGTTTGTCTGTGATATCAGTAGCACACTTGCATATTAACAATCAAAGGCTTTTACGTCTTTTTCAGACGGTTTATGACGCAATGTTTGTACATTGCTTTTCATGGCTATATATATAAGCCAATGCAAGAACAGCAAAGGCTACCAAATGCGCGACAGGAGAATTTGGAGACCGGTGGAGTAACGCCTGACGGTGATGTCTTGTCTGTCTAACGACTGTCTCTGTGACTGTCTAACGACACACACACACACACACACACACACACACACACACACACACACACACACACACACACACACACACACACACACACACACACACACACTTTTCTAACTTCAACATAACAGTATATGTACACTTATGGAAATCTGTAATTAGCCGTAATTTTAAGCCAAACTAATATAATGTAATTGTATTGTATCGCCGTTGGTTTCCTAAATAAATAAAAAAATAAAATAAATAAAAAATTATACTACTGTGTCAAAAAAGTACCGGGAATGAATCGATAATACCTACACAAAATGTTAGTCATTCATCCATTTGGATGCATACACATCGACTCCAAAAATAAATTGTTCACCCAAAATCGATTCCTTTCCTGCATTTTGGTTTTGAAGTCGGTTTTTATAAGGTAACTTTATTTCTTAATTTTATTATAAGGGGGGGGGGCTGCACCTTATAACTCTGTTCTTTAAACTACAAATTACCTATAATAATTTCTGCACTGTACTCCTAAGCGTTACGGAGTTCAGGGGTCTACCTTGTTTCGCATAATTTTTATTGTCATAATTTTATTTGGCATATCATCAAATAGCATAAACTTCCTTTCGCAGAACATCAATTAGCATTCACTCATTTATCAGACGTTCAAAACGCATAATCGTGTAAGCTAGAATCATCTTTAGGCAGAAATTTAATATCCATAATAGTCTTAAAGCGGAATCATCTTAACGCAGAAAGTTCACAGGTAGAATCGTCTTGTGGCATACAATTCGTATATATAGTCATTAATAGGCAGAATCATCCTATCGCAGAAAGTTCACAGTCCGAATCGTCTTTTGGCATATTTTTCATATTTAACATTCTCCTATAAACCTTAATTTCTCTGTGTATCCCAAGTAGTTCTATCTCAGCAATACTAACATACAACATGCATGGCAAATCAAACATGCAGCATGCAAGCAAGCATTCAGCATGCAAGCAAGCAAGCAAAGCATGCAACAAGCAAGCAAGCATGCAGCAAGCAAGCAAGCAAGCAAGCAAGCATGCAGCATTCAAGCAAGCATGCAGCATGCAAGCAACCATGTAGCATGCAAGCAAGCAACAGCTTGCATGCAGCATGCAACATGCATGGTTTCTGTCACGGCTCCGGCGCTGCGGGGCTCCGGCAGTCCCACGCGAGCTTATCGTCGCAGATGGTTTTCGCTCACCACCGCAGCTCAGCCGCGGCGGCGAGCTTTCAAGCCACCTGCTCCTCAGCTCGCGGGCTGCCTCGCCCCTCCGCACCTACGCGATTTTGAATTACACTCTAGGGGTGGGGCAAACAAGACTGCGTGGAGTCGGTTTTGCACCGATTCGTTTCTGTCACTAACTTCTGTACCACAACTTAACTTTCTTAGGGCAAAATACTATTTAAAAGAAATAGCAATATGAAATTATTCTAAAGGAAATTCTGCTTTCTTCAAAGTATGCCTAGTCAAATTATGCCAAATAAACATCGTACTTAATAAACATTATGCTTAGCGAAAGTATGCAAAATAAAATTATGCCAAAGGTAATTATGCCTTATAAATTTCTGCTATCTTAAAAGTATGCCATTGCAAATTCGGGCATATAAATATTCGACCAAACAATAATTATGCTAACAGAAAATTCTGCCTGATTAATATTCGACTAAAGAAAATTATGCCAAGTGTGTTATGCCAAGTGACTTTCGGAGCAAAAAGATTCTGCCAGATAGAGGGAACCCCTTTAGCTTAGCTCCACACAATGTTGATTTTCAGACGTAACAACACTTCAATATTACGATTCTAGAAAAAAACACTATACGTGCCTCTAAATTTGAGGGTTTCCCTCGATTACAACAACATCTTATCATCAGATTCCGACTTGGCAACAATGGGACCAACCTCTAGGTAGGCTAAAAAAAATGGAATCGGTCTGAGATGAGACTTAGATATGAGGTAAAATAGATACAAAAAAACATACCGTCGAATTGATAGCTTCCTTCTTTTTTAAAGTCGGTTAAAAATAAATTCGCAATGATGGTTTTGTGTGAAGCTTTTAAGGACTATAAGGACTAGCCAAGCGGTAAAAATATCAGTTATAAGTATATTTTATACCCAAATGATTCTTTAAAATATAACGAATCTACTTATCTATAAAGACTTCTCAACACGTGTGTATGTTTGTATGTTTTTCCACGGTCATAGTCAGAAGATTCCGTAGCTGAATGGAAAAAACGGAACCCTTATAGTTCAAACCTATGCGTGTAGGTCTTTTAAAATGAATTCGAAGTTCCTAAAACCATTTTCTGTAAGCCTAACGTTAGAGAGATAGACGCTTCCGAAGTGGTAAAATGGGAGGGGGGGGGGGGCTAAGCTTACTTTAAGCTAAGCTTGTGGAAGTGTAAAATTACAAAAAAAAACATGATGTAGTGGAGATCTTGACAAAGACTTCTAACGAAAATTGGTTTGGACGGGATCGAACAAGTAGTTTTTGAGATGACAATGTGCTATATTTTCAACAACCGCAAATATAACTTTGTTTATCATAAAAAACACAATGAAAAACAAAGTTATACTTGCTGTCAACAAAATATTATGATATTTTAGCTTAGTGGAAGTAATTAGCACGGAACCCTCAGTGCGCGAGTCCGAATCGCACTTGACCAGTTTTTAATTCAATCAGGTATAGTTCAACTCACGGTAATGTGTAAGTAAACTCACAGTAAAGGTACATAGCCCTTATTTTTGAATCACTCGCATGAGATGGCGTGTCATATTCATTGAATTATGACCAATTTTCCAATGAAAATAAGTATAATTCTACGCAGAAGTAATTTGGAAAAGATAACTGAATTTTGTGAGTACCAACGTCTATATTATGCATGATTTTCATTGAAACTTAGGGCTGATTTTTCAATGGTCAGATAAAACTTATCAGACTGATAAATTATAAAGCGAAAGATTTAAAAATGACAGGTACCTATGATTGCTGACAATTGTGACGTTTTAAAATTATCCATATTTTATTTTGTTAGAAGAATATTTCTTATGTGAGTATTGAAAAATCAGCCCTTAATTAGTTTTTGAACGAAATTCACACACCATATTAAAGCGAGTGATTTAAAAATAGAGCTCCTGGACTGATCACATAGCTTGTATACATTAGTATACAAGCTATGTGATCTTGCTTACCAAGATCACATAGCTTGTATACAGGTTGGCAAAAACAGTGAGGTCCTAAATTTTTTTTTGAAAGGCTTACATCCAGGGCTATCCAAATATACCCTATGTATATTAGCCGAATTTTCGTAGATTTCGAGATATTATCTTTTTCGCAAATTATATGAATTCCTAAAAAAAAAAATTACACCACTTTTTATGATGTTATATAGTTTTTTTGAATTGCAGTTTGATCATGATAAATTTAATTTACTTAGATGAAAATATGAAGTAGCTTTAATCAAAACTATTTTTTTTAAAAGCTTCGGAAACTACAAAAAATTGGCTATCATAAGTATGGTATATTTGGATAGACCTGGATGTAAGGCTTCCAAAAAAAAATTTTGACGTTACTGTTTTGACCAGCTGTATGATAAATAAATATATTAACTTGTATATTAATCATGTTCTATGATAACTGTTGTTGTTATGAAAGCTATCAAAATAAATAAAGTGGGACAAATCAACAAAATTAAGACACTATGTGCGCGTTATCTTAAAAAGTTTAAAGGTCAGCGTTTTGTTGACATTGTTATCAAACACTTAAGAAGAGGAAATGAATATAAAAGTAGCGATAAAATTCAATTCGAGAAATCTGATATTGCGCGGGTATGATTGCGAGAAATGGCTAGTACCTATAAAATTCATTATTCAGTATAGGCAGTTTAGGTAATACTTATATTAGGCGATTCACTCATGGATAGCAAAATAAAACCTTCAAATCTGTCATAAATAGGTACCTAAGAATTACATTTTAGTACTTTTGAATAACAACTCATTGTCACATGGTCGGAATCATTTATTATTCTACCTTAGAAAATGTGTTTATGAATGAATAGGGTGACAAAGTTATTTCCGTCAATTATTCATTATGTTACTAAAAAATATTTAACAGTTTTCGAGTGAGGTAATATTTTAGTTATATTTTATCAATAGGTTGGTAGTGCTGTGGCACGGTTCGTAGAATTGAAAATCTTTATGTAACTGAAGTGCACGCAGATAATTTGTATTTTTAGGGTTCCGTAGCCGAATGGCAAAAAACGGAACCCTTATAGTTTCGTCAAGTCTGTCTGTCTGTCTGTCTGTCTGTCTGTCCGTCCGTATGTCACAGCCATTTAATTCTGTAACTTTAAGCACTACACAATTGAAATTTAAAAACAATACAAAAAAAATAAAAAATATTGACAGTTAAGGGGGGGGGGGGGGGGGGGCTCCCATAAATGAAACTAAAACCAAAAATTTTTTTTAGTCAAACCTATGCGTTTGGGGTGTCTATGGATAGGTCTTTTAAAATGACATAAAGGTTCCTAAAACCATTTTCATTTAAAGTCTAACGTTTCATAGACGCTTCCAAAGTGGTAAAATGGGTGTCCCCCCCATCTAATTTCTAAACCAAGCATGTGTAAATTTTGAAAAATATATATAATGTAGATCTTCACAGATACTTTCAACGAAAATTGGTTTGGACGGGATCGAACCAGTAGTTTTTGAGATATAGCACATTTTCAACAACCGCAAACATAACTTTGTACTTCATACAAACACTATGAAAAACAAAGTTAAATTTGCAGTCAACAAAATATTGTGGTATTTTACTAAGTAGAAGTAAGTGGATTCCCTTATTTAGTTAAAGTTTGCACGGAACCCTCAGTGCGCGAGTCCGACTCGCACTTGGTCGGTTTTTAATTTTTATTAACTGTTTAATCGTATGGAATTATTATGCAATAATACGTATGGAACCAAATTGTTATTATAATTGTTATAGAATTCTGAATGATGAAGGTTTAATCCACACAATGATAATAAAATGAGGAATGTCATTTATTGTTACATTTTTCTATATAATACGTTTTTTATTTTCTCTCACTAACCTTAACCTTTGTATGAGTGTACAGTGATCGAAAGGGTTCCTGTAGAATACCAGCGGGCGTAGTCTGATGTATCATTTTTGACATTTCGCGTCGACAATTTCAATTTTATGATTTTCTAATTCATCAAATATCATTTTAACTTACGTAGCTATATCTTCAATAAATGTTAAAAAATATTTGTAGTTTTTTAAGCATCATTCAAAAATTCTTCTCAATCAATAAATACACGAAAACACCAATTTTGTCTCAGAATTTTTCGAGCGCCACCTGGTGGTTTCACACGGAACTATGTCGAGACTTCCGACACAGTATCGTTAAATGTGACATGTCTCGCGCTGTCACGAATTATGCTGAGCATTAATAATAGTTATTAGACAACAATAACATATAGGTATTGCTTTGATCCCAAAGTAAGTAGCTTGTGCACTTGTGTTATGGAAATCAGTCAAAACGGTGCCTCATACAAAAACATATGATATTAAAGGGGTAATAAAACTAAAACCTAAAAATATGAGTGTCCATCCTATCCACCTATCCATAGACACCCTGTCTATGGATAGGTCTTTTAAAATAACATCGAGGTTCCTACAGCCATTTTCTCTAAAAGTCTAACGTTTAAGAAAAACGAAAAACATTCGTGCATCCTTATCCATAATTTGGGGCATTGACGCCATTTTTTTATGTCGCTGAAGTGGCAAATGACTGAACTAAATTTTAATCATTTGGCTGAACAAGATCAATCATCTTCAAAAGGCTAATTTTTAATACGCCAAGTCGTTAAACGTTGAGGGATTCTAGTCGAATCACACATCACCCTAGTCATTTAGTTAATTGTCTAGGCATTCAATGAACTGGCTGATTAAACAAAATAAGTAACCATTTGCGTAATCTGTCCACAACTTCATAATTACGAAATAAATATAAATATCCTTTGGACATTCCCACACATCGCCATCTAGTCCCAAAGTAAGCTACTCAAAGCTTGTGTTATGGGTGCCAGACAACGGATATAATACTTAAATACTTTTTTTAAATACTACATGATATACATAGAAAACACCCAGACCAATACAAACAGACATGTTCATGCACACAAATGTTTGTATTGTGTGGGGATCGAACCCGCACCCGCTGCGTAGTAGGCAATTTCTCGACCACTACACCAGACGGGTCGTCAAAATTAAGTCGTAATTAAGTCGTAAAAATTACGATTCACATTTGAATTTTACGTCGGTTAGTGTTTATTTTTCGATGGTAAAACATATCCTCATTTTATTTTGATGACTTCCTTAGTCTGACGCCCTTAACTAGAAGTCTTTAATGAAACTTCCGTTTAAATCGTTGTTTATTTTGAAACTTGATCGCTATCGACTTTGATTATTTGTTTTATGCCTACCTACTGAAACATGAGGTGTAGTATTACCTTCTGCTTACTAATATTACTAGTACCTACTATGTGTCTGAATTCTTTCTAAGTATTATTTATACGTGAGCACATTCAGAAGTTTCGAACAGTAGTCTTGTGAAAATAGTGCTTGATTCAAAATCATAAAAATGTTAACAATCGAAATTATCTTCAACCTTGTTTTGATTGTAATAAAAAATATAATTACACTATTTTAACGATAATTATGTCTACATTTTTGTTTTTAAAGTGTTTTGTCACTATACAGACCGACGAGGAATCGAACCCCGTGTCTACGCCCGGATAGCGTAAGACACGGGGTTCGATTACTCGTCTGTCACAGCCAATTTTGCCGTTTACAAGTGCAACTTATAATAAATATGTATGATTCAAAAAAATAATTCTAAAAATTACACCGCTTGCAAAAAACTTAAAACTGCACTCAGTGGCTTTCTTGCTGAAAAGTGTATTATGTGACCTTATAACTTAAGAAAATTTAATAAAGATAAACTTAAAAAAGACTTCATAAATGCTCATATTTTTTAAAATATTTCTTAAAGGTAAATCATAGCTGTATTAACAATAATTTCTTTTTGACATCCTGTAATACCCATGTTTATGAATTAATAAATGATCGATTGATTGATAAGTCTACTGAATATTCGTTATGTATACTTGTATCGGGCATGTAAACAAACACCCACAAATACGCCCGCTGCATACTTATGGCACACGTGACTGAGATAACGATGTTATGTTGCGGTGCAAGAAGAATTATGGGCATTTGAAAAAATACTAGAATTTCACTAGAGTGTTACTAGAATTTCGTGCTCCATATTTTATTTCGTAGCAAAGTACGCGCAAAATTTAAAACAAACTTCGTATTCACCAAGAATTACTGATAAGGATCTACAAAAAATAGTGCTCGTGCCACTACATATTTTAGTATGACTCAAAAATTATGAATTATTTCAGTTAAAATGAGTGGTGTGAGTTTATATTGATTAAATCGGTCATATTTGGCTAAAACAAATTAAATTTTACTGCAGCAAGTTTATTTGCTTTATTTTAATTGATTATTGCTCTAATGTTTGTTTTTAACGACGCTGATTGCTGATTTATAACCTTGTACATTTTATAGTTTCCTAGCGTTCCGCCGCAACTTCGTCCGCGCGTTTTGAATTTGCTCCATCCCCGCCCGTCGCAGCGTGATGTACTTTAGCTAAAAGCCTTCCTTGATAAATAAACTATCAAACACAAAAATATTTTTTTTAATCGTTCCAGTAGTTTCTGACATAAGTGCGTTGAAACAAACAAACTCTTCGACTTTATATTATTAGAGAGAGATTAACTATGGGTTGACCGCAAAAATCAGACATTTCTGACGTCACTTCTGTCGCCTTCGTTTTCCTTATGTATTAAACGATCTCTATTTGACCTACAACAATAACATTTAATTTATCATAATAATAATATGAAATACATAAATTGGGAGGGAGATTTTAATTTCTACGACCACCTCCGTGGTGTAGTGGCTAAGCAAGCTGGTTTTAAGGCGGCGTCGGATCCATATAGAAATCAAAATTTTCTATATTGTCTCGGGTCTGGGTGTTGTGGTACCACCGTTGTTTCTAATTTCCATAACACAAGTGCATTAGTTTTCTTCTTAATTTGGGATCAGAGCAAATTAAGGTTCGTTTTTGTTTACTAGTTCAATACTGTAAACAACATTTTTATAACCTTCAAAATAAAATTAATTAATGAAATGCATTTATTATTTGATTTTAAAACATATATGCTATACAATGAATTGCCTATATACTTGGTGAGTTTTGTGTTTATGTTATTTTAAAATGAATTATTTCTGTAAAAAGGATTTTTTTTTAATTATAACGGCAGCCATTTGGCCACAATCTTACCTGATGGTAAGCTATGATGTGGCCTAGGATGGATCATGTCTGACTAGTAATAGCCTATTCACTCTCTTCTTGAACTCATCCAGATCGTAGTGGCTAGGAAACACTTCTGCCGACAGCGCATTCCACTCCCTAGCCGTGGCATAAGAAACGTAGATCGAAATCTATTAGTGCGTGTCGGTATGTCTACGACGTAAGGGTGGAAACCGCGCCCGCGTCTTGTGTTTCTCTGTCATGTCAAGATTGTTTATAATATTTGACAAGCAAAAACAAATGGACTTTATGTAATTGGTGTCCTATATTTATTATTTACTATATTAAAAGAAAACAAATGGATACAATACAAAAACAACATGATTATACTACTTTAACCAGTGTTTCGCGGTTTGGATTAACTAGTTTATGGGAATCCCTTGGCTAAACTGGTCTTTCGCGACTTTCTCGAGTTTATTATTAAATCATTGCCTCACTGTTGGCACCGAACGCCGGTTGATAATAAAACAGGTGCGCGCACGCACTGCTTTTGTCAAAATTACTTTGCGACAAATGAGGAAGTAAATAGACTGTTATATTTGCAGCTGAGTATTTTCAAAATATACACAGTCTGTCCATAAATACTGTTACAATCAAAAATAAGAAAGATATTACATTTGAATTTGAAATCTGTCATTTTTATACGATTGCTCATTGTGTTTTCTAATTTTGGTGCTAATACATTTTATAATATTTTGCGATATTCAAATGGAGTGGGGTGATAAAGAGAACTGAATCGCTTTGATTGCATTACACAAAGTTGGTATGGAGCCAAATGCATTTTTTAAAAGTCTCCATACGTTTGGTATTAGTCAAATATTTGTATGCCGGGCTATCAATAGGTACAATGAGACCTCCTCTGTTTGTGACAGAAAAAGATCTGACCGTCCACGTAGTGTTCGTACGAAAAAGTTGGTCAAAGCAGTAAGGGAAAGAATTCGCGGAAGTGCTGTCCGAAAGCAAAAGATTTTATCTCGGGAGATAAAGATAGCACCCAGAACCATGTCGCGTATTTTAAAAGATGACTTAGGACTTGCAGCTTATAAAAGACGCACTGGTCATTTTTTAAGTGATAATTTAAAAAAGAATAGGGTGGTAAAATCGAAAAAACTGATGAAGCAGTACGCAAAGGGAGGTCACAGAAAATTTTTGTTTACGGATGAGAAAATCTTTACAATTGAGCAACATTTTAACAAACAAAATGACCGTATTTATGCTCAAACCTCTAAGGAACCTTCCCAATTAGTCGGCAGAGTGCAACGGGGCATTACATGACTTCAGTGCTGGTTTGATATGGTTGGGTGTTAGCTATAAAGGATTGAATGAGCCATATTTTTTGTGAAAAAGGTATCAAAACATCAGCACAAGTGTATCAAGATACCATTCTTGAGAAGGTAGTTAAGCCCCTTAACAACACCATGTTCAATAACCAAGCATGGTCTTTCCAATAAGACTCGGCGCCGGGTTATAAAGCTCGGTCCACGCAGTCTTGGTTAGAAGCGAACGTTTCGGACTTCATCAGAGCTGAAGACTGGCCGTCGTCTAGTCCTGATCTTAATCCTCTGGATTATGATTTATGTTCAGTTTTAGAGAGTACGGCTTGCTCTTAACGCCATGATAATTTGGATTCCCTAAAACAATCCATACGATTGGCAGTGAAGAATTTTCCCATGGAAAGAGTGCATGCTTCTATTAATAATTGGCTTCATCGTTTAAAGGAGTGTATTGCAGCCAAAGGAGACCACTTCGAATAAGCTTTTTATATTTTGAATTGTTTTATATTTATGTTTAATACTAAAACACTGTAAAAGTTATAAATATTATTTGCATTAATATTTTTTTCTTTGTAAAAATATTTATGGCAAGATTAGGTAAATATGCGCCAGTCAACACACCAATTGTTTCGGATATTTCCTCTGTACTATAAACCAGACTATAATGACGGGGCGTCTCCCATAAATACATAGATATACATGACATAGCTACAAGTGTTCGTGCTTAACTAGTAAATATTTGGCTTTTGTGGGATTCAAACCCGGGACCATTGGCATAGTAGACAAGAGCTGAAACGCGAGTAACTGGAAATCAACAAATGATTAAACTGTTTTATTATCTGGCAAATCAATGCTGCACTAAAACAGTAATGTATGGAAGTTAAAATCCTGTCAACTAAAAATTGACGTATAATAGCGTGGGAAAGAAGGGAGCTGTCAAAAGATTTGAATCTGACAACATTTATTAGATTAGATAGCTCTTAAAGGTAGTGCCATTCTCAAAGGTGCGTGCTTACATTTGTCCTTATCGTTTATAGCACATGTGCAAGCTTTTGTCAATATTTGATAGTATCATCATCATTCATTTTATTACTAAACACTAGCGGTCCCCTCTGACTGCGTTCACGCGTTTTGAATTTGTTTCCTCCTTAGTTGTAGTAGCGTGATGTTTTAACTAACCAACTTAAAAAAAACGGTTCAGTAGTTCCTGAGATTAGCGCGTTCAAACAAACAAAGAAAATTCTTCAGCTTTATATATTTTAAGATTTGTCACACTGAATGTTAAAATAAATCAAATGAAAAAAAAAACTTACGTTTTTGCTCAGTCTTTTATTAACAATATGAATATAGCATTTTACAACTAATTAAAACGAGCTAAAACACTTCAAGCAATAATGAACATTACCTAATAAAACAGAAGGTCATATTTTTTTCCTTAACCAAATCTAGATCTACGAGATCTACCCGTTGCATGGTATTAAAAGTGTGCTCTATCCGGAAATAGAGCACATTTCTTACAGAATACCCGAATGCGTGAGTCCTTAGTAAGATGTCAAAAAGTATTGCTATAGGGGCGGAAGATGTCAAACAAGAATACAATATGAGCTATTTATCAAGTAGACAGTTAAGACATACTCTACAATATATTGTCAATATCCTGTTTATTAAGATGATAAAAAGATCTTTTCATTCGTCCGTTCGATGACCTTATACATCGCCTTTTATGATTGTAACAAGAATACTAACTTTTGTAACTAAGAATTATAAAAAGACGAGAGTAAAAACCTTGTTAGTTTATAAACGAATCGTTTTTAAAATCAAAATAACAATATTTTTCTACTAACTCATTATATATCTTAAATCATTCATTTGATTCTCATTATTACTTTGTTTCGCTACAGTGGATATGATAATAACAACGTTATAATTGTTTGTCGTGATTTTTAATTTTATTTCTGTACCCTTATAAATAATTATTGATTACATTTTGACTTTATTAGGCACTTAGCGTGATGACGGAATCGAAACTTTGACAGCAACATTATTCTATACGAATGAATGAGTTTTAATGTGCTAATGAATTACTACGTTTAATCTTAATTATTATATCTGCATTTCACGTGTAACTAAAGAACGTGTATGTTCTAATTACACGCCTTTGTTATTGTATTAAAACTTATTAAGTTTCGATCTTGATGAATTTTATAAGTGTGTACTCTGCATTTGATCAAATAAAAATATTATTTTATATTATTGGACACCAATCACATACATTGCTCTGCCTCGGTGGCGCAACGGTAAAGGGTCGCACTTTAAAGCGACGCCTGCGCCAGAGGTCCCGGGTTCGATACCCGTGTTGGGCCAAAAATATGTACCTGGGTTTTCTGTTCAGAAAATTCTCAGTTTCACCGCCGTGCCTCGGAAAGCACGTAAAGCCGTTGGTCCTGCGCCTGATCTCTCTCCGGTCGTGTCAGATTGTTGTCCCATCGGGCTATGAGAGTAAAAGGAATAGATAATGCACCTGTGTTTGCGCACACACTTGTGCACTATGATATGTCCCGCGCAGACGGTTAGTCGTTGTGACTGGCCACCGTAGTCGAAATCAGCTAGGGGGACTATTATTATTGACCCGACCGGGAAACGAACCCCGTACCTCGGAGCGGCGACGCCTTGAAACGCAACGTGCTTAACAACTACACCACGGAGGTTGTCATACCAGATATTTTCATTGTTATTATACTTTTAAATCGGCTGATGTCTGATTTCTTTTTTTCGGATTTTAAGACAGCTGTGTTTAATAAAATTTGCCACACGAATTTATTGAAAACACAACAGGTATCTTAAACATGACCCAGATTCTAGTTTTAACACTATGATAATAAGGAAAAACATATAACTTTTTGTTTAAACAAATACCAGCCAAGTGCGAGTCGGACTGAGGGTTCTGTGCCAACTTAAACTATAATAGGGTAGGGTATTAATCCACTTACTTAAAAAAATACAACAATATTTTGTTGACGGCACAAATAACTTTGTTTTTCATAGTATTTGTATGGAAGACAAAGTTATATTTGCGGGTGTTAAAAATGTGATATATCTCAGTGACGCCAATGTTCCCATTTTGGAAGCGTTTATCTTTAAAATGGTTGACTTTCAGAAAAAATGGTTTCGGGAACTTTCATGCCATTTTAAAAGACCTCACCCTGTAATCAACGGGCATACACCTACCTACTAAGTTTCAACTGTGTAATACTAATAGTTTCAGAATAAAGTGGCTGTGACAAACGGACGGACAGACAGACAGACTTGAAGAAACTATAAGGGTTCCGCTTTTTGCCATTCGGCTACGGAACCCTAAAAACTATCTTGCCAAATACACGGTAAATTCAAGTTGACTAACCTTCAAAGCATCTTTAAGGAAACAGGACAAAAAATATATTTCAAGGTGATTTTATGGTATTCAAGTGTAAACAATCCCTTATATAGAGTGTTAAAATCAGCCCATTGGCCCACTGTTGCAAAACAGACGGTTAGATGGCTTTGACGTCACGCGTTATGACGTAAAAGACACAAGGGGGGGGGGGATTCTCGTGCAAGTCGTATACGAAAAAAGATCACCGATAAAATTTTCTGTGTCGAAGAAAAAAATGATTTTGATTTCTCAGTTTCACGATTTCTATGTATTTAGATTTCGTTCGTGCGGTAGTTTTTCTACATGTAGATATTCTACTTCATTTTAAGGCGCTACCCGGATTTACAACGCGCACACTAGCGCCACTTTAGTAGAAAAATCATAACTCGTTAAATAAAAGACCAATCAAAAATCTGGTAAACACGATTGTAGAACAGGTTTTATAGTTTATTTAGTACGTTCAAATTGTTTCTAAAGTAGTTATCTGCAGTTACAGTTAGAAAAATTGCCAAAAGTGGCAATATTTAGCAATTTTTCTAACTCTAACTACAGTAAACTACTTTAGAAACAATTTAAACGTACTAAATAAACTATAGAACCTGTTCTACAATCGTGTTTACCAGATTTTTGATTGGTCTTTTATTTAACGAGTTATGATTTTTCTACTAAAGTGGCGCTAGTGTGCGCGTTAAAAATCTGGGTAGCCCCTTAAAGTAAAATGGTTAAACTGGCAATCGAAAAAAGTTCGATTGCTGCGAGAATCGGCCTCCAGAAATGTCGCGCGATCGGACTGACACCACGGTAGTTCAATTGGAATAAGAAGATGCAGATTCCAGTCCCGCTGCGCAATTTTCGGTTTCTTATTTCAGATTTTTTGTATACGAAAATAACACAGCGAGTGTTAATAACATTCTAAACCATCCTATAGTGTTACAAAGAACTGAAGCACCATCGCATTAAATAGGTAGATAACCGTTTTTATCGCTCTAATAGAGCAAAAATAAAAAACTGAATGGATATACGGAACGGCCGTTTGCCACCAAAGAGAGGTTTAATAAGTTTTAGGTTTCCATAGCCGAATGGCAAAATACGGAAGCCTTATATTTTCGTCAAGTCTGTCTGTCTGTCTATTCGTCCGTATGTCAAAGCCACTTTATTTTGAAACTATTAGCATTTGACCAATATTTACACCGGTGTTACTTAGTAAGTAGGTGTACCTATCCTATTAACTGCTTTACGATTTCTATACAAAAAATAAAAAATATTGACATTTGAGCGGGGCTTTCTTTAAACCTATGTGTGTGGGATGTCTACGGATAGATCTTTTGAAATGACATGGAGGTTCCTAAAACGATTTTATCTCTAAGGGCCGATTTTTCAGTGGTCAGATAAAACTTATCAGACTGATAAATTAAAAGCGGACAATTAGGTGACGTTTTCAAATTAGCCAAATTGTATATTGTTCGACGAATATTTCTTATCTGACTATTGAAAAATCAGCCCTCAGTCAAACATTTGTAATTTAAAAAATATAAACGATGTAGTTCTTTACAAATGCTTCCTTTTTTATAAACCTCTCTGATGCAAAACGAGAGATGAGTTATAATTTTAAAGCGTCCGTCTGTGAATTTGTGTAACTGTATTTGTATCTATCTGATGAACCGATTTTCGTTTAGTTTATATTGAGTTATAGATAATTTTAACTCGAGTGCGATCCTGGATGCGATCTCTTCCAGACGACCACTGGGTAGAGCAAACAACGTTTCTTGAAGGTAGAAAACGGTGTGCAAAATAGCTAAAATTCATATATTAGAGATTAGATAAAACTACAGAGATAGTAAAAGTACATCTATACTAAAACTAAATCTGAAGAGTTTGTTTGTTTGTTTGTTTTTTTGCTGGGTTATCTAAGGAACTACTGGACCGGTTTCCAAATTATGTTTGTGATGAATAGCTTATTTATTTAGGCCTTTAGGCCTCGGTTAAATTCTAAAGTTAAATCGGCCTATTTTTTTTGTCAAACCTATGCGTGTAGATTGTCTATGGATAGGTCTTTTAAAATAAATAATAATAATAAATATCCTTTGGACATTCCCACACATCGCTATCTAGTCCCAAAGTAAGATACTCAAAGCTTGTGCTATGGGTGCCTGACAACGGATATAATAATTAAATACTTTTTGTTTGTAAATACATACATGATATACATAGAAAACACCCAGACCAATACAAGCAGACATGTTCATGCACACAAATGTTTGTATTGTGCGGGGATCGAACCCGCACCCGCTGCGTAGTAGGCGATTTCTCAAACCACTACAACAGACGGGTCGTCAATGACATCGACAAAATGACATCGAGGTTCCTGAAACCATTCCTCTAAAAGTGTCACGTTTGGGAGATACACGCTTCCAAAGTGGTAAAATGGGCGTTCCCCCCACCTATTTTTTATACTAAGCGAGAGTAAATTTTAAAGAAAAAAAAAAACATTATGTAGATCTTAACAAAGACTTTCAAAGAAAATTGGTTTGAATGAGATCGAACTAGGTAGTAGTTTTTGAGAAAGAGCACATTTTCAGTAACCGCAAACATGAATTTTTATTCATACAAATACTATGAAAAATAAAGTTATACTTGCTGTCAACAAAATATTGTGGTATTTCAGCTAAGTGGAAGTAAGTGGATTCCCTAATTCAGTTAAAATTGACACGGAACTCTCAGTGCGCAAATCCAACTCGCACTAGGCCGTTTTTTTATTATATTTGTAAATTATTTATTTTAAACTAGAATAAACATTATAATGATAGTGATACTCATATATATAAAAATAGTGACATCAAAGACAGACAAGGCTCTACAAACATTGACCTACATTTTGTACAACGCCCTATGAAGTAATGTTATGACAGAAAAAATTGCGTGATGGCATAAATTTTATACTAAAGCCCGATTTTACCAACAGAATATACTTCTAGTTTGAAAACGTCACCTATTTATCAGCAACCATTTATGACAATGTCATTTTAAAATCAACTGTTTTAAGTATGAAACAACGTGTAAATAAGTATGAAACAACGGATTTTTAAAAGTCCTTTTCATAAATAATTGCTGGCAAATTAATAGACGTTTTCAAATTAGGCGTTTTGTACCATGTTCAACAAATATTCCTAATCTAAAGTTGGTAAAATTGACCCTAAATGACCATAAAATTTTCGTGACTCCTAGTGTTTAATGCATTATATGGCTTTATATTTATTTTAACCGGCTAAAAAAAATAGGTTATCAGTTTGACCTATATGTATTATCCCTTTTTAATCTCAAATTTATGACAAACTCGTGTTTTTCGTATTTCAAACTCTATACGAGTGACAAATATAGTAAGATTAAAGTATGATGGTGAAAATGTGCAAAAAAATCTCCTAAAAACTTAGTAACGTGATTGATATTATCCGACCAAATTAAAACTACCATCTACATCTACCAGCTACTGACGTTTTCATAAGAGACCAAAAATTTCGCCGGGTCGGACTGACAGCACGGTAGCTCAATTGGTAAGAGCGTTTGGCCCGGTATGCCAAAAGGTTGCTGGTTCAAGTCCCGCCCGTGCGCAAATTTTTGGTTTCTTATTTCATCTTTATGAATATAAAATATGACACTGTGAGTGTTAAAAACATTCACAAGCATTAGTTTTTTAAACTAGATTTTGTGGCTCACAATCGAATTAGATAGAAAGTTCGATTCGATCGTTCGATTGACGCGAGAATAATAGTAATGATTTAATTATTATTTTTAGTAGATATAATCGGTTTTATTTATTTGTTTACATAATCATGATGCTAAGTTAAGTTGTAGCTAACAAGATAGCCAAAGGGACGGGGTTAGAATCCGGACTTGAGCTAAATCGAAACCAGTTTTCTAAATCTAGGTTATGATGGTCGTAATAGTTCTGTAGGTTCGAGGATTTCTGATGTTATAGAATAAAATCTTTCTTACTCTCGCCAGGAGCTCTACTTTTACCGACTTCAAAAAAACCGGCTAAGTGCGACTCGGACTCGCGCACTGAGGTTTCCGTGCCAACTCTAACTGAATTAGAGAATCTACTTACTTCAACTTAGTAAAATACCTCAAAATTTTGTTGACAGCAAATATAACTTTGTTTTTCATAGTGTTTTTATGAAGAACAAAGTTATGTTTGCGGTTGTTGAAAATGTGATACCTCAAAAACTTCTTGTTCGATTCCGTCCAAACCATATATTATATACTAGCGGTCCCCCGCGACTTCGTCTGCGCGTTTTGAGTTTGCTCCCTTCCCTCCCGTCGCAGCGTGATGTTTTATACCCTTAAGCCTTTCTCGATAAATAAGCTATCCAACAGAGAAATATTTTTTCAAATCGGTCCGGCAGTTCCTGAAATAAGCGCGTTAAAACAAACAAACTCTACAGCTTTATAATATATTAGCGCAAGCGCACGTTGTACTTAAGCTGCGAACATTATTTTGGTGCGGAGTTATGTTAAAACTGTGATAGCTCCTAAGATATTTATTAAATTCAAATGATATAAAGAGCAACTTTGTTCTAAATGAAATGCTCGTGATGATGAATGTATTTATTTTGATAAGAATAAATACCTGTGTGTATAATAAACCTCTAAAAATAATGCATTATTTTTTTACAAATTTATTAACATAAAAAAGGTTATAGTAAGTCAACCATAAAAGATAGACATATGCTGTTGCGGACTTTATTATAGAACTATTAATGCTAAACAATTCTGTCATACATGATTTTTGTGTTACTTAAGCGGTTTTCGCAGCGTACGCAGCGGAAGCTTTCAAAAGGAATATCTTTCTCCCGTTTTCGCAACATTTTTCATTGCTGCTGTGGTCTTATGAGTCGTATCTTTATGTTATATAACCTAAAGCCTTCCTCGATAAATGGACTATCCAACTTAAAAATATTTTTTCAAATCGGGCCAGTAGTTTCAGAGATAAGCGCGTTCAAACAAACAAACAAACAAACAAACTCTTCAGCTTTATAATATTAGTATAGATTATTGAAAAAAGTATAACCATATACTTTTTCAAAATTTACACTTGCTTAGTTTAGAAGTTAGATGGGGGACGCCCATTTTACCACTTTGGAAGCGTCTATCTATTAAAAAGACTTTAAAAGAATATGGTTTTAGGAATCCCTATGTCATTTTAAAAGATCTATCCATAGACACTCCACACGCATAGGTTTGACTTTAAAAAAACGGTTTTAGTTTCATGTATGGGAGTTCCCCCCTATTTTTAATTTTTTGTATGAGAATCGTAAAGCGGTTAACAGAATACATCTTCCTACTAAATTTTAACAGAGTGATGCTTATAGTTACAGAATAAAGTGGCTGTGACATACGGACGGACGGACAGAAAGACAGACAGACTTGAAAGGTTGAAACTAAAAAGGTTCCGTTTTTTGCCATTCGGCTACGGAACCCTAAAAAGGAGGTAATCAATTCGACCTGTATGTATGTGATATCGTCAGAATTGGATAAAATTTTAGTATGTAGATCTATTTAGGCCTCCGACCATGTATGCAAAATTTCGTTAGTGTATGTATGTTTGGCTCAGGATTTCTCGAATACGAGAAGTCATAGCAAGATGATTTAATCAATAAATATCATACGCCCTCTTGACACGAATGATTTCAGAATGGAGCCCCAGATTTTATTACGAAGATATAGTAAAGTCCGTTTTGCTTTGCTAGTCCAATTTTGAAAACAATCTTTTCATAACATGTACGAAAAAAACTAATTTACTATTGAATTAAAAAAGTTCTAAGTGTTCAACGATGAATTGCCTATGTAGGTTTTATATTTTTATCTTATTTTACCTTAATTAATTTCTTTAAAAAGGAATGTCGAGATTGTTTACAATATTCGACTAGCAAAGGATAACGGACTTTAATTTCTTTTATTTAAGGTAAGCAAATCTCGATTGGGAGAATTTTACGTTATACCTTTATTTATTTATTGTACTACTAGTGGACCCAGAAAACTTTATTTCGCCCCCGGTCCCGTCCCGCCCTGACTCCGTAATTTTAGTTACTAATTGTTATTTTACTCCAGACGGTTACGAATCTTACAATGTCAAAAATCATTAAAATCGGCCCAGTCGCTCAATTTTTTCTTCTTTCTAGTATAAGAACCTTCTCCTGACAATAACAAATACAACAAAAAATAATTAGCGAAATCGGTCCAGCCGTTCACATGTGATGCCGTTACCAAGGGAAATGTGTATTCATATTATGCATAAGGAAAGGATCTACAAATAACGGACTTAATGCATGAAATTATGCGCCACCAGTCAACCAATGGGTGGCAGAACTCTAGAACTTAAGTCAAATTTTTAAACAATTCGAGGTGGTTTTATCCCTAACATAACAGCTATATATTTTAGACCATCTTTGCTTGAGT
The DNA here is from genome assembly GCA_963924145.1 of Pyrausta purpuralis. NCBI lineage: Eukaryota > Metazoa > Arthropoda > Insecta > Lepidoptera > Crambidae > Pyrausta > Pyrausta purpuralis. The sequence continues at coordinate 11,837,158 of OZ001669.1, read as the reverse complement.
CTATATTTCATATTTTAAAAACTGGTTTACTTAGTAAGAAATAGTTATATATTTTTTTAAGTCACGTTTCCTGTCAAAAAATAATAATAAACTTCTGTCCTTGGTAACAAAAAAATACCTTTGTTTATTAATCTTTTTAACACCTTGTGATCTCATACAAACATGCTACTATTAATTTCCATAATACGCTTTAAAATGTAAAATTAACATACATCCGAGAATTTTCGCATAAACTCGTCCTTAGTCATGTTAAGTAATGTTTAACTGAAGAAATATTGTAACTGTAAAATGTAGACCACTCAGTTAACTCAACCTCCTTTTAAAGTAGAATAGAAATATGTAACTCACATTTGCAAGTGACAGATAAAACACTATTTTTATCACACTCTAGCAATCATTTGATCGTAACATTCGTCACTGAACTAAACACAATAAAACAATATAGTTTTATAAATAAACACGCTATTTCTGAACGGATTTTGTCATAAAAACATTTTCCAATCAACACTGGCCACTTGTCATTTACGAAAAAAAAGTAAAAAAGTTTTCATCCAACCAAAGAACGGGAAGCTTGTTTACGTTTTTGAGTTTAAATTTAGAATGCGTCCGTGCGTCTGTGTTCGCGCGCGATTGCCAACTGAGTTTGAAAACAGAAGGCGAATCATTATCAAGGGTGCCTTTATCTATATAGGCGAAATGATTCTCTTATCAAAACGGTTTGTGTTGCTGTTATTAGTTAAAATAATGATGGTAGGACCTTTAGGATTTATTAAATGTGTTGTCTACTTTATTCAAGTGGATTGAATTGAATAAAGTCAATTAAAATTAAAATTAAATTGGATTAAATTATATTGAATCGTCTCATTGACATTAATTTATCTATGTGTATCATATTAAGTGTATTGAAATGATGCATATGTTTATAATAAAATAAATTTATATCATCGTATCTCGTTATCTTTAAGGTTATTCATTTCTCTTTTCTTACCTCTAATAACTTAATTTGCACCGCCTGTATATATATTTTTCTCTGTTCTAACCTGTGGTTGACTGGTAGAGAATGTTTTTGGCATTAAGTCCGCCATATGTACAATTTTATGTTTTGTGCATGAAGTTTTTAATAATAACAATAATTAAAAATTTATACTGAATGGAATTTGATTGAATCGCTTTGAATTTATTTAGTCTTAAAATGAATTTAATTCAGTAGTTTATGCAATTCTAACAAATTATGACTGTATAGTATGAATTTAAGTTTATTTATTTATTTGCAAATAGCGTCTGGCGTGGCAAAGGAATAAAACCGACCGAATGCGAGACGGACTCGCAAACGAAGGTTTCCGTATCTTCCATGTATGTAAGCATTTTGATTACCCTAATAACGTCATGTTAACATGAATAATATTGCCTTAAAAGGTTCTTGATTCCTTTGAAACAATTCTTGAAATAAGAATACATTTGAAATTATCGGACAATACCGGTTATATCTTTTGATGGCGCTGACTCAGAATTTTGTTTTATTTAAAGCTGAAAGAGACAATCAAAATGTTTCACAATAGTTTCAGTTTCATATCTTGACGCGTTTTGGAGGGAAGCATTTTTTAAGCGAAAATTTAAACGAAAAATATTTTGCTTTAAGTTTGTGTACATCCGGCCGTCTGAGCCAGGCTTCTATAGAGATCTTGCATATCTAGGCTTATAAGGAATCGTTAGTGACGCTGATGTATCCAGGTTTTATCGTTTGTGACGCAATAGTTTTCTTGGAAAATCAAAAAAACTAGGCTCAGACAGCCAGAATTTCGCATTTTCTGACTTTCCAGATCTCAACTATCAGAGTGTTTCAGGTCGCTGTTTCTTATAAAATGTGATGTGACGCGTTAGTGACGGTCATCCGAAGTAGTTTCATCCATTTTAATCCAGTACTTTTTGAGAAATCGTGATAAACGTGTGGCTCAGACAGCCTGATATCCGGTCGTCTGAGCCAACTTGTTTTTCTCTATATTTCACGAAATGTTACGTTTCAGACAAATGTTTTTAGGATTTACTGATGTGACGACGTTAGTGACAGCTCTCGACAGTGACAGATTTGAACCTTCGTGACGCACGCGTTTTGGAGAAATTGAGCAAAAACTGCTGGCTCAAACAGCCGGATGCTGGCTGTCTGAGCCACCCAGTTCTACCACTTCCAGGTGTTGTACGAAGCTGAAAACTCATCTAATCTGATGTGACGCGGCCTCTAAGTACAAAAAATCGTAAGTGACGGCTCTATATGCCGCCAATCAAAAGTTATAAGCATTTCAAATGTTTTCCATACATCGATGCATTTGGGTGGCCACACTTTGCACTCTTTATAAAAACGGAAAGACAATTTAGTAGAAAATGTAAGCTAAAGCCCCTCATATCAAAGCGGATGCTTTCTCCTGCTATTTAAATATTTAATTAGGTACGTAGTCAATAACTACGCCGATGAAGGAAAATATGTTAATTATTTATGGTCTCAGGTATTCCAAGGGAAAAAATTGTTAGATTACTATTTTATTTTATTTTATTTTATTTTTATTTCTTAAGGAAACTCAACAGCATTTTATACATAGATACATTTGTGACAATTACAACTTAATTATGGAATCTAGCCAATTAGAGAGTTCCACAGCAAGTATACAGGTCCTGTAGGTATAGCAGATACAGTAAAAATGGTACTGAGAATATTAAAATTACATATACAGTTACAGAAACTAAATAGGCAGTAAGTTACAACTAATACCTTAGATAAGATAACATATCAATAGATCTGTTTCTGATTTATAATCTTTAAAAAAAAAAATATAATTTAACATTTCAAAACCTTTTTTGTCAGATTTTAGAGTAACAGTTTTAGAACTTGCATATGCGTAAACAACATCAGCAGCATAATAGGCAGCACATTATACATACCTACTTTCTACAAGCAAATTAATGTACCTAAATAAATGAATGTAACCTGGACGGTTAAGGGTAGCAAATAGCGTTCGGCGAGTACTAATTAAGATTAATAAAAAGGGGGAAGTTATGCTTAAACTTATTCATTAGTGTGTGTGTGTTTGTGTGCGAGATTATGTATGCATGAATATATTTTAAAACGACATATTGGACTAATTGAGTATGTTCCAAGTTAAGATAAGTTATGTTAGTTAGGTTTTTTAAGTTAGCCCTACGACTTTAGAATCTTGGGATCAGTAGGTACTCAAAAGAATACCTACTACTAATCTAAACAGTTGCTTACATTTGGCGAGTTAAAAAATACACTTTCATATGGTGTAAATAGGTGGGGACGATCGATCGATCAATAGTATCAAACGAGTTTGGCTAATTTTCGCTTTAATGAATGTTTTGATGAATTGAAGAGATCAATAGTGTGAAATTTACAATTGTACGTTTTGAGTAGACGACATAACACTGTGTTTCTACCATAGTTGGTACGATGAGTAGGCACGCTAAAAAGTGGTGTATTTCTTGTGCGGTACTTGGGTGTGCAAAACTTTATTCCTTCAAGTAGGTTAGGGTTATCAATTTTACCGGTCAAAATATCATGCAGTAAGCAAATGTCCAGGAGCTCACGTCGGGATTCCAAAGGCATAAGCGAGTAATGTCGACAATCTTCCTTATACGTAGTGGGATGCCTACGAGTTTTCTGGTTGAGATGTCGAATAAAAAGTTGCTGGATTCTCTCGATTCTATCAATATAAATTTTATATTGCGGAGACCAGACAGCGCTTGCGTACTCAAGGATACTACGACAGTATGCATAATAAACTACTTTTAGACTATGGATATTTTTGAACGGCTTACATGATCTTATTAAAAAACCTAGGCTACGATAAGCTTTCTTCGTAATACGATTAATGTGATCTGAGAATAGCATTTTGGAGTCCATCCACACTCCGAGGTCCCTCACGACATTGGCTCTCTCTATTACGGTGCCTCCAAAATTATAAGGGTAGGTGATCACGCTTGTTTTCCTGGTAAAGCTTACAGATTGGCATTTATTTATATTAACTGTTATGTTATTGTTTTGGTAGTATGCATTTAAAGCGTCTAGGTCACGCTGAATTAGTTCGCAATCATCAGGGGTTTTAATTTTCATGAATACTTTTTTGTCATCAGCATATAAAAGGTGGCGGGCATTTGCAAAGCATGTGTAAATGTCAAAAATATACGCACAGTAGAAAAGAGGCCCAAGGTGGGAACCTTGTGGGACACCGGACGGTATACCTATGAAGTCAGATTTATATCCTCCCACTACAACCGCTTGAGAGCGATTTGAAAGATAAGATTTTACCCATCTGAGAAGATCACCTCGTATACCAAGTTTGTACAATTTATCAATAAGAAGGACGTGATCCACACGATCGAAAGCTTTTTCAAAATCAGTGTAGATCACGTCCACCTGACCGCATTCCTCCATTCCGCAGATAACGTAATCAGTAAACTCAGCCAAGTTAGACAGAGTAGACTTTTTTCTTAAGAAGCCATGTTGATGATTCGAAATGGAGTTAGTTATTAAAGGGTAGATACAGTTATATACTATTTTCTCTAGCATTTTACTGAGAGTATTCAAAATAGATATAGGTCTATAGTTAGCTACATCCATTTTTGAACCCTTTTTGTGCACTGGAACTACATGGGCCTTTTTCCAGATCGATGGGCAGACACACTCCCGGATAGAGCGATTAAATAGCAGGGTGACAGGAAAAGCTAAAGATTCAGCACAGTTGCGTAAGAAAAAAGGGGGTACATCATCGCAGCCCGGGCCTTTGGAGATGTCCAGATCTTTCATAAGTTTACAGACCATGTCTAACGTAATATTTTCAAATTTTGACATTACAATACCGGAAGTTTTATCTTCCGATACTGAATGTCCAGGCCTAGAATAATTAGAAAACGTCTCTTGGAAATGCTTATTAAAAGCTTGGCAAATGCCAGTACCATCAGAGATAATTTCACCTTGCCGTATGAATTGACTAGGATACTGTGACCCGCCTCTCTTTGATTTAATATAGGTCCAAAAAGCTTTCGTGTCATAGCGCATACCGTTCTCGATTGTATTAATATATGTTTTATAACATTGATTCTGTAACATATGCACCCGCTTTCTAAGAAGTACAAATTCATTATAGTCACGTGGGTTACCATACCGCTTCCACTTTTTGTGCACTTTGTTTTTTTTCTTTTATAACTTTTTTCAGCGCGTGACTGTACCACAGCGGATACCTATTAGCATAAGTATTAATTTTAGATTTTGGAACAAATCTGTCAAAACATTCATATAAAATGTTATAAAACATATCCACAGATTCATTCACGGATCCCTTTGAAAGAATATCGTGCCACTCGATTTTTTTTAAATATTCATTAATTTGAACAAAGTCAGCTTTATGAAATCGGCGTTTCACTAAATTGGGCGTAAAGAGCGGTTTGGAATAAAGATCTGTAACATTGATTAGTAAAGCTGGGTGATGAGCACTTTCTTTTAATATTGGGAGACCAATTTTATCACATCTCGTATGCAAATTACAAAAAACTAAATCAAGGTAGCGATTATTATCATTGCAAACATTATTGTATTGGGTTAAACCTAAAAATGTCAAATCTTCTACAAAGGAAAGAGCTGCATTTTTTTGTTCCTGCGTAACTTTAGGTAGGGGTGCAAGCGAGTACTGACCTTCGTTCCAACCGAGGAATGGTAGGTTAAAGTCTCCTACTATAAGATATGTATGATTCGGGTATTGATTAAATAACTGGGCGATATACTCCTTGGTTTCTGTAAGTCTGGCAGGCTTAGGTGATGCGTCAGGGGGAATATATACTAAAATAACAGTTAAATTACAACGAGAACCTGTTTTAGCGGCTGAAATAGTTACACTTATTAATTCCGTCAACTCAATGGTGTTAAAATTTTGTAATAACTGAGCATTTAATGACTTTTTAACACATATCAATACTCCGCCACCGCTTTGTTTGTCACTTTCCAATAAGTTGCGGTCCAGACGAAATATATCGTATCTATTGTCACACAGCTCTGCGTCAAAAATGTCGTCCTGTAGCCATGTTTCAGTAAACAACAAGATATCATACTCACTACACAATATGTTATTAAAAAGATTCAAACATTTAGTCCTTACGCCTCCTACGTTTTGATAATAGATACTTATAGGCTGTATGTTAGATGAACTCATTAAGATCTAGATATAATGATTGATTCATGTGCAATTCCCATTCCAATTACTATACAAGATAAAGACTTTACGTTATTTGCTAGCCAAAACCTACTATTTGCTTGAAGTAATAAGTTATGCATCAATACAAAAGGCGTGTTGAATTTGTTAGTCTTGTAATATCGTAGTTCTAAAACACACATTTTATTAATTGAATTTAAAAGATGGTTTAATTCGACTATAATCATTGTAAAAATATCAATATCTTCGCAAGAAACTAAAGTTCCAGAGTCTAATATTGGTTTAATCCAAAAAATAATAATTAATAATTGCTTACCCCCAATGCCGTCCAGGCTACCATAACGGAAGCAAATCGTAACTGATGATTCACCTAAATCAATACATGTAAAACAAATTGACACAAATTGTCTTCTTACTATGTAGGAAACCAAAGAATGTATTATATGTAAACGTAAGAAAAATAGCTTAAGAAAAAGCACCTCACACATACAAATCGAACTTAGTTTTTTAGTTTCTCTAGTGTGTCGTAGCCACGAACATAAATAGTGTCGGTTGTTTCTGTTTTTCTCATATATATTCGTCCGGCACGGATCCATACAAACTTATAATTCAGCTCCTTTCCTCGTTTTCGAGCCGCGGCATGAAGTTGTTTGTTCTCAGGCGACAGGTTTTCAGCCACAAACACTGGCAATTTGTCATCGCTCGCAAAGCCTAAGTTGCGAGTGCTAAGCTTGTCATGTGCATGTTTTTTGTTGTATTGCGTAACAGCTGATAGCACAGAGTCACGTAAAAGCGGTGTGGAGAATTTCGCGACAATTGTACGAGGTCGAGGGCTGTTGGGGTTAAGTTTAGCCACTCGTGAGCAGAATTGAATATCGTGATCGTTAACAGTGCAATTAACAGTGCGTAGTAACGTTTTTACAATGTTTACAACGTTTTCGGACTTTTTCTCAGGCACGCACTGAATTTCTAAGCACGAAGCACGCGATAACTGATCGAGCTGGCTAACTTTAACCTTCATCGAGTTCAATTCGCACCGTAATGAGATATTCTCTTCCTTTATGCGTGAAAGTTCTTGTCCTTGGCGATTAAAATCTTCGGTGAATTTGTCGAGCTTATCACTCATGAAATCCATAAATCCACGAATGCCGCCTATTTGTTCGTTAAGTGTATTCAAGCTATTTTTAATCTGATTGTTAAAAACATTCAACATCTCATCACGAATAAGCTCACGCAGTTCTGAACGGGGGATATTATCGTTTGATGCTAAATCAGGGTTATTGCTGGGAGTGGAAGTTTCTAGCTTGCTCGCCGTTTTCCGGCGGGTCACGTTGAAGGAAGCCTCCGCGAGTGAAGTAGGTGTGGAAGGACGAGTCAATAATTCGGAATTGTCCCCTTTTGGTTGTTTGCTCATGCAAAGAGGGCACAACCAACCAGCCAGTGCTACCGTATCGATGCGCTCCATTTCACTAGCACTCATATTAAGGCACAGGAAATGATAGTGTTCCTTGCATTTAGAACATCTCAAGTAGTTTTTGTCCTTGATTTCATTATTACACGCTAAGCACGATTTCATCTTTCCGGATTTCAAAAAGCAGGTATAAGTATAAATGAGTTGCACTTGCACTGCACCGATGTTTACGTTCCGTGATGGCTGTGCGAGTGAAATAGCAATTATAGCCGGTGATGTCTCACGTGTCAGAGGTGAGGTGTAAGGGCTCCCCTCTCGCTGATGTGTTCCGCGAACTGTCACTTTTATTTGAAACAGTATTTTTCACTTCGAGTACAAACACACAAATATGATTGTAACTGCACTTAAAACAGATGCTTATTTCGGATGTCTGCGGGTTCAATATTTGCGAGAAATTAGATACACACACGTCTGCTTCCTACGGCGTCCATCGGAGTAAATATTTATTTGAAAACAACCGCTAGTTTATCGAAGGTACTACAATATTAGAGATTTTTGGTAACGCACATACTACTTACATATTACTCGACTCTTCCCATGTGATTTTACGGCCCACTTGGGACAAGATGCAAAAAATCAATATAAATACTAACTCAATCCTGCAAGTCGTTTCCTTTTTTGTTTGGATGGAAAACTTAGTAATTCATTGACTCATCCCACCATGCCTATATGATATTTGGGACGAAATGCGGAAAATCAAAGATATATTTACAAACTGCAGCTCGTCCTGAGTAATTCTTAAACTTTCTCAACGTTTAAAAGAAGGCTTTTATCTTTATTTCTAGATTAAAGAGATGATCTTACCAAGATTATCAGACCTTGTACACTTGTACAGGCTCATATTTTATTTACCATTTAAAAAATCAGGAATATGCTATCAAGTTAAAGAAAATATGTTAAATAAGAACATTAAAACACTTTTTAATCACTGTTAATTTGACATGCAAGACAGCGTCAGCCGAAAAAGTAGGCATTTACAGTGATGACAGTTGCTGAAAAAAAATCCGCACTACTGATTCGTGACTGATGTACTGACAAGAAAGCCTGCACTTACGAAGTTAATCATTAAAAAATGCATTTAAAGAAATTTATGGTGATAATATTGGGCTAGTTATACTAAAAGGGGGCACAAAGACTTATGACAACAATCAGGCAAGTTTTGACGTGAGCTCCAGACTCAGACCTCAGTAAGCAGAGCAGTATTTAGTAGGACTACTTACTACTTTTACTAGGCGTAGTCAGCGTTCTCTTGAAAAAAGCTAGGCTCCAGGCTGACTAGGCATACTCAGCGCTTTGCACTTACTTTTTTACTCGGCGTTTAGATAGCTGTTTACTGATAATTCTGATATCACCCAACGTCTAAGAATTATCATGTGGAAGTCTCCTGTTATTGATATTTTAGTAAATAATAAAGTTATTTTACGAATTGTTTCTGGTGTAGCATTTATACAAATAGTAGTTCATCAATTCATTCCATACATGTCTACAGCTGATTTTGGACGAGATGCAGATAATTTAATCAAATGATTTTTAACGTCATTTAATGTAATCAAAAAGTTGAAACTATCAATATGAGTATAATCAGAAAAAAAACAATAATATTGTTACAAAAAAGTTAACACAATTTTGTTGTATGAAAGGAAACCCTTTTAATGATTACAAAGTAAAATATAATATACATCTGATAAAACAATTTTAGTCAAATGTGAATAATACTCCTCGTAAATAGGTATAATATACTCGTCATAAATTCAATAAAGTCTACGAACTAAGTAAAAATCCACGAGCAGAAAACTTATATCATTGCTTTATTCAAACAAAATAATTATTACTTGTCCTATGAACATAAACTTTAAAAGAAGATAAACGCTACAACCTGTGGTAATAAACATGACAGGTCCAAAACAAAATATTTTTTTTTCATTTTATTTCATTATTTTCGTAAGTTGGTTTCTACGCACCTCTCTTACCGCCATACCCATTGTTACTTACATTTTTATTTATTATGTATACATTTTGTAACATACACATTTAAACTTTCTTGTAAAATTCAACAACAATCTTTTGGGCTATAAAAATAAATGATATTAAGTGGATGATTTCTTTCCATCCTGCATAATTTTATAGTCTATCTATATATTTTTATATATATGATCAGCCATTTGACCACTATCACAACTGGTGGTCAGTGATGATGTCGTCGAGGATTGGTCATGTCTGATCAGTAATAGCGTAATTATTCTTCTTTTGTAAATGCCCAAATTAAGGGTTTCGGGAACACCTCAGCCGGTAGCGCATTCCATTCTTTATTCCCCCGCATCAGAAATATTGTTCGAACAAAGATGGACACAAAGATGGCGCACGTCTCGTGTTCCGAAGGTGAAATAAGGCTGGCTTAGTAATTTTTGTTCGTAATAATAATAAGCGGTCCCAGAGAACTGCGTTTCACCTTCTGCGCTGTTTTATGGTTATTATTTTGCACCCAAAAAAGCAGGAGACTATTTGCATAATGATTAAAATTAATTATTGCATCTTGTCCCAAATGGGCCGTAAAAATATAAGACGAGTTGAGGAATGAGTACTTAGTATGTATTTAATACCGAAAAAGTCTTATATTGTAGTAACCAGCTAGAGCTAGTGATTATTTTTAAATAAAAGAGTAATTTAGTATTAAAACCTGGAATACCCCATACATAATAATTTTCTTTCATCGGCGTAGTTATTGACTACGTACCTAATTAAATATTTAAATAGCAGGAGAAAGCATCCGCTTTGATATGAGGGGCTTTAGCTTACATTTTCTACTAAATTGTCTTTCCGTTTCTATAAAGAGTGCAAAGTGTGGCCACCCAAATGCATCGATGTATGGAAAACATTTGAAATGCTTATAACTTTTGATTGGCGGCATATAGAGCCGTCACTTACGATTTTTTGTACTTAGAGGCCGCGTCACATCAGATTAGATGAGTTTTCAGCTTCGTACAACACCTGGAAGTGGTAGAACTGGGTGGCTCAGACAGCCAGCATCCGGCTGTCTGAGCCAGCAGTTTTTGCTCAATTTCTCCAAAACGCGTGCGTCTCGAAGGTTCAAATCTGTCACTGTCGAGAGCTGTCACTAACGTCGTCACATCAGTAAATCCTAAAAACATTTGTCTGAAACGTAACATTTCGTGAAATATAGAGAAAAACAAGTTGGCTCAGACGACCGGATATCAGGCTGTCTGAGCCACACGTTTATCACGATTTCTCAAAAAGTACTGGATTAAAATGGATGAAACTACTTCGGATGACCGTCACTAACGCGTCACATCACATTTTATAAGAAACAGCGACCTGAAACACTCTGATAGTTGAGATCTGGAAAGTCAGAAAATGCGAAATTCTGGCTGTCTGAGCCTAGTTTTTTTGATTTTCCAAGAAAACTATTGCGTCACAAACGATAAAACCTGGATACATCAGCGTCACTAACGATTCCTTATAAGCCTAGATATGCAAGATCTCTATAGAAGCCTGGCTCAGACGGCCGGATGTACACTTAAGTTTGTGGACTACAATTCTACAATGCGTTAATTTAACACTTCATCAAACTTTTAGGGAGTGCTCTTATGATGGTTTTGAACAACATTTGCTATGGGACCAACTTCAAAATCGAGAAAAAAAAACAGCTGTTCCATACAAAAACTCATTTCATCTCGGAGAAAATGTATGGAACAGCTGATTTTTTCTCGATTTCTAAGTTCGTCCCATAGTAAAAGTTGTTCAAAACCATGAGTAGATCACTTCCTGAAAGTTTGATCAAGTGTAAAATTAACTCATTGTATAATTTGTTTACTTATCATAGGCGTTATAGTTTTCCTCCTAAATTCATTATATATCCTATTGTTGTAATGTTTTATGTATCCATCTACTACCATAAAACCGCTGTTATGTTATTTTTTTTGTGTCCTAACCTGTGCAATAAAGAATATTTATTAATTTACCGTTTAGTTTGGCGAACGGACTTATGACTTTTACAAAAAAACATTTACAGTGACAGCTACACGACTCTAGAACTTTCTTCCCCTAGAAATAAAGAAGACTGATTCGAGGTTATCTTTAAGAATAAAGTTCGCACATTTCTGAAAGAGTGAATAATTGCATAGTAATATTATTTACATATAAATGTACGTATTATTGCTTTATTTATGCTTAAGTACGTATAATTATATATGTTTATAGTTAAAGTTGAAGTTACTATTTTAAAGAAGGTTTATCTATTAATATTATCATATGTATAATTATTTTTATAGGATAACTAGCGGTCCCCCGCGGGACTTCGTCCGCGCGGTTTTGAGTTTGCCCCCTCCCCTCCCGTCGCAGCGTCATGTTTTATACCCTAAAGCCTTTCTCGATAAATAAGCTATCCAAAACAGAAATATTTTTTCAAATCGGTCTAGCAGTTCCTGAGAGAAGCGCGTTCAAACAAACAAACTCTTCAGCTTTATAATATTATTAGCGCAAGCGCACGTCGTACTTTAGCTGCGAACATTATTTTGGTGCGGAGTTATGTTAAAACTGTTATAGCTCCTAAGATATTTATTGAAATCAAATGGTATAAAGAGCAACTTGGTTCTAAATGAAATGCTCGTGATGATGAATGTATTTATTTTGATAACAATAAATACCTGTGTGTATAATACACCTCTAAAAATAATGCATTATTTTTTTACAAATTTATTAACATAAAAAAGGTTGTAGTAAGTCAACCATAAAAGATAGACATATGCTGTCGCGTACTTTATTATAGAACTCTTAATGCTGAACAATCCTGTCATACATGATTTTTGTGTAACTTAAGCGGTTTTCGCAGCGTACGCAGCGGAAGCTCTCAAAAGGAATATCTTTCTCCCGTTTTCGCAACATTTTTCATTGCGGCTGTGGTCTTATGAGTCGTTTCTTTATGTTATACAGCCTAAAGCCTTCCTCGATAAATGGACCATCCAACGTAAAAATAATTTTTCAAATCGGGCCAGTAGTTTTTGAGATTAGCGCGTTCAAACAAACAAACAAACAAACAAACTCTTCAGCTTTATAATATTAGTAAGATAGGATTATGTTACTATGTTCTTTCTTACTTAAGAAGCTTTTCACTGTACCCGTTGACATCTTTCTGCATGACCTATACTTCAACTAAGCCAAAATGCCACAATTTTGTTGACAGCAAACATAACTTTGTTTTTATATGACAACAAAGTTTTGTAAACGATTGTTGAAAATGACGTGCTATATCTCAAAAACTACTCGCTCGATCTCGTTCAAACAGTTTTTTGTTGAAAGTTTTCATAAAAATGTACTTACATCGTGTACCCTTTTTTCAAATTTACACTAAAATAGCTTAGTCTAAAAGTTAGTGGGGGGAGAGACGCCCATTTTAACACTTTGGAAGCGTCTATCTCGCAAATGTTACACTTTCAAAATGGTTTATGAAACCTCGATGCTATAAAATGAAATGCGTTTGGAAACAGGTTCATTTAGGTTGTTATTATTTTCATTTAGCTCAGCTTTTCCAGCCATCTATGAATAGCATGCAAATACATATTTTTGTTATAACAAAGTTTGAAGAGACCTATCCATAGACAATCCACATGCATATGTTTAACAAAAAAAATGTATATACGGATCGTAAAGCGGTTAACGGAATACATGTACCAAGTTCCATCTTTGTAATGCTAATAGGTTCAAAATAAAGTGGCTGTGACATACGGACGGACAGAAAGACAGACTTAATGAAACTATAAGGGTTCTGTTTTTTGCATTCGGCTACAGAACCCTAAAAATGATGAAAGCAAACTTATGATCATTTTAGAAGACCTGTTTAACGATACCTCACACGATGGGTTCCGCTCCGATTATATATTTAAATTACATACCCTTATCAAACAATACTATAAATAAATAAATATCCTTCGGACATTTCCACACATTGCCATCTAGTCCCAAAGTAAGCTACTCAAAGCTTGTGTTATGGGTGCCAGACAACGGATATAATACTTAAATACTTTTTGTTTTTAAACACATGATATACATAGAAAACACCCAGACTAATACAATCAGACATGTTCATGCACACAAATGTTTGTATTGTGATCGAACCCGCACCGGCGATTTCTCGACCACTACACCAGACGGGTCGTCAGTACTAATTAAAAATTAACTTTTAAAAATAGTAAAAACCGACTTCAAAACCAAAATGCACTAAAAAGTCTTAAATAAACTCTTCACCAATAAAAGGAAAGGAATCCGTTTTAGGCAAAAAAATTCTTTTTGGAGTCAGTGCCATCACTTTGACCATATAGCATTAACTATCACACCCAACTGTTTGCCTAAAACGGATTCCTTTCCTTTCAATGGTGAAGAGTTTATTTAAGACTTTTTAGTGCATTTTGGTTTTGAAGTCGGTTTTTACTTTTTTTTAAAGTTTATTTTATTTCTTCATTTTAGTGATTACCTAAAAAAGGGGGGGGGGGAAGTTGCACCTTATGATTCTATTTTTTTAAGAAGCTACCAATTACATATCATAAGTTCCGTCATTATAATTACTGAATTCCTAAGCGTTAAGGAGTTTCACCATCAGCTCAGCTCCACAAGATGTTGACTATCAGACGTAACAACACGTCAACATTAAGATTCTAGTAAAGAAACACTATACGTGCCTTCAAATTTTGAGGGTTTCCCTCGATTACACCAAGATCCCATCGTCAGATGTTAAATTGGAACATATGGGACCAACGAGAAGGTATATTCTCTAAGTAGGCGAAAAAATTTTTCGATTCAGTCGACAAACGACTGAGATATGAGGTAACAAACATACAAAAAAAAAACACAGTCGAATTGATAACCTCCTCCTTTTTTGAAGTCGGTTAATAAAGTGAAGAGTTTGTTTGTTTGTTTGAACGCGCTATTTTCACTACTAGACCGATTTAAAACAAGCGTGTTGGATAGCTTATTTATCGGAAGAAGCTTTAATCGCTTTAACGAGTTAACTCAAAACTCGCGGACGCAGTGGCGGGGTACTAGGAAATAAACGGAAATTATAATAATAATAAATGATAATAAAAATACTTTTCAACACACTTGCTCATAACGACGTCTTTATTCCACCGATTTTTGGCTCATAATCATAGATATTAAACACGCGTGCTTTTTCATTATATTATTGCACTAGTGCCTTTAGTTTATTAACCCGACCAATTTAGGTTTGTACCCTAGTACCAAGTCGTAAGTAAGAAGAAGAAGCGATTTAATTTAGTCGGGTTATACAATACTTTTATTATAGCAACAAACAGTATTTATGCGAAAGATAACAGTATATACATATTTATTTCAATAAATGGTAAATCCAGATTTATTACTAAAAAATAGCTCAAATTCATTTAACATTTTCTGTGATTTGTGTTTTTAACACGAATTATTACATTTTTAATCTTGGCTTTTGGCCGATCTAGTTCGCGCCTAAGCCTTGCGCGCGCATCGGTATCGCGGCAAGAAAAAAAAAAACAACGCGCCATTTTTCGTAAATAATAATTGTCGGCTGTGAAGAAGTTTGGATTAATTATGAAGTTTAATATTAATGAAAATGTCTACTTCAAGTGAAGAAAATGAAGAAAACCTATTATTAACTCCGCCGGACGTACGTTACAAGGCGAAAAACGCGTGCGAAAGTCTTTGCCATCAAAATCGAGTGAAATGTATTTTTAATGTTTTAAAATTAAAAACTTAGTAAATGAAGAGTCTTGTTTTTTCCTCGCAAGTGTGTTGAAAAACGTCGTATGAAACACGTGTGCCTGTGACCATTATATACGCGGCTTTCTTATGGCGCACTCGCTTTCGCTCGTGCGCACACAATATCGCCTTGTATATAATGGTCAACTTAGCACACTTGTATCATAATGTACTATTATTGCACACCATAAACATAATTACACAGGATAGTGCCTTATATATTCGCTATAAGTACAATTTAGGTGGTCTTATTGCTTGTAGCAATTTCTTCCAGACAACCATCAGGTAAGGAAAATCATGAAGAATGAAAGAAGAGGCATGGCGATGAAATTATTTTAAACAAATTTGAAATATGGAATTTGCAAATGGACAGGTTTTTATAAAGAAACATAAAAGAAGATGATAAGTGCACATTATATAAAAATAAAATCTCAATAAATGATCATATAATACACACCATAATATAAAATATATAAACTAATACATATTTAAACATTTACATAAATACATATATAAATAAATAGGTAAAAAATAAATGCATAATCAGTTGCAACCAGCAGATCCGAGAGCCAATGAAGAATAAAAAGGAGTAGTATAGGAGGAGCCAATATTACTGAGTATATATTTCATTCATTTGTCATTTGTTTTACGATTTGGCGGCAAATTGAAAATTGTCTGTGTCACGTCAACATGAATTTAACACGAGAAAATTTTCGTGCAATGATTTTTTATGACTTTCGATGTCATTTAAGTCAACAAGAAAGTTATGATAGACTACGATTGGCCTTTCACGATGAAGCCCCATCTCGTGCGACTGTTTACAACTGGTTTAATGAGTTTAAACGTGGTCGCACTAATCTCACTGATGATGTACGTGAGGGACGGCCTTCTACGGCGACGACTGAAAATAACATCTGTGTTGTGCGGCGTATGATAGAGACTGACAAAAGAGTGACCTATCAGCAGATTCGGACAAGCTTAGGCATCGGTATGAGTCAAGTGCACAAAATCCTCCACGAACATTTAGCGGTCAGGAAGCTTTGCGCCCGGTGGATACCTCATAATTTGACTAAGGCTCAAAAACTCCATCGTGTGGACTGGTGCCGTAAAATGATTGAAAGATTTAACGGAGGTGACTCAAATGCTGTGTTCGACATACTAACAGGTGACGAAAGCTGGATTTACTGTTATGATCCTGAAACCAAAAGACAATCTGCTCAGTGGGTGTTTCCTTTCGAGGAGTTGCCAACTAAAGTGAAGAGAGATCGAAGTGCGGGAAAAAAAATGGTGGCCTCGTTCTTTGGAAGGATAGGTCATTTCGCAACAATTGTGTTAGAGGATCAAAAAACAGTTTCTGCAGAATGGTACACTACCAATTGTTTGCCACTTGTCTTGGAAAAAGTTCGAGAGAAACGACCTCGCAGTAGGATCCTCCTTCACCACGACAACGCCTCGTCGCACACCGCCAAGCGAACGATCGACTATTTGGCGACATCAAACGTTGAATTACTGGGTCACCCGCCGTATAGCCCCGACCTCGCGCCTTGTGATTTTTATTTATTTCCAAAAATTAAAGAAAAACTTAAAGGAAAGCGGTTTATGAATGCTGAAGAAGCGGTGGCTGCGTATCGCGATGCCATTGAAGAGACCCCTAAGGACGAGTGGGCAAAGTGCTTTTCCCAGTGGTTCCATCGCATGCAGCGGTGTATTGACGTCAATGGACAATATTTTGAAAAGATATAATAAAACTAATAACTGGCTAATGTAATCAGTTTTTGATTTTCTAAGAACTTTCAGTTTGACCCTCGTACATTAAAATATGTGTTTTGCGTTGTAATATTTTCTCTATACATACCTATTAGATTAATTTAGTCGGCTCCCTACGGAACGGTTGTCCCGCGCAACTACTTTTTTTGCGATACTTCAACAAGTGATTTCAGCGCGTAATACATAGTTTTCCTTTCGCTACTGAGTAGTAAAGGACTTGAGCTCATTATTTTGATTGCAGATATTTTCTATTAGGTAGATTCAGTAAATACTTTTGGTTAAAATTCTTTCTTCAGATTTATGCAGGTTAAAGTATTCTTTTCGCCACTGAGTAGGTTTTAATTTTGAATGCATCTGTTAATTATTAAGTTTAATAGATTTAGTAGGTAATTACTTTTGTTATTCTTTCTTCTGATTGATGCAGGTATAAGTAACTGCGATAGCTCATTTCAGCATGTAATAAAAGTTTTTCTTGACTTAGTAATAAGTACCATTTAAAGTAGGTAGGAGGTAGGTATTAAATCTAAATGTGCATTTATAGTTTGATTTTGTAGTAGGTAATTTGATTTGATATTGTTCTTCTTATTCTCTGTAAAGTGATTGATTACATTAGGTTAATGCTAAATTAATAGGTTGGTTGACTTAATTTATATTTACCAATCTTAAATGCAAAATTTGATTTCATTGTAATTGGGTATTGTTTTGTTGTAGCTCTACAAAGCTTTGACGTTTTGGTCATTTTTTATGACAAAATTGTTAAGTTTTGTTTATCTTCTCACCATTTTTAAATTACCTACCAAATTTTATTTTTTAATAAAAAAATACCTACTGAATCAATTAGTAGAATGCCTAGAAAAAGAACTCAGCTTTCTCGGCAGTCTGCCACGTCTACAACGTCGATCCGTTTCAAATTGAATGCTATTATTTGAGAATATTGCTGCAACATTTTCGCGATATATTTTATTTGTAAAATAATTAGCCCAAATAATTAAAAAATCTACCCAAAGTCACTATTCCACGCGGACGAAGTCGCGGGCACATCTAGTAATAATATATACACAAACCAATTTGACGACCCGTTTGGTGTAGTGGTCGAGAAATCGCCTACTACGCAGCGGGTGCGGGTTCGATCCCCGCACAATACAAACATTTGTGTGCATGAACATGTCTGTTTGTATTGGTCTGGGTGTTTTCTATGTATATCATGTATGTATTTACAAACAAAAAAAAGTATTTAAGTATTATATCCGTTGTCTGGCACCCATAACACAAGCTTTGAGTAGCTTACTTTGGGACTAGATGGCGATGTGTGGGAATGTCCAAAGGATATTTATTTATTTATTTAATTTGAAATGAAAGGAAATTAACTGAGACATAAGAGTAGATATAATTATTTTGAAGAGAGTAGATAAATTCTTTAAGCAGACATAATATTATGTTTGGTTATTGTCGATTTTTGAACGAAAAACAGCTGCATTCTACTTGGCACGGAGTTAAACAAATATTAAATATTTTTACTACTTGCGTCATTAACTGGCGTAATTTTTAACCGACTTCAAAAAAGGAGGAGGTTATCAATTCGACTGTATGTTTTTATTATTATTATTATTTTGTATGTATGTTACCTCATATCTCAGTCGTTTGTCAATCGAATCGAAAAAAAATTTCACCTACTTAGAGGGTGTACCTTCTAGTTGGTCTCATTTTTTTCATTTTGGGATCTGATGATGGAATCTTGGTGTAATCGAGGAAAACCCTCAAATTTTAAAGGCACGTATAGTGTTTCTTAACTAGAATTTTAATGTTGACGTGTTGTTACGTCTGATAGTCAACATCTTGTGGTGCTGAGCTGATGGTGGAACTCCTTAACGCTTAGGAGTTCAGTAATTATAATGACGGAACTTATGATAGGTAATTTGTAGCTTCTTAAAAAATAGAATCGTAAGGTGCAACTCCCCCCCCCCCCCCTCTTATGTAATCACTAAAAGTGAAGAAATAAAATAAACTTTAAAAAAAAGTAAAAACCGACTTTAAAACCAAAATGCACTAAAAAGTCTTAAATAAACTCTTCACCATTAAATGGAAAGGAAAAATTCTTTTTGGAGTCGGTGCCATCACTTTGACCATCTAGCATCAACTATCACAGCACCGACTCCAAAAAGAAATTGTTTGCCTAAAACGGGTTCCTTTCCATTTAATGGTGAAGAGTTTATTTAAGACTTTTTAGTGCATTTTGGTTTTGAAGTCGGTTTTTACTTTTTTTTTAAGTTTATTTTCATTGAATCCATTGATTTTCGAATGAAAATAACTCGGTATATTATGTGACTAAGGGTTACTAAGTCATAAGTGTAATTTTCTAGCATAAGACCTGCTATATGTATGTATGTAATTGGCAAATATATGAATATGACTAGCGGGCCTTCGTGACTTCGTCCACGCGTTTTGAGGTTGCTCCCTCCCCTCTCTTCGCAGCTTGATGTTTAATAGCCTGAATCCTTTCTTAACAAATTCTCATTAAATCAGTCCAGTACTTCCTGAGATTATTGCTTTCAAACAAACAAGCAAAATCTTCAGCTTTACTCGTATAATATTAGCATAGATTAAAAAAAGAGCTCCAGATTATTTTCAGTGCCAGCCGGATGATAAAATGACACTATACATAAGGCTTCTACTATTTGTTTTAAGGTAAGGAACCCTAAAATACTTAATAATCAGTTGTTCCCAAAACAGTGTTGCCAGAATTGTGCAAAAATTTGATGTTTAGTTTGAGAGATACTCGTACTTGTAGTTCGTTTCGTATTTATGGTTTAATTAAAATTATGCTATTTATGTAAACAACTTAAACTCCAATAAGGGCCGATTTTACCATCCATACATATACCATAGATAAGACTTATACGACTGAAGAAGTATAAAACGACCGATTTAAAAATGACATTTACATAAGTGATTGCTGCCCAATAAGTGACGTTTTCAAATTAGGCGTTTTGTATTTATTCTATTCGCAGAATATTCCTTTACAGACGTTGGTAAAATTAGGCCTAAGTACTTTAAAACCTTAGTCAGAAATAACTTAGAGCATTGTTTTCGTTTTGCAGCGCCTCTTCAATGTTTGCCGAAGCTCACACAGGTATGTTGACACCACATTATTACCATTATTATGAGCCCATAGTGTCCCTAGTCCCTACCCCTTTTCCATTCTCCACGATTTTGGGCAACTGCCTTCCAGTCCCTGTTAAATGAGTCCAGCTCGTCACGCCATCTTTTCTAGGTCTACCACGTGGCCGCCTTCCATTTAAGGGGATCCACTCGGTGCATATTTTGGCCCAGAGGTTATCCGACATTCGGCTTACGTGACCAGCCCAGTCCCACTTAAGTTAAGCAGCTTTTCGGGTGATAAGCGTCTTAGATCGTAATGTGGTGTTCCGAATTCGGTCAGTCAGTTTTACCCCTAGTATACTGCGCTCCATTGCTCTCTGTCAAACCTTTAGGCCTCTGACGATCGGTCAAAGACCATGTTTGAGCGCCATACGTGAGCACAGGGAGAATGCACGCATGTCAATGAATTTACGTTTTAGGCTTAGTGGTGAATTACCCTTTAAAAAGTTTTTAAAAGACCAAACCTTTTCGAAGCATTTTCGATGCGTCGAGCAATCTTTCTCCTGTCTTGCCTGACGCCACATGGCGAAAAAAAACTGGCTCTCTTTTGCGTAGGCTGCGCTGCAGCCCCAACATCATTCTGCGTGCGAAACAAGCGGGCTGTCTAGCCAATCGGCTAGACAGCCCGCTTGTTTGGGCACTAGCCAACCGCATTATGACACTTTTAAGATTAATCACTAACATAGGTTTGAGTAATTTTTCTAACTCGATGGGCCTTGTAGTCTTTAACCGACTTCAAAAAATGAGGTTACCAATTCGACGATTCGAGTGGAGTCCCTGCCAATATCGGTTGATATTTGTCGTTAAGCCTAGTCAGAGGAATTATGGGCGGCTTGATAGCATCTGACAACAGTGTAAGTCGCTTGCCTTGCAAACTCGCCTCTACCGATCCGCACTGAGCCTGCGCGGTGGAGTATGGCTCAAACTATCTCATAGTTGAGGTAAGGCCTTTGCCCAGCAGTAGAGTGTTACAGACTAACTTTGCCATCGTCATTATTACATTATCAGACGGAGGTCGTCTACAGCTGCACATAAGGCTCTCCCATGTTTTTTTTTACAGCAGCCTGTTGCAAGCGTTCTGGATCCAGTGATCCAGTGTGATCGTGCGATCTTTACATGGCTAGCATCTCGACGACGCGTTTGGTGTAGTGGTTAGAGCTCCTGACTACTATGCCGGCCGTTGCGGGTTCGAATCCCGTAAGGGGCAAAATATGTTTGTATGATGAGCATCGACATAAATATTCGATAAAATACAATAAATATATTATTACTGTGTAACACACACATTATGCGCACGCGTACACACATACACGCACACGTACATACAATCACAAGTTACAAACACACACAATTGACAGCGCACATGTTAATATAAACGTAGATATGCATACAGGCACAAAAAATGGAATTAAATATTTCTAGAGCAATTTAACAATATCCTTAATTAAGAAAAACCGGCCAAGTGCGAGTCGGACTCGCGCATTGAGGGTTCCGTGCCAACTTTAACTGAATTAGGAAAAACCATTTGCTTCCTCTTAGTAAAATACCACAATATTTTGTTGACCGCAAATATAACTTTGTATTTCATAGTGTTTGTATGAACAACAAAGTTATGTTTGCGGTTGTTGAAAATGTGCTATATATCAAAAACTACTCCTTCGACCCCGTCGAAAACAATTTTCGTTGAAAGTACACTTGCTTAGTTTAGAAGTTGGGGGTGAGGGGGGGGGGGGAGGGTACGGTTCCGTTTTTTGCCATTCAGCTACGGAATCCTAAAAATGTAGAAAACAATCTTATTTTATTGACCGTACTTTTTAGTACAATACCTAAACTATAGGTATCTAGAAAACCGGTTATAAGTATTCATACTCGTAGCACGTGTTACATTCGTCACCGCTTTGATGATAAAATTAATGCAGCGATAGAGATAGTATAATCACTATAATTAGCGAAGGCAGTGCGAGATAATTATTAAGCCAGTGAAGACGATTTAAAAATCTTATGGCTTGATTCAACGCCAAGTTTTACAAGCGAAAGATAAAATTGCAATATCGTTGCATTCTTTCCTTAGGTACTCTGAAATATTTAAATAAAACTGCGTAAGAACCTAAATTCTGAAAAAAAAAATTGCATCCTCCTCGTACCTGTTCAGAAACGATACTGTTTCTTTGTGGCAAGAAGATGATTGTGGGTGCGTTACTGTTTTGAATAGCTTGCTGAATATTGCTTACTCTTTGGCATTTATTATATTCCACAAAAAACTGACTAAAAGCTTAAACTACGCATTTGCCTTATGTTTATAAGAAACAGATTATTTCGGAGTCGGTGCATGATGTCAGCTTACCGACAGTCTACAAACATCAAAATTTAACATACGTGCGTGGAATCCTTAATAGATTAACTTACTCAAATTTTATCCAATTTCTATGATATCACATACATACAAATCGTTTTTAGGGTTCAGTAGCCGAATGGCGAAAAACAGAACCCTTACAGTTTCGTCAAGTCTGTCTGTCTGTCTGTCCATCCGTTTGTCACAGCCACTTTATTCTGTAACTAAAAGCATCACACTGTTGAAATTTGGTAGGAAGATGTATCCTGTTAACCGCTATACGATTCTTATACACAAAAAAATAATGATATTTAAAGGGGGGCTCCCATACATGAAACTAAAACCTATTTTTATTTTTAGTCAAACCTATGCGCCCCACCCACACAGGGTGTCTATAGATAGGTCTTTTAAAATGACATAGAGGTTTCTTAAACTATTTTCTTTTAAAGTCTAACGTTTCATAGCAAGACGTTTCCAGAGTGGTAAAATGGGCATCCCCCCCCCCCCCCCCCTATCTAACTTTTAAACTAAGCAAGAGTAAATTTTGAAAATAATATATAATGTAGATATAAACAAATATTTTCAACGAAAATATTTGTTACTAGTTTTTGCAATATAGC
This sequence comes from Pyrausta purpuralis, assembly GCA_963924145.1. Taxonomy (NCBI): domain Eukaryota; kingdom Metazoa; phylum Arthropoda; class Insecta; order Lepidoptera; family Crambidae; genus Pyrausta; species Pyrausta purpuralis. The sequence goes on along the minus strand of OZ001669.1, from coordinate 11,813,833 downwards.
ACATTTTCAACAACCGCAAACATAACTTTGTTCTTCATACATCATCATCATCATAGGCCACAGCATCTTGACAGATGATTGTTGCCGTGTCATGGAGGTCCGTTTTGGGGGGTGCATCGTCTCCGGTGACTAAGGAGTCCGATAGCGGCACGGCATTTCCTGCCACAGTTGTCGCAAGTAAAACGAGAGTCACGGGGAGGAGCGGCCTTGCGCTGAAGCCTTTTTTGCTTAAGGTGGTCCAGCCAGGCTTCGTCGTGTTGCGACATTCCAAGATCAATATCATGACGCCATTCCGGTCTCATGACAGCGCGTGTTTCCCAGTTGTTGACGTTGATATGGAAAGAATTCATATCGCGTTTGCAGGAATCTTTAAATCTCAACATGGGACGGCCTACGGGTCTCTTAGCATCAGCAATCTGCCCAAGCATGATCTCTCGTGGCAATCTATGGGGATCCATTCGATGGACATGTCCCAGCCAGCGAAGACGTCTCTGTTTTAGAATTGCTGTGATGGTGTAGCAGTTGGTCCTTGACAGCACCTCTTCATTGGTCATTTTGTCTTCCCAAGTAACACCAAGGATCGATCGAAGGCAACGCGAACGATCGTTGCCTTCTTCATACAAACACTATGAAAAACAAAGTTATATTTGCTGTCAACAAAATATTGTGGTATTTTACTCAGTGGAAGAAAAAGGATTTCTTTCTTTAGTTAAGGTTGGTACGGAACCCTCAGTGCGCGAGTACGACTAGCACTTGGCCGGTTTTTTTAAAGTCGGTAATAACAGCAATTTAGTAGAAGGTCCACGGTTAAGGTTTTTCAACGCCAAATGGCATCAACACAAAATCACTTGCAAGTAAGACGTACTTGCACTTGCAACCCTTGGCGTTTTTAGGGTTCCGTAGCCGAATGGCAAAAAACGGAACCCTTATAGTTTCGTCAAGTCTGTCTGTCTGTCTGTCTGTCTGTCTGTCTGTCTGTCTGTCTGTCTGTCTGTCTGTCCGTCCGTATGTCACACCCATTTTATTCTGAAACTATAAGCATCACACTACTGAAATTTGGTAGGGAGATGTATCCTCTTAACCGCTTTACGATTCTTATACAAAAAATAAAAAATAATGATGTTTAAGGGGGGGCTCCCATACATGAAACTAAAACCGAAAAAAATTTTTTTTGTCAAACCTATGCGTGTGGGGTGTCTATGGATCTTCAAAAATGACATAGAGGTTTCTAAAACCGTTTTCTTTTAAAGTCTAACGTTTCTTAGCTAGACGCTTCCAAAGTGGAAAAATGGGCGTCCCCCCCCCCCCCCATCTAACTTCTAAACTAAGCGAGTGTAAATTTTGAAAAATATATATAATGTAGATCATAACAAAAACTTTCAACGAAAATTGGTTCGAACGGGATCGAACGAGAAGTTTTTGAGATATAGCACTTTTTCAACAACCGCAAACATAACTTTGTTCTTCATACAAACACTATGAAAAACAAAGTTATATTTGCTGTCAACAAAATATTGTGGTATTTTACTAAGTGGAAGTAAGTGGATTGCCTAATTCAATTAACTTTGGCACGGAACCCTCAGTGCGCGAGTCCGACTCGCACTTGGCCGGTTTTTTTCAGCTACCTTCGCCGCTGCTCCAGCTTTAAGAACTGGTTTCCTGAGATGGAAGGGGGTCAAAGTTTTAAAGTATTGAAACTTTTGTTCTTTTATACTGATAGAGACACAAATACGAGTCAAAATTTTAACTATTTTAAAGTCCACCCTACTTCTATAGGGGAGGTGTCCCAAAAATATTTTTCAAAAATCAACTACACCACTAGCGGGTAAATAAGAAAACTCGTACATATAAGACAGGCAGGCGGCTTTAGCGAATATATAAGGGTTCCTTGTAACCATAAAACAATCGCGTCTGCACCTAAAAGGTCACTTGTGTCTTATTACACGGTCAGTCCATATTTTTAAGAAATCCAATCATTAAAATTTCATAACTCAAAACTAAACTATTTTATCAGTAATTTCTTGTTTAATCCACATTAATTAGAACCTATTGAGAGATTAAACAAATAGAGTTACGATAGTGTATGATAAATAGAACATGAACCTTGAAACGTGATTATTAATACTTACTTTATTCTCAAGAGAGAATCACACTTAATCCAAATACTGGTAAGTTTATTTTCAATTGATTTCATATAAAGGAAAATCAGTAGGTATTACAAATCAAGTGGTGAAAAGTAGTTATTGGATAGAAATGTTTTCAATATATTCAGAGGTTGTCAAGTTATTTATTCATTAAGACCATTGTTGGCAAACAGCTGTAGGTACCTTTAGAAATTAGTATGAGTCATGTTGTCAAAAAGATTATGTGTTAATAAGTTATGAAAGAAATGAAGTCGGTTTACATTCTACGTTTAAATGACACACTTGTTAGATCATCTTAACCAAATATTATCCAATCCCAACGATGTAAAAAAATACTGGTCGAATTGAAAACCTCAAACTAAAAAACCTCCTTTTGTGAAGGCGGTTGAAAACTTATTTTAGTAAAATTTGAAGTAAATTTTGTTAGCTTTCATTTTGTAGAAGATCTTGTGTCGCTAAGATGCATAGTTCCTGAGATATATCCGTTAACCTAACAAAAATCTGTAAAAAAAACTTCCCCTCCTTTCGGCTCAAGGGGTACGGGCTAGGACTTTTGATATCTTTATTTCATAACTAGTATGATCAAAGTTACAAGTCAAAAATTGTGTCCTAAGCGATTCTCTCTATAATCCTTCCTTTCCTGGACTAAAATGTATACATTATTTTTTTGAATAAACCATACAGGTAATTTCAAACAAAAATGGATAGTTTTAGTTCAAGAAATGTTCCCTTTGCGAATAGCGGGGCTTAACTTGAATATGGGATTTTAATTAATACCTAGTTTTCTGAATGTACACTGGTCAGCACATCAGGTTACCCGATTTGTTGCAAACTAGCCCTTATTATGACTGAATAAGATACCGCAGTGTTTACCTTGACGCGCTGTTGTCCGTACTACCCGAATTAAATGAAAATATATCTAGAGAGAGATCGCTTCTAGCGATAATTCAAATAAAATAAAAAGTCATAAAAGACTTTTATTTTTAACCGACTTAAAAAAAGGAGGAGGTTATCAATTCGACTGTATGTTTTTTTATCATTTTTTTTTGTATGTATGTTATCATATCTCAGTCGTTGGTCAACCGAATCGAAAAACTATTTCACCTACCTAGAGGGTATACCTTGCCTAGTTGGTCCCATTTTTTCTATTTTGGGATCTGATGATGGGATCTTGGTGTATTCGAGGGAAACCCTCAAATTTTAAAGGCACGTATAGTGTTTCTTTACTAGAATCTTAATGTTGACGTGTTGTTACGTCTGATAGTCAACATTTTGTGGGGCTGAGCTGATGGTGGAACTCCTTAACGCCTAGGAGTTCAGTAATTGACGAAACTTATGATAGGTAATTTGTAGCTTCGTAAAAAATAGAATCATAAGGTGCATTCCCCCCCCCCCCCCCTCTTATGTAATCACTAAAAATAAAGAAATAAAATCAACTTTAAAAAAAAGTAAAAACCGACTTCAAAAGCAAAATGCACTAAAAAGTCTTAAATAAACTCTTCACCATTGAAAGGAAGGGAATCCGTTTAAGGCAAGCAATTTCTTTTTGGAGTCGGTGCCATCACTTTGACCATCAAGCATCAACTATCACAGCACCGACTCCAAAAAGAAATTGTTTGCCTAAAACGGATTCCTTTCCTTTCAATGGTGAAGAGTTTATTTAAGACTTTGTAGTGCATTTTGGTTTTGAAGACGGTTTTTACTTTTTTTTTAAGTTTATTGCAAATAGACCCACTTTTATTGAGTCACATTATATTTTTCATAGTCCACTCGACTCATTAATTCGATTTAGTTCGCACTTAATGTGCATTGTCATAATACCACATGTGTTTTAGACGGCTCAATAAAATTGCAAATGATCGCTAGAGCAAATGACGCATAAAACTATTGTTTATGATAAAGTTCTGACGTCACGATTTATGTTACCAACCTCTCATAATAGAGAAAAAGTAACTTATTTTTGACGACCCGTCTGGTGTAGTGGTCGAGATATCGCCTACTACGCAGCGGGTCGCGGGTTCGATCCCCGCACAATACAAACATTTGTGTGCATGAACATGTCTGTTTGTATTGGTCTGGGTGTTTTCTATGTATATCATGTATGTATTTACAAACAAAAAGTATTTAAGTATTATATCCGTTGTCTGGCACCCATAACACAAGCTTTGAGTAGCTTACTTTGGGACTAGATGGCGATGTGTGGGAATGTCCAAAGGATATTAACTTATTATAGAACATGTTTCTACAATTGTGTTGTTGTTTTTGGTTCTTGAATGAAAAAAAAAGAACTTGAATATTTTGTCATGTGCATTTTTCAGAACCAGACCTTAATATTATTGAAAAAATACTTACCCAAATTCTTTGTCACTAGAAGTCCTCCAAAATTCATTGAGTTTATCAAAACTGTTACATTTCTTCAAAGTTTCACGTCGGGGGCTATAACTCTCTCTTGACAACATCTCATCTGAAAAATATTTACACTATTCGTATTTGATAATATGTATAAGGTCAAACAGTTTTTAGGATAATGTTTTAACTGTGTCTTTATGTTCATCATAGAGACAGGATACTATGATTATTTTTTGGAAAGTAGAGTTTTTATTTTACCAGTGGCTAATTTTTCATTTTTATCATTTATCATTTATTTATTTATTGCAAGAAATACACAGTAGATAGATCATTAATTACAAAATTAATATAACCTACTACATGTGCACACCCGGTAGGGTACAGCAAAGTAAAAACATTTTTTTAAGTAAATTGTGGAGTACCTAATCATATAACATTTGGAACAGATTGTTCTATACTATACCTACATATTGATGTTAATTTATAACTACTGTATATACATTTAAGAATCAAATAACATTCTACATATTGTGTAGTATTGCACAAACAATAAAAAAAATATAATAATTAAAATTAAACATTAACAACAAGCTTCAGTAAGTAAACTAAACTAAACTTTTTCTTATTAAATAATCATAGGCCTGACTAGTAAATCAGTATACTTAAATTAATTTATCTTCCATAAAATCCTTAATATTGTAATAACTTTTGCTTATAAGAGTGTTCTTCAGTGTATTTTTAAATATGTTGTCCTTTTCTATGCTTTTAATATGACTCGGTAATTTATTAAATATTTGGATACAACGATACAATGGGCTATTCCTATACATTTCTATTAACGGGGTTGGGAGTACTAGATTCATTTTGCGTCTAGGGTTTTTGTCAAATTCAAATAGTTCAATGTGTTTACGAACAAACATTGCTATTTCTAAGATATAAATGCAGGGAAGTGTAAGTATTCTCTCGCGTATGAAGTGTTGTTTACAGCTAACTCTTGATTTTATATTAAGGATTATTCGTAAGCACTTTTTTTGTGTAACAAATAAGTCAGAAGCGTCACAGCTATAGTAACCACGCGAACGCGTAAGCGTAATATGCGGACAGGGCGGCTTCTTGGGCAGAGTTTGTTTTCAAGACACTTAAAGCATAAAGAAATTGTGATAGTTTTGACTGAGTGATTTGAACATGTTTTTTTCAATTTAAGTGGGTATCTAAGGTTATTCCGAGTAGACTTACAGTGCTTTCTTCTTGAATATTTAGTGACTTAGTAATCTGTGTGAGATCTATAAGTGGTTTTTGATAAGGCTTGAATTGAATGATTTTTGTTTTTTTATTATTAATTTCAAGGTTTAATTCGAGAGCCATAGTTTTATGCGGTTGAAAGCTTCTGTAATTAATTGAATACTATAAGATCTTTTTTCCGGTATTTTAAAAAGAAGGGAGATGTCATCTGCGAAAAGTATACATCGAGAGTTACAAAGTTTAGGCAAATCATTGATATATATAAGAAAAAGCAAGCATCCCAAGACACTGCCTTGAGGGATTGACCAGTTTGTAGTTTCGATATTAGATCTTACGTTTTGTAGCTCGCCTGTCAAGTCATTTAAATATTGAATTTGTACAAATTGTTGTCTATTATGTAGGTACGATCGTAACCACTCGAGAGCAGCGCCTCTAATACCTACTCCATTGAGTTTTTGAAGCAGGATACGGTGGGAAACTTTGTCATAGGCTTTGGTCATATCTAAAAACAGTCCTATGGCATACTTTTTTTCCCTTATGAAATTAAGTATTTCCTGGGTATAGGTATATACTGCCAAGGTAGTTGACCGATTTTTGCGGAATCCATACTGGTTTGTGTCTAAAATATTATCTATAAATTTAATCATTCTATTTGCCATGACTTTTTCGAATATTTTTGATATTGTGGACGGTAATGCTATTGGCCGATATTGATTTAGGTCCTTACCTCCTAGGTATTGCCTCCTTTTTTTAGTACAGGTTTGATTATTACTGTTTTGAGCTTATCTGGAAATGTATTCTCGATGAAGGATTGGTTTATTAATTTGGTTATTGGGGGACAGAGTTCTTCGGCACAAGATTTTATTAATGTGGGAGGAAGGTCATCTATACCGGCACTGTGTTTATTGGATAGGTTTTTTATTACTTTGTACACTTCATTTTCGGTTGCAGGTTGCAAGAACATAGAATTCACTGAGGGCGAAACTACTGAACAAGTTAAAGAATTTGAAGTTATTGGTTTACCTATTGATGCGAAGTATTCATTAAATGATTTTGCGATTTGATTTGGACATGTCACTGTTTTATCATTAACACTTATTGAATGGTTTTGGGTATTTTTGCCCCGCTTTTTTGAAGTGACGCGCCTTACTATATCCCACATTTTTATTGTTTTATTTTTAGTGTTGGTCATTTCCCGCGTGAATGCTTTTCTTTTTGATGACTTAATACATTTTTTTAGGATCCTTGAATATTGTGAGTAGAGATTTTTTAAGTTTTTGCTATTTGAACGTTTCAGTAAGACGCTTAGAAACCGTTTATGCTTACATGAGAGCTTAAGGCCTTTAGTCAACCATTTGTTTTTCTGTTTAATGCATATTTTTACTAGTTTTAAAGGTATTCTTTGATTTAAAATATTATTTAGTGTATTGTCAAACGAGTCATAATTTGTATTTATGTTATTATCACCTTCAAAAATCTTCTCCCAGTTTATTTCATTTAAATCATTTTTGAAGGCATTTATATTTTTATCATTGTTCATAAGCCGAATATGTTTATATTTAGTTGTTTGTTCCTGAGGATTAGTTGACCGAAAAGTATACGAAATCGAATAATGGTCGGAGATGCCGAAGTCTTCTACTAATACAGAGTAACATTTATTATTGGTAAAAATGTGATCAATACAAGTTGAAGTTGCGAGCGTTTCTCTCGTAGGTTCATCAATTATTTGGTGTAAGTTGTATTCTAGCATAGTTTCAATGAGTTTTTTGTAGTCATTAGGTTTTTTTACAGGATCTATGTTAATATCGCCGGTAATTATTATATGTTTTTTATAGTGATGTGACTTTAGCTTACTAAGTAATAGTTCAAGGAAATAAAAGAAGGTTTTTATCTCGCGATCCCCCCGATATACACTAACTAATATTAAATCTGGTTTCAGTTCAATGGCACAACATTCAACAATATATTCAATAGATAAGTCTGTAATATCCCGTCTCTCGGTGAAGCTGATTCCATCGGGTAGCAGTATGGCGACGCCCCCACCCTTGCGCTGGCGGCGGCAGAACGAAGCGGCGATCTGGTAACCTTGCACTTGCACATAAGGTTGTTGGTCTTCGCGTACCCAAGTTTCAGACAGGCATATCGCTTGATAAGGATGGTCCTCTAGGAAGCTTTCAAGGATGGGGATCTTGTTCTTTATGCTTCTAGCGTTTTGGATTAAGATGCTGAAATTAGTTCCGAAAGGAATAATTTGTTGCGTTTTTCGTGTGATCTTTTTTGTTGCTCATGGAAGAGGTTGATGGTTCAATTGTAGATTGGTTTTTATTTACCTTCGTAGTTGTTTGTTCAGTAGACCTGTTCTCGCAAGTGAAGTTTTCATTTAGCGTGTTGTAGTCTTGTCCATTAATTATTACTTTATTATTATGGATAACAGCATGATGCCCTCCTTTACGTGCTTCGTATAGTATTTTCCTTAATGTATTTAGTCTTTGTAAAGCGTCTTTATCGAGAAATTCGCTTACTGCCATACCGGATCTCGCAAAATTTCTCTTCGAGTTTAGTACGAGTTTTGTCATTTTTTTACTCAATAACTCAATCACAATTGGTCGACGATAACCTTTCCTTTCTAGTCTGGTTATTTCTTCTACATATCCATATAAATTGATGTTTCTATATTTATAGATTATATTGACGACCCGTTCATGTAAATTTTCGTCTGTTTCCCATCTATATTCGTCTATTCCGTATAGTACTATTTTTTTAGTATTATCTGTGGTATTAGTTATGCACTTCGAAGAGTTTAACTGATTTTGTAGTTTTCAATAGTCAGATAAGAAATATTTGTCCAACAAAATACAATATGGCTAATTTGAAAACGTCACCTAATTGTCAGCAATCATAGGTACTTTTCATTTTTTAAATCTGTTGCTTTATAATTTATCAGTGTGATAAGTTTTATCTGACGATTGAAAAATCGGCCCTTAATCAAAGAAAATATCATTTTTTATAACAGCAAAAAATTTGAAAAGTTGTCTACGTTATCAGCTTCGCCTCTCTTAATTGAATGGCTAATAAATAAAATAAACTACAAAAATAACTATTTGAAAAAAAAAATACCTTAACTCTAATTTTAGCAAAAATTAGCGTATAAAATTGCACAAAATATGTTTTATTGTGCTGAATTGGCCCTTTAAGTATTATCACTTAAAACGAGGTCATCTTATATAGTTATTTGAACTTTTCACTTTACGCAAATTTTATCAGATTCCCAATCAAACTTTTACTTCTTTCACTCCCATTTACGATAATTTCGGAGATAAGACAAACACAGTCTTTGTCAACATCTTTCACACAATCGACACTATCATCATCATGATAAGTCATACACACACACACAAACACATGCACATAAAGTATTGCATTAGTTTATTACTAAAAATGTTGATATCATTTCGTTTCTTATGATGTACTAATCAAATTGTCAAGCCTTTTGGTTACATACATTTCATGTGAAAAATCTGTACTAGTGCAAATAAAGAATTTATTTATTTATTTAAAAGTATCAGTTAAGGGACGTCGACTGCTGAACTTAGGCCTCTCCCACATTTTCCCTCAGTGACCAGTCAAAAGCGGTCTGTGTCTGCATCAGTGTGATCCTGATCCTCTTCTTGGTGGATGTCTTTTGCTGCATCTTTAGGTACATCACGAAATACCAATATCAATTAATCGACATTCAAAAGATTAAACCCTAACACCTTGAGAATTATAAAATAATCCTTACCGCTATTAAAAAACTTCTTTACAAGCTTACCCTTTTCCTCTTCTTTTTCATTTAATTTGTTAGATATTTCCACAGTGTTATTAACATATCTATCTCCATTTTCTATCTCATTTTCTGATGAATTTTCACCGGCTATTTTTATCTCTTTCACACCGTCGCATTTATTATGTTCCGTAGCGTTTTTTGGTTCGATAATACATATAACATACGGATTATCTTTATCACGTTGAGTGTCGTTTTTAAGATCTTCTTCTTCGTTTTGAAATGCTAAATTGTCCGCGCCTCCATTGTCGGCATACATTTTTGGTTCTGGAAAAAAATCTGTGATGGTATAACCCGGTTATCGCAGGAAAGGATTTGTCATACATATTAACGTCCCTCCCACTTCCCTGCTCGCCCACCCGTGTTCGCCCGTTTCGTGTCAACGACCTCTTGTTTCGTGTCTAGTGATGAAAGAGACTCAGTCCTTTAAGTTGTTTAAAATAAGACTAGCCTGCCGCAAGTGCCGCAGCGTTCGAGTAAAATATTGGTTTGCAAAGATATTTTTTTTTTATACTGTACACATACAAGGTGTTACAAAACTATCCGTTACAAATGAAGGAGCTACTCAGAATCAACACCTAAACAACTTTCTCCTAGAAACATTGGTGGAAATATAAAATAAATAAAAAATACACTCCATACAAATCACTCGGGTCACGTGACCGATTTAGTATGGGAAGTCAAAAACTTTTTGTAGTTTCTCCACCCATGTTTTAGCAGGAAGTTATTTAATGCTTTAGAATGTTTTTAACACTCACAGTGTCATATTTCATTTTCATAAAGATTGCCAAAAGGCCAAAAGGGCCGGTCAGCCAAAAGGTTGCTGGTTCAAGTCCCGCCCGTGCGCAAATTTTTGGTTTCTTATTTAATCTTTATGAAAAGGAAATTGTTTAGTAATGGATTCTGAGTAGCTCCCTTCATTCGCAACGGGTAGTTTTGAAGTCAAAAACTTTTTGTAGTTTCTTCACCCATGTTTTTAGCAGGAAGATGTTTAATGCTTTAGAATGTTTTTAACACTCACAGTGTCATATTTTATTTTCATAAAGATTGCCAAAAGGCCAAAAGGCCCGGTCAGCCAAAAGGTTGCTGGTTCAAGTCCCGCCCCTGCGCAAATTTTTGGTTTCTTATTTAATCTTTATGAAAAGGAAATTGTTTAGTAATAGATTCTGAGTAGCTCCCTTCATTTGCAACGGGTAGTTTTGTAGCACTTTGTATATGGAGTGAAAATATGTACCTATGTATATTATACATATTACATAATTATCATTTATTCCCTTAACAGGTGATAAATTTACATAGTCACGCCTTACGACTTTAGACTTCTCAGGCGATGAGTCGTTAGTCTTTTAAGTACTTTAAGCTGTTTAAGTAACTGCTGAACATTTTACGTTAGAAGACTGGGACTAAAAAGATAGTCTTACGACTAAGGGTTGGGGACTAAAAGACTGACTTAGTCGTCAGGCGTCAAAAAGGAGGCGGGTCTTTATTAAAGTCTCTTTCATCACTATTCGTGTAAATACAGGTGACACATTTCCTTGTGTCACCGCGTAGTGACAGTTCTATTCTTATGAGAATCGGGCAGTGGCTATGTTTTTTTAAATCAAATAATAATTTAAATAAAAGCCCTTTACGGCTTTATTTCGCGCACATTTACTTCAAATTATACGCTTGACGATTCGAATGCTTTACAGCATCCGTGGTCACAGGCAAGACTTGCCTGTGCGCATTCATTGGGTACGCGAAATAAACCCGTAAACAATGACGTAAAAGTATAGACACGTTCTACACCAACATCAAAGCATTTTAAAGTGGCGCAAGGATTACTCTATACACGAACGTATATATGTGTATTATGACACTAAGCGCTAATAAAGACAACAAATGGGGCATGTCTTTTGATAGAAAGAGATAAATATATAACAGTCGTTACGTATTCATTGCTACTGAGCGCTCATTGGCGCAAGCGCGTGACATCTCGCTCTTTAGCCTAATGTCAGCCATTGCTAAATTATGGTGAAGCATAAATACGTCTTTTAATACTTTTAAATGATAAAACCTATACTGATGAATGTAATGATACGTTTTTCTTGTTTCTAGCAGTTGCAGTGTAATTGGTACTACTCCTAAACACACGGGAAGGCAAATTTACCAGCAAACGAGAAATATTTTAAGGTGTTGTCGGGACGTATAGCCATAAAGAGTAAGCGTGCCGAACTGAATGCACTCCGGGCAATTACCTGTCTTTCATGTAGATTAAATTTAAAAACATCTTAGCCTGTAAAGTCTTTTTTTATTTTAATTAGTAGTTTTCGCCTTAATTTCGACATGCAAAGAAAAACAGACAATTACTTACCTGAATTTGAAGACCCAAAAATTATCACTCGATACTAAAATATACACTTCCTTGCTGAATGGCGGTGTGTCACTGAATCAATATAATAAACTCCGTTTAATATTGATTTCTTAAACAATAAGCTTTAATATTTCCGATTGAAAACATTTACATTCCACCGCCTACCTTGGGGGAGGGCTTGTTTTGATTCATATCGCATTGCGAGTTCTTTGGGATCCATTCATGAAGAACATACAACGTCCTCTTGCGGTGGAAGTCTCGACATTATTTATCTGTCGAACACAAGATGGCGCTCGAAAAACGCTGAGATATTTTTTTGCTTTCGTAATTTACTTGATTGTGTCTTTGAACCTTGTTTTACAGAAGAAGGACATACCACATCCTATAGAAAGGTGCCTTACGTCCTACAGTGATGAAACGTATCGTATAAAACTCAAAAATCATTTTCATCTATGTAGGACGTAGGGTATTTCTGAACCTCCCTCTTTATTATTAAATTCTTTATTATCAAACAAAAAAGTAAAAACCGACTTCAAAACCAACAACCTACACTGAAAAGTCTTAACTAAACTCTTGACCTTTGAATGGAAAGAAAGCCATTTTAGGCAAACAAGTTTTACATAGTTGATGCTTGATGGTCAAAGTGATGCCGCCGACTCCAAAAAGAAATTGTTTGCCTAAAATAGTTTCCTTTCCATTCAAAGGTCAAGAGTTTATTAAAAACTTTTTAGTGCAAGTTTTTAGGTTTTGAAGTCGGTTTTTCTTTTTTTTTAAGTTACTGAACTCCTAAGCGTGAAGGAGTTCCACCATCAGCTTAGCTCCACAAATTGTTGCCTATCAGACGAAACAACACGTCAACATTAAGATTCTAGTAAAAAAAACTATATGTGCCTTTAAAATTTGAGGGTTTCCCTCGATAACACCAAGATCCCATCATCAGATCCCGAATTGGCAAAAATGAGACCGACTAGAAGGTATACCCTCTACGACAGGGGTGGGCAGACTTTCACTAATGGCGATCTATATCAACAAATTGAGACGACAAGCGATCGACTTGCAATAAGACAATATTTTTTTATGTTAAATCGTTTATTGTACCGCCGCGCCGCCGCCGCCGCGCCGTTCAACGAGCCGACACCGGCACACGTGCACAGTACAGCCGCAAATAAATCTGGTGCATTCTTATTTCATATCGACATTTTCGCAGTGAAAGGTTGTTTGTTGACAAGTATTTTCTTAAAGTTACGCGCGTGTAAAATAAAATGTTTTTTATGAACGCACTTTAAATACTGGTATTTTGACTGGTGAAAAGACCACTGTTATTGGAATTAGCCCAACACGTCAGTACATTTTTAGGAATGCGTGCGATCGACCATAGATTCCCTTGCGATCGACCGGTCGATCGCGATCGACCGTTTGCCCACCCCTGCTCTACGACAATGGTCGACAAATGACTGAAGTAACATAGAAAAAAAAAACATACAGTCGAATTGATAACCTCCTCCTTTTTTGAAGTCGGTTAAAAACGATAATATGAATTTTACCACGGCGTTTTTATACGCCATCAGGTTTCAACAGATAAATGACGTCAAGACTTTCACCGCTGACCGGATTTTAACATGGTGGTCAATCTCAACTGAGATTGATGTGAGTTACGTAAATCTTTTTTTTTTTTTTTTTTTTTTTTCCGACTGGGAAATGCTTTACGCATACCCTTTGATCCCGGGGGAGACCAAAGGGTTATGTGGGACTCCCCCACCCGATGCGGGCGGGTATACCCACTAAAAACCAGTCGGTGTCCTCCAGTGCCATATAAGGGGGGCGCTGCGGGTTATCGCCCTGGGTGTGCCCCTGGGCATTCTTCCGCAGGCGAGTTACGTAAATCTAGACAAAGGTTAGCAAATTAAATTTAAAATATAACAAAAACGGAAATACTTTACAACGCTTTATTTTTGTAACTTTTCCTTACTAGTAACAATATTTCAAACTCTACTTATAGAATTAAACGAACAAAACTTCCAAACAATTCAACATTACAAAAGAAACTACCGCTGACAAAAACATAACAATCATAGAGCGGTAATATTTACCGGTAGCGGTATAATTTTTTTTTTTAGCTGTGAACACAATTTTAATAATTTTCTATCGGGAGACGTTTCTTACGGGGACGGACGGGATTAGTTTCGTTAAAATTAACAAGGATAGACTATGATTTTGAACGTTCTTGACACTCCCAGTCTTATTTTGTAATATTTTAGGATGAAATAAGAAAACAAAATTTTCACGGGCGGGACTCGAACCTGCAACTTCTGGCTATCCGGGTCTAACGCTGTTCTAATTGACCGCACCACCCGCATCCCGCGCTGTCCCCAATTAAAACTGATGACACTATCTTTAATGTTAATGATATTCGTCTAAGAAACTACACCACTTAATATTATAATCTCATTTTGGTTAAATAATTCAAATTAAGTGCAGACTAATTGCAACCTGTCAATGTAAAAAGCAATGGGAGGCCGGTGTTCAGCAGTGGACGTCCTACAGCCGAATGCAAGGACAATATTTATGATGTCTTCTTTTCTTTTTTCTTTTCCTTCTGTTCCGCTTTTGTGTAAATTGCTTCTCTGTATCTGTTGATGAGACTATAGTCCTCCCTTTCTTTCTTCAAATACGAATTTGCTATGAAGAAGTCTACGTACTGTTGTTGGTACTCCTTAAAGGGAAAAGTAACTTTAAGTAAGACAAGAAAATAAAAGAATTTAATTGAAGAAAAGTGTGGGTAGGATGGGAGGTAGAAAATGATTGTATTTTTGAAAAACACTTGGCAGCGTGGCAGCAGCGGATAAATGAAATAACGGCGCTTCTGCCGCGCGTCGCAACTGCCATTTATGTATGAAATTATCAGCAAAATAGCCTAAATGTGAAAGCGCTCTAAATAGTCAACTAGCTACCCTGGTGTTGGGTAGCAGCAGCATCAGTACTGGCAGAAGGCTGAAGATATAGTATATCAGGAAAGGCTTTTGAATAGCCATTAGGAGGCGGTATACCCTCGGTTCGTAAGTAAACTGTGGTGTGGAAGATAAGAGAGAAACCACAACACGATTTGAAAAAAAAAACTCTGACAAAAGGTGTCTAGCTCTTAAATTTGATGATAATCAGTCAACTAGCGGCCCCCCGCGACTCCATCCACGCGTTATATTTTTTCCTAATTGGACCAGTAATTCCTAAGATTGACGTATGGCTCTTCAGAGCACTTCAGCTCTATTATATTGGTAGAGATTTTCATCAGTATCTACCTCTTTGGTCAACGGTTCAATTTCCGCTTCAATCAATGGCTCCAAAAACTCACTTAATTTCAGTGGATTTACGTTTAACCTGCAAACGTTTAATTTCATTAATATTATTTACAGCAAAACAGATGATTAGTAAGTCCAGGCACAAAAGATAGTCCCCTTAGGCGATTTCGACTACGGTGGCCTGTCACAACGACGAACCGACTGTGCGGGACATACTATAAAGCAATCACAGGAACACTATTCCTTTTACTCTCAAAGCTCGTTGTGACACATGACTGGGGAGAGATCAGGCGCAGGACCAACGGCTTTACGTGCTTTTTCGAGGCACGGGGGTGATATACCGCCAACTTACAAACTCCGGGCTACCCTAAGAATTTAAGTACAGAAAAACCCAGGTGTGTATTTTGGCCCTACCCGGGGATCGAATACGGGACTTCTGACTCAGCCGTCGCTTTAAAGGTAGACCCTTTTGCCGCTGTGACATCAGTTAAACAAAAAAAAAACGATCCAAAAGATATAACAGGTACAAGAATACTATGTATCATGGATATCCTGACTGAAAGTTATTAAGGGAAATAATTCCAAGTAACTTATGAACACTGTAATCACTAGTAATATTTTCAAATCATTATTAATTATTATACTATGTATAGAGAAACGAACAAAAATTAATGATATAGTGGGACTAATAGCGAACGTCCAACGTAGATAGTCGAAACGCGCCGTAAGGCTTAAAAAATGTAGATGCCGCGAGGAAATGTACTGTAAGATGAATTTATAGCAGGGCAAGGCACTTATGATGATGCTGATGAACGTTGTGACCTACCTGATAATCCTCAAGGGGTTCATGACTTTGTCAAACAGTTCGATTATGACTCCGAACCCGTAGCCCTGCATGATTTGCGCCAACGGATTCACATTGTAGTCCCGAGGCATGCTTCGTATACTGCAACAGTATAATAAGTATTGGACATGAAACACGAATATCTAAACGCGAATATAAACTTATGAGTAATGCTATCACTCACTGCTCGACTTTTTGGTTGTATTGCAACTGCCGTGGTCACTAGCCAACTTAAACTTTTTTATTCACTTGGTTTAGAATGATTTTAACACTCACAGTGTCATATTTTATAATCACAAAGATGAAATAACAAACCAAAAATTTGCGCACGGGCGGTACTCGAACCAGCAACTTTTTGGCTAACCGGGCTAAACGCTCTACCAAATATTATAAATTTCGCAAGGTTGGACAGACAGCACGGTAGCTCAAGTGGTAGTAAATTTTTGGTTTCTTATTTCATCTTTATGATTATAAAATATGACACTGTGAATGTTAAAATCATTCTAAATCATTAGATAGCGAAGCGACATCAATTTCTTAGTAAAACTTATTCTGTAATGAATAAATACTTGGCCCACTGTTGCATAAACTGACGGGTAAATGGCGCTAGACGTCACGCGTAATCTATACTAATATTATAAAGCTGAAGAGTTTGTTTGTTTGTTTGTTTGTTTGAACGCGCTAATCTCAGAAACTTCTGGCCCGATTTGAAAAAATATTTTTATGTTAGATAGCCCATTTATCGAGGAAGGCTTTAGGCTATATAACATAAAGATACGACTCATAAGACCACAGCAGAAATGAAAAATGTTGCGAAAACGGGAAAAAGATATTCCTTTTGAGAGCTTTCGCTGCGTACGCTGCGGAAACCGCTTAAGTTACACAAAAATCATGTATGACAGGATTGTTCAGCATCAAGAGTTCTATAATAAAGTCCGCGACAGCATATGTCTATCTTTTATGGTTGACTTACTAAAACCTTTTTTATGTTAATAAATTTGTAAAAAAAAATTGCATTATTTTTAGAGGTGTATTATACACACAGGTATTTATTCTTATCAAAATAAATACATTCATCATCACGAGCATTTCATTTAGAACCTAGTTGCCCTTTATATCAATTGATTTCAATAAATATCTTACGAGCTATCACAGTTTTAACATAACTCCACACCAAAATAATGTTCGCAGCTTTAGTACAACGTGCGCTTGCGCTAATATATTATAAAGCTGAAGAGTTTGTTTGTTTGAACGCACTTATCTCAGGAACAGCTAGACCGATTTGAAAAAAATATTTCTGTGTTGGATAGCTTATTTATCGAAAAAGGCTTTAGGATATAAAACATGACGCTGCGACGGGAGGGGAGGGAGCAAACTCAAAACGCGCGGACGAAGTCGCGGGGGACCGCTAGTTATATTATAAAGCTGAAGAGTTTGTTGGTTTGAACGCGTTTATCTCAGGAACTGCTGAACCGATTTGAAAAAATATTCTGTGTTAGATAGCTTATTTATTGAGTAAGGCATTAGGATATAAAACACCACGCTGCGACGGGAGGGGAGGGAGCAAACTCAAAACGCGCGGACGAAGTCGCGGGGGACCGCTAGTGACGTATCCATAAGAAACCACAAATTTTGCAAGGTCGGACAGACAGCACGGTAGTTTAATTAGTAGAGCCTTTGGCCCGGTTAGCCAAAAAGTTATTGGTTCGAGTCCCGCCCGTGCGCAGTTTTGTTTTCTTATTTCATCTTCATGCCTTTTTTTCACGTTTAGGACACATTATTGCAGTACAACGTTTAATTTTAATATCTTATGACAGAAAATGCATTTTGGAAATTCGAGTAGAATATTCATGAGATGCCTAGGTACATCTTATATACATTCTTACACTTGCTAGTCCCGAAATGTTAGGAACATATGAATAAGATAAGTTGGATATCTTGTTTTAATTTTGGGAGATCTCCACCTAACAAATAATATAGGAGTGAGAACTTTACTGTATGACAATGGCTAGTAATCTAGATTATATACATAAGATATACAGGGTATTGTTTTGGTCAGCGACAAGCGACTCAGGGGTGGTAGTACAAACGATAAAATACGCGATTTAAAATAATAAAATAATTAAATGGAAAACCTAAAATATCAATTTATCAATGCGATACAGCGACCGAGTCAAAACTACCAACACCAGGTAGCCTCTTCATAGCTTACTAGCTACGGCGTGGTATTCCGTAGATACGTGCTAGCTACGCGCGAGGGTGCGAGTTTCCCCATTCGTTTTGTATTTTTTTAGAAAGTTGCAAAGAGGTTTTCTTGTATAAAACTAGCATGGAAATAAAAAAACGGTTATAACTTATGTTATCATCCCTGAGTTGGATGTCACTGACCAAAACAACATCCTGTATAGAGATATAGGTGTGATCGCAAGATTGGCCAAATGGAAATATCTATTAGTTTATAAGGAAGTCGTGTTAGTTACACTATTTATGACTCAAGAACGGTTCAACCGACTTCGCTGAAAGTTGGTGTGGAGGTAGCTGAGACATAGGACTGTTATCAGTTATTAAGATCGGCTGGAGCAATTTACGTGATGTTTGTCTTGGTTCGGAGTAGGATAAGAGCAATAAATCCGGCCGAAGTTCGCTTTGACTGCTGTACTCATATAAAAATGACTAAAAGCTGGTAATAAAATTAAAAAAGTACTACATTGTTTACCTAACTTAGGGCCGATTTTTTTATGGTCAGATAAAACTTATCAGACTGATGAATTATAAAGTGACAAGTTTTAAAAAAATACAGTTACTTATGATTGCTGACAATTAGGTGACGTTTTCAAATTATTAGTCATATTGTATTTTGTTCCTCGAATATTTCTTATCTGACTATTGAAAAATCAGCCCTAAGGAAAAAAAAAAAAAAAATACAGACGAACGGTATTTAAGTTAAGCTATACGTACCTTTGAAGCTTTTCATAGAAAAACCTCTGGATTGACCCATAATCCGTTCTTGGAACTACTATTAATTCGTCGAATAATGATACCATCGGTTTAACTCGAGCGGACTTAGGTTCTGTACAGGTTGCTGTAAAAAACATATGAAGTATTAAGTTATCTTCAATGTCACTTGTTTAATATTGGACACGAAACACAAACATTTCTCTAATCCCATAGTAAGTAGCTAATAAATAAATAAATATTGGACACCAATCACAAACATTGCTCTGATAGGCGTGCGCCCGGATAGCGAAGACACGGGGTCCGATTCCTCGTCTGTCACTCAGCCAAAGTTGCTTTTTACAAGTGCAATTTATGTTTTCATAAAGATGAAATAAGAAACCAAAAATTTGCGCACGGCCGGGACTTGAACCAGCAACCTTTTGGCAAACAGGGCCAAACGCTCTTACCAATTGAGCTACCGTGCTGTCAGTGCGACCCTGCGAAATTTGTGGTTTCTTATGAAAACGTCAATTGCGTGACGCCTAGCGCCATCTAGCCGTCTGTTTATGACACAGATGGCCCAACCAAGCAGTTATAAATTCAACGGCGTTGTTTCATAAACAGGCGGCTAGATGGCGCTAGGCGTCACGTAATTGACGTTTTCATAAGAAACCACGAATTTCGCAGGGTCGGACTGACAGCACGGTAGCTCAATTGGTAAGAGCGTTTGGCCCGGTTTGCCAAAAGGTTGCTGGTTCAAGTCCCGGCCGTGCGCAAATTTTTGGTTTCTTATTTCATCTTTATGAATATAAAATATGACACTGTGAGTGATAAAAACATTCTAAAGCATGCAATTTATGTTATTAATTATATTGCTCTGATTCCAAATTAAGTAGATTATTGCACTTGTGTTATGGAAATTAGACACAATGGTGGTACCACAACACCCAGACCCAAGACAATACAGAAATTTATGATTTCTATATTGACCCGACCGGGAATCGAACCCAGGACCTCGGAACAGCGACGCCTTGAAACCAGTGTGCTTAGCTACTACATCACGGAGGTCGTCGAACATCGTATATGAACATCATATACATCATTATCTTTTTTCTCCGGAAAATCTATACTAATTTTATAAAGGTGAAGAGTTTGTTTAATAACAAACAAAACAAAAAAACAGGACATGCAACATAAAAAAAAAAACTTTAAATCTACCTATTCAAAAACGAAACCATTTATTTGCGGCAAGGAGGCTATGATGCTGGCTGCGTTACCAGTATATTTGTTTGAACGCACGAAAGTAATCTCAGAAACAAATGGACCGTTTAAACAAAAATATTGTTGGTTTGGCTATATTATTAATCGAGGAAAGCTGAAGGCTTTAAAACATCACACAGACGGGAGGGGAGGGAGCAAATTTAAATTACATGGACGCAGTCGTACATAAATAAAGGTCATGTCAAAGAAGTTTCTAAAATGCGCCTTTTTGCATTTTTTCTAGTTTCTAACGTGTTGATATTTTGCGGAATTGTTTATTAAGACTATGAGCTATGCTAAATATGATTAATGTCCTATGAGCTCTATATATGATTTTGTGATATTTCAACCAGAAAACAGTTAGGAGGTTGGTTACATCTCTATTAGAGATTAACTAGTTTCAGATGCCTTAACAATAAACCTCACAAAACAAACGAGAAATGTGTGCTGGTGGAGTGCGGAGCAATAGCACACATCCTAGACGATGTGTGAAAGGGATAGCATAATTTATAAAGTAAAAAAAGATTGAGTTATTCTCTTTTACGCTCAAGTGTAAACTAAATGACACTTATAGACCAATCACTGTTCTGCTCTGCACACTTGAATTACTAATAATAACCAATCTGTGATCGACTTGGAGTCGAGGACATTGCGTCCTTTTCATACTTGTAAAAATAACAATTTACTTTCTCTTTCTCCTTTGTAAATGGATTTGAAGTAAAAATATTTGAAATTGAATTATATAAGCGTTATTCTTGTTCACATTCATATCATACGAGATACCCTAAAGTTATTTTACATTCTTATCATAGTTTCAACACTTTTGAAATACACACGATGACATTTCATAGTGTGACGATTTTTGTATTTAGATTTAATCAGTAGCCCTGTTGTAATCTTAACTCATTCTAATAACAGTTATGGTTTTTAATTTTTGTACAAAAAGAGTATTGTTACTTTACCGAATAACGTTATCGGTATAAAAAAAAATAGCAATACTGGCTGGCCCTTCCCTTCCTAATTTCTTACTTTTGGAGTGCACTTGAAAAGCAAGGCAGTCTAATGCTGACCGCCGAAGCGACAGGTTGTGCGAAGGAACCTATGTTAAAATGCAGTTATAATGAATATGGCTAGAGGTAGTGATTTGTATCATAGATAAGTGTGGTGATCGACTAAAGAGATTTATCAGCTTAACCGAGTTTCATTCACGACAATAGGATTTACAATCACTACAGAGACGTCACATTTGTTGTATAGCTATCCGCAGACTAAGGGTAAGACGTCCTAATTAGAACGTTTTCGTGTCTTCACAATGCGGTCCCGGGTAACATACCTTAGATGAGACACCTTTTGTAAAGCATAGCTACCCGGTGCCACTGGCATATAGAGAGCAGGTAAAAGATAATTTAGAGGAGTTAGAAAGTTTAGGTATCTATTGTTTTTAATATCATTGTGCCGTAATAAATAGTTAACGATTCAAAAATCTTACCGATGAACATAACCTTGTCTTCAGAAAGCAAACTCTTCAGTAACTTTGCCAATGAGTTCTTATAGATTTTCGCTTTCAAGTGTTTATTTTCTGGTAGAATCTAAAAGAACAGTAATTTTTAGATTTCAATATTAAAGGTCTTTGCCCAGTCCACCGTAGCATACCGGTAAAATACGCTCTCGCTTTCTTTCGCTCTAGCTCCATACAGGATGACTTTTTAAACATTGACAATATTTTAAACAAAGAACCTACTTATAATTTGCACGCCCTTCCGCATATTAAAACGAAATACAATTAATTTGATGAAAGGGAGAAAAATCATAAAGTACCACTCAGATTTCCAAGATCCGTTTTGACGGAGTATTTTTTTCGTACTTTTATATTGTTTGAAGTAATGAATTAGGTAAATGCAATTTTATGAACTCAAAAACTATATTTTTTTTACTTTAATTTGAAGCCATGATCAAGTCTTAAGTGTTTAATATCATTTTATTGGTTTCAAGATTTAATATAGGTATTGATTTTCATTTTCATTAACCAACTTCAAAAAAGGAGGAGGTTATCAATTTGACTGTATGTTTTTTTTTGTATCTATGTTACCTCATATCTCAGTCAATTGTCGATCGATTCGGAAAAATTTTTCGTCCTATTTGTTGGTCCCATTTTTGCCAATTTAAGATCTGATGATGGGATCTTAGTGTAATTGAGGGAAACCCTCAAATTTTGAAGGCATATATAGTATTCTTTTTAGACCCTTGAAAGGAAAGGAAGCCATTTTAGGCAAAAAAATTCTTTTTGGAGTCGGTGCCATCACTGGCCATCAAGCATCAGCTATCAGAGCACCGACTCCAAAAAGAAATTGTTTGCCTAAAATGGCTTCCTTTCCTTTCAAGGGTCAAAAGTTTATTTAAGACTTTTTAGTGCATTTTGGTTTTGAAGTCGGTTTTTACTTTTTTTATAAAATGCGAAAAGGACTCTGAGTCATGAGTAGGATCTAAGTTTGAAGTATTGCTAATGTTTTCAAAGTTAAGACAGCACGCTGTCAATCCGTTCAGTGTGCAAGGTAGAGCGTATCATGTTGCTTTTCGTGCTTGATACGCTCCTAGCATGTTCATGGTATGGTACGGCTCAGTGGGAAAATACCATAAAAAAGTCATTTATTTATGCAAATAGGCCCACTGGGGGAACTTTTACACGTCCCAATATAAACCCTACCACAGCTTCGGGACAATTGTGGGCTAGTGCTGAGAAGAAGCTGCGCAAGAAACTCAGTCACTATTGTCAATGCCTCTTTTCAAAAGGTTTACAATGTTTGTAGTGATCATGCAAGTCCATACATTATTATCTTTTAAATATTCATCTACTTTATATTAGACATGAGATGACATGATCAGAAATGATGCCATAAACTATATAAACTGACAAATATTTACGTTTCGTAACACTTATGATAATTTTGAACAGAATTGTCATACATGTGAACGTTTACAAGGTTAGGATACGAAAATGTTATTATATGTAATCTTGTAGTAAATATTGACAAAGAAAATTAGTTCGAAGCACACGAGATTTCAAATATAATCTTGATAAAAACGTATGGAGTTCCACAAAAAAATATTTAAATGAATAAAAAAATACTAACGTACAAAACTTGAGCTGACTCAATCAAAATACCTACTGTAGACAAACGAACATAGTGACCATTGTTGGTAGAAATTAACACCCTATCGGAGAGGGATAACAAGTTGTGTTTTTAACGCAGTTACGCTAAAAAGTTTTGTCTTATGATCGTGCCATGACCGTGTTAGGAACGTGTAAGGCACGAAAAGCAACACATTGCACCTTGCCAGTATGCAATGGGGATGATACCCGTTGATGGCCTTATTATACCCGTATGGTGCTCGTATGATAATAATAGTCCCTCTAGC
This sequence comes from Pyrausta purpuralis, assembly GCA_963924145.1. Classification (NCBI taxonomy): domain Eukaryota; kingdom Metazoa; phylum Arthropoda; class Insecta; order Lepidoptera; family Crambidae; genus Pyrausta; species Pyrausta purpuralis. Next base: position 11,790,168 of record OZ001669.1, on the reverse strand, counting down.
CGTTTTCGACTACTGTTCTACATATTCTAGTGCATAACTGTGCGCGCAAACACAGGTGCACTCTCTATTCCTTTCACTCTCATAGCTCGATGGGACAGCAATCTGGAGAGAGTTCAGGCGCAGGATCAACGGCTTAATGTGCTTTTCTGAGGCACGGGGGTGAAACACCGCCAACGTATAAGCTCCGGGCTACCCTAAGAATTTCTGAACAGAAAAACTCAGGTATATATTTTTGGCCTGACCCGGGGATCGAACCCGGGACCTTTGGCACAACCATTGCTTTAAAGTGCAACCCTCTTACCGCTGCGCCACCGAGACAGTTACTTTAGGTGCTCGTATGATTGCCGTATGTAATATGTTATGTGTAGTTATGAGCGAATCGCGACTCTTCTTATATTTTGTTGGCAAGGCTTACCTAAGGCTAAGGCCTACCCAGAAGTGTCGAAATCAGTCCGACAGTCTGTATCGGCAGGACTATCAATGCAGACTTAGTTACGGCGACGTCTTTATAACGGTCATCATACGCGGTTATATTATAGCGTGTGAATTCTAATCTAGGCAAAATACGCTCCGTGCATGGCACGCAACAGTGTTGGTCGGTGACGGAACGTTCTAGCGGGCAATGTGTCATAATTTTCTATGTAAGTATTTTTATACTCATAAAGATGAAATATGAAACCAAAAATTTGCGCACGAGTGGGACTCGAACCAGCAACTTCTTGGCTAACCGGGCAAAACGCTCTACCAATTGAGCTACCGTGCTGTCTGTCAGACCTTGCAAAATTTGTGGTCTCTCTTATGGATCGCGACGTGACGTCGTGAAGTTTAGCTCGGTTAGCCAAGAAGTTGCTGGTTCGAGTCCCGCCCGTGCCTAAATTATTGGTTTCTTATTTCATTTTAATGAATATAAAATATGACACTGAGTGTTAAAAATATTCTAAACTATTTTTTTTTGACGGCCATGTTTTTAGCACGGTCATGGTACAGTGCATTGGGCAAAGAGCTTTATAACTAAGTACGATCTTATCAAGATCGCAGGGTCACACCGTTTGCGACCGGTCGCTAAGGAAAACCATGCAGTAACTATGGTCGCTGAGGTAAGCCTATGTTCAGCAATGAGCGTCCTAGGGCTAACCATGGTGATCATGAAATACTCGTACGGACAACACGTCAAGATAAACACTGCAATATCTTATGTACTTGTGATAAGGGCTAGTTTGCAACAAAAGTGAGTAACCTGATGGTGATAATAAAACCCCAAAGAATGTGCCAGGCAGTTTATTGGTTTGCTGTGTTTCGTAGGAAGCCGCAGAGCAAAGTGAAAGATGACATGAATCGGAAAACAGTTCAAAAAATGTAAAAGATAAAGCAGAATATAATACTACTGGCGCCATCTTGCATAGATACTACTTGGGTATGATTAGCTAACACGATGGCGCTAAATAGCTAGGTACATGCAGATGTAACAAGCGTCCAATAGGTGGCGCTTTTAAGTGTTTCTAGAATTTACAACACCTGATGTGCTGGCGACTGTACCTTTTTAGCAAACACCCTCTCAATGTTTCTCATGTAGATGATTGTTGGTTCAAACAATCTTGCCACTTGAAACACCTTGGCAAGTAACTTGCCAGGCCTTCGCGCGACTGCGCTAAATACTTCAGGAGAGATGTCGATCTTCACCGCATCTGTAGAGTAAGTAAATAAGATAAGATAACTGTTTAACACCCATCACATAATTATATAAATTTATAATTCGTATAAAAAACAATGAACGGACTGCAGATTGCCGATGACGACACATAAAGCAAGGCGGGTCTTTGTCATTCTGTCACCTTCCCGCTTCTCTCATTTCATACCTACGCAAAAGTTGCGTTTCGTAATCTTTGTATTCTCTAACGACCTCGGCAGCGCAGCGGTAAGAGGGTCGCACTTTAAAGCGACGGCTGCGCCAGTCAGAGTTCCTGGGTTCGATCAGAGGGTCGGGCAAAAGCCTGAGTTTTTCTGTTTAGAAATTCTTAGGGTAGCCCGGAGTTTGGAAGTTAGCGTTGTTTCACCCCTGTGCCTCGGAAAAGCACGTAAAGCCGTTGGTCCTGCACCTAATCTCTCAGCGGTTGTGTCAGATATGATAGTGAAAGGAATAGAAAGTGCTGTGTTTGCTAAAATATGTCCCGCGCAGTCGGTTAGTCATTGCGGCTGGCCACCGTAGTTGAAATCGGCTAGTGGCACTATATATTTTTTTCTACTACTATTATTCTCTTTAATTTTTTTATTACATATATTTTTTTGTATTGTGACTCTCTTTTCACAGTTTTATTTTATGGCAAATGCTGTGTATGTCTATAATTAGTGTAATGTACTAGAACTAAACTGTATATTAATCTAAGTAAGTGCTGTGTATGTTGTACTGTTGATGTACTTAAATAAATAAAATGAAATAAAATTCTCTAAACAGTTTGTGGCGTTTGGACAACCATTTTTCACTGATTTTTAGATCCATCAAAGAACCAGAGCATAATTCAAGTGCCAGTGGAATTGAATTGGCAACACTCTCCGAAGTGACTTCGATCACATCCCCAAGCAGAATCTGTATTGGAACCACCAAGGAAAATGCAAACTTGATCGCCCCAAACAAACTTGCACTTGAAGCGCAGAAGATCAACAAGACCTGTAGCGAGATCAAACGCGAAGCTCAAAGCCGAACGCAATGGCGGAATGTTGTTGACAGCCTTTTTTCTATGTAAGGGACATTGGACCTTAACGGCCAGTCCTTCAATGCCAACAATACTCAGAGGTAGATTATTTATCCACGACATAGGATTTTCTCGACCGGAGACAGGGTTTCGTATTAAAAGTTAAAGTCAAAGTCATTTATTCCTCACCAAAAAAATGTAGGAAAACGTAAAATAAAATAGATATTAAAGATACACATAAAAATATTGTTTAAAATTTCATAGAATTAGATTAAATTAAATATTACAATACAATTGAATTATGATAACTTAAATTATCAATTAACTATGTCAACAACTACAAGAACTTATTAGACGCTCAAAACAAATTATGAAATTTTATGGTGTAGCGCCCACGTATTGCCAGAAGTTTTATAGGGACAAAAAAAATAAAGGTAGATAACTATTTATATCTATAGTAGGGCAAAACTACAGATAGACTGTATATAGGAAATTACCGTAAGTCAACTTAGTCAGCAGAGCATTAAATTATTGGCAAAAAAAATATTGTTTACTCACTTAGCTCCCCAGCTACAACATCAACCAGAAAGCTCTTTCCATTCCTCCTGCCTCCTATCAACATGACAGCCTTGTTTCTCTTGGCTCCAGGGTCCATCCCGATGCCGTGAATGCAGGAAAGGGTAAGACGGTTCTTGATGTCTCCATAGCCGGGAAGGGGGAATCTGTCAAGATAAATATAGGCTTTGGAATATTATGAGGGAAGGTCTTCTTTTAATATATATCCATTTTTCTGTACCCAAAGACCGTTTTTACGACCACAGTAAAGAGACAAAGTAAAGGTATGGATGCAGATGTAAATGTGTAACTTTAGTCAATATTATTATTGTAAATTTGATTTCTAAGAAAATAACGAGTTTTTTAAGGCCAGTTATTTTTGATAAGTTATCTAAATGTCTCACAGAATAGATTTCTGAAAACTGTCTCAAAAGAGAAAATCGTGTAAAATTAGACAATAGTTAAATGAAAAGCTGTTCTACAGTAAATTAGTGTTGTAAGGAAACTTACGTTGCATTAGGATCCCGTATGTTGAGGTCGTAGGCAGCATAGCTGGAGTCACCATACACATCCTTGAGTTTAGCTGTTGGTTTACTTACTATACCTAGATCGAATATTCTCTGTAAAATAAATAGTATAGATACTCGTTTAGCAAAAGCAAAGAACAGTAAAGAAAGACGGAAATATTTCGAAGAACCAGTAAACATATTTGAACAGTTTTGTGATTATTCAAGAAAGAAGTCAATGAATGTAGGAAAATACACACGTTTTCTGTGTCAAAAAGCTATTCATGTTATAGTAGTGCAATTTATACAAAGACGTGTTGCAGTGCTACTTGACTGCTGCCTACATACCGTGTGACTAGTAGGAGAGGCTTGCGACACAGAGAATTGAACGGCAAACTGCTGTCAAGTCGGGTTTGGAAGATTAAGAGCGAGCCCGGCTCCGATTACCGGATATCGACGCCAAACGCCAAATTCGTAAGACTCGGCCTAAGCCCTCCCATGAGTACACCTACAAGGAATCTGGAACTCTCTAATGTGCCTTTTGCAACCGAACTTTCAAAACCAAATGTGGCTTTGCAAGTCACCCTCGCGCCCACTCAAGAGCCTAGGGTAACACCAGCGAAGGATGTCACCGTCGACGGATGCGTCTGGGAGGACATCATAATCATCAGTGAAATTCATAATTTTACGTTTGTATAGTAACAAAACACTAAAAAAAAGTACTTAAACCTCAAAATCTTTCAACATCGTTTGATCCATTTCCAAGCGTTTCTTTGGTGCTGGTGGTGGCTTCGGCTTTGGTCTTGGAATTATCTTGGGATATTTCCAGCCCACTCGCTTGTACATCAGCTGCTGAGCCTGTATCAGCAGCTTCAGGTCTAGCCTGAAAAAAACATTTAATCCATAAACCTTCTTTAATCTCCATTTATTATACATCCTTTCTTACTAGTACGTGTAGTAATAGTCTGTAAGTATATTGCACGTACTAGGGCACGTCTTTCTAAGCAACAAATGATTGATAAATCCTTCAAACGTCAAAATTGTTCTAACAAACGAGACTCTAATGAAATCCTGAAAATATGAGGTTTCTGGAAAAATAACTTAGTCATACGGCTTTACGAACCTCATAAGCTCATCCACGAACACCCTAGCATCCTTATGTATCTGTTCCATCAGATCTTCAGTCAGAACCTTCTGCATATAACCGAAGACCACGTCAGGACACTGTTCAAGTGGAAGCCTGTCGTAGATAGACCAGGCCAATCGGTATTTTTTGAACGCCTGGGAATTGAGTGAAGGTAAATTATCAGGATTCAACAACTGTCATTTTTTATATTTGTAACGGTTGTGAAGTCAAGATCTGCAGTTTGACTTGATTGCAAGCCCCGACCAGTCAAAGATACCCATGAAAAAGCTTAACAGATATTATTACTGATCCGATCTGGTCTAACGTCTGACTATCATGATCAGTTGAAGTCACATGGTATGAAAACATATGATTGGATTGAAAATTGTACGAGCAAGATCCTTGATACTATACAGCCGAGATCACAACCTAAAATGATACAGGAGATGTGAGACATAACTTTGTTTGTAGGAGTTACAACTTATGGCAACTACAGATCTTTAGAAATTTAATTCGTTAAAGTGTTACCCTGACTTAACAAAAGTATGGTAAGTCAGAGTACGTCTGTCAGATTATTTCCTATTTATACTTCCTATGCTGAAAAATCATAAATCCACTAACATAAACCACATCATCCATGAACGCGGAAGTCTTAGGCTTATACCCTGGATCACTGAAGGGATTGCACCGCATCTTGATCAGCTGTTCTGCTTCTTTCTTCGCGGCTACTCTCGCCATTTCTGCTTTGCGGAGACGATCTTCTTTGGCTTGTAGCTTCTCTTGTTTTAGCTGGAGAGATTAGAATTAATGTTTATTTCATTAATAAGCAAACATATTTATTTTTCATTGATCGAAAATAATAAAACAAAAATTGCGCACGGGTGGCAAATTCTAAATCGGAAAATATTTTGGAAAAGATTTGTGAATAATGTAATTAAATTATAAATTCCATAAATCCACCGACATGAAAATTGTCACTCTAACAAATTTAGAGTCGCGCAGACCTACAGAAGTTAGTCAGATCCCCTCACCAACTAGAAAAGAGCTGATGATGTTTTAACGGCTAGACAGATTATCGTTTAGATTTAGACCAGACTTGACAACGCAGTGAACACTCAGGTTCAAATTATTTAAACTAAACGAAAATCGGTTTATTTGTTTGAGAAATACGATATCGCAGACAGATACACACATAGGCATACAGACACATTAAACTTTTTATTAATTTTGTTTTCTGCTTATTTATTTTCTTCATACATCTACTTATAACAACCCTCTTTTTTACGTCGATGGTTAAAATTTTAATGTAGCAAAGATTTGACAAATTGTTTACACTATTATAATTAACGATAAACTGTTTGATATTACTGTAACTATCAATTAAATGTTGTCACAATAAGTATAATCATTTCAATCTAAAAGTTGACCTACTCTTGATGTGGTCCAAATGTTCTTACTTATAGTTAGGGAGGCGAATAGGGGAATTTTCGGTAATACTCGAGCGTGGCAGTTTAAGATATGAGAGATACCTTGGACCTAATAGAACCACCTTGTAAAATATTTAGCTCTATATGTAGTGACGCGCGCCTAGGATAGACGATCAGATTAGTAAAAAAAAAATCGATAGTCTGAAATACTCGAGCGCGTCAGATAAAGATATTCTGGGTTGATTTTAGTGTTGTAAGACTAAATTTAACTAATCTGACGATAAATCCTTGACGCCGCCGAGTTATAGGGTCAGGAACTTGTAAAAAAAAACGTTAATCCGGCATTCTCGAGCGCGATTTTTTTTACTTTTATTTTGAAGGATATAATAAAACTAAAACGTACTAAAAATACAAAATCTGCCGGTTTCCGCATGACCGGGAGTGTGGAGGAGCCATTTCGTCTTCCGAAAAACGCGTTGCGGCATATAAGTCGCGAACGATACATTTTACAAAAAAAAAGTTTAAATAAACAAAAAGGGTAATTTTATTTTACACAAAAAAGGTCTCTTTACATTTTTGTCTAAAGTTAAAACTTTTTGACTTGAAGCATCATAAAAACTCAAACTCCCGGTTATTTGAGTATATCTTGAAAACTGAGGGTGTTAAAAAAATTGATATGAAATAACGATGATTAAATTATGTTACTTTTTTATATTTCAATTTTTTTTTCTAAAGCTTCTCGACAATTTTCGTTCAAAAGTATTATTAACATGTACAGTTTCATGCATGTATATTATTCAATAGCCTGTTGATCCTCAAATTGTTTTTTGGTCGTACCGTAAGCAAAACGAAGTAAAGAATTATTAAAAAGAAAGAAGAAAGGAAAAAAAAGAAACCAAAAAATCATTCCGGTCAGATTAAGAGAACCCACCAACATTTTTGTCAGATTTAGAAAATATGCTTTCAGGATACCGAGATAAACCTCCCCTATGAAAACCTGACGCGCTCGAGTATTTCAAAAAAAATTTTTTTTTTTTGCATTTTCAAAAATTCATCGTAACTTATGGTCACGCCGAAATCGTCAGTTTTTTTAAAGGAAGCTTCCTTGGGGCCTACTTAACACCCCTTCCGAAAATCTGACGCGCTCGAGTAATTTTTTAAGTGAAAACTTCTTTAGTGGCGTTGAGCACTTTTATGGGATGGGGGAAAAATGTGAAACTCGCGTCAGGACACGTGACCTGATCGAAAGACCGTATGACGGTTGGCGAAATTATGGATGTAAGTTGATTTTTCTGAGAGATAAACTTTTTAATGTAATTTAATATAATATAAATTGTAATGTTTGTGTACGATAGCGCAATAAATAAATATTGTATTCTATAAAAATATATTATTATTATTATTATTATTATTATTATTATTATTATTATTATTATTATTATTATTATTATTATTATTATTATTATTATTATTATTATTATTATTATTATTATTATTATTATTATTGTATTCTATCACAAAAATGATAGTACTTTTATATTGATAATAACTATTCCAAAAAATCAAAAATGCACAACGTTGATATTCAAGTTTTCACTTCTGCCGGCACTCCCGGAGTGCTTTTTTTTGCATTTTTGACTACTTTATATGCCTACCCCCACAACGCAAACCGGCAGATTAGTATACCGTTGTTATCAGAGGCACTTGGGGCATACTTAGTATGAATATCTGACGCGCTCGAGAATGCCCAAGTAACTGTTTTTTTTTACATTTTTGAAAAACAGTACACGCCAAACCCACCGCTAAAACGGTTTTTACCATACGAGCTTTTCTTTTCGAAATTATTTTATCTTTCGATTTTGATAGGTCTCCACGGCGCCGTTGAATTACGCCATTAGCTACCTCGCCTCCCTAACCATTATGATCATATTGATTTCATCAAAAAATCACCACAGAAAAATTCTTATTCATATAAAAAGTGTACCTAATGTTAAATGCGTAAAACCTCAGACACACCGAATGATTTTGCCTTTTGCTATTTATAAATAGACAGCACAACATTTTAATGAAGATTATTTGACAAATGCGACCCATATCTTGACGACCGCCGTGGTGTAGTGGCTATGCACGCTGGGTTTCTAGGCGATGCCGCTTCGAGGTCCCGGGCTCGATTCCCGGTCGGGTCAATGTAGAAATCAGAACTTTCTACATTTTCTCGGGTCCGGATGTTTTGGTACAACCGTTGTGTCTGTCATAACACAAGTACGTTAGCTACATACTCTGGGATCAGATCAATGTATGTGATCGGTGTCCAATATTTATTTATTTATATTAAAAAGTGGTTCAATTGATTCTGCTCGTTATTCCAATCAACATAGTTTCAGGTTTTGCGCATTTAACGTAAGACGTTGTTTAGGCGTGAAACAAGTTTTCATTATAGCCCTGACCATTTCCTTAGTCTTCCCCTTAGTGGCTCCCACCAACTTCTCATCAGCCTCTATCTTTTCTTCAATTGTTGGATACTCCCCTCTAATCACCATCAATGTACCCCCTTCTAAGTCGTAGGGAAATTGTGGAAAGAACCCATAGCCGTAGTACCTGAAAATAAGTATTGAAGTATTGAAACGAATATTTGGATTGATAAAGTGGAATGTAGCTTCAAGAAATTCTAGATCTTGTACTTAATCTGATTTTGATCATAAAATCATATTATAGGTATCTTCTATTGACTTGCTGCCCTTTCTGTCTAAGCTAACTTTAATTGGTACAGATCGAAACAGATCCCGTCGTGACAAGTCACCCAAATTATCTAACCTTTAGACATATATTTTTTCATGTCTTATAGCCAAATTCAAAAAAGATATATTAAAAACTTTGCCCAATCAATTAAATTAAATTATTTGTGTTTGTCAGTATATATTTTTTGTAGTACTTTTACACTTATATTATATCATTGTTTGTCTTAAGCAAAAGTTACTACCATACTAAGTTTAAACCTCTTTCACTTTATATACGAGTATATAGGGAAAAAAATGTGCTCACATATTTAAAGTTACCATCTGGTTCTATATTTAAGATACTCTATATTTATGTCAATTATGTGACTGTAGTGTGTTCTGTGAGCGTAAAATAAATGAAATTAAAATAACCATCAAAGAATAACCTGTTAGAGTCTTACCATTCCATGAACCATTCTCTGATCTCCTCAGTGATGTCGTCTATCTGATCCTCCTTCTTGAAAACGAGAAGCCTGATGTTCTCTTTCTCTAAGTCCTTGAGAAATATATTTTGTAGCTTCGTTCTGGTTCTGAGTCTTCTTTCGTAGACCTTATTAGGAAGGCAAAAGGAGGCAAAATGTTTTTTTTTTTTGATAAGACTCTGGGTGATCTAGTATGACTAATTGGTGGCATTACTATTTGTGTAAGAAGACGCTGTTAATTTAGTTTGTATATGTCAACGTTATATTGTAAAAACCGCGAGATTTCAATCTAACGATTTTAAATTCGGTATTGTGAAGAAGCTCGACAAGGTTTACTGTTTATGCTTTTTTGGTACTCCGTTTATCCTTCGTGCTAGGTTGACTTAGTTAATATAATTATTATTTATGTCAACCTAACATGAAGGCTAGATGGGGATTCGCTTTGCTCACCCCTTCACCTTCCCTGACCTGCATTGCTCAGTGATTTGTCATTTCAGTTTACGTTATAATGTATAAAGTTTAACACAGTTCACAATAAATCGACAGATGGCAATCTAAAGTATTTAAAACCATAAGATTGTAATAATGCAGTTTATGCAATATTAAAAGGAGACAAAACCTTATTGAAGAACTATAGACCCATCTCACTCCTGAGCCATGTCTACAACCTGTTCTCAAGGGTCATCACGAATCGTCTCGCACGTAGGTTTGATGATTTCCAGCCTCCCGAACAAGCCGGATTCCGAAAAGGCTACAGTACCATAGACCACTTTCATACGCTAAAGCAAATTATACAGAAGTCAGAGGAGTATAATATGCCTCTATGTTTAGCTTTTGTGGACTATGAGAAGGCCTTTGATTCAATCGAAACTTGGGCGGTGCTTCGGTCTCTTCAGCGGTGTCACATAGACTATAGGTATATAGAGGTGTTAAAGTGTCTATATAACAACGCCACCATGTCGGTCCGAGTACAGGAACAGAATACGAGGGCGATTCCATTGCGAAGAGGTGTAAGACAGGGCGATGTTATATCTCCGAAACTGTTTACAGCGGCATTGGAAGACGCCTTCAAGCTCCTGGAATGGGAAGGATTCGGCATCTCCGTCATTGGCGAATACATAACAAACCTTCGGTTTGCCGATGACATAGTCGTTGTGGCATAGAAGCTGGATGATCTAGGCACTATGCTCGAAGACCTCGACTGAGTATCCCAACAAGTGGGTCTTAAAATGAACATGGAGAAGACCAAAATTATGCCGAGTTCCCTTGTTGTACCCACTCCAGTATCCATTGGGAACTAAACTCTCGAAGTTGTCGACGAGTACGTCTACCTGGGACAAGTGATCCAATTGGGTAGGTATAACTTTGAGAAAGAGGTCAATCGACGAATCCAACTCGGCTGGGCAGCGTTCGAGAAACTGCGCGAGAGCGTCTTCTCGTCTCAATTACCTCAGTGTGAAGACGAAAGTTTTCAATCAGTGTGTGTTACCAGTGATGACATACGGATCCGAAACGTGGTCTCTAACTATGGGCCTCATAAAGAAGCTCAAAATTAATTACACAACGAGCGATGGAGCGGGATATGCTCGGTGTTTCTCTACGAGATCGAATCAGAAACGAAGAGATACGTAGAAGAACCAAGGTAACGGACATAGCCTTGAGAATCAGTAAGCTTTTAAGTGGCAGTGGGCAGGGCACATAGCGCGAAGAACTGATGGCAGATGGGACAGGAAAGTTCTAGATTGGAGACCCTTCGACCAAAGACGCAGCGTAGGACGTCCACCAACAAGATGGACAGACGACCTTAAAAAGATCGCAGGATCAAACTGGATGCAGACCGCTAGTGATCGGTCGCTGTGGAAAGCCGTGGGGGAGGCCTATGTTCAGCAGTGGACGTCCTTTGGCTGATTATGATGATGATGATGATGCAATATTAAGGTGACAATTATTTATTTATCTTTATTTGAAAAGCAAAAAGTCAGGTCGTATCAGGAGGTTAAGAGAAGGGCGGAAAGCAGAGAGGAATGGAAAAAACTTCACCGACAAGAGCCTAGCTTATAAATTGGATGTTGATGGAAAGCAAACAGCTATAAATAACACTTTTGGCCTAATAGTAATGCATTATTCTTAAGCAATACAGTTTTCACCGTTATTTATTATAACGATAATGTTAACGAGTTTGAAATGTTGTAATCCTATTAATCATCTAATTACATTTTAATTATCTAAATACTTTATAGCCACGCTACGCGGTTCTCAATTCTGATTTATTTTTACTGATAGTAACTAACATATTTTAAGACTAGCAGTTCCCCGCGGTTTTACCCGCGTAAATGAAAAATCTCAAAAAATATCACTATGAATGATAGCCTATGTATCTTTATAATGTATAATCTATATTATTGTAAGGTTTCACCAAAATCTGTTTAGTAGTTTTGGCTTTTAGGAGTAACAAACATATGACCTCAATAATTATAATACTAAGTAAGGAATGTTAAGGCAACATACTTTATTATTCTCCTCTTCAAAGTTAAGATGAACTCTCCAAGGGTCTGGTATGAGGCCCAGTATTGTATCTCTTTTGTTATCCAAAACGCGTTTTCTCTTGATTTTCATGAATTCTCTGTAAATATTTTAGCATTTAAGAATCATTTAGTAGTTCGGGTGATGGATACTTAAGGTAAATTACGTTTAATCATCATCATCGGCAAAAGGACGTCCATCACTAAACATTGGCCTCCCCTACAGTTTGCCACAGCGACCACTCACAAGCGGTTTGCATCCAGTTTGATTATGTGATCTATACAAGATATTTTTCCTTGCAATCTTAACATTTACACAACAAAAAATACAATTTTACAATCACGTTTACTCAATTAGAAAACATTCATACAAATTCGTTGGAAAATAGACTAAGGGAAAATAATGACATTACCGTTTTGTTTCCCATCACTGATAAATTGTAAAGATGCATTAGATACAAAGACTGGTAAGACTGGTTGAATGCCATAAGACATAAAGTCTCCTAATTGTACAATTAAAAGTGCATTAAAGTTTAGATATAAAATAAATAAAAGACAAATACAAAAAGCAAGATTTAGCAAATACAGGTTATTGCTTTGGTCATTGATGACCAACTCAAGGATGATGGAATCAATTATGTCTATTCTAAAAAATGTTTCTTTAAATTATATGCAGGTTTTATAAAAGAACACATCTTCACAACATAAAAAAACGAATGGGGATCGCACCCACGCGCGTATCTACGAAATACTACGCCGTAGCTAGGAAGCTACGAAGAGGCGACTGTCGTTGGTAGTGTTGACTTGCTCGCTAGTATCGCAATAATAAATTCATTGTGTTTTTTTTGGCATCAGTATCGTTTGTACCATCCAGTCCTCCAACTAGTGTCGGGCGTCGCTGACTAGAACAACATTCTGTATATAATTGGCTGTCACTTTTTCTGTTTACCTGTACACTGTTTGTATCAATGTAGCAGCAGCTATCTTTAATTCTAAAGGTGCTTTTTGAACCTTAGCAGCGAAGTACGTTTTTCTTTTAGTGCATTTCGCTTTAAAGTCTATAATGAACCATTGCCTGAAATAAAATATTTTTACAAAACCATTTTACGAAGTTACGAGTAATCTTAATGTATATGGGTGACCGGATTCGTTTCTAAGTCTATGTACAGTTATATCATCATCATCATTATCAGACAAAGGACATCCACTGCTGAACATAGGCCTCCCCCACGATTTTCCACGGCGACCCGTTGTGGTGAGGGTCTCCATCCAGTGTGATCTCGTGATCTTTACAAGGTTGTCTGACCGTCTTATCTTATCTACAGTGATATGGAGATTTTGATAGTTATACTTAGTGATAACATATGACAGCTAGGTTAGTCGCATGCCTTGCAAACCTTTTAACCAATCCACACGGGTACGTATTACAATACCGAATTTTAAAATACCGAATTTCATAAGCCCTACGAACGGAAGGCCGAATTTTAGAATGCCGAATGTTTATATGATCGAAAGTTCTAAATACCGAAAGTTTGAAATCCCGAAAATTCAAAATACCGAATCTTATAAGACCTATGATTGGAATGCCGAATACCAAAATGCCGAATTTTAAAATACCGACTATTTATATGACCGAAAGTTCAATATACCGACTGTTTATATGACCAAAATTTTAATATACCGAAAAATTTGAAACCCGAAGATAAAAAATACCGAATTTCACAAGACGTATGAACGAAACGCCAAACAAATTGTATACCATTGAGATTGAGGTTCATTATGAAAAACAGACTTTGATTGACCCCGAATCGCCGTGGTCCTTCGCCGTGGTACTAGTCTGCCCGATACTAGAGTGTAATTCAAAAGCCGGAGGCGCGGAGGGAGAGCAGCCCTCGCGCGCTGTAGCGAAGCGTAGCGAATCTCAGGCACCCACGCTCGCCTCCGCAGCTACGGCTTGCTGGTCGCCTTCGGCGACCAGCCTCAGCCGCTCCAGCTCGCACGGGAGCCTGAGATTCGCTACGCTAGGGCGAAAGGGCTGCACTTCCCGCAGCGCCGGAGAAGAGCAAAACCTATGCATGCTGCTACATGCATGTCTGTTTGATTGCTTGCATGCTGCATGCTTGCTTGCTACATGCATGCATGCCTGCCTGCTTGATTGCTTGCATGCTGCATGCCTGCTTGTTACATGCATGCCTGTTTGATTACTTGCTTGCTGCATGCCTACCGCAAAGTTAATCTTACTTTCGGGATTTTGAACTTCGGTGTACTAACTGTAGGTATATTAATCTTCGGGATTTTAAACATTCGGGATATGAATCTTTGGTATTTCAAACTTTCGGGATTTCGAACTTTCGGGATTTTGAACTTTCGGTTATTTGAAATTCGGCATATTGAGCTTCGGTATATCGGGTATAGGTATTTCATTCGTTCGGTATTTTGATTTTCGACGTTTCAAGCGTCGGTATTTCATTTGTAGGTATTATGAACTTTCGGTATTATAATACGTACCCATCCACACTGAGCCAGCGTGGTGAAGTATAGCTCAAACTACCTCACAGTTTAGAATAGGCCTTCTTCCAGCAGTAAGACGTTTAACTAACTAACTAGACTTAGTGGAGAAAATGATAAGTTAATAAAAAGCTGTTGATTTTGTATTTGTTTGGTTGAACGTATTAGGGTTCAAATTGATGAATACCTGAATCTTTCATGAGCTTGAATGAGTCTCACTTGTATGTATTCTTCTGGTATCACTGTATGTACGCTTGGTTCTGGAAATATATTAACGGTGAAAAAATCATCATCTGTATTCTCTTCTTACATATATCCTAGAACATCTTGGGTCAGTTTTTAACTTTTCATCAACATGCTCATAAGTACTTTTTATATTTTTCAGAATTCATCCATCTGATTTCACAACCAGACTTTTACTGACTTCAAAAACTGGAAGTATTCAATTCAATGTGTACGTACCAATGTGATATCGTTAGAATTTGATAATGATTGTGTATATCTGTAAAGGCTTTCAAACACGTGTTCTAAACGTTTTTGTTTGTATATATTTTGTTCGGCTTGTTTTCGGGAAATCCGTGGGCAAATATCTTTTTTAGTACAATCAGGTATATTTCAACTCAGGGTGATAATTAAAAATCAAAAAATAATTTCTAAAATTTAAACGCCTTCTAAAAATTACTGAAAAGCTCAAAGTAACGAAGACATCTGTTTAGGAGAAACAAATTCATTTGGATTCGATGCATAATCGCTAACATGCTACATCAATTAGTCTTTGCTCAACATGTACCGACTCCAATTATTTTGTTTTCTCCAAACTGAGAGCAAATACTTTATATTGAGTATTTTAATCAATTTTATTTTTATTTTGTACTATACCATTTGCAGCAGGCCTTGTTTTAACATGTCCCTGTACCTGTGCCTGTAAGGTATTTATTCTATGGGTCTAATTGCTTATGCTATTGCTTAGCCTGATTATAAAGAAATAAATAAATTTAACAACATTCATTTATGATTTTTTTCAAGATTTAAAGCAAATACTGGAAGTGAAATGCCTAGGCATCAATCACTTGCCCTGTTCTTAGTCAAGGGTCGTAGTATGAATTACTCTTTCGTTCTATCATATCATTATCTACTTCTCACATAGATTTTTAGGGTTTCGTAGCCGTATGGCAAAAAACGGAACCCTTATAATTTCGTCAACTCTGTCTGTCTGTCCGTCTGTATGTCACAGCCACTTTATTCCGAAACTATCAGTATTACATAGCTGAAACTTAGAAGTTAGATGTATCCTGTTACCCGCTTTACATTTCTCATACAAAAAATAAAAAAATATATATATTTAAGGGGAAGTTCCTATATACAAAACTAAAACCTAAATTGTTTTTTGTCAAACAACTGCGTGTAGGGTGTCTATGGATACCGCAAACATATTTTTTTTATTCATACAAATACCATGAAAAACAAAGTTATATTTGCTGTCAAGAAAACATTGTGATATTTCGGCTAAGTGGAAGTAAGTGAATCTCTAATTCAGTTAAAGTTGGCGCGGAACCCATAGTGTGCGAATCCGACTCGCACTTTGCTGGATATAATTCATTGTACTAATAAATGCTTACTTATTTCTTCCTCAGAAGAAGATGATTCTGATTCTGGCTCTTCTTGAACGATCTGAGTATCTGTGCAAACTCCACTTGACGGTGATGGTTTTGGAGGCTTCACCTGAAACAAACCATGAAAATCGGTCGAACTGTTTTCGAGTAAAGTGGTGTGACTAACACGTATTTATTATACGAAGGTAGAAACTAGTAACAACAAGAATTCTTGTATAAAATTCATCGAGCACCAATAAAACTGCTAATATATAATTCAATTTTGAGCCGATATCGAAACTTCATTTGATTTGCACCTAACTTATGCGATCTGCAATATTATAAAAATAAAACATAAACATATATATATATTTTCAAATATGCGCCAGAAAACACACCAATTGTCGTGGTTTCGAAGTAAGTAGTTTTAACGATTAGTACGGGGGAATCTCTCATATTTAATATGTACCTAAATACATATAAAACATCCATGACTTAGGTACAAATGTTTGCGCTCATCACATAAATATTTGCCCCTTGCGGGATTTGAACCCGCGATGGCCGGCATAGTAGTCAGGAGCGCTTATCACTAAACACGTCGTCAATAAGATTAATCTTATCGTCTTAATGGATCATCATCATCATCATCATCATAATCAGCCAAAGGACGTTCACTGCTGAACATAGGCCTCGATGGCTTTTCACAGCGACCGATCACTAGCGGTCTGCATCCAGTTTGATCCTGTGATCTTTACAAGTTCGTCTGTCCATCTTGTCTGAGGACGTCCTACGCTGCGTCTGTGGCCGAAGGGTCTCGATTCTAGAACTTACCTGCCCCACGGCCATCAGTTCCACAGCCCATTGCCACTTGAGCTTACTGATTCTCAAGGCTATGTCCGTTACCTTAGTTCTTTTACGTATCTCCTCATTTCTAATTCGATCCCGTAGAGAAACACTCAGCATAGCCCTCTCCATCGCTCGTTGTGTGACTTTGAGTTTCTTTATAAGGTTTATAGTTATATGGATGGATGGACAATGGATATGGATGGATAATCAATCAATAAATATTGGCGAGTTATCTAACAGTCGAATCGAATCGATTTGACGCAAGAGACAATTAAAAGACCTTCGTTAAAAGCGTAACGTTTGACAAACTGCTAGGCTGGGATGTACGTTAAAAAACATTTACATTATCACTGCAAACAACTCAACTTGACAAAAATAAGGAACTATTACCTGGCCACCTTAAAAACGGACCTGTCACTGCGCGATGTCGCAAGGAAAAGTGTGTAAAATTTTCTTTATTGACTCGAAATGGACGAACGCGGGTAGGTGAGTGGGAAAGCCGGAGGGACGTGACAAATTTGACAGGCCCATTCTTACGATAACTGAATATGTATTGGAATTTATTCTAAGATGTTTTCAAATTATAGATTCGTCGTATGCGCTCGTAAATGGCTACACGAAAGGCAGGTAGTTGCCCAGAGTGCATTCAGTTCAGCACGCTTTCTCTTTATGGCTATACGTGCCGACAGCGCCTTAAATTATTTCTCGTTTTCTGGTAAAAAATGTCTTCCTGTGTGTATAGGAGTAGTACCTATAACACTGCAACTGTTAGAGACAAGAAAAACGTGTCTTTACATTCATAAGCATAGTTTTATCATTTAAAAGTATTAAAACTTAAAATACGTCTTTACCACAATTTGGCTATGGCTGACATTAGGCTAAAGAGTGAGATCTCACGCACTCGCGCTAATGAGCGCTCAGTAGCAATAAGTACGTAACGAATGTTATATATTAATCTCTTTCTATCAACATGCATGCCCCATCTTTGTCTCATTTGTCTCTATTAGCGCTTAGTATCGTAATACACAAGTATACTTTTGTATATAGAGTAATCCTTGCGCCACTTTAATATTGGTGTATAACATGTCTATCTTTTTGAACGTCATTGGATTGATATACTTTTGTTTTCTTTCTAAACTACAAAAAAATACTTGCCTTTTTAGGAGGGGCGTTCTTTCGTTTGTACGAGTCAGACCACATCTTCTGCAGCAGTTTTTCCGTTGATTCGTTGCGGTATTCCAAAGGGAAGTGGTATGGGACCACTATCTGTAGATAAATGTCAAATAAAATTTAAAGGTCTCAAAAACTCTTTGCAATTCTTTAAATGTAGTGTCCTGGAAATATCAAATTTCTAAAGAGATGCATTGAGTTATTCACGTGAATTCTTTAAGCATTCGCTAATTCAGCTATTTAAGCTTTCAGCTACAAAGACACTGACAGAGCTTGATTAAAGCAATAAGCTAGTTGACTAAATTTAAAAAAAAAACTAGATAATACTTTACATTTGTATTATATATATTATATATTTATCAAAATCATTGATATTTTTGAAACCATTCACGATTTACATAATTTAATTATAATTTAAAATATTCAATTTGAATGGCCTCAAACACGCTCGAATTCTCATGGCGTCCCAAATGACGTCACTTTTTGCAATCAAAGATCTTCTTGACAGCAAATAATGTAAATACTGGTCTACGACAGAAGAAAAAAGTGTGTTTTGGAGTAACTTAATTATTTAAAATATTAATAATTCTAATTTAAATTCAGAAATTAATTAGTGTTTTGATGTCTCCATACCATAAATAATCTTTAGAAACTACTATATTGTGGTTTGTTCTTAGTAGAAACTAGCCTATTGCTGTAAGCCTAACATGCACGCCCCAATACCGTTTATCGCGTCGATAAAATAATTTTATTTCCTTAACAACATGTTTTGACACATATTTTTCACTTGTATATCAATCCTTTTTGCTTTTTAAAACAAATAAATACAACAAAATAACTAAAAACCTTTTTTTAAATGATAAAAAAGACGTTTGAAATTTATCAACAAATGACAAATAGGCGCGCATCTTAGGCCCGCTGAACGCGTAAGCCGTGTCCTAGTAGCTCTAGGTTTTCAAACAGATAGTGAATGACGCATGGTCAGATTCTTTGCCTCGGAATAGATGAACGAAGAAAAATTCGGCAAAACTTTAAACCGAATTCGGTTTCCACCTACTACTATCTATCGAAAATATTACAATATTTTTTGACAGCAATATAACTTCGTGTTTCATAATGTTTGTATAAAGGACTACCGGTTTGATCTAGTCCAAACATATTTTATTTGAAAGTAGTTATTATCGTTTTTTTTAGTACCGTAAAAAACGGAATCCTTGAGGTAGGATCACTTCGTTTTCGGTCTGTCCGTCCCTATTTTTAGGGTTCCGTAGCCGAATGGCAAAAACGGAACCCTTATAGTTTCGTCAAGTCTGTCTGTCTGTCTGTCTGTCCGTGTGTCACAGCCATTTTATTCTGTAACTATAAGCATTACACAATTGAAATTAGGTAAGAAGATATATCCTGTTATCCGCTTACCGATTCTTATACAAAAAATAAAAAATAATGACATTTAAGGGGGGGCTCCCATACATGAATCTAAAACCAAAAAAAAAAAGTCAAACCTATGCGTGTGGGGTGTCTATAGATAGGTCTTTTAAAATGACATTGAGGTTTCTTAAACCATTTTATTTTAAAGTCTAACGTTTCATAGCTAGACGCTTCCAAAGTGGTAAAATGGGCGTCCCCCCCATCTAATTTCTAAACCAAGCAAGTGTAAATTATGAAAAAAATATGGGATGTAGATCTTAACAAATACTTTTAACGAAAATTAGTTCGAACGAGTAGTTTTTGAGATATAGCACATTTTCAACAACCGCAAACATAACTTTGTACTTCATACAAACACTATGAAAAACAAAGTTATATTTGCAGTCAACAAAATATTGTGGTATTTTACTAAGAAGAAGTAAGTGGATTCCCTAATTCAGTTAAAGTTGGCACGGAACCCTCGGTGCGCGAGTCCAACTCGCACTTGGCCGGTTTTTTAAGAATGCGTGGAGGTATCAAGCTGGAATTTATATCTAATACTCAGCTCTGCGGTCCCCTATGGGTGGGAAAAAATAAAACTTCTAAGCCAACACAATTAAAAGCTACATCCTTTTACGTCACTTATTACGGTGTATATCTATCCACAATTTTTTGACGCTCGCTAGGGAATGAAAACCTAAAGGGTTCTTCCCGTGAACCCAAAATCTCGAAATTTGGAAAAATAATTGTTATTTTTTAGTAACATCAATCTTACGAGTACTACCCCTTTCCTTATGAATACATAAAGGAATTTAATTGAAATTAATATCAAATACTAAAATCTATAATACCTGTATGCTATATTAAAAGATACAGCCGTTTATGCCGCAAATTAACGACACTCGCAACTCGTAAGGGAATCAAAACTGAAGGGTTTTTGATAAAGGGCAAATTATGAAAACCTTAAGTTTTTAGTGACTCACATTTATTCTGTAACCTTTACTTTAAACGAGTTATGCTTATAGATTTCGGAAACGGCTTCATCGACTTACATGTTTTTTTGTACAAAGTGGGTTTCGCAAGCAATTAATCATTCTAGCTAGGTTAAATTATCAGATAATGATTTTTATATATACCTCAATTTGCGGCGGAGTGAGTTGATACTGTATCAACCCTCCATCGACATAAATGTAGTCGTTCACTATGAGGTGAACCATTTCCTTTCGAAGCTCGAACATTCTGAAAAAAATACAACCACATCCGTTATTTATTCGATTATAATCAGAATAAAATATCGTTTGTGTCTATAAATAACTACTATACAAGCTTTTTCTCAAAACTCGTAAATAATGAAGAGAGATACTCAGAATCAGTAACTTAACAACTTTGTTATAGAAACATTGGTCGAATAACGCCAAATACAATTTTAATTAGGCACAACAAATCGGTCACGTGACCCGTCTAATTTCTAGAGTATTTTTTTTCAAAATTTGTTAAGTTGTTCGCTCCAATTTAGCCTGTAAGATGTCGCCTCTGTATGTGTCACTCTTTGACTATTATTGTAATGCTATTTTGACGATGTCATTTTTGACAGAAAATGTATTAGAAAATATACTGAAAATTGATTGACCTTTCTGTAAATTTTGTGTCAAACCAAAATTGAAAATGTAAAAAAAGCATTTTCACATACTGTAATTAGAGTCAAGAGCATTTTTTTTCCATAAATGGAAAACTTGTCGTTTTTTGTAACATGCGTATACATTAAAGAAAGTCGTTTCAAAAACACCACTTATAACTGGAGGACGGATGGACCGACTTTCATGTTTTCAATTTGCTCCATACTTTCATGATTGTCACCGAATTAGTAACAATTAACGAAACGAAGTTCGCTGAGACCGCGAAAAAACTGTGTGAAGCCAGAGCAGGTTCCAAAAATAATTGAAAAAAAAAACAAACAGACATGCTTACCTTTTCAAAAGAACGCTGATAATTTCCATCATATAAGGTGCTTTCTGCAACTGCACATTATTCAAATATGCATCATACATCTTGTTAATAATATTGCAATATTGGGCATAGTTCCTGCCCAGGACTTCTACTGGGAGATTCCTATTCTTAAGGCGGAGGCCTTTGGATGCTTTATTCTACAATCGTGTAAGGGAATAGTTAACATGTGAACCCTAAATGTTTCGGCTACTACACTGTAGCAAACAATGACCATGCTAGGAACTTGTCAGGCAAAAATATTATTTGTATTGGAAACTATGAATTTTTCCCACTAGACCGTTCCGTAGATTGGAGACCTTTCGACCAAAAGCGCAGCGTGGGACTTCCACCGACAAGATGGACGGACGACTTTGTTAAGATCGCGGGATCACACTGGATGCACCGCTTGTGATCGGTCGCTGTGGAAAACCGTAGGGGAGGCCTATGTTCAGCAGTGGACGTCCTTTGGCTGATAATGATGATGATGATGATAATGATGAGACCGTTCCGGCACCGACCAACACCGTCGCGTGTCATGCACGGAGCGTGTCAGTACCGGCAAAATTCGCTCTCGCTCGATCTCTCGCTCTAGCTTCATATAACAGTGAGACATAACACTGTAGATCCGTTAAGTGGTTATAGTAGAGACTATCGTATTGCTTTTCGTTTAGATAGTTTCCTAGAACGGGCATATCATGATATTCGCTTTATTTAGTTAGGACGGACTGAGATTTCATATCACTTTGTCGCTCTTATGATAAAAATTGGCACGCGTGGCATGGCTTGCGTAGTCTATTATATTTGGTCTGTGCTTTCGAGCAACGCGGTCTGCGGAGTATATTTTTGTTGATTAAATGTTGAATTTTAATTGTTATAATAATTGACTAAACTAATCCTACCTGCAATTCAGCGTCGTCTTCTACTAAATTCTGAGCCTCTTGTAACAATATGAGCCATTTCCTGTGGGCTTCGGCTACGAGAGTCAAACTAGGCGGTATTTTGGGCGGCATTGGCAATTAATACACTAAAACCATCAATAAAAAAGAATAGTTGAAAAGTTCTTGAATAGTTTTTTTGTTTCTGAATAAGTATTTTCTTCAAGATTGTTCAAGATTGAATAGTCAGAGTTCTCGAATAGTTATAGCGTTCTCGAATAGTTTTGTTGCTCATTGATATTAATCTAGTATTTTGAATATTGATAACTGAGCAAATAGTCCAAGCGTTCTTGTAGTTTAGCAATACGTAGCTTAGTAGATCACATTTTTATTGTAGGTAAAGAGGTCTTTGACAAATTACTTCATAGATAGTTATGAAACATGTATAAGGTGCTCTATAATATCAACACTGATGATAGATAAGTATTTTAAGTAAAATAATTATAAGTAGGGCTTTTGTTATAAATATAAAAGAGGAGTTGAACACACTAGAATATATAGCCCTTGCTTTGATTAATTAACTACACAGTTACATTTGGGAAATCGTCACTAAAATTTCGCTAGGGAATGGTACATGAAATTTAGAATAATAATTTAGAATTTTCCGCAACTCCGGTAGACAGCAAATTTTGACATTGTTGTGACAGTGGTTGTGACACCAAAGTGATGATGTGAGTGACACATTACAGACTATACTTCCAAAAAAAGCTTTACAGTGCGACAAGGATCTACGGCTAAATGTGAACTAGCGGTATCATCTTGTAAAATACGGATGCCAGATCCTTAGGAAGAAGCTGTCTCCTAGAATACAGGATAAACCTAAACTAGGAGGCAGAGTCTCATTTTTTCTTGAAACAAGCATTGTATAGTACAGTAAGCATTATGCAATATGTTTATCATCTGTTCTTTGCTGGTAATGTACAAAAAAGATTTATTTATTATTTATTTATTAGCAGCCAAATCTTCCCGATCTGACTGGGAATTTCCCCATTTTTCCTATAGCCCCCTGATGTTTCAATTTCATTACTATTGGTCCTTGAAATAAAATGATTATTATTAAATACCATATCAGGAATGGCTCCCAGATAAACTTTATCTTCAGCCTTCTGCCAGTACTGATATTGCTGCTACCCAACACCAGGATAAGCTTATTTAATGGCGGCGTTTACTCATCATGGCACAGGATCGTCACTGATTATTGTTGTAGATTTTACTAGGAAAGTGCATCTCACTAGACTCCCCACGATATTCTGGTGATCCTATCGATGTTTGGTCGAGGACTGCTTATTCTACATATTCGTAGTCAACCATACTCGTACCGTTACCACGAGTTTATGACGGTTTTACTCGCTAGCGACGACGTAAAAAGTCTATGGAAAATTGCACAGCGCCTCTAGCGGTCACTGACAGAACCAAAATTTTCCATACAAAAAGTCACGTCGTCGCTAGCGAGTAAACCCGTCTTCGCTATCGAGTAAACTCATGGTAACGGTACTGATGGCCGTTCACTATTCGCCACCTGTGACCCTACTATGATATTTTATATTGCGCTGTGCAATATACTTAGTACAAATGCATTCTACTGTTTTTAGTATTAAAAATGAAACAAAAAGTAACTTTATATGATAGTTTATTAAATTAGATCACAATACTTTGCGTCAACTACTTGTTTTATGCTTCTAAAAGGCCATTTTCTAACGTAATTTTATCCTAAGTACTTATACAACAATGTTTCCTATTGAACAAAGGATCAGATCTGCTCGTACTATGGTAGTAATAAAAATATACGACAGCATGCAACTTAGTTTACCAGTAAAACAAATTTTCTGCTGCATACAAAAATATAAGCGCCACACAACACCAAATGTGGTGGTTTCGAGGTAAGGAATTTTCTTTCTTTTGTTACGAATGCCAGACAACGATTATAACGGGGTATTTACTAGCTAATATACCAAAAGCGTCGTCACCGATGCAAAAAGGAAAGAGTGTTATAAGTTTAACATGTCTGTCTGTGGTATAGTAGCTCCCAAACAGAGGAACCGATTTCCGTTTATTTTTTTGTGTCATAGATAATTTTATCTCGATTGTTCTTAGACACGTTTCATGAAATACAAGTAAATAGAGCACAGTCTTTTTGTGACGTTTTTTTTTGCGATGGTTCTTTTTTATAAAAAAATCTTCAATTTTGAAATCGGTTAGCAAGCTCAACCAAATACTTACTCCAGTTTAAAAATACCACACTTATTTCGTTCAATCTGATCATTAGTAGGATCTACAATTTACAATCAATCTTAACCTAATGAGAAATGGTTACCAAAAATTTAACAAAAAAAATTTTGAGCAACTTTAGAATACAAAGCATTTATATTACATAGATAACAAAAATATATTACTTTCTTGTATTTGGTAAGCATATAAAAAACAATAAAACTTTGTCAATGACAAAAATGGATACCTACAAAAAAATATTAAAATAAGATTGTTTTTATTTTCGAATATGGCAAGACTTTTGTACAACTTCTCTATTAAAAACCAATTTACTAGTAATGACCAATTTACCAGTTAAATCCTAAAAGAGAATTGCATTGGCAAAAATCGATCCAAAGATTGAAATAAAAAAAATTGCTACGAGACCCTTAAAATATCTTATTGTTTGAAATATACTAAGCATCACTATGATAAACTAATTGAATTAAATTTAATTCAGCCATCTAGATAAGCTTTTAAAGGTAGATTGGATACTATTCTACATATAACAACATTATCAAAATGTAAATTCACCAACACAATATACTTCTGCTGCAAAATAACCCTTATTTTAACTGCATAAGGTCAAATAGTTTTAAATGAAAATATTTTAACAGTGTCTTTGTATACATCATAGAAATAGAACACACTATCCATTTTTTTGGAACATCATAATTTTTAAAAAAAAATTCTTCTTTCAATCATTTTTATTTTATTATTTAGAACATCATCCTGTTTATTTTAAAAGATATCTACGTTCACTGCTGCGCCTCTCTCATTATAATATTAGCCCACTTCTTCTTTTTGTGTAATCTTATTTAGTAAAGAATTGAAATCTGAAATACCATTACCCTAATCTTAAATTTTCTCAGAAACTAGCGTATGAAAACAAAAAGTGTTTCACTTATTTTGCTGTATTGGCCTTTTAAATATTTTCACTTATAACGAGGCGACCTTATAAAGATTCTAAGAGATAAGCTTGACGTACTAGCCGTTTGTACGTTTACTATAACGCTGTAATTCACAATAAGCCTTATCACTACACACATCTAGTGATCACAAAAATATTTTCTCATTAAAATCTGGCAAAAAGTGAACACTTCAATGGAACTACAAATTACTCACTAATTTCCTTAAAATATCCATATTATTATGTCTTCTTGGAAAAAATAAATAAATACCAGAACTCCATAGGATTTCAAATGCGGAGCTAATAATTTGGAAGTTACGATGTTGTTTCGCTACATAGTACGAATAGGAAGGATCTTAAAAGAAGGACGAAAACTCTCTATTGTTCATCATTATGTTATTTAATTTTATTTCGTATATAAATGGCAATATAAGAATTTGACTTTGAAATGTGCTCTCAAACCATCATATTATTTCATATTGGTTATCGTGATAATAAAACCGATGATACCGCTAAAAGTCACCAAAAGCATCAGAGTTTGGTAACCTTACTTACTTACTTTATGATATTATGTTCTTGAGACCGTGGATTGAAAAAACAAACTGAGCATACATACATCTACAATATTGCCGTTAAATTCTTACAC
Organism: Pyrausta purpuralis; assembly: GCA_963924145.1. Classification (NCBI taxonomy): domain Eukaryota; kingdom Metazoa; phylum Arthropoda; class Insecta; order Lepidoptera; family Crambidae; genus Pyrausta; species Pyrausta purpuralis. The sequence continues at coordinate 11,763,896 of OZ001669.1, read as the reverse complement.
TACGTTTCCTTAGTAACACTAATAGGTTGTTTCAATGGTCTGATTTGCTTTAATTTCGTCGATTGACCGTCAAATTTGATATCCACATCACAATCACTGAGTGGATGCGAAATCACAGAATGAGAATCATCTTTCTTATCATCATTAGGGCTTAAGGGCGTGACGAAACCGCTATCATCCTTAGGATCGTGCGCTCTTGCTTTAAAATTGAGTGACATGCTTTTTCTACCTTGGAACAGGTTTATATCATCCAAATACGACTTAGGTTCTATTTTATCATCCAATTTCTTCAAGTTTTCATCAAAATCATGTTTTAACTGCTGTTCAAATAGTCTTTCTTGCCGAATCTGCTCATGGGTGCTAGCAAAGAATCCTGAATTCCTCTTTCCCAACTCTCTCAAAGAATCTTTCAAGTCTGACCTATCTCTTAAACTATCAGACCTCTTGTAATCTTCTGTCTTTTCTTCTAGAACTTTTAGCGGATAATTTTTAAGGTTGTTTGCTATTAAGCCGGAATGAACGGATTGCGACTTTTTCATCATAAATAATTTTCTATCACTTTCTGGTGTACTTCGTTCTTTGTTCATAGCATTTAAAACATCCTCTTTGGAGATTTTGGAGAATAAATTAGGAGCTGAAACTCCACTTTTGAAGACTTTTTTAGTTTCTTCTTCTTCGTCGTTGGAAGTGAATTTGGAAGAGAACGAAGTGATTTTAGAACTAAAGGAAAGACGTTTGGAGTGGTTCTGGACAATCCTCTTGATTTCAGCGGGCATGTCTTGGCGTTGGTGTGCGGAGATGTATCGACTTAGCAATGTCAATTGTTGTTCAATGTGTTTATTTTGGGATTCAAGACGCGCCTGAGTCTTTTGGTAGTTGTTGATTGCGTCCATTGCCAACTGTAAATTGAAAATATGTTATTAGTGTATATTGATGACTTTTTGTTCACTGGCATTTCAAAGACAAATTACAAGGAAAAATGACCTGTTATTTTTCTAATTTTAAATACATATGTACTTACATCTAATTCCTCAGTCATTCTATTTTTGTCAGCTGTTAGTATTCTGTTGTCTTCAGTCAAAGCTGCCAGTCTTGGCATCTCTTCCCTCAGTACAGCGTATTCTACCGCGTAGTCCCCTAGCTGACGACTTATGTCCAAAGACCGCACCTGAAATAAAAGTCGAAGAAAATTTTCATCATATTAATCTGCTGTTTTTTTTTGATATTTTATAGTCTTTATCCACACTGATCCGCACAAAAGATATTAAACTATATGGTGATCAAGGCAACATTTAAATTTCTTTGCGGACATTAGATTTAGGTAAGTATTGTCCTGTGGAGCTTATTTCTTTATTTAATGATACGCTGTAAAGATTATTGGAATTGATTTTGTGAAATCGTCAGCAATTTTCTCTATATCTTGATTTTATGCAAGTGGGTGATATGATTGATTTATCCTTCTTACGAAATCAAGACCAATCCATCATTTATTTTGTACCAACCTTCTTCATAACCTTCTCATAGATAACCCTGTCTATATCAGGCAGTTTATGCTTCAGGTACTCGGCTGCTTCTTCGCAGCTCTCGCACAGCATCAGGCCGTCCTTGTGTGCAGATAGAAGAGCGAGAGAAACGGAGAATACCACATCTAGAGACTCCAGGAAGATCATGTCTGAGGGAGAAACACAATTTATAAGTTTTTTTATTTTTTTCACGTCATAGCTCAGAAGGTCTCTTTTACATAACGAGGGCAAGATACCGACAAAATGTATAAATTATATTATAATACACAGACACTCTCTGACCCTGCAGTATCAATCTTGGATTCATAGATTTTCTGAAGTTCTAAATTGGAGACTTTTTGATCATAAGTGCATCGTAAGACGACTACCGGCAAGATAGAGACAATTTTATTAAGATCGTCCGATGGGCCGACTAAGCATACAGTAAAGATTTTGAGAATCATTACTTGAAACCAGTCTTTGATAAAATGTTCAGCGGCTGATTATGATGATGATAATGATGATAGTGACTCACCAAACACCCTAACAACGAAGCCCAGTGGAAACTGGCTGGTGAAAAGCGTCAGCATCCAGGGTGCGGCGTACAAAGCAGGCGATATGTCAAGAGATTCAAGTTTAGCGTGTAGTTCCGGTTCGTGGTCTCGGAGAAGGCGGGAGAGTTGGTACAGCTGAAAAAGATTGGAAAAAAGTCAGAGAAAACCATGTTATTCATAATATCTATGGGGTAAGATTTAGTCTGATAAACCTTTCTATTGTATGTACAGGCAAACATCTAAGTATGCAACATTATATACCCAATAACACGATATATAAATAAATATGAATATCCTTTGGACATTCCCACACATCGCCATCTAGTCCAAAAGTAAGTTCCTCAAAGCTTGTGTTATGGGTGCCAGACAACGGATATAATACTTAAATACTTTTTGTTTGTAAATACATACATGATATACATAGAAAATACCCAGACCAATACAAACAGACATGTTCATGCACACAAATGTTTGTATTCTGCGGGGATCGAACCCGCAACCCTAACGATAGCTAAACAAACGCGTAAAGGTTGCACTATCGGTACCGTTACCATGGGTTTACTCGCTAGCGATGACATAACTTTTTGTATGGAACATTTTAGTTCTGTCAATGACCGCTAGAGGCGTTGTGCAGTTTACATAGACTTTTTACGTCGTCGCTAGCGAGTAAAACCGTCGTGAACTCATGGTAACGGTATGGGTTGGGCTGCAATCACTCATTGTAGAGGTTCATCAATGGATTTTTTGCGCTAGACTGCTATGATAATGTCTCAAAAACTTAGACAAAAATGATAGGTTTTAAAATTTCTTCTAACTTAAGTATTATGCTTACTTGGACTTGCAGAGCGCTCATGTCAGGTAGATACTGTTTCCGTAGACCACGTCTGAACATTAAATGGCGAAGTAACACGAATGCTTCTGCTTCTTCCATCTGAAAAACACGTAAAATGAATTAACTTAATTGCACCTATCTTATAAAGTTTATGTTGGGCTAGACGATTAGATAAAACGTTATGGAAAAGGCAAGTCAATCTAAAAATGTTTAATTTGGAGGTTAGAGTCTTGTTAGGCTGTAAAAACCATAAAATTATTATCCCTTTGGAATAGAACGACAAAAGCGAGATATAACTAGAAGCAAACTGTGTGATAAAAAGAGATGGGTAGCAGAACCATTTTTGTCAGATGTCAAATAGTTGACCGCCCTGAAGAAGCTCGCTGAAAATTACGTGCATTTGATTTTTTATATTTAAAAGTGAAATTGTGTATATTTTGGAGAAATAATGCGTCTGAAACATGGTGACTTGATCGGTGATTGATTGTTATGCATTACAGCGGCATAACCCCAACAAATAATCATTTAACAGGTAGATTAGTCCAAATCGAAGCCTCTTAATATACGACTTATATTTACCAATGCAGTTTGATTATTCTATTCTACAAACGTTAGTTTACGTAAAAAATAAAGACAGAATAACAGAGGGATTGTATATCAAACAATATTTTGTACAATGAATTAACATTTAGTTTTATACTAGATCTGCATGTTCAAGATTTTGTGTCGACTGTTTATCATGCAGTAAACTACTATATTTAACTTAGGAACATTGTTATAAATCACCTGATCGAAAGGTTATCTCATTTAAAGCTACAAATGTTACTTACTTATGTTAGTTACTGACATCTTAAATCGGTTTCGTTTGACAGCTTTTACTTGTCCTTGTATTCCGATAGGAATATTAATTTTATGGTAAAAACCTGTTTAGGTTGTCAATATTTTTTAGGTCACCATAAATACTTCCTTATCTGTCTCTCGCGACTGAGTCTGCGCGTTTAGAGTTAGTTCCCCTCCCATCGCGGCGAGATGTTTTATAAATACACAACATAGTTTTTTTTTTCAATCGGTCCAGTAGTTCCTTAGATAAGAGCGTTTAAACAAACAAACTCTTCAACTTCATTATAAAGGTATTTGTACAGATGAAGAAGCAGTTCTCCAGAAAGCCTTGAAGATATTGTAGACCACCAAATTATATAAACACACGCATTATCAAGACAAGGATACTATAGATATGTGCCTCGGAAATCAAGTAGTTGATCTGCGCCTTATCTCTCTCCGTTCATTTCAGAGCCGCAAACTATAGGAGTGAAAAAACAGAGCTCGCCCTGATTTAATGATCACAAAATATGCCCGCGTTCATGACTAGATAAAAATTCTTATTTTATGAACTTACATGTAGCAATAGAACTCCAGCAACGAAACTCAGACCCTGACAGTAGCCGACATCAGGGTCCAAGAGAGAGTAGGCCTTGAGAATGTTGTAGAGCGCCAGCTGTCCTGGACCGAGGGCTGACGCGAAGTAAGAGTGCTTGGGGAAGGTGCGACCTGAAGAGATAGAGTTTGATTAAACTTCGACTTGTCTCAAACAATGTGCTTATGAAATAAAGGAAAACCGCGAGAACTGCCCCTCTCAAGGGGCGGAATTTAGTTGCAAAGACAAAATTTAATTAATATTACTGATATCATTTCCTATAATAATCGTATGTGGTGTGCACACCATAAATAATAAACGTTTATATCTCGTATATGCATATGTGAAAAGGGTATTGACCCTCATTTACGGAAATGAATAGCTTCAGGACCTCAATTGAACTTGATTTGCACTCCAGTTTTAAGGTGTTGCCATCGTTAGAGACTTAAGATCAAATCTACTTTCTATAGTGGTCGGGATTTGGTTGATGTGGTATACCTCTGACTTATATTTATTTGGTTACAAATTCTCAATGTAAGAGTCGTATATATTTTACAATGAGTGTGTCAGATTAGACTTGTTAGAATCTATTTGTTGCTATATCTTTGGTGATTTTACATTTGTTATGTATTGCACATGATTCATACATGATGCACTTATATCAGAATAAAAGTAATACTGACCAATATATTTTTAAATACATACCCAAATCAATCAATATGGCGTGCTGATGCTTCGTCAGACCTGACAGCAGCGCCTTATACGGCGCGTGATACTGAGGAAAGGCTTTCACATCCGGTGGGGGGGATCTGAAGGTTGCCTGCTCTGCTAAGAAGTACCAAACAGCTCCACGTGACATTCGGGGTACTCCTAGGAGAAGAAAAATTGTTGTCAAGGAAAATTGCAATGTTCAATGTTGTTTATGAAGAGTCACTCGGGTGTTGTTTCAGGTAATAATAGTATATCAGTATAATTATCGAAACTGAAAAAAGAAGGACCATGGAGGGTGTATCAGTTATAGGCATGTGTAATATCGGAATTTAACGATATCAAATCGAAACTAAACATCGATATCCAATATCAGATATTGAAACTATACGTTTCTGAAACTATATGGTGGTGTATCGATATATATTTTGTAACAATGAATCTATAAAATCATATCATCTGAAGCTGTAAGCCGTATCATAACATATTATCACTGTATTGTGCTTACACACGCTTAATTCTGTTTAGATTGACTACTTTGAGTGTAAAAAAGCTATTTTACAGTCGTAAAATAAGGTCTATTACAATGTGCTTAAATTCACAAGAAATTATTCAAATAACCTTTACTCCTTTGAACTTATTTTTTTATTAAAAAAAATATGAATACCCAAGTATTGTCGTTTCACTCACACACATACTCTCTTATTTGTATCTGTTTATCCTAGCGCAAGTGCCTACGCCTGCTTACTCGTATCGCAACGGGATACGGTTTTATATCCTTTGTCAAGAATCATGAATATCGAGCGCAATCCAAGGCGTATCGTATTACATCGGTGCAGCATTATAGTGTGAAAAAATGTAGCATTGATGCGGACCGATATCAGATTTCAGTATATTGGTTTGATAAACGTGTTGATATCTATTTGCGATTTGATTCGGTCATGCCTAATTAGTTACCCTGTATCACAGCCTGGGTCAGCATATGCCGGTCCACTCTCGCCATGGGCCGAGACACGTCTCTTGACAACAACTGGTCCCACATTAGCGTCACGCCCGCGTCACATACACCCAGTTCTGTGTATTCCAGCTTTATGCGACGAACTGCTGAGGATTCTTCGCTTTCTATGAATGAAGGAAGATCATGATGAATTAAGATATTGACAACATCACATTCTCAATAGATACGTCTAGCAATTGTTTTTCAGAAATTATTGTGACGACTATAAACAGAATATAGAAATTGTTTTACCAACTTTTTATTGATGAAGCAAATTTGGGACATCACATATGGACTTTTTTAAATTCGGCGTGCAATTAACTGACAACAATGTTCGTTAAAAATTCTGATAATCGATCTGATCAATGAACTACCAATAAAACTTTATCATCTTTAAGAAAATTCATTCTCCTATCTCTGCTTGTATGTATTAAGGTTCGTATTTTAACCATTCATCTATAGCAGTAGGTTATTTTAGTCGTTATTGTAGAATAATACGATGACGCGTTTGGTGTAGTGGGAAGCGCTGACTATTGCGCCGGACGTAGCGGGTTCGACTTCAGCAAAGGGGCAAATGTTTGTGTGGCACGAACATTTGTACGTAAGTAATGGATGTTTATATGCATATGGGACTCGGGGTTTGGATACGTAGGAAATACACGGGTTTGGTGTATCCTCTTGATTTATTTATCGTCTTCAATAATAATAATAATAATAATCATTTATTCATAAAACAAGAAGATCCAATTTATGGTTAGTAACATTGAACACTTAAATTATATGTTAGTAGCACAGAATTGAAATTGAAATTAATTAATAATAAATAATTAGTAATTTATTCTGACACCAGTCAGTACGTGAACCATATTGCAGTGGTACAGGTACTGGCAGTCAAATCGCTCCGCAAAAGCACTCAGGATGCTGTTGCGGCTGGCCCTCACCCTGCGTACCAGGGATGTGCACGGCTTGCGCATGGTTGCATAAAAGCAGTCCACGCGCGCGTCGGCGAACATTCCCGATGCGCTGCAGAAGCGAGGCAGCTCCAGCAGCACCCTAAACGCGTTATTATACTGGACACGAAGCGCTGCGTACTGCCTCTGCGTATAACTCACCCACAGACTACTCGTATAGAAGGACGTACAAAATGCCCTGAACAAGGTGATTTTGACGTCCCTCGAACAGAGAGCAAATCTGCGGGCTATCAGGTTCAGAACTGCACACTCCTCTCATGTCAATCATAACGTCAACTTCTACATTCCTCTTTCAAATTCAAACGTTCGTCGCCTTTCCCACTATCTATCGTATGTTATCTCACGTCTTACGTTCCGTTACACGTCCATATCCTACATGTATTTAAATATAAATGGGAGACGCCCCCGTCATAATTGCTGTCTGGTATTTGTAGCACAAGGAAGAAATATCTTTAGTATGAAACCACGACCATTGGTTGTCTTGTGCATATTTAAAAAAACACCTCAAACCAAATCATGTATCTCATGTCATAAACGTGATAATTATTTCAGTCATAAACTTTTAAACAGAGCCGGCATGGTAAAATATGGCCCATACCCCCTAATACTTGAGGTGAGGCCTACTTCCCTTTTTAGTCTTGAACCTACCTTTTAGCTTAGCATTCTCCTTCTCCATCCTAACCAGTAGTATGGTCTGGTCTATGGCCATCTTCCACAACTGCTTTAACTGGTCCTTGCTTCTCTTCCCTTGAGGAACTGTTGATAGACCTAGTAGGTTCTTTGGGTGGCAGCTGAGTTCTCCTGAAAAAGAAATTGTATCTAATGTTATTTTAGGAATAACAGTATTTTTGTTAAGTGTATTCCAATGGTAGATACAAACAGTATGCAAGGACGTCGAATCTTTTATATTATCAGCACCGTTATTATAAAATACAAGACAAACATTTATCAAAAGCCTCCTCCGTAAAAGATTACAGCCACACTTTGGTTATAGTTATTTTGTTTAGTTTATAGTGGTTTAGTTAACTAAAACATAGTTGCATTGTGTAAGATCAATGTCATTTGTAACTTGGAGCTATATAAATGCTTCTTCAAGATGCTATTGTCATTAGGCTCAGTAAACAACGAAAATTGTCAGGTCAAGTCTTCAGATAATACCCATCATTTTGTAATCGTTCATCATATTATCAAGAATCTTGAATCTTAACCCAGCAGTGAAATAATTGAATGCAAAATGATAATAATAATTTGTTAATACCTTCTTGACCATCTGGCTGTTGGACCACCTTCTCATAGATGGCTTGTCTCCAAGTAGCATCAGTTTCCGCGCCGGAATCGCTCGCTGACGGTCTCGAATCGCTCACTTTTAGGAAGCTGGAGAAATGTTTGTAGTCAGTAAATTATAAGACAGCTTGTGATTGGTCGAAACCTTGAGGGAGGCCTATGTTCAGCAGTGGACGTACTTTTACGAAGCTTTCATTTTGCTGGACATATTATATTTTTCAGGAAAAAAAGTTGCTGCGACTGGCGTAACATGTAGATACCAACTAGAATAAGTCAAGTTGTACCATCATACATAAGCCGACCTTACTGAAAACCCCATATTATATTTTCAAATCGTCACGCAATGGATACCACTAGACGACTTCAGACGAAGGGGTAGACCTAAAAGAGGCGGTGTGACGGTCTATCCGCGTAAGGATTGAGAGTCATTAGATGCTGACAGAGACAAATGCAAAGAATTGAAGAAGACCTTTTCCCAACAGAAGGATGATGTAGATTAGATAAAAAAGTACTTTGAGAGGTAAATGACTCTTGTTAAGTAAGATTGTTCAACCAAGTCTATTACTATTTACTTCTCTCTTAATTCTTTCTAGTCAATATATTTTTATCAACATTGTAATAATATATTCACAGATTGTTATGAAGGCAGCTACTCACATATCCATCATTGGAGAGTTGACAGGCGTTCCTGGATCATCTTTGACATCTTCCGACTCTTCTTCCATAACTGCTGATGGAGTTCTCGGGGATGGTGGGGGATCTGAAGTTAAAGTGTTTCGTAATGTTTTAAATTTTCATGGTAATAATAGTTAGGAATTGTATTGTAAAATACTATATCTGACCACTCACATTTGTCATAAACCATATTTGACTGATCAATCACGGTTAAATACTGTCAAATTCAGTCAATTAGACTGTATATGATGACCCGTAAATCTTAATTTCCTGAATCAGATTTTTTTCGTTGTGCAAACCAGTTGTGCTTACTTATTGTGACTTTTTATTTCATTTACTAATAAACATTGTCACGTAACATCCAGAAATAAGAAATTTTCAGATTCAGCTAACAGAAAATATATCAAAAAACTTGTATAACACTAAACTAGACTTTAATAGTGTGTTAATAAGGTTAAAATAAGATGTAAAGAACAAAGTTTCACAGAACTTCTTGAAAGTCACGTGACCGTCCGACCGTGGAATTCGTCCACCAATCGCGTACGCACAACCAAAAAAAGTAATGAAAAATTACAATTGCTCCTAAATTCGAAAAATCGCACTGAACGTAAGAATTCGTTAATGATTTGACCTCTTAAATTTGACTTGAATAAAAACATTTCAAAACTCAGTCTGATCCAAATTTTTGCGATTGCATTTTCTATACAAGTTTTTTTTGTCTTCAAAACTACCGTCATTTGGTGCTGATAAAGTTTTAACTACAACTAAACATTTTAAAAATATAAGAAATCTTAATATTTTAGATATAAAATTGACAGTAAACCTGTCTCCGGTACAGCAGACCCAGGTGAGAGCGACTTGCATCTTACATCCGGTGACAGGAGTTCAGGGTTTGGAGTCTCGGTCGGGCTGTCTTCAGCTGTCGAAGGCAGGGGCGATGGTTCCTGTATGTGGAGATTTGGGGGTAAATGATCATTTAGTTTAATCTGACTGGGTATTAAGTACATCTACCTGGGACGTGTTATCTAATCAGGCAGGTTCAACTTTGAGCAAGAGGTCTATAGAAGAATCCACCTTTGCTGGGCAACGTAAGGAAAATTGGGCAGGTGTTGTCTTGTCTTAATTACCTCAGAGTCTAAAGACGAAAGTCTTCAGCCAGTGATTGTTACCAGTGAAGATATACGGATATGAAATTAATATGGTCTCTTACTATGGTCAGCCAAAGGACGTCCACTGCTAAACATAGGCCTCCCCTACGGCTTTCCACAATGACCGTTCACAAGCGGTCTATACCTAGTTCGATCCTGCAATATTTCAAGGTCAGCTGTATATCTTGATAGTGGACGTCCTACGCCGCGTATTTGGTCCAATAGTCTCCAATTTAGAACTTTTCTGCCCCAACGGCAATCAGTTCTTCGCGCTATGTGCCCTGCCCATTGCCACTTGAGCTTACTGATTCCCATGGCTATGTCCGTTACTTTTGTTATTCTACTTATCTCCTCATTTCTGATTCTATCCCGTACAGAAACACTCAGCATATCCCTCTCCATCGCTCGTTGTGTGATTTTGAGTTTCTTTATAAGGCCCATAGTCAAGTGTATACAATGGTAGGTGGAAAATCAAATGCCCGTCAAAAAAATAATTTTACGCAAACAAAATAATTAGTCTACGAAATCTTAGGCCTCGTAGAAAAACATTGATAAAAGCATAAACCGAATACCATTCCACGCACTTACCTTTTTAATCTGCAAGACAATGTTTCCATCATCCCTACTAGCCTTCCTCTTGAGGAGATGATCAAATCCGCTGGACAGAGATCTCTTTGCTTTCATGAAGATGGTGCTGCCACCTAGATACTGGTTTAGGAACTCCGATCTGGAAGAGATAGCAAAGGGTCACATTCATCTTATGTCAGACTTTGTCCTACAATTCATTTGTCGAATCAAACAAAAAAATACGATCAGCAAGAATACAGCCTCATTAAAAGTAGGAATGTTAATATATTTAAATTTTCACAGCATATACCTATATAGTTTGTATCGCGCCATCTATTTAAGAATAAGTATATCACGATAGCAGAAAATAATTACCGGTTTTCCGCAGTGTCATGGACATGTCTCAGCTGTTTGGCCTCGCAGTGAGCTCTGAGCAGCATCATCAGGAATGCGTTGTGTTCTGTCACCTTAAAGAATACCATGTGCATTAAAAATCTTTCAATGTCACGTCTTTTTTCACGAAAACTATGTCATCTATGAATTCACAATTGACATAAGTCATCTAATTGAAAATTGATAAATCCTATTAGGTATTTCATAAACTTGGTAATAATTGATAACATCATCAATTCCGTGAGCGAATTATTAAAATCAGGTTGATACCTACCTCATACATGTGGTTGGTGCCGCCTTGGTACTTGGTGATGATGAGGTCCTGCTCATCTTCAGGTAGCTGTTCCACTCTTCTGAGGATGAAGGCGTGGATTTTCTTTTCGTTCATTCCTAAAAGGGTAAAATTTTGACTAATTAATAAGTTTGTCGTACGATTTATAACTGGTTATCTGGTAGTCCACTCCAAGTACACAGTAGCAAGCGGTTTGCATCCAGTGTGATCCGATCTTCACAATATCTTGCTAGGGATCGTTCTTAGATGCGCATTTGATCAAAAGTTTTCCAATCATGGACTTTTCTGGTCCAAACGCCATACAAATAGTTTTGCACTTAAGTTTACTGACTGTTTACTGTTTCATCACCATCATCATCATTATCAGCCAAAGGACGTCCACTGTTGAACATAGGCCTCCCCTGTGGCTTTCCACAGCGACCGATCACTAGCGGTCTGCATCCAGTTTGATCCTGCGATCTTTACAAGGTCGTCTGTCCATTTAGTTGCCGTACGTCCTACGCTGCGTCTTTGGTTACTGTTTAGTTTTAACTATTACGTAACATTGTCTCTTTTTTCTTATTTTAAAACTGACATACCTTCAATATCATGGCACAGTCTGTGGTACCACAGCATCGGGCAATGCTCACAAGTCATGTTTGGTGACTTTTCTCGAGATTTCTTCAGCAACTCCGCATGAGCTACAAATGCTTGTTTTATAGCTGGAAAATTTTAAATATTAAATTATTTTACATTTCAAGTAAAAAAGCGAAAAAGCTTTTATGTCATATAATGACAGTCAGATCGTGGAAACAATACTGTTAGATTAAATGGATATAGAGATACGCTCGTTCTCATCTGAATTTTAAATTCGACCTTAACTACTGAGTGTAATCATTCCAAAATCTGTAAGGAAAACAATGCACTGGTGGTTTCATAGTGCCACGAATTGGACAGGGAAAAAACTAAAATAGGTATACAGTCTCAGCAAATTCACTATGAAGTTCACTCATTATGCAAACGTGTTTTTGGTTGAGTATATATTATTTATTTATTTATACTTTATTGCACAATAATAAAATTTGAACAAAAGGTGGACTATACGCCATATGGCGTTCACTACGAGTCATGCCTTTGAGCTACGAAGAAATGATATATTATCCATTATTATATATTATCCATTTTGGATATTTGACTCTGTAAAAGAAGATCAATTGCTTACCACTAATAACTTCACAGGCCACAGAGTCGCTCTCACACTTGAAAACATAGCAGGCATACGAATCATTCGTCTCCCTGCAGACGAAACCAAAATGCTCCTTATGGATCCTGCCTAGGACACAGCTGGCTACGTCTTTGAACTCCCGGTGGAGCAATATCTGCTTTCGGTCTGGGCTTATAAGGCGCAGTTCTGAACGGCCGACCTGTGGAATTAAAAGACGTCTTGATAATGGAGTTTTAGTGAAGAGCACTTCCATAAGTTATTTTAATTTGTAAGCTTTGTAGCACCAAGTTACGTTGTAAGCTTACAAAGACAAAGGTGAAAACATTTACAATCTGTATACAAAAAAAAAATGGCGAATATGACGCTTTTTTAAGAAAACCTACAGTTAAGTAAAAAAGCTATTTTGAAATACATGCCTCTACTTAGCTAGTTATGACTAAAGATACGAATATAACTAAAACTAGATGGTAACTGCGTCTTTGATGCCCTGAAAACATTGAAATATTTTAATATCTACTTTTTAATATTAAGACTTACTTGAAAAAGCATAGTCCTATTTTGTTCTCCAATTAAATGGGCTATAGGAGTCTTTAAATTTAGTGTACCTATAGATGCTGCTCTATCTCTCAAAAATGGCTTATTTTCCGGCATACTGGCTCTTTTGAACTCACTTGTTTCTTTCATATCATTTACAGTCATTGGTTTCCTCGATATTTCATCAAAGCTTAAACTAGACAATTGAGGTTTATCTGTTACTTCAATTTTATCTGCTTTATTTTCTGTAGCAAATGGGTTGTGTTCGTTTGAATTGTTATTTGGTTCTGCAGTGTTTTTGATGTCTTTCTCACAGAATTGAGTTATAGATGACGCTGTTTCAGATATAACTGTATTAATATCATTTTTTTCTTCATCCTCGTTGACTGTGCCTAGATTCTTTTTAACAATATTATGAACTACACTTTCTTGGTTTGACTTCTTTATTTCAACCCGTTCTTTAGTGAACATATCAAATTCTTTGTCTATCTCCTCAGTTTTTGCCTTAGATATTATTTCGACACTTTTCCATGATTTATCAGGTTCTAAAGGAGTGGTGCTTGGAGTTATTGTTATTTTCTTGTTATTGGATATATCGTTTTTTGTCTCGGAAATGTTCTCTGTAGAATCGTTGCTGTATATTGATGTCTGAAAATAATAAAAAATACTATTTTTGTGCATCTTAATTTTTTTGAAATCACCAATTATTGTTTACACAATTTTTATAAGCATTCAGTATCAATTGTTTATGATTTTATTTTATTTTTTTATATTTCATGAAGATCAACATGATTTTTGATAGTCTCCAAGGTCTTGAACCAATTTTTATTACAGTAACTAATAAATCTCAAATTTAAACTTGAGCTTTTTCAGTTAAGTATAAAAAGACGATTGAAAATAATTTTACACACCCCAGTTGAGGACAGAAGGCTATGCCTCCTAAGGTTCTTGATTTTATCAGCCTCATGAAGAGCAAATTTGTGAAGCGCATCGTCGATCAGGGACTCTGGAACTTTTCGTTGGGATATACGCACTTTGCCTATGTACAGCACCTGAAAAATAATAAATAATAACGGTCATATAACATTGATTTAAATAAAAATTAAATTAACAAAATAATATTAGATATGGTATATTGTAACGGGGGTTATAATAAGATAGATGGAAGCAATGCCGTTACAAGCTATTCTAATATTCGCGATCATGTTTTAAAGGTTTCAATAGCTTTGAGAATATATTGTGATTATTAATTTCAAGTGCAAAACCACTACGCCTATGAGGATTGCAAAATCTTCAGAAGCCTTTGCTGTTCCTAATGCCAAGCTTTATTCAAGTTATTTTTATATGTTTTGTTGTACTTTTGTCACTGTTAGCCTGTGTTCCACAGTAAACATTTTACTGTTTATATTTGAAGCTATAAACAAGTTTACGACGAGACATTGAAACAATGAATTTTAGTTTTTTGACTAATTAAACATCAAATTAGCTTAACGTTAACAGAAAAAGCAGTTAAGGGGTGCGATAGTCATAATTTAATCCTTTTCTAAGCAAATAAGTCGAGCCATTGCAATTACATTATGTTTACCACTAAAAGAGATGATGTTAAATCATCCAACAAATATGTTTTGCCATAAGCAAGCAGCATCAGATCTGCAGGAGCTACAAGTTGCAGACTGGCAAGAGGCGGCGCAAGACCGGATCAGATGGCGTTCTCTTGTGTCGGAGGCCAATACACACTTTGGGTCGCTGCGCCAAAGGAGTAAGTAAGTAAGTAAGTATAATAAGCAAGCTGTGATCTAAATCCCGTGACAGTCAGATAGTTAAAATCAACACTTACCTCAAAGAAATGTGAGTCTGATGGAGAGAGATCAGCACATAGAGATGTGAGTGCTGACGCATTGCTGACACTCCTCACTAATCCTGGCTGAGTCTCACTTGTTCTGCAAAGAATAACTTTGAATATACTTAACAATACACACAGCAATATATTATCCTTAGTTCTAGATTAGAGACCTTTCGACTAAAAGCGCAGTGTAGGACCTGCACCGACAAAAACGGTTCATGATCTTATAAAGATCACAGGATCACACTAAATGCACACCGCTTGCAACCGGTCGCTGTTGAAATCATTGGGAATAGCCCATGCTCAGGAGTGGACGTATTTTGGGTGATATTGATGATGATGATGATGATTTAATTACATCAAGTTACATTGTAGGTCTTTCAAAAATATGGTAAGACGATTATAGAATCTTCTTATAGAAGTACGCAGGGTCGCGCTTAAGGTCCGTTTGTCTTTGCTAGTCCAACAATCTTTTTATACCTTTAAAAATAATATCAGTAAATGAAATTTATGAACTATTACTCGTAGATTAAATAAGTGCTCCGTTTTCAGCGATGAATTACATATGTAAATTATGTGTTGTGTGTTTATCTTATTTCAAAATTAATCATTTCATTAAAAATGAATGTCAAGATTGTTTACAATATTCGACTAGTAAAGACAAACGAACTTTAATTTTTACAACTGAAAATGGTGATTATGAAAATGTAGCTAGGCAACATTACCAACAAACTATCACGTTGTCATGTGGCGTTCACTTCCTCGCATAAATATTTAAAAATAATGCCGGTCAAGTACTAGGTTTTGATGACTAGATGGATCTGTAGTCACAATATGTGGCTTGAATCGCGGTGTTGAAGATAGGAAATAAGCTAGCATATAGTTTAGTTCTTCCTTTCCTCTCTAATGTAATTATAATATCTAAGCTCCATTATGATTCGATTTATGTAATAGGTTCAAAGAAACACTGGGGGCTGTCTGCTCGCGATCGGTCCCTGTAGAGTTCCGTGGCCTAATATTCAGCAGTCGTAAGCGTTATGATTTACTGTGCCTACACAAAATAATCCAGTATTCGTTTGAATCGCCAGATCTCCTCCATTTTATTTGCATAAATACACAATACCGTACCCGTTTACCTAATGTCTTCGCGTAAAATTTGTATTAAAACAACACACCCTTTTATAACCTTTAACTAGAATGTGTCGGATTACAATGAGCTTAATAGCAGTGACTGGGATGTGGATGTGTTCAAGAGAAGGTTTTCCACGTTCAAAAGAGAAATCTTACAAATCTTGGGGATCTTTCTCTGCCTCACACAGTAGGCGTTGCAAGTAGAGAATTAAATGCTCTGTGTCTCTACCTTTTATACCTCAAATGTATCTGTTTGTTAATAATCATGTGTACACTAATTTTAGGTTTTCGTCTAGTCTCTTACTGTTTTATCAGAGTTAGCTATGCATGTCTAACTGTAATCTGTGAGTGTACCTTTATTTAATAAATAAATTAATAAGTGGACGTCTTTTGGCTGTAAAGACGAATTTAAAAAAAAACTAAACACTCTTTATAAAACTGACTAAAAAACTTATTATTGAATTTAGCTAACTATATTTTGTTAACTAATTTTTAGTTATTTACTCATATCATTGGTTTGTTCCAAATCGAACTAAAATAATAATTATTTCGACATGACTTCTTGTTTTCGAGAAATCCGTGTGCAAATATACATACGCTTACGTAATTTTTTAAAATCAACATACTCAAATCTTATCAAACTCCAACAATATCTTATACATTGAATTAATTGCCTCCTTTTTTTTTTAATCGGTACAAATCATGTAAAAGTGAAAGAACAATAGAAGATAGGTCTAGCCAATCTCTAGAAAGATGTCGGCCCGTGTTTGTTCCAATAAAGCTCAATGCCAAGTTAATAATGGAACTAAATAATATCAATTGTCATTTTCAGCAGGATGCAAACATAGCAAAACAATTGAAATAGATCCTATTGAGAGAACATTGAGTGGGATAATGAAACGGTCTACAAAAGACGAAGAAAATTAGAGATGCGCCGAGTAGCACTTTTGCCGAGTACCGAGTACCGAGTTTTACTCGGTTCATTTTTTTTCCAAAGGGTACTCGGCCGAGTAACTCGGTTTAAAATCAAATTCCTGTTTTGGGTGTGTAACAAGTACAAACAGGTTCGCACAGAATTAGGTTTCATCTAGCCACTAGAGCGCAATGATACTAAAAGCTCCATCATTTCCAAGCACCACGCATAGCGAAGCGAATGATTACTTTTGGAGGCTGGTAATATTCACGAAGAAAAAATATTTATGTTGAGAATATGTTGTTACCAGAAAGTGCAGAGACCTGTGTATTACTGCATAATAATATTCCCTATAAAATTTCACATATTGTTTTTTTTTCGTTAACTAGTTCGCCTCATTTTGTCTCATTACTACTCGTTTAGTATCATAATTGAGATTGTGAAAGATCTCTCCTGTTGTTTAGATGATATCTACCGCAATATATTGCATTACTTAAACCGAGTATACTCGGCATTAAAACCGAGTAACTCGGCCGAGTACGAGTATCAGAAAACTTGCCGAGTATGCCGAGTACCGAGTATTTACCGAGTACTCGGCCCATCTCTAAAGAAAATCATTTTACTAAGATTATTACTGTGACATCTTAGAAACAAAGAAACGAAGGCAAGAACTTGTAAACTATCATTCTTTTGTGCTTATTATAATGAATAAATAAATAGTTAAACACTAATCACAGACATTTCTCTGAACCCAAAGTGAGTAGCTAATACACTTGTGTTGTGAAAATCAGACACAACGGTGGTACCACCACACACCCGAGACAATACAGAAAATTTTGATTTCTATAATTGATCCGACCGGGAATCGGACCCGGGAACTCGGAGCGGCGACGCCTTTGAAATCCAGCGTGCTTAGCCACTACACCACGGAGGCCGTCATAATATGTATGAACGAGACAATTCGACCGTGCTTCTAAAAAGCAAATAACTATACTCCTTACAATCACTGTCAGTTAATTACACAACGAAGTTATTTCTTAACTAAACTGAGACCCTTTAAAATTATATTAAATTAACTTCTTAAAACTCAAACAGATGATATACCACCAACAAATTTAGGAAAGGTTAACAACGCATGACTTTGGACTTCAGCCAGAGCTAACGACTTTTGGATAGCTCTTAGATCATGAATATGTATATCTATAGATGACGCAATTCTCCATGATGACGCCCTCCTTGGTGTAGTGGTTTAAAGCACGCTGGGTTTCAGGGCGTCGCCGCTCCGAGGTTCTGGGTTCGATTTCCGTTCGGGTCAATGTAGAAATCAACATTTTCTATATTATCTCGTTTCTGGGTGACTTGTGGTATCACCGTTGTGTCGGATTTTCATAATACAAGTGCACTGGCTACTTACTTTGGGATCAGAGCAATGTATGTGATTGGTGTTATAGTTATTATTTTTAATTAACTTACATTACTATTATACCTTACTGCCCTACAGCAAACCCAAAAGATGCTGTTTGTGCATTTTTAACCGACTTCAAAAAAGGAGGAGGTTATCAATTCGACTGTATGTTTTTTTTTTTGTATGTTTGTTACCTCATATCTCAGTCGTTTGTCGACCGAATCGAAAAAAAATTTCGCCTACTTAGAGGGTGTACCTTCTAGTTGGTCCCATTTTTTTCATTTTGGGTACTGATGATGGGATCTTGGTGTAATTGAGGGAAACCCTCAAATTTTAAAGGCACGTGTGTGCACATAGTGTTTCTTTACTAGAATCTTTATATTGACGTGTTGTTACGTCTGATAGTCAACATCTTGTGGGGCTGAGCTAATGGTGCAACTCCTTAACGCTTAGGAGTTCAGTAATGATAATGAAATAACTTATAATTGGTAATTTGTAGCTTCTTAAAAAATAGAATCATAAGGTGCAACTCCCCCCCCCCCCCCTCTTATATAATCACTAAAAATGAAGAAATAAAATAAACTTTTAAAAAAAGTAAAAACCGACTTCAAAACCAAAATGCACTAAAAAGTCTTAAATAAACTCTTCACCATTGAAAGGAAAGGAATCCGTTTTAGGCAAACAATTTCTTTTTGGAGTCGGTGCCATCACTTTGACCATCAAGCATCAACTATCACAGCACCGACTCCAAAAAGAAATTGTTTGCCTAAAACGGATTCCTTTCCTTTCAATGGTGAAGAGTTTATTTAAGACTTTTTAGTGCATTTTGGTTTTGAAGTCGGTTTTTACTTTTTTTAAAAGTTTATTTAGCTCTGTAAATAATTGGTGTGAGGTCTGGCGCATGTTTATGTTTATAAGTATTTATTTATATGCATCTATTTTTGACAACATTATTTTTAATTAGTGCGGTCTTTATCAACATTCATAACCGCATGAATCATATCACAACTTAACAGACAGCAAAATAGTGATTGAACTAAATTTGTATACGCAAATAGAGATTTTGTATATTTTTGGGCTGTCGAAAATATTGGCAAGCATGGCACTCGCACTCGTGTCATCTACGTAGCCACAAGTCTGTGACAGACACTTAGCAGCACGTGTACCAAACGTGAAACGTGAATGTTTGTTTTGCAAAGATTCGTGAAGAGTTCTCAATGAAAACGATGTTTAGTTTCGTGATTCGATTTCTGTATGAAGCTGCAAATAATGTGTGCCACTCTTATCTTTTTCATTGCTTCTAAAATTTATATTTAGTTTAGAATACAGAACTAGGTCAGCTTACTCTTGGTGATATTATAAATATATGGTTTTGTAGTGTTCTACGTTCTGTGGTACCATCGTTGTTTTTGATTCCCTTATCACAAGTGCATTACTTACTTTGGGGTCTGAGCAATGTTGTTGGAGTATATATAAAAAAAAAAAGGTCCCTAAACCTAAGTGCGCAAGTCCGACTTACATATAGTCGGACTTGCACACTTAGGGTTCTGTGCCAACTTTAACTGAATTAGAGATTCACTAACTTCCACTAAGCCAAAATACCACTATATTTTGTTTTCGTTATAAGTAGATATTTGTTAAGACCTATATTATATATTTTTTTTAAATTTACACCCACTTAGTTGAAAAGATAGAGGGCGCATTTTACCACTTTGAAAGTGTCCATCTATCAAACGTTAATGGAAGATTAACGTTACGCACAAAGCATATTTCTTTTTATCATGTTTGAATGACAAGTATCTAAAATAATATGTGCTTTTATATAAACCAGGGCCCCTTTTTTCGAAACACTCGCCTCAATCAATACACAGTGTGCTTTTCTTTGATTTATGTTTGATTTTCGTAAGAAAACCGGATAGAATCCACACAAGAGTATTTAAAAAATATATCTCGAATTCATAAGTAGCCATGTTTCACATGATTTTCGTTGATTTTTAATTGATTTAGAACGAAAATCGCTCGTAATACTGACATGAGTGATTAAAAAACAGAGCTCCAGTTATTATCATTCCTGAAAACTAATTCACCAGGTACCATTGTGTTTAACTGTTTG
Source organism: Pyrausta purpuralis (assembly GCA_963924145.1). Lineage (NCBI taxonomy): Eukaryota > Metazoa > Arthropoda > Insecta > Lepidoptera > Crambidae > Pyrausta > Pyrausta purpuralis. The sequence continues at coordinate 11,743,416 of OZ001669.1, read as the reverse complement.
AAATGATGAGGAAAACGACAGGAGATACCGTATAAATATTATTTATAGAAACAATTATTCACTGGTTAAGTTCTTTACTATACTACTTACTATAGTTATGCCACTACTGGCTTTGTATTATTTTTTTGTGACTAGAAACACGACATAAAGACACTATAACTGGTAACAAACAAATAACTAAGTTATGGAATAATAGCAGTAACTGCTCATTATATTTTTTATTTACTCAGATGTATTTTGAGTATACCATATTTGCTATTAATAATGATATCACGTATGTCGTCGTCTGGTAGGGAATACCACACGTGCCTTTAAAGAAAATATGGTTTTATAATTAAACTCAAACTACGTGGCTCAAATAATAAAACAAGTGCCTTTGAGTCTATTTTACCAACGATCAGATAAGGAATATTCGCCGAATACAATACAAAATGCCTTATTCGAAAACTTCACCTAATTGTCAGCAATCATTTATATAAATGCTATTTTCAAAACCGGACGTATTTCGGACTTATTCGGTCGGATAAATCCTATCTGACGTTAATAAAATCAACTCTTAGATAGACTCTGTATCTGCATTATTTTGAATTGTGTTTTATTTTACTCTGGAAAAACCGAAATCGTGGTTTTGAACATCTAGATTGTCCGGTTACTATAAGGTCACAATAGCAGTTTTTGTGATATTCGCTAGAGCAATTTGTTTTTTTATTTCATGATCGGAATGATTTATAATGTAAGCCACAAAAAAAATTAAGGAAAAATCTCGCAAAAAAATAGATATAATAATTAGTACTGCTGACATTGCAATAACATTTTGATTTTGTATCTTCTGTAACATGACAATACTATAGTACCAGAAACTAAAATGGACCTAACATACCTCTTTGTGGTACTCCCTAAAATCTCTCACAATTTATTTTACTAAACGAATTCTTCTACACCTACTCGTTTATAACATTTGCATTTTAGAACTAACTCGTTAATAAAGATGCTTAATAGATCCCAATTTCTGGATGGTTAATAAATAATGGTAACATGTCATTACCACCGGTTGAAAATTTACGATTGTGTGTGATTTGAAGAAAAAATACCTTAACCAATAGTCATTACAATAGCCATTCTGATATTTTGTTATGGTAGTTTTTCTTACGATACAACACACACACACAATAGTACATATTCACCGCTGGTAACGAATTTTTATCATAAATATCGATGAATGGAGGCCTAAGTAATGAAATTATTCATTTATAAAAGTAACCAGAAACAAAACACCCCTCCATGCAGTACTCCAAAAAACTACTCACAGATTATTATTACACGTTCCCGGCAGAGATATAGCAGGGCTGTTCCACGGTAACTCCTGAGCGTGTTGCTGTTGGAAGCCCAGGTTCTTGGTGACTGCCCCTGACTGGAGAGAGCTGGTGGAACCCTTGGGGCTGGACGCCCCGGGAGATGGCTCCCGCATCTGGCCGAAGAGGTCTGACACCTGGAAAGATACAATATACAATTAATAATACAATAAAGTATACCTTCATACTAGACTAGTATCATAGAGAAAATAAAATCTACGGCCAGTTTATTGTAACACATCATAATAAATTTGATATTGTCTCAGGTGTGGGTGTTGTGGTACCACCGTTGTGTCTGATTTCTATAACACAAATGCATTGGCTACTTACTTTGGAATGAGAGCAATGTATGTGGTTGGTGTCCAATATTTATTTTATATTTAAACATTGTCCTAATTCGAAAGTAAGATCTAATGCACGAGTCATAGAAGTTCCCAGTAGAAGTTTACGGGTACATTAATGTTATTGAAAAGAATAGAACTGTTAAAACAAATTGACCCCGATACGATAGAGAAGATTATGATTTCTATTTTGACCTGATTGAGTATCTGAGGAGACATTTAGCAAAACAGTGTGGATGCCACTCAATCACGGATGTCAAAAATATACAGAAGATAGATGTCTTGTTGTTAGAGAGTCATGTGGAAATGGTTTTGGTAAACTTTCACTCATCTTCCTTATTTCTAGACACAATTTATTTAGTTGTGCAGAAGTTGATTGTGTTATGTAAAGTTACACATCGGACGCGTCAGTTTGCATAGGTGCATTCATTTTTAGTGCACCAAAGTAAAAACGAGGACTTTAAGCTTAAAATAGTTATTTACCAGTCAACGGTTTAACTTATGTGTCAACTTTAAAATACAATGCACACAAGGTGCTTAATTCTACAGACTGCCTTTTACGAAGGTCTAAGATTTGTACACAAACCATTGTTGTTTCCATGATTAGATTTCACATTCACAAGTCCAAATACAAATGATCTAACAAAATGATAAATAAAAACACACATGAAACACATCATAACACAGTAGAATCAGTATTCAGTCAAACCGAAGAGTATTAACTTTATTAGTATAATATTATGGTTGCCTACAAAAGGGTCTACCTACATCATGCGATTCTCGAAGTTGTTTTCAAGTACATCTACCTGGAACTAGTAATACAATTAGGTAGCTCAACTTTGAGAAAGAGAGCAATCGTCGAATCCAACTCGACTGTGCAGCGTTCGGGAAATTGCACAAGAGTATCTTCTCGTCTCTATGACCTCTCTGTCTGAAGACGAAAGTCTTCAAACAGAGTATGTTACCAGTGATGACATAGGCATCCGAAACATAATCACTTACTGAATGGGCCAAGGAAGCTCAAAATCATACAGCGAGCGATGGAGAGGGCTATGCTCGGTGTTTCACTAAAAGATCTGAGAGAGAGAACTGAGGATATACGTAGAGGAACAGCTAAGGTAATGGATATAGCCCTGAGACTCAGTAAGCTCAAGTGGCAATGTGCAGGGCACATAGCGCAAAAATCTGATGACCGTTGGGCAGGAAATTTCTAGATGGGAGACCCTTCGACTAAAGATGCGGCGAAGGACCTCCACCGACAAGATGGACCTTGTAAAGATCGCAGGATCAAACTGGATGCAGAACGCTTGTGATCGGGCGCTGTGGAAAACCGTGGAGAGTATGTTCACCAGTGGACGTCCTTAGGCTGATAATAATAATGATGATGGTGGCATCATGCGACCCTTCACATAATGATTATATGTTTAATTACTTCGTTGGTTTGTTTAAGGTTACTTTGGGTTAAGCAAAACAATTTTAAAATACGATCATAGTATTTCCCGCCTTTCACTTCGGCTAAAAGGTTTTCGATATATCCATCAGGTGTTCAGATGTTTTCTGTAGTTAATAGGTTTCAAACCAAAGGCGTAAAGAAACTGCTTACTGAATCGCACATGCATTGTGTTTCAGATCGCACCATAATTCTAATTGAAGCCTTGACTCTTATGTGTACTTGCAAACGTCAAAAGCATAGACTGCAATTGTCACCTTAGATTCAGTGTTTGTCTAGCTACGGATGTGAATGTTATGTTTTTAACCTTTGACTGTGATGAATAATATTTGTGGATATTGAAGCAAATTTTTGCCAAAATGTATCAAAAACTTTTGCTATTACGATGATTTAGAGTTATGAGGCGTAATGTAAAAAAATATTAAGTATGGATCCCTTTAAATGGAAGACGGCCTCGCTGTAGACCCAGAAAACGGTGGCGTGACTTGTAGTGTCTAGCTCTTTCAATAGAGACTGTGGAGAACAGATGGCCAAGATCGTGGAGAGTAGAAAATTTAGCTTACCATAATGTGGTTTACAAAAAATCTTTTTTCGCTTGTTTTGTAAATAAACGATTTAAATCTCCTAATAGTATAAAGCTGAAGAGTTTGTTTAATTGCGCTGATCTCAGGAAATACTGGACCGATTAGAAAAACTATGTTCGTGATAGATAGCTGAATGACCGGGGAGTAAACTCGAAATGCCCGAACGCAGTCGCAAAGTTACAAAAAATATATGTGTATAAACGAGCAACACTAGACGAGCTGATGCCATCTTGTGTAGTTACCGAATAATGCAGACATGATTGTTTTGTTGACGAAATCATAAACTCGTGCGCATGTTAGCTAAACATCTGTTTTGATTGCTGCTGTAGGGTTATCAGCTCTTCAAAATTCATTATTTTAGTCGTAAGACGTACATGGTGACTTCATATAGTAGGTATGGTATATGTAGCAGTATACAGAATGTTAATATACAAAATAAATCCTTATACCTGAGATTGTGATAGAAATTAATAGGTGTATAGATTGGCGCTACAGACAGAAAGAAGAGTAGATTTTACTAATGTCAGTTGTATCCTACCGAAAAAATATAAAACAACCGATTAGAACATGACATTAAAATTTACGTAAATGATTGTATCGATTCGAAATACGAGTATTCCTTATATTACGTTGGTGAAATCGATTCTGTCTTTTAAAACCTGACGCAAAAGGGGGTGTTGTAAGTTTGATTGCTAGGTGTGCGTTTGTGTGTCTGTCTGTAGCACCGTAGCTCATAAACAGGTTAATCGATTTGGACGCATTTTTTTAAATTATAAAGTTGGTTTGCTATAATAGCGAAGGAATAAAAAGAGTCCTTGTGTATTACGCACAAACTCAATTAAACAATCAAAACATTGACGACCTCCGTGGTGTAGTGGCTAAGCACACTGGTTTCAAGGCGTCGACACACCGAGGTCGCGGGTTCGATTCCCGGTCGGGTCAATATAGAAATCAAATTTTCAATATTGTCTTGGGCTTGGGTGTTGTGGTACCACCGTTGTGTCTGATTTCCATAATACAAGTGCATTAGCTACTTACTTTGGGATCAGAGCAATGTATGTGATTGGTGTCCAAATAATAAAAAAAACAGGTTTTAGGAAAATATGTATTCGAGTAACAGATCTTAAATATTGTTTTTGTTTTTAAATATTTTTTATTGTACATTAAACATGATTTGTAATTCAAGATTTAATCAAGAGCCACAAAATAATTAGCTTTATCCTAGTAGCAGCCCTGACCATCAATGTCTTTTAACATACACGTGACCATACTTAGTGGGCACTTGTGTTCGTCAGAACAACGGCTGCCAGTGACAACGGAATCATTGTTCTGATCATGATTAATGGTTTACGTTTCAGGAGCGAAGAAATCGCGTAATTTGATAAATTGCTAAGTGCTTTTGCATGTTAAGTGCGCGAACTTACATTTGATCACATCACATACATTGCTCCGATCCCAAGCTAAGTAGCTAAAGTCCTTGTGTTATGGAAATCGGAAACAACGGTGGTATCACAACACCCAGACCCGAGACAATATAGAAAATATCGTTTTTTACATTGACCCGACCGGGAATCGAACCCGGAACCTCACGAGATGGCGACGCTTGAAACCAGCGTACTAGCCACTCGACCACGGAGGTCGTCAAGTTTGTCTTAGATTCTCCTTTTAAATGTTTGGTTGAAAATAGACTGAGAATTGAGAATCAAAAATGTCTATTTCGATTGACTATTCCTATTCAAAATTACTTGAAATGTAAATACAACATGCGTTTTGGTTAGGATAATAAAAAGTTTTGAGTAAATTATTCTGCCAGGTATATCAAAAATAAATAGGAATACGCCTACCTAACTGCTTATTATTTTTTAAGGTTCCGTAGCTGAATGGCAAAAACGAATCCTTATAGTTTCGTCAAGTCTGCCTGTCTGTCCGTCCGTTTGTCACAGACACTTTATTCTGAAACTATTAGCATCACACAGTTTGAACTTGGTAGGTAGATGTATTCAGTTAACCGCTTTACGGTACTTGTACAAAAAATAAAATATAATGATATTTTACGGGGTCTCCCACACATGTCTTTTTTTTGTTCAAACCTATGCATGTGGTGTGTCTATGGATAGGTTTTTTCAAATGACATCGAAGTTCTAAAAATCAATTTTCGAAAAATCTAACATTTGGGAGATAGACGCTTCTAAAGTGGAAAAATGGGCGTCCCCTTTCTAACTTTTAAACTAAGTTCCAGTTACTTCTAAACTTGCAAGAGTAAATTTGGAAAAAAATACGTGATGTACATTTTTATAAAAACTTTCAACGAACATTAAATTTTGAGATATATCACATTTTCAACAACCGCAAATATAACATTGTTCTTTATGCGAACACTATGAAATACAAATTTATATTTGCTGTCAACAAAATATTGTGGTATTTTGGCTAAGTGGAAGTAAGCGGTTCTCTAATTCAGTAAAAGTTAGGACGGAACCTTCAGTGCGTGAGTCCGACTCGCACTTAGCCGGTTTTTTTTCTTTGTATTTGGTTTTACGACAGCATGAAAACAAAAATATTCTTAAAGCTATCCCAACGCCTTCTTGCGAGAGCTATAATGATGGAAGTAAACTAGTGATGAAAGAGACTCAGGCTTTTAAGGCTTTTAATAAAGACTCGCCTCCTTTTTGACGCCTGACGACTGAGTCAGTCTTTTAGTCCCCAACCCTTAGTCATAAGACTTGCTTTTTTAGTCCCAGTCTCCTAACGTAAAACGCTCAACAGTTACTTAAACAGATTAAAGGACTTAAACAGCTTAAAGAACTTAAAAGACTCACGACTCATCGCCTAAGAAATCTAAAGTCGTAAGGCGTGACTATGTAAATTTATCACCTGTTAAGGGATAAATGATAATTATGTAATATTATGTACATACATAGTTTCACTCCATATACAAAGTGATACAAAACTACCCGTTGCAAATAAAAGGAGCTACTCAAAATCCATAACTAAACAACTTCCTGCTAAAAATTTGAAACACGACAAAAAGTTTTTGACTTCCCATACTAAATCGGTCACGTGACCCGTGTGATTTGTATGGAGAGCATTTTTATTTATTTTATATTTCGCCCAATGTTTCTAGGAGAAAGTTGTTTAAGTGTTGATTCTGAGTAGCTCCTTCATTTGTAACGGATAGTTTTGTAACACCTTGTATGTGTGTGTACAGTATAAAAAATATCTCATTGCAAACTAAATGTTTTACTCAAACGCCTCGGCACCCTCTTGTAAAAGACTGAGTCTGTTAAGTCGTTTAAGTTGTTTCAGTTGTTTAAGTCGTTTAAGTCTATAAGTCTTATACGTTAACTGACTGAGTCGTATTATTTAAGACTAACAGCTAACGTCCTAATATTTAAGCAAAGCTGTGTAAAAAGAGGCTAGTCTTATTTTAAACGTCTCAAAGGACTGAGTCTCTTTCATCACTAGAGTAAACTGCTGATAGTCAGGGTACGAATAAGCCTGACTAAAATTGATGATCTTGCACATACCTATTTCATGAATCTCTTAATTTCCACTAAGCTATCTTATTTTATTTTATGTACGCACGTATGAAACATAACTCATATATAATTATTTTACCATACACGAGCTGAAACTGTAAATATTCCGAAAATAATTACACGTGCAATGGCGTGGTTACTGTACAAATAGTCTGGAAAATTAAATACACTGTCGTGCATTATATTCGGTACACTTAAATAATCTGTTCGTTTTTTTTTAAATATATTCAGAGAATTTTAAATTTATTAACTACGCATTTATTTAAACAAAATTATAAGACACCCATGAAATTTGTAAAAAACACTTAAGCCGTTTCCTTGAGGCAGAGAGGCGACGATATTGACTACTATACTCAACACGGTAACTGGTCGTGTAGATGGGTGCCTGCGCCGGCGTCGCTTAGGGGAAATATGAAGCAAATAAATCCAAAAGAAATAATAATATTTTTACTGGCCCTTATGTGTAACAAAATTAACGTTTAAATTCATTCGATTCGCTAATGATAACGCAGTCATAGCAGAAAATAAAACAGAGTTGGAAGAATTCGTTTAAAAAATGGATATCATATTGAAAGGCTTTGATTAACCATAATTACCGACGACTCCAGACGTACACCATACATTATTTGATTGGTATACTATTAAGCTAAACCGATTTGTTTTTGCTTTGCGAAAGCTAAGACAAACAGTCTCTGTAGAGGCAGCTCTAATAGCTTATCACGGCTATGTTTCATCCGTTCTTAGTTATGGATTGATATTATGAGGGAACTCAGTAAACGCTGACCGGGCTTTTAAACTACAAAAAAAGTGTATGAGAGCCATTTGCAATTCGAAATTTGACGACAGCTGTAAACCATTGTTTAAAAAACTTGATATTTTGCCTCTGCCGTCGATGTACATAAAAGAAGTGTGTTTGTTTGTGTTCTCCAATCAAAGATTTTGGAAAAAACGAGCTGAAGTAAATAACAGGCAAACTAGAGCAAGAATTATGAACAAATTGTATCAACCTACATGCCATACACAAATATACAAGATTAATGTTTATAATATGTGTATTGTGCTATTTAATAATTCACCGGACGACTTTAGATTAATTAATGACTTTAATGCATTTAAAACAAAGCTGACAAAATGGTTATTACGCCACAGCTTCTACAGTATTCAAGATTTTATTGAATATAAAGAAAAAATATAATAAATCAAATTGTAATATTTATGTCCATGACTGTTCTATATAATTATTGATATTACTTACTTATTCTCTACTATATATTTGCACGCTATTATAAGGCTGAATGCATGGGATTCACGCTATCATTATCAACTTATGTACTTGATTACTGTATTCTTGCAAATAAAACATTTGACTTTGACTTTGACTTTGATTATAAGGTAAGCTAATTATTTTTAAAAAAGCACTTACCACGATACCAGCAGTGTTTGCAAAAAAACTTGTGAAAGTGTACACCTGGAGTATAGCACCCTATGGGTGTGAAACGTGGACCTTGACCAAGAAAGGTAAGGAGAAACTGAAAGAGTTTGAGATATGGTGCTGCAGGAGGATGGAGAGAATCAGCTGGATGGAGAAAAAAACGAATGAAGAAGTCTTAAATATCTTCTTCTTTCGTGTCGGCAAGAACAGGGGAGTAAATCTTACTTGACCAGAAAGCGGCTACTGTGGTAGCCCTCTGGTTACAGAAAACTAAGTCGGGCATGCGGAAGGTAAAAAAAAAACTAATAGAAATAGGTGAGAGTAGAAGAGTGAAAACGTTGGACACTTGATACGATACGACAGTTTCACCAGAACTATAATAGAGGGAAGAATAGAAGGAAGAGAGGAAGACAAAGAATAAGCTATGTGCATCAAATAAAGCAAAAGTTGAAGGTTGCGTCGTATCAAGAGGTCAAGAGAATGGTGGAAGAGAGTAAAGAATGGAAAAGACTAAACCGACCATTGCAATCTCTTTGAAGAATCTTAAGGTTTAACCGACAGGTATATTTTTTTAAATTAAGAATATAATATGTAAGAAAAGAAAACGCTTCTTTCCTTGCACGTTAGTGTAATTTAAATTTGTTACACTTTACACATTGTAGACAAATATTATCCGTGAAAGTCTGTTTTTACTTCTACCAACGATTATGTCCTGGGTTTGCTTGCATAATTTTGCAAATAATATAATGAGTGTTTATGACAATTGCTGAAATTATGCAAGCAAATACCTATCTATTCATTATTTTCGTGGTAAATGCAGTTTATAATTATTTAATATTTATAGAAATAACCCAACTTTTTGCGCCTTTTGAAGAACCTAAGCCCAAATAATGAGCCTATGTTCAACGTTTAAATAACTGATAATTGTAAAAAAAATATGTAATAGTAGAAACTAAGTTACAAATTTTATTTTTACGGACGAAATTTTACTTCATTGAATGGCTTATGGCAGATACCTACAGAAACAATCGATTAATTCTGCCAACACACACAAACAGAATCACCAATATTTTTTCCATGCTTAAAATATCTTTGTAAACAGCATTTACGTATTGGAAGTAAGGAAGTAGAATGTCATTTCAGTCTTTTCATTCAGTTCGACGTTGTAAGTCATTTACTACTTATTAAGTGTTTTGGTGTTAAGTTTTTTTTCATAAATATATATGCAAGATTTTAGTGATGATGTTTCCGAAGAAGAAATACGATGTCGAAAAGGAAAAGTGAGTGATTTATTCAATTTAGTTCTTAAGAATGGACCTGTCAAAAATGTCACGTGCCTCCCGCTTCCCCGATCACCTACCCGCGTTCGTCCATTATTCAGTGTCAATGCAATTATTTTTCGCACACATTTCTTTGCGAGCAGTGATAGTGACCGGCCCGTTCGTAAGATAAGCAGTTTAATGTTAGCCTTTAAAGACCCACTGCTGGGCAAAGGCCTTACCTCAACTATGAGGTAATACGAGCCATACTCCACCAGGCGGGCTCAGTGCGGATTGGTGGAGGGGTGTTTGCAAGGCAAGCGACTAACCCTGCTGTCAGATGTTATAAAGTTATAAGGCCTCTGACTAGGCTTAACGACTAGGACCAATGGCTTAACGTGCCTTTCGAAGCACGGAGATGCTCGTTATATACGTCACTTATATGGTCGGATTTGGATGGGTTCCAAACACGACCGCGATGTCGGTTGCTTCACTTCAGTATCACAACCAAAGCGCTACCACTGTGCTACTAGCTCATCGTAGGTACTTGCTTTTATTTTGTTAATGTGTTCTTATGGTAGTTGAAAATAAAAAGCATTTGTTAATTTATTTCATGCTTTCTCATGGCACGAATCAATTACAAAAATATGAACTTGTTGCGTGCATGGATAATTAGTCTGTTAAAATGCGCAGGCAAATTGAAGCAGACAAGACTTCACGTTTAATTGAGGTTAACTTGCTTTTATGTACATGTCAAAAGAAAGTGACAGCAGTAGAAACATGGTTTAACTATATAGAATCATTATTCTGTAACAGTAGCTATCAAATTATTTACATAACCATTGAGATATGCGTTGTCTCCAACTCCCCCATATTCTACCAATCTTTTTGTACTAGTTTTTTTTTTTAATTAAGACCAAAGTTGAGTTTAAATATTTATTTATTGAAGTTTTAATATTCTGTTGTGGTTGTGTCTTTGTATTGTCGTCTTATTTTAGGTGGTAATTTGCTAAAAGCCAATTTAAGTAGGTATTTATTTTATTTTATTGTTACTAAATGCCTTGAAGTGTAAATTTTGCAAACGTGTCTTTGGTGGAACGGTATATAAGCGCCTGGTACACTAAATTCGTCGCAACAAGAGAAAAATAAGAAGAGATTGTGTTAGCATTTAATTGTTAAGCCGAATAGAGAAAGCTTATTCAAAGTTTTCAGTTTAGACTAAAAACGAAGGAAAAGCGTATGGAACTTTTAACTCACTTTTCAGTCCACCATTTAGTTTGAAAGTAGTGGCCATCTATTAAACCTCAAAAATCGATGCCTTGCATTATTTTACAAATGACATACTCTGTAACAAAACCTCTTAAATCTTCACCCATAAACAGATGTATTATGCTCGGATTTAAGTTATACAATTGTAATAGCTTATAATTTGAAAACATATCACTTTACAAAGTTGTACTTTAGTTGTTGTCTTAAGTAGGTATACATTCGATGTACTATAATCTATTGATTTTGTATATTGTCATTACTGCGAGTTAGTTCACTAATATGACGTGCGCAAGTGAACCTTTACGATCGCTTACTATATGCTAACTAAAGTTAAATATGTATTGCTTTCCTCGACTGGAGATGGGATTGCCTCGATCTAAGATAGGATTTCGTAAATACAGAAGTTTTATAGGGAAAAAAACTAAAGTTAGATAAGACTTTCTATCTCTAGTAGGGCACAGATATAATGGATATAGGAAATGGCCGTTAGTTGAAGTTAAAATGCAGCCTCAAATCTACTTTGAAACATAATCACACAACGCTATTATATTGTGTTAGTTCCAAATCAACCCTTACCATATTTTTGATATTTATAGCTGATGTATCGGAGTGTGAACCGAAAAGAGGTCTGTTGTTGCTCATTTTGACTCTGTAGATAATTAAAAATAATAATAAACAAGTGAACAATAATGACAATAAAATTAGGTAATTTAAGGTTAAGGTTAACAAGTTAGTTCGGTTTGGAGTATTTGTCAAATTGGTTGAGTTGAAATCTCACGGAACGTTCACTCGTTCGGTTCCAACCTTACCTAAATAACTAGGCAAAGTGGTGGGTTAGGGAAGAAATAATAAATAAATAAATATATATTGGACACCAATCACATACATTGCTCTGATCCCAAAGTAAGTATCAAGGCGTCGCCACACCGAGGTCCCGGATTCGATTCCCGGATAGAAATCAAAATTTTCTATATTGTCTCGGGTCTGGGTGTTGTGGTACCACCGTTGTGTCTGATTTCCATAACACAAGTGCAATTAGCTACTTACTTTGGGATCAGAGCAATGTATGTGATTGGTGTCCAATATTTATTTATTTAACGCGTTCTATTATAATCTTTCCGTTTTAACAATATTACTGTGACAGATACACCATCAAATATTTGCTACTCACTAAATGTCAGTCAGTCAGTTGTAAATAGTTATAATTAAATCTCAAATGTTGTGAACGATAAAGGATATCTAAATGAAATTAAAGATTCAGTAATAAAATACTGGCCAAGTGCGAGTCACACCCGCGCACTGAGGGTACCGTGCCATCCTTAAACTAAATTAGAGGCCCCTTACTTCCACCTAGCGAAAATATTAAGATTTTTTACAGGACAAATAACTTTGTTTTTAGTGTTTGTATGAAAGACATAGTTATCTTTGCAGTCGATGAAAATGTGCCATGTCTCAAAAACTACCGTTCGATCTCGTTAAAACTATTTTTTGTTGAAAGTAGTTGAGATCTACATCCTGATTTTTTTCAAAATTTTACATTCTTAGTTCAAAAGTTAGAAGGGAGACGCCCATTTTACCACTTAGCAAGCGTCTATTTTTTAATGTTAGACTTTAAGAAAAAAATACTTCAAGAACCTCAATGTCATTTTAAAAGACCTATCCATAGACACCGCACAGTTTGAGTAAAATTAGTAAGGGTTGGGTTTTATTTAAGTGTATGGGAGCCCGCCATTACATGTCTTTTTGTATCTGAATCGTTAAAAAATACACCTAACTACCAAGTTTCAGCTGTGTAATGCTAATAGTTACAGAATAAAGTGGCTCTGACATACGGTCAGATAGACAGAGAGACTTGACAAAACTAAAAGGGTTCGGTTTTTTGCCATTCGGCTACGAAACCCGAAAAATATGGTCTTACTCTACGTACTCACTCCCACAGAAGTATAGCTCAAATAGTTTTGATTGGAGTATCGAAAGTGGCTTAAGGGGCTCCCCGAAGCGCTCGAAGGGCTTTTAACGCGCACACTAGCGCCACTTTAGTAGAAAAATCATAACTCGTTAAATAAAAAACCGTAGCTCTGGTTATGTGGTTTAGATACAATGTTTAAGTTCAATAAAACAGAGTTATCTATCTGCAGTTACAGTTAGAAAAATTGCCAAAAACGGCCATATTTAGCAATTTTTCGAAATCTAACTACAGTAAACTAATATTGAAACAATTTGAACGTACTAAATAAACTATAGAACTTAGAGGTTCTCACAGGTGGTACAATCGTGTGTACCAGATTTTTTATTATTTTTGTATTTAAGGAGTTATATTTATTTAAATAGAGTGGCGCTAGTGTGGTCATCAAAAATCCGGGGAGCCCTTAAATGGTTCGTGTTTATAACATAATACAGCCTCTGTCTTGCTTTTCTTGCTTCGCGAACTTGGCTGACACACGGCCATGTGATAAGATAGGTTAAAATATGCTGTCACAGGAATTTTCCTCAACACACTTGACACCACATATTACATGCAAATTGTTCACTGAACAATGTTTATACGGTTTTCAAGTACTTTACCATAATCCTTATAGCTGTATAAACTTGTACTGACGTAGAAATTAATTGCGTTTATCGATTGTTTTGATTATATTACATTTTCATTAATTAAAGAACGGATAGAAAAATATATGTACTTAAGGCAGTTTAAGGAGTTATTCCGATTTTCCATACTAAAAATCCAATTGAGTGTGAAAATTTGACTTTTTGTCCATTAATTAATCTACAGTAGTAGTATCTTAATTATAGAGTAAAAAATTGGCAAATGTTCCACTTTTCCACACCAGTAGGGATTTGTAGAAATTTGTTATATCGGATTAGTTAGCAATACATATTTTTAATTTTAAGTACCTCTACTTACTGGATCTAAAAATTTATTGATTAAAACACAAGTTACATTTTGATCAAACAGTAGTATTTTCGTAAACTTTAGAATCTAAGAAAAATATTTCGTTTATGATAAAAATGCCGTAATTTCACGAAATCACTTATGTATAAACGTTTTATCAAATAAAAGAATTACTTTACTAGAAAAGTGGAATATTAATTTGTCTATTTTTCTTCACCAAGCCAAGGCGTAATGTCAAATTTTCCACTCTAGATAACTAAGTTTCTTAGTGTGGAAAATCAAAATCACCATAACCAGACCATTAACTACTAAAAGTTGAATTCCTTCTAAGATCTGAAGAGTACTTTGAGATCGATTAAAAAAGATCGGTAAAGCTCCACCATTATAAATTACCATATTGTGTTAAAGTAAACACTATCATGCCAAGACTATAATTGACATTGAACTTGCTTTAAAACTGTTGTATCCAAAGTTCAAGCATTTTTAGAGTTCCGTAGCCGAATGGCAAAAAACGGAACCCTCATAGTCATGTCAAGTCTGTCTTTCTGTCTGTCCGTATGACACTGCCACTTTATTCTTAAAATTTTAGCTTAATATAGATGAAACTTAGTAGGTAGGTGTATCCTGCCAACCGCTTCTTCTTCTGCCGCCCATAAAGAAAATAAATTAAATTGGAGCGCTCTACATGGAATTGAAACAAAATAAATAAAAATTACTCAAACCTATGCATGTGGGGTGTCTACAGATAGGTCTTTTAAAATGATATCGAGGTTCCTAAAACCATTATCTGAAAGTATAACGTTTGTAAGATAGGCGCTTTCAAAGTGGTAAAATGAGCGCCAAAATTAACACATTGTAGATATACATTTTCAACAACCGCACATTGTCGTCCTTCATACATACTATAAAAAACATAGTTATTTTTGCTGTCAACAAAATAGTGTGGTATTGTGGCTAAGAAGAAGTACGTAGATCACTAATTTAGATAACGTTGGCACGGAACCCTTAGTTCACAAGTCCGACTCGCACACTCGTTTTTAAAATATTAATACTCAAATCAAACTTCCTTGCGGAAGATGAAAACCTGATTTAAGAAAATGTAAACAGTGTTAACCTTTGATTTCCCATCAGGCATATTATTTATTTAATCGTCTGGTAGGTACTGATTAAAACAGGGCCAAATTGTAAACAATTTCTAACAGATATAGGTGAAGATGATCTAATTCACCTTGATTCTATTATCTCTAGCCATAACTCGACAACAATTTAAAACTAACCTATCCTACCTATGTATTAATATCAGACTGAGGGCCTGTTTCTCCATCATCAAGTAAGCTCCAAACAACAAATAATTCTAATATATTACGTCATTTCGTATAAAGTAGTGTACCGATATGTTACTGGTTTACTAGGATATTCTAAAAAAAACTCTACGGGATCGAATCTGAAATGAGGAGATACGTAGAAGAACTAATGTAATGGATATAGCCTTGAGAATCAGTAAGCTCAAGTGGCAATAGGCAGGGCACTAAGTGCGAAGAACTGATGGCCGTTGAGGCAGGAAAGTTCTAGATTGGAGACCCTGCGACCAAAGACGCAGCGTAGGACGACCACCGACAAGATGGACAGACGACCTTGTAAAGATTGCTGGATCAAACTGGATGCAGACCCCTAGTGATCGGTCGCTGTGGAAAGCCGTGGGGGGGCCTAACCTTTGGCTGATAATGATGATTAAATAAAAACTTTAAATCTTATGCAAGTTTAAAAAAAAGAAAACCTCTTCACAACATCCATAAAATATTCAAAACCAATCGGGAAACTTGCACCCTCGCGCGTATCTACAAAATACTACGCCGTAGCTAGTAAGCTACGAAGAGGCGACCTGGTGTTGGTAGTTTTGACTCGCTCGCTGTACCGAAATAATGAATTGATTTCGTTGTTTTTTCCATATATTTTTTTAAAAATATTTTTTTGATATTGAGTATCGTTTGTACAACCACCCCTGACTCGCTTGTCGCGGACTAAAACAACAGCCTGTATATATTTTTTGTATTATGTCATCCCTTTCACTGTTTCTATATTAGGGTGAATGCTGTTTAATTCTATAACTAGCGGCTCCCCGCGACTCGTCCGCGCGTTTTGAGTTTGCTCCCTCCCCTCCCGTTGGAACGTGATGTTTTATAGCCTAAAGCCTTACTCGATAAAAAAGCTATCTAACACGAACATATTTTTAACATCGGTCCAGTAGTTCCTGGTATTAGCGCGTTCAAACTATCAAACAAACTCTTCAGCTTTATAATTTTAGTTAGTAGATTATTTTGTTGCTCTAAGGTTTAAGGACCAATTTGATTGGATTATGATTTCTGAGTATTTATTTTAAATACTTTATTGCGCAAATCATAGTGTCCAACGGTGGGCTTTATACTGAAAGCATTCTCTGCCAGTCAAACCTAAAGGTCATGCAGTAAGATGGCAATGGGTCCAGCGAAAAGAAATTCAGAGATAATCAACAAAAAAAGTAACAATTAACTAATATTTATAATAACAAGTAAACCTGCTTAAATTACTGCAACAGCATATTTTATATTCTAAAAAAATGCTTAAACTTACACAAAATAAATACAATAGATAAAAATATACATCTACGACGCTTAGACCAATTAGGCCAATTCTTTTTTTAAAATGTTCGTTGAAGTTCATTGGATGGTTTTAACGGCGAGAAAAATTCGAATAATTGCCGGAAAAACCATAAAAACAGCCCTTTACTTTTTCCTATACAAATGTTGTCTAATTAAAACGTAGTCAATTTGAGCTTTATTGCTATTATTAGGAACTACTGGACCGATCTGAAAAAATATTTTTGTGCTGGATAGCTTATTATTGAAGAGAGCTTCAGGCTATAAAACATCACGCTGCGACGGGAGGGGAAGCTCAAAAAACGCGGACGCAGTCGCGGGTGACCGCTAGTAAATAATAAATAAATAATATTTTGCAATTATCGTTTCTTTGAGAAATTGACTGACGAATTGATAGTATGACGTCATTATAAGAATAAGGGCCGATTTTTCAATGGTCAGATAAAACTTATCAGACTGATAAATTAAAAAGCGACAGATTTAAAAAAATACAGGAATTACTGACAATAGGTGACGTTTTCAAATTAGCCATATTGTATTTTGTTCGACGAATATTTCTTATCTGACTATTGAAAATAAACTTTAAAAAAGTAAAAACCGACTTCAAAACCAAAATGCACTAAAAAGTCTTAAATAAGCCCTTCACCATTGAAAGGAAAGGAATCCGTTTTAGGCAAACAATTTCTTTTTGGAGTCGGAGCTGTGATAGTTGATGCTTGATGGTCAAAGTGACCGGAAAAAAAAACAAACAGTCGAATTGATAACCTCCTCCTTTTTTGAAGTCGGTTAAAAAATCAGCCCTAAGACAAATATCCCAACTTACAAAGACATTGTCAGTGACGTCCAAAATACATTTTGGACGTCAGCCAACGTTTCCGCGGAGTACGCTTGGCATCTGTGTTAGTTTTGTTTGTATTTTGTAAATACTGAATAGTGAGATGACGCTGAGAGTTCGCTAAGGCATAATGAGATATACTTATGATAATAAGGTACTTATCTACTGTCTACTAGCAGTGCCCCGCGACTTCGTCCGCGCGTTTTGAGTTTGCTCCCTCCCCACCCGTTACAGCGTGATTTTTTAGGGTTCCGTAGCCGAATGGCAAAAAACGGAACCCTTATAGTTTCGTCAAGTCTGTCTGTCTGTCTGTCCGTCCGTATGTCACAGCCACTTTATTCTGTAACTATAAGCATCACACTGATGAAATTTGGTAGGAAGAGGAAGATGTATCTTGCTAAAAAAATAAATGTAAAGATATTTTAGATATTTTCCCATACATGAAACTAAAGCCGAAAAAAATTTTTTTAGTCAAACTAATGCGTGTCTATGGATAGGTCTTTCAAAATGACAAAGGTTTTTAAAACCATTTTTTTTAAAGTCTAACTCTTCAAAGCCAGACGCTTCCAAAGTGGTAAAATGGGCATCCCCCCCCCCCCCATATACTTTTTAAACTAGGCGAGTGTAAATTTTGAAAAAAATATATATTTTTAATGTAGATCTTAACAAATACTTTCAACGAAAATTGGTTAGGACGATATCTAACGAGAAGTTTTTGAGATAAAGCACATTTTCAACAACCGCAAACATAACTTTGCTCTTCATACAAACACTATGAAAAACAAAGCTAGAAAGAAGGTGGTAGTAAGTGGTTTCCCTAATTCAGTTAACGATGGCACGGAACCCTCAGTGCGCGAGTCCGACTCGCACTTGGTCGTTTTTTTTAGCCTAAAGCCTTCCCCGATAAATAAGCTATCCAACACAAAAATTTCATTTCAAATCGGTCCAGTAGTTTCTGAGATTAGGTCGTTCAAAAAATCGAAAAAACTCTCAAGAACATTTCCTTGCGGCAAGGAGGCTATGATGCTGGCTGCGTTGCCGCGTTGGATAGCTATGCTATTCCTTTGAGCTAAAGTCCGTTTCTCTTGGCTAGTCCAATATTGTAAACAAACTTGACATTCCTTTTTACCAAAATAATGTGTTTAAAAATAAGATAAACACAAAACTTAACAACTGGATAGGTAATTGATCGTTTTGCGCTAAGATCTTTTAAATCAAATTATAAATTAATCTTATTTACTGATATTATTTTAAAAGTTATAAAAAGATTGTTTACATTATTCGACTAGCAAAGTAAAACGGATTTGATTTGTTGGAACCAGCAAGTATTATTATGGGAGGTAACAGAATTTAGTTTTGAAACAATCTAATTTAATTTTTCACTTAGAAGTAAGCTCTTACAAACTCCCATTTTTCCTCTACTATGGTAAACCGTGACATTTCACCTTAAAGTTAAAGTAAAATATTAAGCTATAGAAAAATTACAAGCATAAAAAAAGCTAAATCTCGAGAAATTGTCGTTAAAACTTTTTTAAAATTGACGTTTAAATATCGTTATGGAAACTAACCAGTATCGACGTGAAATTTATATGATTTCATGACCTATAATCGATTATAAAAATAACGAGCTGCTTTATACAATTTTGCCCAAGGTTTTGTTTGTTTCGTTCTGGTTTATTTCACTATCATGCCACAGTAATAACAATTATTATTTACTATCTGTGAAATAAAACAGAACTGCAATACGATATCGTTGAAACTACACATATTGGTAAATATTGATTTAGTTACGTACGATCATTTTTTTTATTTTTTTTTTGTTTATCAATGTGTGGCTGAGTGGTATAAGCATGCTTCCTGTTAGCGTAAGACACAGGGTTCGATTACTTGTCTGGCACAGTTGCTTCTACAATTTAAATTTAAAATAATCCGCAATTTTAATAAGTTAAAAATATTTATTCGATATTTTTTAATGTAGATGACCGGTCGAAGAATGCTATTGAGATGTTCCAATTTAGACAGAAAATGTACAGGAATATAAAAAAGTACGAAAATTTGACATTATTTCCGTAGAGGTATTTTGTGTCAAATTTAAAACTTATAATTAGCATTCTTTGAGCGGCCTCTCATTAGTTCGGATTTTCGTCAAAATGTTGTTTGTTTGTCAAGTTCAACAACTTATGTCACAAAATGATTCACTTCAGTAGTAGCAATGTGTTAGTATGTAAATGTTATGTTAGCTGTTATAACCTTACTAAAGGACAAGCTGAGAAATGACAATAATTAAGCCTAGAGCGTTGCCTTCAGATATTGTTGACAGACTATTATTCATTTACATTTATACATATAACGCTACTAATATTTTTAACCGACTTTAAAAAAGGAGGAGGTTATCAATTCGACTGTGTTTTTTTTTGTATGTTTGTTACCTCTTATCTCAGTCGTTTGTCGATCGAATCGAAAAAAATTTTCGCCTACTTAGAGGGTGTACCTTCTAGTTGGTCCCATTTTTTCCATTTTGGGATCTGATGATGAGATCTTGGTGTAATCGAGGGAAACCCTCAAATTTGAAAGGCACGTATAGTGTTTCTTTACTAGAATCTTAATGTTGACGTGTTGTTACGTCTGATAGTCAACATCTTGTGGAGCTGAGCTGATGGTGGAACTCTTTAACTCTTAAGAGTTCAGTAATTATAATGACGGAACTTACGATAGGTAATTTGTAGCTTCTTAAAAAAATAGAATCATAAGGTGCAACTCCCCCCCCCTCCCTTTTAGGTAATCAATAAAAATGAAGAAATAAAATAAACTTTAAAAAAAAGTAAAAACCGACTTTGAAACCAAAATGCACTAAAAAGTTTCAAATAAACTCTTCACCATTGAAAGGAAAGGAATTCGTTTTAGGCAAACAATTTCTTTTTGGAGTCGGTGCTGTGATAGTTGATGCTTGATGGTCAAAGTGATGAAGTCGGTTTTTACTTTTTTTTAAAGTTTATTTTTATTTTGTAAACTTACCTATATCATCCCACTGCTGAGCAAAGATCTCTCCCAATTTCCATATTATTATTTATTTACTAAGCAATCGACGTTTTACAATAAAATGCACTAGTTCCACAAAACTATTTACATAGTTTGTCTATGGGATCACGAGTCTCTAACATATCAAAAATCATAACTCAAATACTGAGCTAAGTTAGCTAAAAAATTTTTTTTAGGTTTTATTTTAAAAACATTTTTATCTTGTTCCCGGTGTATATCCCCGGGCAAACTATTCAATAGGTATGGTAACGTTTTGTTTAATATGTCTCAGTCAACGAGCGAGCGCCAACGATTCCCAATCTTTCGCAAAGCTGGACGATCGTCTCATCACCCCTTTTTAGGTCTACCCATTTCTTCGGCTACTTATAATATGAACGCGAAAATATATACGATCGAGGTCTGCCGCGACTTATCTTTAGATATAAAATAATTGCACAACGCGTTAATTTTTTTTATCTAGCGGACCCAGCTAACTTTGTTTCGCCCCGTGATCATATTCTCTTCTCTTGGTTCTAAGCCTAATCGGTTCAGCCGTTCTTGAATTATAAATAGTTCAACTAACACGGCTCTCTCTTATCATAATACATGACACCTTTTATATGTGTAAGCCATTATCGCTGAAAAGTGACCTTATTTTCACTATAAAAGGCTGAATTAACATTGACTAAATTTTAACATTGAAAGAAATGAAGTTACAGACGACCTTGTAAAGATCTCAGATTCATACTTAATACATACTGATTGGAATCGATCACTATAAAAAACCGTTGCAACTATGTTCAGTTGTAGACCTCCAGCTCTATGATAAGGATACTAATTATACTAACGACAAAAGCCAGGCAAGACGCTTGTGTTGAAATCATTTATACAGAAAGGCTGCTAATAGAACCTGCCATCGACCATTTCTGTCATATTAATTACAATTTAATTGAGGAAAACTTGTTTGTTTGTTTAAAATAATGCTGTCAGGCGCAATATTCTAACGGCAGTTACGAGTACATTACAAAACATGCAAGTGATTTTCAACTCACCTTCAAGCATCACACAATATATATTTTTAATAAAATTGTTTTTATGGTATAATCAATACTCCCGTAGAGTGACTTGACGTTTCCAGTGTTACTACTTAGTGTCGAATAAATAAATAAATTATTTTCATATATATTTATGTTTTCATATCTTTCTTATTAAACCGTCTTGTCTGACTCGCTGAAAAGATTTGTACGTCGTCTTTGAAAGAATTCACATACATAATTATTTTGCTCTTTCGTATTGACTTTGTTTGAGTGAACTGAATGAACGAATCAAAACAAATAAACGTAACACATTACTAGTTAAATAAATGTGGCATCGTTATTTTATAAGATGACATTATCATCTGTCAAATTACTCTACGGCATTATTGATTATACTTTTATTGCAGCAACACTCGATGGGAAACAATAATACAACTGCGAAAAATTTCTTGACATCAAAGTCAAAGTCAAAAATAATTTATTCAATTTAGGACACAAAATGCCACTTATGAACGTCAACAATTAGTGAAATATCAATCAATTTCGGCCCGTATGGAGCTAGACATGTCACCTTATCTTTTGGGCCCTACTAGCGCTTCGAGACAAAACACAGACAATTTGGCAAGTGCTGAGAAGAAACGCCGGAACAAACTCAGTCACCACTAGTTCTTACCACTTAGTGAATTTTTGATAAGTATCCTATAGCTGTTAGCGCTAATTTCAGGGGAGTCTAGACCTTTGTCTTTCAGCCGGCGTTCCCGCGACCTGGGGATCGCGACCCACAGGCTGAAAAACACTGATCTATTTCTTTACCTAAATGTTGTCTGGAAGAGATCGCTGATAGTGAAAAGACTAACTCAGTTTTACACTTTTTTAGAGCTTAAAATCTGTAATATACTTTATGTTTTATAATAGAGAGATATATTACTATTAATGAAAGTCGTATTGGGCACAACCGTGCCACTACATAACAATAATAACATTAAGTTTTTTTTTCCTAGAAAGAGGATAATATTTAATCGATTATTCTTCATAACACTATAACTTAGTTTTAAAATGTTTGCCTCATTTAATTTTGACTTCATTCTATTTAAATTTGATTTTTTCTAACGAAGTGTGTTAGCTCATCTAACAAACGATAGAACCGAACCCTAAAAAAACTTTCTTCCAACAATTACCTAGATCGAGTGAGTCAATATTAGTTTAAGCGCAAATGAGGTTAGGTAACTAGGTATGTCGTTTAGAAATGATTGAGTGGCGCCATCGTTAGCTCACCTGACTTTCAAACGATCATAAATATTATATTGGCCATTATTTAAATACCTTGTATTTCTAGAAAGATTAGGTAGGTTACAAAGATGATCGACTTATAATTTTCGACTTTTAACTAATTTTAATTTAGAGTTTCTGACAAATTTTATATCTTGTCGTAATTTAATTTATTTATAATGTATGTAAAATTAAACATTCTAATTTTTATTCAGCATATTTGAAATGAAATTATTTAATTTTAATATACATAATTTTTAATGATGTGTACATATTTATTGTTAATGTGTTATATGTATGGGTTTAAAGTAGCCTGAATAAAGATGATTTTTTTAATTCATTTTTTTTAAATAATTACAGTCTTTATAAACGAGTATTTGTATATAAGTACGTTAAAATGCATTGAAGACAAAAATAGTCATAAATACTGAAAGCAATGTCTTCCAGACTACCTTTAAATAACTACTTAAGACAAGTATTATAATCTGCAATAGTCCATGTTACTGTAGGTAACTTTTTATTTAAAATAATAAAAAATACCATCTATTTAAGTACCTAGAAAAAGTCATAGATATTCTTTCATTATCATCATAATTATCAGCCATAGGACGTCCACTGCTGAACATAGGCCTCCCCCACGGCTTTCCACAGCGACCGATCACTAGCGGTCTGCATCCAGTTTGGTCCTGAGATCTTTACAAGGTCGTCTGTCCATCTTGTTGGTGACGTCCTACGCCACGTCTTTGGTCAAAGGGTCTCCAATCTAGAACTTTTCTGCCAACGGCCATCAGTTCTTCATAGTTATTACTTCAGACTTTAACCTCCTACTTTGTAAAGTCGGTTAAAAAACGTATCATGAGTTATGAGGGCAGTAATACCGCTAGATAAAGATATTTATTTGAAAATGGGTATTAACAATATAAATTGCACTTGTAAAAAACAACTTTGGCTGTGTGACAGAAAAAGCATTGCTTGCAAAATTTAACAGGCTTGCTAATGTGACGGTGGCCGAGTGGTATAGGCATACGCCCGAATAGAGTAAGACAGGTTCGATTCCTCGTCTGTGCCACAGCCAAAGTTGCTTTATACAAGTGCAATTTATATTATTAAGTTTGTATAGTGACAAAACACTATAAAAACAAAAATTATATTATGGTTATTGACAACTTACTAAAATGTTTAAAGGTAGCGTTATTTTTATTTTGTGTCTTGTAAGAGACTTAATTGGTCATCCATTCAAAACCTGACCACATCTTGTGTTGCTTTATATAATATTTTGTAACGCCATAAGCTTATTATAAAAGCAACTTAGTATTACGTAATCATAACTTGATCGTAGGTTTAATAAGCAGATTTCTCCGATCACTTAATAATTCTCACTGGGTGGCTTTGGGATAGCCTACGGGATATGTTTTTTTCACGTTGGCGGAAAACCAAAGAAAAATTAAATAACCGGTCAAGTACGAGTCAGACTCGCACACTAAGGGTTCCGTGCCAACTTTAACTGAATTAGAGATCCACTTACTTCTACTAAGCTAAAATACCACAATATTTTGTTGACAGGAAAGATAACTTTGTTTTTCATAGTATGTGTATGAATAAAAAAGTTATGTTTGCGGTTATTGAAAAATGTGATCTATCTTAAAAACTGCTAGTTCGATTTCGTTTAAACGAATTTTTCGTTGAAAGTATTTGCCATAATCTAAATCATATTTTTTTTCAAAATTTGCACTCGCTTAGTTTAAAAGTTAAATGGGTATATGGGCGTCCCCGCCCATATTACCATTTTGGAAGCGGTTATCTCTCAAACGATATACTTTTTGAGAAAATGGTTTTAGGAACCTCGATGTTATTTTAAAAGACTTATCCATAGACGCATAGGTGTACCTAACAAAAAAAAGATTTTAAAGCTCCCTTAAATATCAACATTTTTATTTTTTTGTATGAGAATCGTAAAGCGGTTAACAGGATACATCTAACATCTACCTACTACCTCTAGATTCAAGGGTGTAATACTAATAGTTTCAGGATAAAGTGGTTGTGACATACGGACGGACAGACAGAAAGACTTGAAGAAACTAAAAGGGTTCCGTTTTTGCCATTCGGCTACGGAATCCTAAAAAGTGCCTGAGTTAATATCGTAAAAAATGTAAATGATCTTTAGAATTATTACTATACATATTTTATTATTTATTAAGCCCTTTATTTACTTTATTAATGCTGTTAAACTGTATTTTGTTTACGTTGCCGAAAAGAAATTACCCTCTGCTGTAATACTGAACCTAAATGTTAAATAAAGTTTAAAAAGTGACGCTAGCGCCATCTATCGGTGATGTTAGCATCTAATGACAAAAAACTACTATTATTATAAAATATCAAATGCATTCAATTTTATGTCAAAATAAGTGTTGTTTTAAGTATTATTTACTTTATTTTGCTTAAATACGCCAAAGAAATTTTTAAGCAAGCGGGCCGGGCAAAAGTTTTCTAAACTTAATTTTATTGTAACCGTATATTGCTGGCTAATGTTTACCTACTGTTTACCATACATGATCAATCTTAAGATGTGTATTCAGTTAGGATCATTTTTAGGATTCCGTAGCCGAATAGCTAAAAACAGAGCCCTTATAGTTTCGGCATGTCTGTCTGTCTGTCCGTCCGTATGTCACAGCCACTTTATTCTGTGACTATAAACATCACACTGTTGAAATTGGTAGAAAGATGTATGCTGTTAGCCGCTTTGCAATTCTTATTAAAAAAAAGATACATATTTAAAGGGGGGTTATATTTTTTTCGTCAAACCTATGCGTGTCTATGGAGAGGATAGGTAATGACATGGAAGTTCATAAAACCATTTTCTTTTAAAGTCTAACGTTGGATAGATAGACGCTTCCAAGATGGTAAAAGCCCCTCCCCCCCCCCCCCTCTCCCTTCAAAGAAACCGACAACTTTCAACGAAAATTGGTTTGGACGGGATCGAACTAGTAGTTTTTGAGATATAGCACATTTTCAACAACCGCAAACATAACTTTTTTCTTCATACAAACACTATGAAAAACAAAGTTATAATTTTGTTGTCAACAAAATATTGTTGTATTTTAGCTAAGTAGAAGAAGGATTCCCTTTCAGTTAAAGTTGGCACGGAACCCTCAGTGCGCGAGTCCGACTTGCACTTGTAGTGTTTTTTAAATGTTCATTTATAAGTTTATATTCTAACTTTAACATTGGATAAATTTAAGCCAAAGAATCTTTTAAGTGCTACACCTATTTCAATAGTACAAATATTGCTAACTGAAATGTTTTTCCTTAAAAATATCATGGGATAAACCTCGACTTCATTTGAAATTCAAATTTCTCTGTTCACGTGTTTTGCAAAAACGAACAAAATATGAATTATTAAGTAAGACAATTATACTTACACCGACTACTCAAGGTGATGTCTACACACACATCACTTCACAACAAAAACAAAAGTAACACAACAGTTTACGTCACTCAATCACAAAATAATTAGTGTCTTAGGTGACAATCGATTAAAAACGGATAATCGATAAACATCTCAAAAAATTCCCCGCACTATTTCTGTTTACAAGTTGGCAGTCACCGAGTTCTATTTTCAAAACATTCCTTCCCTTCTTCGTTAAGAAAAAAAACACGTCCACTTTTTTTTTAAAACAGTTGCACGTCCATGGCGTTTAGGATGTGAAAGTAAATTAAATCCATCTCACAAGCGAATAGAATTAGAATTACGCCAAGCCAGAATTCTACGTTTGATAAGTCCACAGAATACGCGACTGCTCGATTGGACAGAGGCGCCCATACTAAATCCAACATGGTTGGTTGATGGTGTCTTGGCAATGTGTTTCCTTAATTTGTTGTAATCAACTTTCGTTGACAATTAACTAACTAGTTGGAGGTCGTATGCGTTAGTGGTTACTTTTATTTAGTTCCAACGTAGGTTGGTTTTTTAGCGTAAAACTTTTTTGTATTTTTGACAGTCCGTTTTTTAAAATTATTAATGGAGTCAATTCGTGCTAACAGTTTTCAAACTTCCACATTTGTTTTCACGATATTTATTAGTTCATATTTTATTTATTTATTTATGATGTCGAAATTTCCGTGTCACTTTCACATTAAATTATCATTGTTTTAATTGTTTTCAAACAGTCACAAACACACACATTTAATATAGATAGCACTGACAGTTAATTTTTGTTTTTTAGAAGTTTTTCTAAGATTTTTTTTATAGTTGGTTTATTAAAAATATTTAAAAAAATATTCGTTAATTACACTTTTTTTGTTTTTTTATTGACACAACCGAACAATGTCGATATCTTGACATAACTGACCGATTTAAAGTAAGGTCGAAATGTGCGAGCTAAATATAAACCGTACAAGGTGTCTTCATCAAGTAATGATTTTATTTATAGATTTTTATTTTTTACACTGATAACTCGTCAGCCTTGCAAGAAATCTTATTATTGAATGGTGAGAAAGTTAAGGATTGTGAATTTTATCGACGTCTTTGTGTGCTTATTTGCCGAATCGATTATGATAAAGACGAAAAATATTTGAACTTTCTCTCATTCGCGTCGTTTTCAAGAACTTTTGACATGGTTGTACCTAAATGTACCTTCTAACTAAGCATCTGACGAATTGACGACGTCCGTGGTGTAGTGGCTAAGCACGCTGGTTTCAAGGCGTCGCCGCTCCGAGGTTCCGGGTTCGATTCCCGGTCGGGTCAATATAGAAAACAAAATCTATATTGTCACGGATCTGAGTTTTGTGGTACCACCTTTGTGTCTGTTTTCCATAAACCAAGTGCATTAGCTTCTTACTTTGGGATCAGAGCAATGTATGTGATTGGTGATTGATTGGTATCTGTATATAAATGCGTATATTGTGATTGCGAATATTATTGGTACGTATTAATAATGATTTGTTTGTATGTTTGAACGCGCTAATATAAGGAACAACTGAACCAATTTTTTTTTAAAAGTGTTAGATAGCTTATTTATCGAGGAAGGCTTTAGGCTATAAAAAATCATGATGCGATTTGTAAGGATGAAAAAACAATGAAAAATGTTGCGAAAAAGAAGAAAATATTCCTTTTGAGAGCTTTCGTTGTGTACACAGCATAAAGTTAAAAGTCAAAGTCAAAAATAATTTATTCAATTTAGGACACAAAATGCCACTTATGAACGTCAACAATTAGTTTGTATCAATCAATTATGGCACATATGGGGCTAGAACATGTCTCCTTATCTTTTGGGCCCTACTAGCGCTTTATTATACACAAAACTTTGTGTAGGCGCTCACGGATCAAAAGGCCGCCGGCGGTCGCATAAACAAAAGCGAAACAAAGGATTGTTGATAAACACATAAGATGTGAGGAATTAACTGGATTCTTCCTTTTTTTTAAAATCTATCTATCTTGCAAACTTATACAAATATGTATGTATCTGTGTGTTAAATCATTAACCTAAATAATTAAGTAGATACTATAAAATAAGATTGTTTAAATATAAGCATAAAGGAATGTTTTGCAAACATAAACCTTTCTCTTAAAATTTTCCATCCACCAATGAGTATGGCACTGAAACCCGTTCAGCTTTAAAAGGAGTTAAAAACACAGCAGAAGGGCAAAAAGCCGAGAGTGAAACGAAATACATATCTATGTCTATATATCTTTATTCTATTTATCTATACTTAAATATAAAGGAATGTAGTGTTAGTTATATTATTTATAACTCAAGAACGGCTGAACCGATTTGGCTGAAATTTGGTGGAGAGGTAGCTTAGAACCAGGAAAAGGACATAGGAAACTTTTCATCCCCTTCGACGGGGCCGGGGCTGGGGCAGGACGGGGCCGGGGCGAATCTATGTTTGCTTGGTCCACTAGTTTTGACATTTTAAAAGTAGTTTTCCGCTAGTGTATGTCAAATAAGTAATATAAAATTATAATAAAAGCACACTTTAAACACCCAAACGTGTTTAAGTGCCCGAATCTTAATTTCAAGATTGCGCCTTTGTTTTTGACAAGGGGTTGAGTTCAAATTCAAATTTAATGCATTGTTCGCAAAAAACTGAACGCGTCATCTCATAATTGTACAGTTTTGTTATTGTTTTGTAATGAACTAGTCAACCGCCCCGGCTTCGCACGCGTGCAATACTGATAATATATTTGCAAAAAAAAGTTGTGGGTTAGATTCCTAATAGAATACATAAATATACCGTCGTGAGCTTTATTTATAGACCATTTCACACAATGCTGTAGTTTGCCGTGTAAGTGCAAAAATTGAGTTTGTTTACGAATTCACTTAGAAACCTATGAAATTATCAGTGTTGCACTATTATAATATATTATCAATGATATTAAAAATGTGAAGACACGAAAACATCCTAATTAGGAGGTCTTACCCTTAGCCTGCGCATAGCAATACATACTACAAGTGTGACGTTACCATGATTTTATTATTCGCTAGCGACGACGTTATAATTCTATGGAAATTTGCACAGCGCCTCGAGCGGTCACTTGCAGAACTAAAATTTTCCATACAAAAAGTTAGTAGGTAGTCGCTAGCGAGTTAAAACGCCGTAAACTTATGGTAACGGCACTGATATAGTGATTGTCAATCCTATAAAATGTAATCGTGTGTATTTAAAAAGTGTAGAAACTATGATATGATAAGAAAGTAAAATAAGCTCTGGAGATCTTGTATGTCATGTAGGTAAACGTGAATAACGCATAAATCATTAATAATTAATTAATTATTTTACATATTTTTAGGGTTCCGTAGCCGAATGGCAAAAAACGGAACCCTTATAGTTTCGTCAAGTCTGTCTGCCTGTCTGTCTGTCCGTCCGTATGTCACAGCCACTTTATTCTGTACCTATAAGCATCACACTGTTGAAATTTGGTAGGAAGGTGTATCCTGTTAACCGCTTTAAGATTCTTATACAAAAAATAAAAAAATATGATATTTAAGGGGGGCTACCATACATGAAACTAAAACCGTTTTTTTTTTTACTCAAACCTATTCGTGTGGGGTATCTTTAGATAGGTCTTCTAAAATGACATAGAGGTTCCCAAAATCATTTCTTTTAAAGTCTAACGTTTGAGAGATACACGCTTCCGAAGTGGTAAAATGGGTGTACCCCCCCATCTAACTTCTAAACTAAGCGAGTGTAAGCAAAAAATACATAATGCAGATCTTAACAAATACTTTCAACGAAAATTGGTTTGAATGAGATCTAACTAGTCGTTTTTGAGATATAGCTAATTTTCAACAACCGCAGACATAACTTTGTTCTTCATACAAACACTATGAAAAACAAAGTTATATGTGCTGTCAATTAAATAATGTGGTATTTTGTAACAAAATAGTGTAGTAACTAAGTGAATTCCGTAAATCAGTTAATGTTGACACGGAACCCTCAGTACGCGAGTCCGACTCGCACTTGGCCGGTTTTTTTTACTTAAAACTCTTTAGTGTGAGAAGTGACAGAGTATTACTCACTATCTCTTTTTTTCTTACTGTATAAATTATGATATCTCTTTCACACATCGTCTAGGAATGTAGTTAATAAGATAAGCGCATGTGTGCTGTCGCTCTCGATCAGCAGTTTTTAGGGTTCCGTAGCCGAATGGCAAAAAAAGGAACCCTTATATTTTAGTCGTCTGTCTTTATTCTGTAACTATAGGCAACACAGTGTTGAAATTTGGTAGGTAGATTTCGCTTTACGATTCATATAAAATAATAACAATATTTTAGGGGGGGTCCCATACATGAAAAACTAAAACCGAAAAAAAAAACAGTCAAACCTATTCGTTTGGATAGGTTTTTTTAAAATGACATACAGGTTTTTAAAACCATTAAACCATTTTCATTTAAAGTCTAACGTTTGATAGATAGACGCTTCCAGAATGGTAGAATGGACGTCCCCCCCCCCCCCCCTCTTACTTCTAAACTAAGCGAATGTATAAGTATTTTGAAAAATATATATATAATATAAACCTTAACAAATACTTTCAACGAAAATTGGTTTGAACGAGATCGAACAAGTAGGTTTTGAGATGTAGCACATTTTCAACAACCGAAAACATAACTTTGTTCTTCATACAAACACTATGCAAGACAAATTTATATTTGCTTGTGGTATTCTAAGTGGAAGATTTTTTGAGTGGAAGTAAGTGGATTCCCTAATTCAGTTAAAGTTGGCACGGAACCCTCAGTGCGCGTGTCTGACTCGCACTTGGCCGGCTTTTTGTTTGTTTGTTTTGTGAGCGTATAACATATCTATTATTTTAAATATCATTGTATATTATGCATGTATAATACTTTTTAACCTTCCTCTTGAATTACCTACTTAAATACGTTGCGTAGTTTCAAAGATTTACTTATAGGTACATACACACAGACAGACAGACATCGGGAAGTGTCTTTATTTTATACTATATAGTGATAGTGATGCTTAACACAAGTCATGTTTCTGAAGATACAAGAAATTGCAATTTGATATGGAAATAAATAAATTATCAACAAGATAGCCTAAATTGTACGTTTACTTAATTAATCGAATTTGTAACTGAGCTATGAAATGTGCAATATAGAGTTATCTCTTAAAACCTACTTGTTCTCTATAAAAATAAACTTAAAAAAAAAGTAAAAACCGACTTCAAAACCAAAATGCACTAAAAAGTCTTAAATAAACTCTTCACCATTGAAAGGAAAGGAATCCGTTTTAGGCAAAGAATTTCTTTTTGGAGTCGGTGCTGTGATAGTTGATGCTTGATGGTCAAAGTGATGGCACCGACTCCAAAAATCTTTCTTGTATCTTCAGAAACATGACTTGTGTTAAGCATCACTATCACTATATAGTATAAAACAAAGACACTTCCCGATGTCTGTCTGTCTGTGTGTATGTACATAAGTAATTCTTTGAAACTACGCAACGTATTTTAGTAATTCAAGAGGAAGGTTAATAAGTATTATACATGCATAATATACAATGATATTTAAAAATCCTATAAATGTATATCAGTGTTTTGACCTTTTTACTCATTTTTTTTTAACAAAACGTTGAGCAAAACCTCTACGAATAAAATAGAAGTATTTATCATTTCGACTTATGTCAATGATAACATGTTTAAAAATATAGGTACTAGTTTTATGGCCAAGTTCGTCTTTTTAAACTTAATAAAGACATCCAACAATCCATCACTGTTATCAACGCCCAACACGCAACATCTTCAATGTGATAAGAATAAATGTATACATTATGAAAATCAACGTCACTTGAAAATTAACGTCACTTTACGTAATTAGGTAAACATTGGTTTTTCGATGGAGGCCAATATTTACTTACGTCACATTCACATCTAGGGGTCCACGTCAACATATAGTAACTCATAGATATGGTGTCGTTATTGTGTAATTAAAAATATTGATAATATTCCTATACCTAGCCGATTTCGACTACGGTGGCCAGTCACAATGCGCAGGACATTATAGTGCCCAAGTGTGTGCGCAAAGACTGGTGCACTTTCTATTCCTCTCACTCTCATAGCCCGATCGCCCAGCAATCGGACACGACCGGAGAGAGATCAGGCGCAGGACCAACGGCGCAACATGCTTAAATAGTAACAATAACAGGAAACCACAACACAAGTTCTAATAAGGTCAAACAGAATGAACCATTTCTTGTCGGAAAGAAATATAATTATAGGTTTATTTATTTTGCCAACTATTTCATTAAGTTTGCCTTATTTCATTGGCACATATTCTGATATATTTTTAAGAATATACTTTTATTGTGTGTCTTTAACTTTTTGATATAGCGACCGATTGCATTGCAAAAAAGCACCCATAATAGGAGGTGGAAAAATTAATAAACTTTTTAATATATTCTGTCCGATATTCGGTTAGTCCGCTAAGGGTTAACACAAGTAATATAGAAAAATACGTTTTGGTGACATTTCTACGACCTCCGTGGTGTTAAAACCTTTGAAACCTTGTCAAAACCAGTGTCACTACACTACATCACTACGCTGGATTTCAAGGCTTCGCTCCTCCGAAGTCCCGGGTTCGATTCCTGGTAGGGTCACAATAGAAATCATTGGTCAACATTGTGTCGGGTCTGACTTTGAGTGTTGTGGTGTCAGCATTATTTTTTATTTCCATAACACAAGTGTATTAGAACTTACTTGGGGATCAGAACAATGTATCTGGTTGGTGTCCAATATTTATTTTCGTCACTTACCTCATGAGCAGTGGAAGCCCTGAAGAGATAGCAGTTGAGAAGGCCCTCTTTTTCATTGAGGAGGATGTAGAACAACTCCTCAGGAACGCCTGGCACTTGACTGGCCCTGAAGAAAAGGCTCAGATTTAGTTGTCCATATGGATGTTCCACACAGAGGCCGAAGTGCGAGTCGGAGCAAGATTTACTCGATCAAACTCATCGAGCGCGTACACGTGATTTTATATGGGATTGTTTTATTGTAAACGTTAGCCACAAGACGGCGCTGCTTAAATCCCATATAAATTCACGTTAACGCGCTCGATGCGTTTGATCGAGTAAGTCTCGCTTCGACTCGCACTACGGCCACAGGAATGCTACCGCCAACATTTACTTGAAAGTATAAAAGCAACATTGCTTAAATTTCCGGCAACTTAAACAATTTCAGGGTTCATAATTTTTTTTGTGACCCTTTGATTTATATGTATTTTTTAAATGTCAATATTTATGATTAATATGCCAATGTTAAGATGATGTTTGTTATATTCCCTAACATTGCCAATTTGCCGGCTGTTTAAGCTGTGTTGTTTAAATATTATTTCGAAGGCAAGGCAATGTTGCCCGCAAGGGCACATCTATAGTCGCGAAGGACTGCTAACAATGAAGTAATAAACTATTTTTTAGGACTAACGGACGTACTCAGACAGCGACGCCATGTTTTTTTTTGAAATTACTTATCGCCTTTTAAATACGTAATAGGTGTTAAAAAAAGTGGATGATAAAGAATTTATCTGACGACAGCTGTTACAGATTTTGACTCAAAAGACTGAATCTGAAAGACGCAAGGCGTCTAGAAGTCAAGTTCAATTAGGTGTTTTTCTAGTTAGGCCAACAAACGACTTATTCAAGGGAAATGCAAGAATAATGTTTGTGAAGTTAAGTAAAATAATAACTATACTAACCTGACGATATCCACCAGTCGATGAATAATTACCGGCTCGAAATTTCCGTTGTAGGCTTTCAAGCAGCCATCTTCAATTGCTATGCTTAGCTGCAAATAAAAATGCACATACCTTAGCATGAACTCTTTGAGAACAAATAATTACGGTGATCAATTTTATAGATAATGCAGAACTGCTTCGTTTTAAATTTATCTTAAAACATAAGAGTTCGTTTGTTTGTTGATGGTGTTATAGACGATTTGATAGACTAGTCTATACGAGAGAGAATAGAGTTCCTAGAATATGTTCCATTTACTAGTAAACCGTTTTTTAAAAACGATTACTGTACAGCAAACTCATTGCTATGCAAGAAAACAACAAATATAATCGCTCATTAGGTAACAAACAATATTATACCTTATCCCAAATGCCAGTAGCTTTAATCTCCCTCAGCAACCAAGGAAGCATGGCGTTCGAAAACCGTCGATCCATGGCGGTGTAGCCAAGATACGTCACGGATGTCAGTTTTGTCTTCATTTTGATTATCTCCCTGGAAAAAAGTCATGTAAAATATTTAGAATGTTACCTAATTTAATCATCTTATCAAAATCGGTTTAGTCGCTTTTAAGCATCGAAATGGACCAAATACTCTCGCATTGATATTTTATAATTTAGCGGGCTCAATCAGGCACCTAATAAATTCAATTTACGGAACCACAGTTTTAAATATTAAGTCAAATTCTATTAAGTTAGTTTTGGTTTAGTTTAGTTTAGTTTGCTGTTGCTGTAAGTGATCTTATTCAGTTGTAATAACGTCTAGTTTGCAACAAAAGTGGGTAAGCTAATGTGTTGGCCACTGCACAAAATAAGTAAAAAACTAATAAATAAACATTATATATGACTTTAAATAAACGCAGGAAACTAAACAATAATTTATTGCTATATTTGTGTCCACTTTAGTTAATACTTTTTGTTTTCCTCTTTAAAATAATATTTGTATGTGAATTAGTCACTTCGATACAACTTGGCTCTTTTTTACCGCACTACTTAATAACGCTTAAGTACAATTTCACTTTTTTAAAATTGTGTATTTTATTTAGGAATAAAATATGATATATCAGGCCTTTTATTTTTCTCTTAAAACAATTACCTATTCTTTTTATTTTTTCATTTATTATTTCTTTACATTTCAGTAATTTTCACACAACAACTTTGCATTTTCTCTTACCTGCCTTTTTCCAGGCCCAAAAACTATGAAAAATCGATAATTATGACAAGAGGTCGCTTAGAAACTGCTTTTCTTGGTACCACTATTTTCACTTGCACACGAAAACATTTTCATTAACTTTTGTTACTGACAAAAATCGAGATATTACTAGAAAATTCAGTATTTTGTGCACATCTTTGTAACAATGAAAGACAAGGAAAAGGGAAAACAAAATCAGTACTCAGCCTTTTGCTGTCTCTTTCTCATTCATTGAAATGAAAGGAATAGCACGAGGGGTATACAGTGCGCCTAAGAGGAACACCGCGTTGACATTTCCAGATAGTTTAAAACTATCCTTATTCTTTTGTTCATAAGGTTTGATGTAAATTGCAAGAAGGCGCCTACTTATAATTGTCCCTTGTGTTAATGTAAAATACTGACATCTTGAGAAAGATCTTAGAACTTACATCATAGTGACTAATGACTTAGTTTAAACGTAATTTCATAGATGGCGTTGATAGTAAGTTAATTTTACCTCAAGATTATTGTATTTTATAATATTTTAAATCACACTTATAATTGACATCGTTTTTTTTTATTTTTACATACATGCTATGTACCAATATTACTAATATTTTTTAATTACAAAAAACATGAAACTATGTTAGTGACACCTACTTGAATTTATTGGAACTGAATAGCCGGGTTTTCATTTCTAAGTATCCAGTTTGATTTGAGACTTGAGTACCAAACATTTATACTAGATGGCGCTAAACAACAACATTTGTAAATAAATTAGGTTTTCACAAAAATGTGTATTGAAGGTCTCCAAGTCATTTAGATGTGACGAAAAATGGGGCACCTGGGAGGGTCGCTCCCAGTTTATTTTTTAAATGAACTTTACTTTCTTTTCTCCTAGTTCCATGAAAACTGGTGAGTACCTAGTTTATTACATTGAATAGTACAAAATCATGACTTCTATTAATTTATTTATTTTTATACTTTTTCGTGTTGTGTAAAGTAGTGTAGTATGTTATGTATATTTTCTAACTGACCTAACGCGCTAAGGCTACGTTTTATTTTTGTAAGGTTTCTGCCCTGCCGTTTACGTCATGACTATCGATTAGAAGTGTATAAACTTGCTGAATAGAATACGTCTATTTTTATAAAAAAATATCAGTGAAACCTTTTTCACAATGGTATTATATGAATTAACTTTAATTTTATTTTAGCAAACACACACGTTTTGAATAAAAAATCCGAGAAATCGTTTATTTTTTACAAACATTTTCCAATGATAACCTTTAAAATATTAGTTCGTGGAAACTCCGCACGCTCGCAGCGCCGTCTACTCAATTTGTAAGGATATGATCGAAATAATAATTAAAAGAAGGGTATTTGTATAAAGTTCGTGTTAACTGTTCGGTGCGAAAGTATTTTTAGATGTATCGATACCTTTTGGTTGAATATTTGTAGGTAACTTGTTGAAAGTTCTAAAACAATGTATGTGAAAAGTTTAAGTTTAAAAAGTGTTTTGTTTTACGAAAGCAGATAAAACTTAGCCCAAACGTAAGTTAAACTTACTGTATCAACTGGATTACGAACAAGATTAATATGTAAAACCTAAATTGGTTTGTGCAGGTTTTTTCTTCTAATAATTGTTACGTTTAGTTATATTAGCACTTTTTTATTTATAAGAGTAATGCGTTAGCGTAAACAGCCACATACAGAAACATTTTTTAGGGTTCCGTAGCCTAATGGCAAAAGACGTAACGACGTACGGACGGGCAGACAGACACAAAACGAAACTATAAGGAGTTTCATTTCGTGTCTGTCTGCCCGTGCGTATATCACAGCCACTTTATTCTGTAATTAGAAGCATCATACTGTTGAAATTTGGTAGGAAAATGTTGGAAGTGTTGTGCAGTTGAAGATGATGGAAGAACCGCTTTACGATTCTTATACAAAAAATAAAAAAATGATATTTCAGGGGGGGCTGGTACATGAAACTAGAACCCAAAAAAAATTTTTTTTGGCAAACCTATGCATGTATCTATGAATAAGTCTTTTAAAATGACATAAAGGTTTCTTAAACCATTTTCTCTAAAAGTGTAACGTTTGATGGATAGACGCTTCCAAAGTGGTAAAATGGGTGTCCGGGCCCCCCCCCCTCTCACTTCTGAACTAAGCGAGTGTAAATTTTGAAAAAGAAATGTAGATCTGAACAAATACTTTAGACGAAAATTAGTTTAGACGGGATCGAACAAGAAGCTTTTGATATATAGGTAGTACATTTTCAACAACCGCAAACATAACTTTGTTCTTCATACAAACACTATGAAAAACAAAGTTATGTTTGCTTGCAATAAAATACTGTGGAATTTTAGCTAATTAGAAGTAAGTGGATTCCCTAACTCAGTTAAAATTGGCACGGAACCCTCAGTGCGCGAGTCCGACTCGCACTTGGCCGGTTTTTATCTAGCGCCCTATCTTTGGTAAGGCAACGGGCGTGAAGGGGAGTCTGCTGTCTGACATATTGTACTCTATGTTTTGCAGTTTTTATCATTTTCATAATTATAGATTTGAAATACATTACATGATATTTTATACCTTCTTTTATCGGTTATTTAGGTGTTTATGCCACTGTTCTGAGTAATTTATTAAGTACTTTATTAATAACAAACAAGAAAAAAAAAACTAAGACATGCAACATAAAAATATAACTTAAAATGTACTTATTTAAAAACGAAACCATCCTTGCGGCAAGGAGGCTGTGATGCTGGCTGCGTTGCCACGTTGGATAGGTAGCTATGCTGATTCTTTGAGCTAGGAACCAGCCAGCTTTATTATCTGTTACAGAATATAATTTTAGCGCAATTTTTCTAAACAACAATTTAGCAGAGGTACCCCACGGCCCAAATGTTTCAACGCCAAACGGCGCAAACACATAATCACTTGCAAGTGAGACGTTTGAAATATAATCGGCCGAATACAGAACATATAATCATATTTTATTATTTAAAATATATTTGGTTGTAAACAGTGTTTAGATGATTGGTAACGATAGAATAAACTAACAAATGTTTTTAAGGTATACAGGGTTACAGGAAAAGTCGACCTAGATCCGTTAAGGGAGTCTAGTACACATCATTTCTGAATGACTTCACTATGGAACCCCCATCCTAAACTTAACCGTTTTCGAGATATTCGAGTTTTTTTTTTATGAAAATGCCCAATTTTTCGGCTATTGAATTGAATATTTTGTATTTTTTTTGACTATTATGATTATTTTTTTAGTTTTTTACATGAACAATGAGATGCTTAATGACCTCTATGAATAAAATTGCACGTAATTTAACTAAATAAGTCGTTGCAGACGATCGAAACTTAAGAAAATAAGTAAAAATTATAAAAAAAATATTTTTCTTTTCTGGATATCTCAATAAAATATTAGATATAGCACTTGCTCTGCAGATGTGCTTTAAAACATCTACATTGTATCAGCTATCCAACGAGGTATAACACTAGGGTATTTATTAACTTTAAAGATGAAGGACACATTCCATTAAATAAATTT
Source organism: Pyrausta purpuralis (assembly GCA_963924145.1). Taxonomy (NCBI): domain Eukaryota; kingdom Metazoa; phylum Arthropoda; class Insecta; order Lepidoptera; family Crambidae; genus Pyrausta; species Pyrausta purpuralis. Next base: position 11,704,538 of record OZ001669.1, on the reverse strand, counting down.
GCTTACTTAATGAAAAAGTTAGACTCACCAAACTGTGAAATCTGTGACAGAGTAGAAGACATACAGCATATTTTGATGGAATGTGCCCGATCTGGTGCTCAAGTTAAGGCTTAACCTACTAGAGGTCGGGGCGTTCCACCAGATACTGGCTGAGCCGACATCTAAACACACCAAATCTGTATTAGAGTTTGTACTTAGTTGTATTAAGTTAAGATCTAGTAATAATTTAGTTTAGTACCTTCTAATTTTAAACGTTTAGAATAAGTTGATATAGGACTGTCATGTACAATATGTATAAAAGTCCCTAAATAAAGAGAATAAAAAAGGTGATATGGGCTAGCTAACAAAAATTTTTGTTGTTAGCTAGCCCATATTACAACTACGTAGATACCGCAGTGTTGACCCTGGCGTGCTGTTGTCGGAACATGCATGTTTTGTAAATCTACAGTATATAATATTATTTCATCAGATTGTCTATTTGACTTATCTTGTAAAATCTAGCAGTGGAAACGCCTAAGGCTAATGTGTTATGATTTTAATTTTTACTTCTTAAGAATTATTGTAAAGCTGTTGTTTCCTTAATAAAGAAAAATAAAATAAACTTAGTTTCTAAGGCTACATGACAGTCAGAATAAATAGCGCTTATTTAATCAAATTAGACTTAATTTCAGCATCATCACTTCAGCCTACTGGCTTCCACTACTGCTCTATACGCCCCTTAAATATCTTTATTTTTTATTTTTTGTATAACAATTGCAAAGCGGTCAACAGGTTACATCTTCCTACCAAATTTCAACAGTGTGATGCTTATAGTTACAGAATAAAGTGGCTGTGACATACGGACCGACAGACAGACAGACTTGACGAAACTATAAGAGTTCCGTTTTTTCCATTCGGCTACGGAACCCTAAAAACGGCTTCTGAGAGCGCTGTGAAGGACAAACGAGCGAAACAATTTCTCCGAAAGTAGTTTTGGTACCTCCCGGCCCTGCCGTTATAACGTTAACACGTTTGGCTCATATTTTACTAATCGACCAAGGGCCATTATTTCCAATAACTCGAATTAGATGATTGTTGTGCAATTGGGTATAATGCTAAAATTGATTGAGGATAAATCAGTTTTTATGTGTGTATAATAATTTCCTTTTGTTTGAAAAAGATCGATTTTTTTATTTTTATAATAATGATCATGTGTTACCGTTGACAGAGACGTAATTGTCGGAATATAAATAACCCAAAAATATTAAATACTAGTGGTCCCCCGCGACTTCGTCCGCGCGTTTTTCGATTTTTCTCTCGCCTTTTAAACCTTCCCTAGACCTCCACGAACATTTCAAGACTAAGATAAGATAAATCCGTTCAGCCGTTCTCGAGTTTTAGTGAGACAAACGAACAGCAATCATTTTTATATATATATAGAAGATAGAAGATAATAATAATTTGTAATCAATTTATGTGATGTGCAAAAAATCTTATGTTATAATTGAGAAAATAAATTTGTGCCATTGATAATTTATGCATTTAAATTATTAAAAAAAAAACATTTGTTTAATGAATCGTACTCGTTTTAGTTTTGTAGCTACTCTGACGGGCTTTTTCACAATGTGTTGATAAGTTCTGGTTAGTGCTATCTGCCGGATACTTTATACAATAGGAAGTTTAATTTGAATTATTTTTCGGAGGTGCTTGTGGTAGTAAATGGTGAGAAAACAAGTCCATAAAAAGCAGTCGATTCAAGATGACCTAAGGCTGTCACAATTGTTGGTGGTGGTGGCTCAGGCAGCGCCTTTTCCAAAGATAAAGGAACCAGATCTATTTTTTTTACTGTTTTCTAGACTCGACATTTACTACCGAACTTTGCGACGATTCAGTGTCAGAAGCATACATGAAACATTTATTGCATATCTTATCATACCGTAAAAAACAGTAAAGTTAGCCTGTAATATTACACTGCTGGACAAAGGCCTTACCTCAACCACAGAAAATATAATAGTACTGCCTCAACTATGAGGTACCTAGTTCGAGCCATGCTCCACCACGCGGGCTCAATGCGGATTGGTGGAGTGGTGTTTTGCAAGGTAAGCGTCTAACCCTGCTGTCAGATGTTATTAAGCTTCGCCAAAGGCCATAAGGCCTCTGACTTGACTGAACGACTAATATCACCGTGCCAGAAGGAATCACCGGAGAGTCTCGCTAATTTTTATATGTAAGCACCTTTCACCTGAAACGAAGCAAGTGTACGCGGCGGCTAGAGACTTTGGCAAGCAATATTCAGCCATAAAGCTCAACGGAAAAGAGATAAATTATATTATGAATACAAAATTTGTTGACAGTAATCTAAAGTGGGAATCACATATATTTTAATATTAATGTAGGCGTCATACACCCCGTTCCATCTATCGAATAGAGTAAGTCTGCCTGTTTTGTTTACATCTTACCATAGCTCTGTTGCCTCAAACTTCAAAAAAATGCATTCGTGCTATGTGTGGCTTGAGAAGGAGTGATAGTTGCAAAACCTATTTTCAAAATCTAAAAGTAAGTATTGACTATACCTTGCCACTACATATTAGAAGTGGCCGTTTTTATTAGACAAAACCAAAACCTATTTGAAACGATTCGTGGACTCCGTATTCGCATTAAACTATACTTTGTGGGCCGTACTCTCTGGAAAACTGCACTCTGCAATAAAATATTTTTCGCATTGGTATCAAAAAATATGGGTTTCCTACGTAGTTTTGAATGCCGCTGTAGCGACACACGCTGTTGCGATTTTTTTTCCACTGCCTCATAGGTTCGAAAGCTTATGGACTCGAATGATGTAGTCGCGAAAGACGCTGATTCGAAAAACATTTTCACTGCCTCATGCGCTTGAATGCTTGTGACTTTGATTTATTACTTTATTAGTCATATTATTTGTTATATTGTTTGTAAAAAAATATTTAACTAATAATAAAAAAAAAACATATTATTTTCGAATAATCTCCCGTACTGCATTAAAGAATGCAATGCTTATGACATATTTAAAAAGACGACTTTATTTATTGATCCTTCATTTTATTCAGTTGAAGAGTTTCTACAATTGAAATATTAAAAACTATTTTTTAACTTGTTCTGACTTCTGCCTGATTGTTCGAAATATTACCTATACTTTGTTTTTTTTTTTAAATATAATATTTAAAATATGAATTTTGACATGACTTTAACGAATTTTGTACATGACTCAACTTGATTTAACATTGTGTATTTAATTTAATTTTAATAATTTGTATTTAACAGACGTAGTTTGGGCATCAATTTCGTAGTGATACTGAAGTGAAGCAACCCATGAACCCACGGCGCGGTCGTGTTTGGATGGGTGACCATTCCGACCATATAAGTGACGTATATCACGAGCATCTTGCTTCCGAATGCATGTTTAGTTGACACACCTGACAGCTAGTTAGTCGCTTGCCTTGCAAATGCCCCTCCACCAATCCGCACTGAACCCGCGTGGTGGAGTATGGCTCAAACTACCTCATAGTTGAGGTAAGGCCTTTACCCAACAGCGGGACGTTACAGGCTAACTTTACTTATATTTCAATTATCTGCTTGGCTAGGCAGCTGATGAAATCGCCTTGCTATCTCTGTGAGGAACGACCCTTACACCAACATTAAATTTAAAAGCTATGCTTTTGTCGGTGGATAACTCTGATTTTCGAAGCGAGGAAAACAAAGAATAAGCTGCTGCCAATAAAGTTGGACGGGTCGTGTCAGGAGGTCTAGGAAATGGCGGAAAACCGGTGTAATGGAAAAAAACTCCAAAACCATTCAATACGTTTTATTTTTCAGTGAAGCGATGGAAACCGGCAGAGACCTGAACTCATCCACCATCTCCTTCATCGAGTCTAGCTTGGATGAATGTGACAAGTGCAGAGGGCTGTGCAGAAGGAACGGCATCAGCTCTGGCTGCGAGGCCGACGTGTCTGGCGTTGATTGTCAATGGTATGAATATTTATTATTTATAGAAAATTCAATTTAGAATACCTTGAACAATGACCATTAGAATAGCCATTCTTTAGGTAGTTTTACTTTAAAATACACACAATTGTAAATATTCAACAGCTGGTAACGAAATTTTACTGTTAAATATTCTGTGCCAATACTATATTGATGAAGAAATTGGGGCTATGGATGTGCCGAATTGGTTGTTTCTTGGAATAGTTTTTTTTTTTATATACTATATAAAGAGTCTTCTGGCTCGAGTTATTATTTGAATCTTGTTTCTTGGAAATATCTATTCTACCTTAAACCTTATTTGAGTAATGGCCGTCTTTTTGTATGTCAATAAGTACAAAAGAACTGAAGACAGAATAATGATTTAAACTCAAAGTTAGCTAACCAGGGTCTGCGCAAGTGAGCCTAACAGATTAACTTTCGGATTAAGTATATTAGAGTAGGGATTATCTAGACACGTAAGGGATTTATCACAACTATAATACGTCCTTTCTCCGTCATCAGTAAGTAATCACTATATAATCTTTACTAATTCTATACTAATTTTATTAAGCTGAGAAGTTTGTTTGTCTGATCGCGCTAATCTCAGAAACTACAGGACAGATTTAAAAAATATTTTTTGTATTGGATAGCTTATTTATCAAGGAAGGCTTTCATGACTTTTATGACTCTTTATGACTTTTATAGAGGGTTGGGAGAAATCTCAAAACGTGCGGACGCATTTGCTGAGGACCGCTGATAGTTTCAGGTAAAGCCTCACGTTTGTCTGTCTGTCCGCGATAAAATCAAACTAAACTCAGTTAAATTTTGACTTTGACGACCTCCGTGGTCGAGTGCCTAGCACGCTGGTTTCGAGCGTCGCCATCTCATGAGGTTCCGGGTTCGATTCCCGGTCGGGTCAATGTAGAAATCACAATTTTCTATATTGTCTCGGGTCTGTGTTTTGTGGTACCACCGTTGTGTCTGATTTCCATAACACAAGTGTATGAGCTACTTACTTTGGGATCAGAACAATGTATTTGATTGGTGTCCAATATTTATTTTAAAAAAAACTCAGTTGTATTATGGTCTTCTGTATTACACTCCATGGGCGACTGTACCTTTACAATTGGCATGCGAAGCTGGTCAGGGTTGCTAATAAAAAATAGCCACATTACATAGGTAAATGTTCGATATGTACGGACAATATCACGTCTATAATAATGTAGTCTATAGTAATAAGGGCTAGTTTGCAACAAAAGTGGGTAACCTGTGCTGTCGACTGTCAAAGAAAAACTTTTTAATATCTACTAGCTGTGACATACGGACAGACAGACAGACAGACAGACTTGACGAAACTAAAAACATACAGTCGAATTGATAATCTCCTCCTTTTTTAGGGTTCCGTAGCCGAATGGCAAAAAACGGAACCCTCATAGTTCCGTCAAGTTTGTCTGCCTGTCCGTCCGAATGTCACAGCTACTTTATTTTGTAACTATAAGCATTACACTATTGGAATTAAGTAGGAAGGTGAATCCTGTTAACCACTTTACAACTCGTATACAAAAAATAAAAAATAATGATGTTTAAGGGGGGGGGGGGGGGGTTCCCATACATAAAACTAAAACCGTCTATGGATACGTCTCTTAAAAAAACAGAGGTTCCTAAAACCATTTTCTCTGAAAGTCTAACGTTTCATAGCTAGACGCTTCCAAAGTGGTAAAATGGGCGTTCCCCCATTTAACGTCTAAACTAAGCGAGTGTTAATTTTGAAAATAATGTATATGGTAGATCTTACTTACAACGAAAATTGGTTTGAACGAGATCGAACGAGAAGCTTTTGAGATATAGCACATTTTCAACAACCGCAGACATAACTTTGTTCTTCATACAAACAGTATAAAAAATAAAGTTATGTTTGCTGCCAACAAAATATTGTAATATTTTACTAAGTGGAAGTAAGTGGATTCCCTAATTCAGTTAAAGTTGGCACGGAACCCTCAGTGCTCGAGTCCGACTCGCACTCGGCCGGTTTTTTCTCATTTCTAATATTCGCCGAAATCGGATAACTGTATTACTCCATGGTATAAAATGTCATGATTAAAATCTTAATGAACAATATCAAAATTTCGTATAATTATAACCATTTCGCGTGTTATTTAAGAGTTTTCGCATTAATTATGATGATCACACACGCATGACTCATGTACAGTTCTGCACAAAAGTGTTTATCTCCTTAATTTAACTTTACTTATACAATATTTTTACCCGACTTCAAAAAAAGTAGGTTCTCAGTTCGACTAGTATTTTTGTGTGTGTGTGTGTGTGTGTGTGTGTGTGTGTGTGTGTGTGTGTGTGTGTGTGTGTGTGTATATATGTATGTTTATCCGCGAATATCTCGCGTTTGGGTGGACTGATTTTGACTCGGTTATAAGTAAAGTATTTGTTACTCTAAGAAGATGGTTTTAGTAACAATTACTACTTTACATAAGTAAAGTAAAGTTTCATAACTTTTAGCCTTACTCGATAAATAAGCTATTCCATAAAACGCTTTTTTTATCGGTCCAGTAGTTCCTAAGATTAGCGCGTTCAAACAAATGAACTCTTCAGCTTCATAATATTAAGTGTAGACTAGCGGTCTCCCGCGACTGCGTTTGCACGTTTTGAGTTTACTCCTTCCCATCACAGCGTGATGTTTTAGAGCCAAAACGCCTAAAGCCTTCCTCGATAAATAAGCTTTCCCACAAAAAAAAAAAACAGTAGTCCCTCCAATACTATTGATCGGAGAAAACTTATGTATTACGAGTATGTGCAGATAACCTTTTTAACAGCCTTGCAAATGTGTCGGTAGCCGAGTGCTATAGGCATGCGCTCGAATAGATTATGACACAGGGTTTGATTCCTTGTCTGTCACAATTGCTTTTTACAAGTGGAATTTACAGTATTAAGTTGATATAGTAACAAAATACTGTAAGACACAAAAAAAAATATTATAAATTTGATAACTTAATAATAAGTATTGAATCTTATTAGAGGTCTAACCGACCAAATGGACAAACGACCTTCTAAAGATCACAGGATAACACTGGATGTATGGAAAACCATTAATGACATCTTTGTCCAGCAGTGGACGACTGCTGATAAAGTTGATATTGAGAAATTCAAATTCAATTCAAACCTTTACCTTATGCCAAAAAATGACTTTTCTGCCCGGCTGTACCACTGCTGTATAGTTCAAGGTTACGTCAAGGTTATAAGCCATGCCGGTTTTTTCCGGTTACGCGCTTATCAGCAAAAAACTGTTTGCACATTCAGTATAATAGTAATGAACTTGTAAAATTCAACCGGCTTGCCAATGTGTCGGTGGCCGAGTGGCAAAGGCATACGCCCGGATAGCGTAAGACACGGGGTTAAATTTCTCGTCTGACATTTGTATAGTGAGAATACATTATAAAAACAAAAATATAATTAGTAACTAGCGCCATCGGGTAGTTTTTTGCAATCAAATAAATCCACTTAAACTACTTTTTTTCCCGTGTATTCCAATTTTTAACACTAACTTACTTATATCTTCATGCTTTAAAGTATAGGAAAAAACGCTTAAGAAGTTTTAGGAGTTTGCTTTTGTAATTGTTGTGAGACTGGAAAAAAAAGATATTTATTGATATTACTGGCGAAATTCACCCGCGTAAACGTCGAATCTCAATGAATACAAATATGAAATATAGCCTATGTGCTATTCTGATGTAGGTATGAGTTATTATTGAAAAGTTTCGTTAAATCCATCCAGCCGTTCTGACGTGAAGAAGTAACAAACACACAAACTCACACACTTTCAACTTATGATGAGCTAGCAACCCGCCCCGGCTTCGCACGGGTTCAATGTTGCATGTCGTATTTGTAGCATTTGCAATTTAAGAGCAAAATAAATTACGACTTCACTTCGAAACCTCTAAAATTATCATAGTACATGATGATGATCATGATGAATGATCTATTTAAATAAACCGCATCACAATCCATTGAGTATTTTTAAAGATTTAAGCATATACAGGGTGTTGTTTTGGTCAGTGACATCCAACTCAGGGATGATAATATGGGTTATGCTTTTTCAAAAAAAAATGTTTTCTTTAAATTCTGAGCAAGTTTCAAACAAGAAAACCTTATCACAACATTAAAAAAAAATCATAACGAATGGGAAAACTCGCAGCTAGTGCGTTGCTAGGGCTTATCTACGAAATACTACTAGTAAGCTACGAAGAGGCTACCTGGTGTTGGTAGTTTTGATCGATCGCTGTTAAAAAAATGATTTTGTGGTTTCTTTTAACACAAATTGTACATATCTCCTTCTTTCATAATTGTTAACTACCCACATTAATCGTAACAAAATTCCCACCCGCGACAATCCACTCTATGGGTTTCCAAACTCCCCTCAGAAAGTGCGAGATCTGGGACAGGAAATTCGAAGGCTTTAGCGAGACAGCCTACCAGAGTCTCCCTTGACCCTATTTCAAACTACCTATATATTTCTTAATATTTACTATCTAGTTCCTGCCTACCCAATTTGCGAATGGGAATTCCTAAGTAACCGGTTTCTTATTATTAAAATAAAACGAGCCTTAAGCTAAATACAATGCTTGCTCGCTATGGCCCTAACAGAAAATCATATTTATTTTCATAGAAAACCTTATAAATAAACATAATTAAACTTGTCATTAATAGATGATTGGGTGTCCGTAACAATACCGTAAGATTATAATCTCACGATTTTTAGAATATTACAGTCACATATTATACAGGGTTCTGTATTGGTCAGCGACGAGCGACTCAGGGGTGGTTTATATACAAACAATACTGATACCAAAAAAAAATATTAAAAAAAATTTTTTTGGAAGGGAAAAAACCCACTTAAATAATTTTCTTTATCCGGTACAGCGATCGAGTCAAAACCACCAACACAAGGTAGCCTCTTCATAGCTTACTAGCTACGGCGTAGTTTTTCGTAGATAAGCGCTAGCTACGCGTTAGGGTGCAATTTTCCCATTCGTTTTGTAATTTTATTGCATGTTCTGAAGAGGTACTCTTGTGTAAAACTTGCTCAGAATTTAAAGTTTTTTTTTTAGAATAAGCATAACTCATATTATCATGCCTGAGTTGGATGTCACTGACCAAAACATCACCTGTGTAAGTGTGATTTACAAATCATAAATAGAGCGTAACTTGAAGTATCCATTTTGTCTGTAACAATCAATTAACATTGATAATAATAATGAGCAGACGTGATTTTCCTCATTTGCAAGTATTTGCTTCCTTTATGCATTGTTCTAGTAAATATCATTTAGAAAAACAAACTAGGGTAGGTGCGCCAAATATCGTCTCCCTCTGTTCACATAAAATAAAATGTTGATACAAACAAATTGTGAAATCAGGAATGAAAAATGAAGTGAAAAAACTTATCACCGTTTATTAGGTATGCTATATCATAATTCAATACGAATAATCGGTCATGTTCCGATTTGCGATTATAGTGTCTATTAATTCTCATTATCTGTCACTCTTTTTTATGTACTTAGCGAAATAAAAAAACGCGCTATTTCGGGTTCCGAAGCCGAATGGCAAAAAAAGGAACCCTTATAGTTTCGTCAGGTCTGTCTGTCTGTCCGTCCGTCCATATGTCACAGTCAATTTATTCTGTAACTATAAGCATCACACTGTTGAAATTTGGTAAGAAGATGTATCCTGTTAAACGCTTTACAATTCTCATACAAAAATTAAAAAATAATGACATTAAGAGGGGGCTCCCATACATGAAACTAAAACCAAAAAAAAAAGTCAAACCTATACGTGTAATGTGTCTATGGATAGGTCCCCACCATCTTACTTATAAACTAAGCGAGTCTAAATTTTTAAACAAATAATTGAAATCTTAACAAATACTTTTAACGAAAATTGGTTTGAACAGAATCTAACTAGTAGTTTTTGAAATATAGTTAATAACTTTGTTACTCATCACAATCACTTCGAAAAATCAAGTTATATTTGCTGTCAACAAAATACTGGACTCGGTCGGTCGGACTGACAGCACGGTGGCTCAATTGGTGGGAGCGTTTGGCCCGGTTTGCCAAGGGGTTGCTGGTTCAAGTCCCGCCCGTGCGCAAATTTTTGGTTTCTTATTTCATCTTTATGAATATAAAATATGACACTGTGAGTGTTAAAAACATTCTAAAGCATTAGATAGCGAAGCGACATCAATTTCCAAGTTGAATTTATTCTGTAAAAAATAACTGCTTGGCCCATCTGTTTCATAAACAGACGGCTAGATGGCGCTAGGCGTCACGCAATTGACGTTTTCATAAGAAACCACAAATTTCGCCGGGTCGGACTGACAGCACGGTGGCTCAATTGGTGGGAGCGTTTGGCCCGGTTTGCCAAGGGGTTGCTGGTTCAAGTCCCGCCCGTGCGCAAATTTTTGGTTTCTTATTTCATCTTTATGAATATAAAATATGACACTGTGAGTGTTAAAAACATTCTAAAATACTGTGGTATTTTAGCTAAGTGGATGGAGGTGGTGGTGGAGCTGATTGGATTCCCTAATTTAGTTAAAATTTGGCACGGAACCCACCGAGGGTTTGCCCGTTTTTTTATGTAGAGACAGTTAAAATTTAAAAAAAATAAAAATTTAAATCTTATTCACTAATAGTGGGGCCCCCTGCGGTGTCGCCCGCATTAATTTCGGAAATCCCGTAAAATATTTTAACGCAAATCTCATATTTTCATTGTGAGTAAGAGCCCTGCAACAGTAGCGGCTAGCGGAAGAACACGTTAAACTAAAGCTGCGAGCATTATTTTGGTGCGGAGTTATTTTAAAACTGTGATATCTTCTAAGACATTTATTGAAATCAAATGGTTTCATCATCATCATCGTTATCAGCCAAAGGACGTCCACTGCTGAACATAGGCCTCCCCCACGGCTTTCCACAGCAACCGATCACTAGCGGTCTGCATCCAGTTTGATCTTGCGATCTTTATAAGGTCGTTTGTCCATCTTGCCGGTGGACGTCCTACGCTGCGTCTTTGGTCGAAGGGTCTCCAATCTTTTGCCCCAACGGCCATCGCGCTATGTGCCCTGCCCATTGCCGCTTGAACTTACTGATTCTCAAGGATATGTCCGTTACCTTAGTTCTTCTACGTATCTCCTCATTTCTGATTCGATCCCTTAAAGAAACACCCAGCATAGCCCTCTCAATCGCTCGTTGTGTGATTTTGAGCTTCTTTATGAGGCCCATAGTTAAAGACCGTTATGAAACCGTATGGTATCACCGGTAACACAAACTGGTTGAATACTTTCGTCTTCAGACACTGAGTTGAGAACAAATGGTTTAAATAGCAACTTTGTTCAAAATTAAATGTTCTTGATGATGAATGTATTTTTTTATAAGAATTATCGCGTTAAAACAAACTTACAAAGTCTTCAGCTTTAAAATATTAGTGTAAATAGTCGTGAACATACAGTAAATGTTTAAACATCGACACTTGAAGGGTGGCCGACAATAGACGCGCTTACCTTACTTGCAACGAGATTGAAACTAGATCAGACTGAAATTAAGTCTACTTCATTGACTTTGAATGACTCAACCTGCACTTACAACAAGTAGTTAGACACTAACTCACACTAGTAAGTAAGAAGTTGAGAGATAGAACGTATCTACACATGCGAAGTAACGTCCCACTTCTGGCCAAAGGCCTTACCTCAACTATGAGGTAGTATGAGCCTTACTCCACCACGCGGGCTCAGTGCGGGTTGGTGGAGGGGTGTTTGCAAGGCAAGCGACTAACCCTGCTGTCAGATATTATCAAGCCTCTAAGGCATGACGAGGCTTCACGACTAATATTAACTAACTAGTGGTCCCCCACGACTGCTTCCGCGCTTTTTGAGTTCGTTCTCTCCCCTCCCATCCCATCAAGTTGTCTTATAGCCTAAAGTTTTTCTAGATAAATAATCTATCCGACACAAAATGTCAAATCGGTTCAGTAGTTCCTGAGATTAACACGTTCAAATAAACAAACGCTTCGGCTTTATTATATTTGTATAGATATTAAACGGGACCAACGACATAACGCGCCTTCCGAAACACGGAGATGCTCGTGTTATAACGTCTCTTAAATGGTCGGAATGGTCACCCATCCAAAAACGACTTCGGTATTTAAATATAAAAGGAGTTTGTAGTGCAGAGGTGACAGGGCTAGGGTTGAAATATAATTATTACCTTTAAAGTAATGTTTAAATCTGGAATACCGGCGTGTGCGAGTCAGTCTTGCGCACGTTAGGTTCCGTACCATAGACTAGGTATAAAAATTTCATAATGTTTTTTATTTATTTTTTAAATCAAAGTAAAATTATAACTGGATATTTAGTGAATTCCCTACCAGTTGCCATCATTGATATCGAGCAAAAAAGGCAAAAAAAAAAATGCTTTCGTTGTATGGATGCCACCCTCAATTATTATTTTTATTTTGTTTTTAATATTTCTTGATTAAGTTCCAACAAAAATATTATTTTGTAATTATTTAAACTGTCTAGCCATCGCGGTTCTTGTGATACAGTCTGGTGACAAACAGATAGACGGACGGATAGACAGCTTAAACTTAGTAATAGGTTCCCGTTTATACCTTTTGCTGCCTCGGTGGCGCAGCGCTAAGACGGTCGCACTTTAAAGCGACGGCTGCGCCAGAGGTCCCGGGTTCGATCCCGAGTCGGGCCATAAATATATGCTTCTATGCTCAATGACAAAATAAGCGAAATTTTCATCATGAAATCAGAATGTCCCCCAACAAATTCACTTTTAAAAAGTCTCTTCGCACCCACTATCTTTACCTTGGCTCTCTTCAGAATTAAAAACCATTTTCTTTTATATGTGTTTTTTTTGGATGTCATCAATATCATCACTTTTATCATTCATATTTTTGTATTTATTAAGTATAAGTATTCTATGTATGTTTATTAGTCTTTTGCTTATGTATCCTATTATATATTTATGTAATATTAGTATGTATGTTTATGTTAGTGTATTTTACTTCTTTTTTTGTACCACTCCTCTCACTTATTATTAATATTCCGCCACTAATTAAACTCTCTGCATTACCAGGTGATTGACTGGTAGAGAATGCCAAAAGGCATTAAGTCCGCCAATTGTACATTTTACAGTGCAATAAAGTTTAAATAAATAAATAAATTTGTTTGCGTGACTTGAAGGAGCATTTTATTGAAATAACTCAATTTATTTTCAGTTTGCTAGGTACTGACTAATTGTTTTTTTTGTCAAGCCTACGCGTTTTATACACCATATATTACAAGCGCAACTTAGCAACAAAATTGACTCAAAATTAATTAATTTGAGAAGTTTACTTTTAAAATAATTAGAACGAAATTATGTCATTAACTTAACGCTTCTAACTGTTAAGTCACGAGAGGCAGCCCATGGGGTGGATTTATACCATACGACCGTTATTAATATAAGTAAAGATACAATGTGTTATGGATCAGATTACCAATAGTTAGTTAACCATTTACATCATCATTAAAATCATTATCAGCCCAAGGACGGTCACCGCTGAACATAGGCCTAACGATTTTCCACAGCGACCGATCATAAGCGGCCTGCATCCATCCAGGTCGTCTGTCCGTCTTGTCGGTAAACAACTTAGGCTGCGCCTTTGGTCTTAGGGTCTCTATCAATCTAGAAAGTTTCTGGCCCGACGGCCACCAGTTCTTCGCGCCCTGCACATTGCTACTGATTCTCAGGGCTATGTCCGTTACCTTAGTTCTTTTACGTATCTCCTCATTCCAGATTCTATCTCACAGAGAAAGACCGAGCATAACCCTTTACATTTATAAATATTTTTAGTTTATTGAAAAAAAAGTAATGTTTTTTACTTTATGTATGGACCTTATTTTTAAGTAATGAAATTGACTGGCATCTAAGAAAAAAAATAAACCTTAAAGAACGAGGTCCAAAAATGACCCACGTCCCACAGAAGTCAAACATACGCCAAAAAATTAAAAAAATAGTAAATAAATATGACATACTTATGACGATAATTATTACGGTCTATCATGAAAAAAAATGCTTATAGTTTCTTTCAGGGACTAGTATGAAAACACGTTGAAAGTAATTAGTAAATTTTCAAAAAAAATCTTAATTCAGAGAACAAGTTTTCAAAGTAGCTGAAGCCCCTTTTCAAATGTTTACAGCATATTTTTATTTTTTAGACCGTAAAAATGGTGGTATTGAGTATGCCATATTGATTTACTCATTTTTATATATTTTTTATGATACTTTTGACTTTTACTGACATCAGTCGTCCGTCGTTATTGTCGAACGTACGTGTCGTTTAATTTAGTATATTTTCTATCACGCTCTAGCACGCGCGCCTGTCTCGTTCTCGCTTTACTAGTTAATTTGGCGTCACTCTCACACACGCATCTGTCTCGTTTTCGCTCAATCTAGTACAACTTCCATCACGCACTAATTATTCGTTCTTACTAAGCTCGCGCTAGTTAATCATATAATATTTTGCATATAAAAACTGTACTAAAGAACGTTTTGTAAGACCAGAACTTTATTGCTCGTTATTGTTCACAGGAATGAACTAGTTCCTAATAGTATATAGAACATACCGATTTGAAAGACCAGAACTGAATAGTTCATTTTTGTTCACATGAATGAACTAGTTCCTAATAGTACATACATGTACTACACAAGTCTATTCGTATCGGACAGTGTAAACGCCACTTTCCTGTTATCTTATGCAGCTATTTACAAACAAACCAACAACAGTTGAGCAGTTTGCCGGTACTCCGCCTCGAGTGCGCACGCGCCTGACGCTATATAGATTCTTATTTTTCGAGGTCGGGATTATAATACAAAAAAAGTCAAAAATTGAATTTGTTCAATGGCAAAATCGATTTAAAAATAATTTTATGTGGCAGAAAAAAGTACCCACAATAAATATTTAAATTGTGATTAAAAGTGTCAAAAGTATTCGTTTTTATCTTTTTTTTGAGTGGCAGTAAAATTTGTTTAAAGTATTTTTTTATCAATATTAGTTATTAATTTATAAACCAACACGTAAACGTAAGTACTTTGGAAGTATAATCATCATCACTGTCAGCTTTAAAAAAAACAATAATGAAGAAAATTCCTTATTTTGAAACCAAGGCAATTGGTGTATATCTGTTTTTATATTATTTATTTAATAAATAATTTAAAAAATCAATGACTTTTTTAGAACAAGCGAAAAAAGGAAACATATTATCTATCTACTTTATTAAACGGCACCTCGTCTTTTAAATCGGTTATAATGTAATTACATCTGAAAAGGTACAATCATACAAATAATCATATTCGATTCTCTTAAAACTATCTAACAATACCTTCGTTATGAAATTCTATTAACAATTGCAATAAGTCATTACATTAATGATCTCAGAAATTAATTATACTTTGTTCTGAGGTAACATTAATTACTTTGGTTTATAAAAAACTTTTGTACCTACTACACACTCATGAGTTTAAGCCAAACTAAATGTAAGAATGTCCTTGGTATTTTCCTTGTACGCTTAGCATATTCTGATAAACAGCAACCAAAAAAATATATCTGGAGGCAGTTATTATATAATAAAAACCTTGTTTTTTTAAACGACTTCAAAAATGAAGGAGGTTATCAATTTCACTGTATGTTTCTGTAGGGTGCCGTAGCCGAATGGCAAAAAACGGAACTCTTATAGTTTCGTCAAGTGTGTCTGTCTGTCTTTAACGGGGACTCCTAAATATGAAATTAAATAAAAAAAAAATGATTTTTGACAAACCTATGCGTGTCTATGGATAGGGCTTTTAAAATGACATAGAAGTTTCTTAAACCATTTTATTTTTAAGTCTAACGTTCGATAGATAGACGCTTCCAAAGTGGTAAAATGGGCATCCCCCCCTAACTTCTAAACTAAGCGAGTGTAAATTTTGAAAAAAATATATGATGTAGATCTTAGTAAACACTTTCAACGACAATTGGTTTGGACGGGATCGAACTAGTACGGACAACAGCACGTGAAGGTAAACGCTGCGGTATCTTATGCAGTTGTAATAAGGGCTAGTTTGCAACAAAAGTGGGTACCTGATTTGCTGGCGACTGCACTTTATGAGATATAGCACATTTTCAACAACCGCAAACATTACTTTGTTCTTCATACAAACAATAAAAACAAAGTACTTGTGTGTTGTTTGTTGTTGTTTGCTGTCAACAAAACACTGTGGTAGTCTAGCTAAGTGGAATAAGTGGGTTCCCTAATTTAGTAAAAAATAGCACGGAACCCTCAGTGCGCGAGTCCAACTCGTACTTTTTGTATCTATGTTACCTCTATCTCAGTCATTTGTCAACCGATTCGAAAAAAATATTTACCTACTTAGAGGATATACCTTCTAGTTGGTCCCATTATTGGTGCCAAATCGGGATCTGGTGTTGGCATCTTGGTGGAATCGAGAAAAAACCTTCAATTAAAAAAGCACGTTTAGTTTATTCGTACTAGAATCTTAATGAAGACTTGTGTTGCGTCTGACAGTTGAAAGTGTGTGGAGCTGAGCTTATGGTGGAACTCCGAAACGCTTTAAACTTAATTCGATGAAAAAGATGACAATTGGTTATATTTTTTTCACCTTAATTTTTAATACATATTTTCAATTTACTAGGCTGACTTAACCACACTCAACCAAATATTTTAACTAACTATTTTCATTGTTTTCTTGGCTACGGGGCTCTATTTTTTAACACTATTATGACTGAATGTTTAATAATACTGCGGTAATTATTCTGTTGATTCTTAATAATGATACCTTAAAATATGGCATTTATTAAAACAAAACGCAATTTACTAAGATTAAGATGCAATCTTTACTTAAATGCATGTTATAATAATAACTCAGGTAAAACCTAACCTGCTGTCTCGGTGATGTATTGAGAACTATGTTATATGTTTAATAATGCTTCAGCAAAACCATTTTTTTTAATTCTGACTAAATTAGCGCAGTCATAAAAGTCTTGTGTGTAAATACAGTCAAGTTAGTCAAAATAGATCGTATTTATCGTCATATATTCTTTGGAATACTATTTACTTACTACTTTATAATAAATAAATAATATTTAAATACTTAAACAGGGTATAATGAAATACCTTTAAGGGGATCTATCTGTCTGTTGCTGAATTGCATTAACATTCTGCCATCGAAATCGAGGACTCTTTCAAACAACTATGCATGTTATCTGTAGAAGAATGTGTGGGTGTCATTTGTAATCTGTTTCATTTCAATAAACATTAAACACACCTAGCGTCCATAGATTTATCAGTTATAGGGGTCTGTTTTTAGGGTTCCGTAGCCGAATGGCAAAAAACGGAACCCTTATAGTTTCGTCAAGTCTGTCTGTCTGTCTGTCTGTCTGTCCGTCCGTATGTCACAGCCATTTTATTCTGTAACTATAAGAATTACACTGTTGAAATTTGGTAGGAAGATGTATCCTGTTAACCGCTTTCCGATTCTCATACAAAAAATAAAAAATAATAAGATTTAAGGGGGGGCTCCCATACATGAAACTAAAACCAAAAAAAAATTTTTTAGTCCAACCTATTCGTGTAGGGTGTCTATGGATAGGTCTTTTAAAATAACATGGAGGTTTCTAAAACCATTTTCTTTTAAAGTCTAACGTTTCATAGCTAGACGCTTCCAAAGTGGTAAAATGGGCGTCCCCCCATCTAACTTCTAAACCAAGCAAGTCTAAATTAAAAAAAAATATATAATGTAGATCTTAACAAATACTTTCAACGAAAATTGGTTCAGACGGAATCGAACTAGTAGTTTTTTAGATATAGCACATTTTCAACAACCGCAAACATAACTTTGTACTTTCATACAAATACTATGAAAAACAAAGTTATATTTGCAGTCAACAAAATATTGTGGTATTTTATTAAGTAGAAGTAAGTTAAGTAGATTCCCTAATTCAGATAATGTTGGCACGGAACCCTCAGTGCGCGAGTCCGACTCGCACTTGGCCGTATTTTTGAATAACTCGCATACACGCGTGAATTAAGCGGGTTGTTTTCGCTCTAAAAACAATTGCAAGTCAAATAAAATTATGCGATACATAGACGGAAATATTTTCAAAATTATTGAAAGATTGGTTTTATCTTTGTTTCAAATCATTTATGTGCTGATTTTAACTAGTTTTCGTTTCAAAATCGAACATTTATCTACGAAAATCATACTCTATATTGACTCCATTGATTCAAAACGTCTCAGGTGGTACAGCCAGTAACATAAAATATAATCAGATGATAAAAAAGATGATTAATCACTATAAAGACGAAAATAAATTATAATAAAAATATTACAACATACATTGTACCCCGAGTACAATTGGCTTAAGCCATGCCTAGCGTCTGATTGCACTATTGTTTCGTAGAAATATGTTTTTTTCTCAAAACAAAGAAAGTATCTAAATGATTCCCGAAACACTAGACTGCATAGGGTGTAGATACATACATTCATTTCCTAAAATATAAATAAAGTTGTCTTCCCGTAAGATCTTAATTTCCTTTGGGTAGAATTCAATCATTCCACCCTGTAACAGTTTTTATGAAAAAATACGCAGTTATCACGTCTAGACACCGGAAACATCTTATACGAGTACTATTATTGTTTGAAACTTGGCAAGGTGTATCGTTTAAATTTATAAAATCTAATTATGATAATTTGGCATTTTACTACTGCCAAATCCAGGTCAGTTGTTAGACTATTTTTGGAAGGTTTTCGATTAAATTACATATGGAAAGTATGAGGAAAAAGAGAATTATAATCGTGTATATAGGGTGTACTATATTATAATAGCAAATTCAAGGAGCTATAGGCTAACATTTCGTGCCCCTTTAAACTTTTACGACGATTTAATATATTCATGAAATTTTAATAAATAAGATCACAATTGACTTTTGTATTTTACCTATTGAAAGCAGTTCATATTTCCAATGCTTTTTCTTATTTATTGTTTTCTGATAATATGAAAATAAATAATCACTTCATCACAAATCATTAGTTTACTCTTTATTTCAATGCAAAGTTGTACTTTTGAAAATAAATTTAATTAACAAGTTTGTCGTTAGCACTTTTTATTATTTGAATACACAATATTTTATTATAAATGATAAGAAGCGACAAAGCTTAATGTGATACTAGCGGTCCTCGCGACTGCGTCTGCGCGTTTTGAGATTGCTCCATCCCCTTCCGTTGCAGCCCTATACTATTTAGCCTAAAACCTTCCTCGATAAATAAGCTATCCGACACAAAAATCTTTTTTCAAAGCGGACCAGTAGTTTTTGAGATAAGCGCGTTCAAACAAACAAACAAACTCTTAAGATTTATAATATTAACTAGCGGTCCTCCGCGACTTCGTCCGCGCGTTTTGAGTTTGCTCCCTCCCCTCCCGTCGCAGCGTCATGTTTTATATCCTAAAGCCATTCTCGATAAATAAGCTATCCAACACGGAAATATTTTTTCAAATCGGTCCAGCAGTTCCTGATATAAGCGCGTTCAAACAAACAAACTCTTCAGCTTTATAATATATTAGCGCAAGCGCACGTTGTACTTAAGCTGCGAACATTATTTTGGTGCGGAGTTATGTTAAAACTGTGATAGCTCCTAAGATATTTATTGAAATCAAATGATATAAAGGGCAACTTGGTTCTAAATGAAATGCTCGTGATGATGAATGTATTTATTTTAATAAGAATAAATACCTGTGTGTATAATACACCTCTAAAAATAATGCATTATTTTTTTACAAATGTATTAACATAAAAAAGGTTGTAGTAAGTCAACCATAAAAGATAGACATATGCTGTCGCGGACTTTATTATAGAACTCTTAATGCTGAACAATCCTGTCATACATGATTTTTGTGTAACTTTAGCGGTTTCCGCAGCGTATGCAGCGGAAGCTCTCAAAAGGAATATCTTTCTCCCGTTTACGCAACATTTTTCATTTCTGCTGTGGTCTTATGAGTCGTATCTTTATGTTATATAGCCTAAAGCCTTCCTCGATAAATGGACTATCCAACGTTAAAATAATTTTTAAAATCGGGCCAGTTGTTTTTGAGATTAGCGCGTTCAAACAAACAAACAAACTCTTCAGCTTTATAATATATAGATATAGATACCTAGCGGTCCCAGCGAACTTTTTCCCGCCTCGGATCTGCCTCGTCCCAGCCACGTTCTATGGTTCATATAAAGAAAAAAATACGAAAATCGGTCCACCCGTTCTGGAGTGATGAGTAGTGATATAGTTTCCTATGACCGTTTCCTGGTTCTAAGCTTCCAACCCGAAGATTTTTAGTTAAATCTGTTTAGCCAATCTTGAGTTATCAATAGTGTAACTAGCACGACTTTTTTATGTCTAACTAGCGGACCCAACGAACTTTGTTTCGCCCCCAGCCCCGGCCCCGTCGAACGGGATAAAAAAGTATCCTACGTCATTTTCCTGGTTCAAGTCCTCAAGCTACCTCCTCACCGTTTCGCCTCGGCAACCGAAAATATTGATATTCTAGGTACAGTGGCCAGCACATAAAGTTGCCCACTTTTGATGCAAACTAGCTCTTATTACAACTGAATAAGATACCGCAGTGTTTACCTTGACGTGCTGTTGTCCGTACTAACTTTAAGTATTTACATTAGTATTGAAAGTTACCTTAGTAACAATACCTCATGTTAAGTAGGTGATAAACACGCATCACTATTTCATCGACGATCAATACTTATACACTGATAAGCCAAAAACTAGATTCTTATCTGGTATTCACCGGAAAAAACCCAATAAATCCAGCTTATAGGCTTATCAGGAGCTGATATGTCAAAATGTACTTAACGATCATATAAATAAGATAAATTATAATCTATCTAGACAACAGGGTCCTTTGATAGATATTTCTTACCGTACCTAACTTCCTCAATATCTATTCTTGTGTTATAAAGCTGAAGATTTTGCTTTTATACTTACTCATTTCAAAAACTACAGTTTTAATTTGAGCAGAAAACCAGCGCCAATAGCTTGCCGTAGCAAAGAGCTGATTGGAGACCAATTTGGTTACACATCGTAATTTTATTATTTTATTTTGTATTTTAGTTAACTTCTTAAGGTGAGTTATTTTTTCTATTTTTTGTAATTTGATGTGTACCAAATAAACACGTTTTCTTTCTTTGTTAGAAAGTATTTTTGTATAAGATTTATCAGAAAGTAAGTAAGTATTTATCACAAAAGGGTCTCATAAAAAATATAAAAACACTATGACGTACGGGAACTGAGTAAAATAAAATCGTAGGGGCGGAGTAATGGGGATCACTTTTTTTATACAGGGTGTTTAGGAAGAAAGGAACAATAAAGTTATTTACATATCAGACTGATAGAGCTAAAGAAATAATATTATTTATTATTTATTTCAATAAAACTTGTAATCGCTCACTCACAAAGGAATTTAGATGAAATAAAATAATGATTAATGATTTAAGTAAAATGTTTTTCGAGACTCAGTGTTTTTTTGTATTTTGTATATATTACGGATCCGTTACGACGATTGGAAAGAGCGTTGGCCTGGTTTGCTAGAAGTCCCGAATTCGAATTTTTTGGTTTCTCATTGTATCTTATAAAATATAAGTCACCAACAATGGATCGAACAATCGATGTGAAATAGCTAATTATAATGGATTAGACAGATAAATAAATTATTAAATAATAGCAACTACACCAATATGATCAATTTAGGTTGAAGCAGCAAAGTTCTAGAGTTCCCTTTGACTAAAGACGCAGCATGAGATATGAGACATAAATTATTTGGAGCGATGGAGAGGGCGATGATGAGTGTTACTCTACCTGATCGAAATGAAATGAGGAAATACGTAGAAGAATTAAGGTAATGGATATAGCCTTGAGAATCAGCAAGCTCAAGTGGCAATAGGCAGTGCACATAGCGCGAAGAAATAATGGAGTAGGAAAATTCTAGATTGGAGACCCTTCGACCAAAGACGCAGCGTAGAACGTCCACCGACAAGATAGACTGACGACCTTGTAAATATTGCGCGATCATACTGAATGCGGACGGCTGGTGATCGGTTGATGTGGAAAACGGGGGAAAGACTATGCTCAGCAGTGGACGTCCTTTGGCTGATAATGATGATAAATATATAAATAGATTTTCTTGAAATTAATGTCAAATAACTGTTAAAATCCAAACAGCTTCGTCGAAACTTACGGTTTTAAGGGTTCCGTAGCCAAATGGCAAAAAACGGAACCCTTAAAGTTTCGTCAAGTCTGTCTGTCTGTCTTTCTGTCTGTCTGTCTGTCTGTCTGTCTGTCTGTCCGTCCGTATGTAACAGCCATTTTATTCTGCAACTATAAGCATCACACTGTTGAAATTTAGTAGCAGTATGTATCCTGTTAACCGCTTTACGATTCTCATACAAAAAATAAAAAAATATGACATTTAAGGGGGGGGCTCCCATACATGAAACTAAAACAAAAAAAAAATTTTAGTCAAATCTATACGTGTGGGGTGTCTATAGATAGGTCTTTTAAAATGACACCAAGGTTTTTAAAACCATTTTCTTTTAAAGTCTAACGTTTCATAGCTAGACGCTTCCAAAGTGGTAAAATGGGCGTCCCCCCCATCTAACTTCTAAACTTAGCAAGTGTAAATTTTGAAAAAAATATGTAATGTAGATCTTAACAAATACTTTCAACGAAAATTGGTTCGGACGGAATCGAACGAGAAGTTTTTGAGATATGGCACATTTTCAACAACTGCAAACATAACTTTGTACTTCATACAAACACTATGAAAAACAAAGTTATATTTGTTGTTCACAAAACATTGTGGATTTTACTAAGTGGATTCCCAAATTCAGTTAAAGTTGGCACGGAACCCTCAGTGCGCGAGTCCGACTCGCACTTGGCCGGTTTTTGTAGTTAGGATGATGCAATCGATGCCTTTAAATAAGTTTAAAAAAATCCGTCGTTTTCTGCTGACAAAGTCACGGAAAAATACAATTTAGTTCGTTATAAAAATACAAGTTCATATTCATACAAATGACTAATGATGGGTATGAAACTAACCATTTTATGGTCTAACGGAAATTGCTCATTGTATGATCTGTCAAGTCGGGATATTTAAATAAGTTATATTGTTCCATATTTTTAAAAAGCAACATTGTTTTGTTTTTGTTTCCTTGTAGCTTCGCGATGCCCTTGGCTACCTACCTATATTTTTAGCGACCAAACTTATCTTCAACCAAAGTTTAATGTGACTTTATAATTAATTATAAAATGAAATAAAATCTTTATTAATAAAATACACCAATAAAAGTAACAGAAATACAAAAACAATTTTAATCGTCCGATAAAAGGTAACAAATACAAGATAACAAAACACTAGTAGTATCTTCATATTGAGAATAATATTTAAAATTAACAAAGTAAGAAGAAATAATGCGTTTTTTTATTAAACGTCCCGATATTAAGTTTCCTTAAATAATTTATATGGTTCCAAAATCTTCAGAAAATATGCTGAACCCTATAAATATTAAATGTTGACATTACTAACAAAGGAGCGGGAAATTATGGTCAAAGAGGAATAAAAATTAAATAATGATCCTCATTTTAAAATATAATATGTTATTTAAATGCCTTATGTACATGAAATTTTTAAAGGCCCTTGAAATCGTATACATAACATGAATTTGATGTTAATAATAATACTTAAGTTTAACGTATTTTTTATAATTTACTTATACAAATTTTAAAGTTTGGTATCCAAAAAAATAACGTTAATATTTTTATAAAAGAAATAATCGGAATTTTGTGTAATAACATACAAATTGAATAACTTAATAAGTCAAAATAAAATTATTGGTAGGACACAAAATTTGCGTATAGAATTTTAAACGCTCGTAAAAGTCGCAAAAACTATCCAGACGAATACAAAATGGCCGCTCATGACGTCGCTCAAGCTGGTTCTAGCCGGTTCACACCAGTTTATGAGGTCGATGACCCGAACTCTGCGGTGTTTTGTTTAAAAATAACAAAGTAGAAAGTTTTTGCCATTTAAAATGTGCAGTTGGTACCGCCTTTTGGTGAAATTAAAGGTTAATGATCTGTTAATTTAAATAGGAATTCGCATTGACGAATGATTGTTTCTTTACTATTGTATTTAATGTGATTGTTAAATGGAAAATGTATATCCTCTCGCATAGCTAGCGATTTACTCTTAGTAATTAATATTATCTCACTGCTACATTTTGAAAATAAACTAACTCACTAACGTGGTTATCTTCCGGTAGCCCATTGTAAACATCCAATTTATTTAGTAAACTATAAACGTTAGTTGACACATTCAAGTTATGTCTGTATTTCTGTTTGTAAATATAGTTCAAAGCCAGACAGTATCACCGTTCGTTAAAAATTCATACACGTGTGCAAAAAGATTTTTATATGTAAATAAAAGTCTGTCTTATATTCAGGTATTTTTGTCACCCTGTATTGTTAATGGTGACTCATATTTTGAATAATGACTTACTTTTTTAACTTTGCATTTATCTTAAATATTTATTTATTTATTTAACCTTAATTGCTAAGGTATACAATTGTCGGACTACTTGGGAATGCAGAGAGTTTAACCTCCTAAGGCGCAATTGCGGTGGCGGTCGCGTTTCCGCGGTGGACTGCGTGCGCGTACGCAATTCGCGCGGTGTCAGGATACACGTTACGTAAACAGTTATAAAATCTTATTGAAACAAGCTATTATCATTCTGTAAAAAGCTTATTGTTACTAAATAAATAACCTATGCTTGTAATAAAAAAAATGTATTCAAAAATGAAAAAATAGAACCAAACAAATTCGTGGTAGGGTGACGACATATACGAAAAAAATTGCGAGAAAAAAAATCGAATTTTAATCAATAACTGACAGCAACCGGATGTGTTTGCGGTCTATGGTGTAGAAACATCTGTTTTTTACTCATAAAGGTCAACATGCCCAAGGAATAAGCATTTATACACCCATTTTTTTTTTTGCAAAAAAGTAATTAAAAAGCGCCCACAGGTGGGCGCTTGGTAAAATCGCGAAACTCATCCTCAGCGCCCACCATCGGGCGCTCTGGCTATCCAAGGGACCTGCAGCGGAATAGAAAATAAATAAATAAATATGCACCAAACAACACACCAATTTTATTGTCGTGGTTTCGAAGTAAGGAATTACCTTTTTTGTGTTACGAATACCAGACAACTATTATGACGGGGGCGTCTTTCATAAATACTTAAATTACTAATTAAACATCCATGACTCAGGTACAAATATTCGTGCTTATGACACAAACATTAGCCCCTTGCGGGATTCGAACCCGAGACGGCTGGCGTAATAGTCAGGGGCTCTAACCAATACACAAAACGCGTCGTCAAATATCTACTCGTTTTTAGGGTTCCGTAGCCGAATGGCAAAAAACGGAAACCTTACTGTTTCGTCAAGTCTGTCCGTCCGTTTGACGCAGACACATTTTTCTGAAACTGTTAGCATTACACAGTTGAAACTTGGTAGATAGGTCGATCCTGTTGACCGCTTTACGATTCTCATACAAAAAATAATAAATATCATACACAGAACTGATATGTTTTTTTTTTGCTCAAACTTGGAGTGTCTGTGGATAGTTCTTTTGAAATTACAATATAAAGGTTCCTTAATTATTTTTTTCCAAAAGTTATACATTTGGAAGATACCTACTTATTAGACGCTTCCAAAATGGTAAAATATCCGAAATGATTTTCATAACAAAACTGCTCTTTTAAGTTCTCACTTTGGGATTAGATCAAAGTGTTTTATTAGTGTTCAATATATTTTTGTTAACCAAAATAATTTATCATCATTATTATCAGTCAAAAGACGTCCACTGCTGAACATAGGCCTCCCTCACGGCTTTTCACAGCGACCGATTATTAGCGGTCTGCATCCAGTTTGATCTTGCGATCTTTACAAGGTCGTCTGTCCATTTTGTTGGTGGACGTCCTACGCTGCGTCTTTGGTCGAAGGATCTTCAATCTAGAACTTTCCTGCCGTCTTCGCGCTATTTGCCCTGCCCATTGCCACTTGAGCTTACTGATTCTCAAGGCTATGTCCGTTACCTTAGTTCTTCTACGGATCTCCTCATTTCTGATTCGATCCCGTAGAGAAACACCCAGCATAGCCCCCTTCATCGCTCCAAATAATTTAATATTATGTCTCATACAAACTCAGATTCGATCGTATCCATTTCTGGGCGCAAAACTACGTGAAAAGCGCTTTCAAAATCGGAGAATAAATTAATCATAGCTTTTCCTCAGAAATACAATACCATATAGGTCTGGTACTATTTAGCAGTATGCATGCATGTCCTTTCCACAGGTCTTTAGATGTTAAACAAATAAATAAAAACACGCGTTTCTATACCCATAGCCGGCTAAAAGCGAGTCGGACTCGCCCACTGAGGGTTCAACTAAGTAAAAATACCACAATATTTTGTTGACAGCAAATATAACCTTGTTTTTCATAGTGTTTGTATGAAGGACAAAGTTATGTTTGCGGGTGTTGAAAATGTGCTATATCTCAAAAACTACTAGATCGATCCTGTCCAAACTTGATTTTAGTTGAAAGTATGAGAAGCTAAAAAGGTACTTTCCTAACAAGTTTATTGCCACTCAAAATTTGTTTAAGCCAAATGTTGCAACCGTTTTCTGATTAAGGTCTAAACGGTGCTCCGCTTGGTGGTCCCAAAAATAAAATAAAATGGCCCCATGACTTTGTCCGCGCGTTCAAAGTCAGGGCGATTTGCACAGTCCCGGCCTAGCTAACTCTAGGTGAAATCTTGTTTTATTGCTGCCAGTTTTTGACGGTCATTTAACAATAAAATAGTTATTTTACTACAGTATTATCTAAACAACACCTTTTTTTGTCAAAATCAAAAATTTTAAACTTAAAATTATATTAACACCCTTATTCATAATAACGCAAACAGTCTAATAAACCAGTTATAACTATAACATTGTTTTGTTTCGTTATTTCTTGGCGCTGTCATCAATTAACAGAAAGTGAAATTTAAGTGAATTTACAAAACAGTGTAATAGCTAAATAGGTTTATTAGACTTTGTGTCATTATGAATCAGGGGTAAATCTACAAAAAAATCGTGCTGAAAATGTAACAGTAGTTATCCAAAAATGGAGGACTTCGTCAACAAATTAAAAAGAAAGAAGAAAGGGCGCCAAAACAGTGTATACTCTTTGGTTTGCTCCAGTGATGTAACTCCTGGCAGTCTGGAAATATGGCTGGATCTTCCCGATGAGATCAAGTACGATCCGTCGTTGGCGCCTTTCAAGAGATTGTATGAGCAGCAACATGGTAAGAAAAAAAAAATCGCTGATTTGCATTGTTGCATTAGATTGTTACGATTCTTTGCGTACCAGTGTTTGATGGGAAATGCACTCACATACATTCATTCATTCTTAATTTTCATTTGTTATAGTTAAACCGTAATAGTGCAACTTATCTCAATAGCTTGCCAGTTACTGTATATAATAATAAATAATTTTGTTGTTTTTATAAATACAGTAAATATTTTTTACTATTAGAATGGAACTATTATTACAATTCTATTCTGAGTCTTTTGTTGTTATCCAGTTAGTTTAACCAGTTTTTTTATTTTCAAATAAAAAATAAAGAAAAAATTACAGCCTGTATTTTCAACACAGGTAAAATAGAAGTACCGTTAGAAGCAGATGAAGGCGACCGGACCATTTTTGAGAAGAAGATCGCAGAACTAAGAACAGCTGAGAATGAAGTTGAAAACCTTCAGAACACGCTTAAGGATAGCGGGAATCGGTGAGTGTGATCTTAATTATCATTAAAATCATTTAGCATCATTATATTGGGACGTATACAGGGTGTAATAGAAGTACGAGCCAAATTCAAAGGGGTGGTAGTCGAATACAGAACCGTGTACGAATACAGAAAAAATAAAAAATCGATACGAACGAAATAGTTTGATTGTTTGAACGCGATAATCTCAGAAACAACTGGACCGATTTTAAACAACTAAAATAGAATCTTAAAAGATTTCACTCCTACTGAGGAAGGTTAAAGGCTATTAGTCATCACGATAAGAGCAGAGCAACAATGAAGAATAAAGCAAAAACGGGGAAATATTTACGGAGGACATACTACGTGAAGTGATAATCAGAAGAAATAAACGAAAGAAGAAATTCTTCACTTTTTTTTTTATAGCAGTCCCCTGCGACTTCGTCTGCGCGTTTTGAGTTTTTTTGATAGCCATAAGCCTTCCTCGAAAAATAAGTTATACAACACGGAAATAATCTTTCGAATCGGAGCAGAGGTTCCTGAGATAACCGCGTTCAAACAAACAAACTCTTTAGCTTTACACTCAATATTATTATAGTAAAGATATGTTTATTTTTCGCAGGTTAATGGAACCCTTGAATTCAAATGAAGAGAAGAAAATAAAATCGGAAAGACAAAAAAAGGTAAGAACGTATAATAACAATACTTCACGACCCAATTTGCTGACAGACATAGTGTTTAATATTAAGTAACTCCCTTCAAAACACTGGAAATATATTTTCGACTAGCGGTGCCTCGCGACTCGTCCGCATGTTTTGAGTTTGCTCCCTTCCTTCCAGTCGCAACGAGATGAACTATAGCCTTCCTCGATAAATAAACTATCCATCACAAAAAAAAAATATTCGAATCGGTCCAGTAGTTCCTGAGAAACTCTTTAGCTTTATAATATTATCGAGGAAACCTTGATTACGCTGCGACGGGAGGGAATATTAAACTCATAACACGTGGATGCAGACGCAGGGGACTGCTATAATATTATATTATCTGTGAAACTTGCCAAAATGTCGGCAGCCGAGTGGTATGGTAAAATGGAGTGGTTTGCGCCCGAATAGCGTTAAACACAGGATCAACTCCTTGTCTGACACAGTTTTGTTTTTAGGGGTTCCGTAGCCGAAGGGCAAAAAACGGAACCCTTATAGTTTCGTCAAGTCTGTCTGTCTGTGTCTGTCCATCCGTATGTCACAGCCACTTTATCCTGTAACTATAAGCATCACACTGTTGAAATTTAGTAGGAAGATGTATCCTGTTAACCGTTTTACAAACCTCATACAAAAATAAATAAATAAGGGAGGCTCCCATACATGAAACTTAAACTGAAAAAAAAAAAGTCAAACCTATGCGTGTGGGGTCTCTAGTCTATAGATTGGTCTCTTAAAATCACATAAAGGTTTCTTTAAACTTGCTAAAAGCTTAGTTTGCTATTGTTTGTTTACCCAAATAAATAGAAAAAAAAACATTTTCTTTAAAAGTCTAACGGTTACTCGGGCGTCCCCCCATCTGACTTCTAAACTAAGCAAGTGTTAATTTAGAAAAAAAATATATGTATAAGGCAGATCAAACACTTTCAATAACAAATACTTTCAATGAAAATTGGTTTGGACGGGATCGATCGAGAAGTTTTTGAGATATAACACATTTTACATACCCGCAAACATTACTTTGTTCAGAAACTATGAATAACAATGTTATGATTGCTGTCAACAAAATATTGTAGCATTTTACTAAGTGGATTCCCTAATTCAGTCTAAGTTGGCACGGAACCCTCAGGGCGCGAGTCCGACTCGCTCTTGGCCGGTTTTTTTAAAAATGCAATTTATAAACTGAAATAGTTTTCAATTTCATCAACCAGATCCACTTCGCGGCACGTGTCTTCAAGCTGTCAGCTCTAGTTGGTTGCTGGCTGCTCCTCACAGTATCACTCGTCATGAACAGAGAAAAGCGTGATGTGGTACTGCATACTGCTGTGAAGGAGGGAGAAATCAAAGGTATACATACTATTGACGGCCTCCGTGGTGTAGTGGTTAAGCACGCTGGTTTCAAGGCGTCGCCGCTCCGAGGTCCTGGGTTCGATTCCCGGTCAGGCCAATATAGAAATCCAACAAAATTCCATACTGTCTCGGGTCTGGTTGTTGTGGTACCACCTTTGTGTCTGATTTCCATAACACAAGTGCGTTAGCTACTTTGGGATCAGAGCAATGTATGTGATTGGTGTCCAATATTTATTTTTATTATTTTATTATATTATATTATTGCCTTGTTACGAACTCGACACATGGTTTAATGCTTACGGGCTGTTGACATGTCAGCCGCTGAACCAATGTCCCAATCCCTGGTAAAATACGTATTTAACGTATTTTCTAAAAAAAGTTTTATACGTAAAATTCCAGCCACATTTTTTTTTTTTAATATACAAGTTTAACGTCCTCGGACAGAGCCATACAGACAATTCTTTATTAATGAGTTCAATATTTACACTTAACTACAAAACTAGCACTAAACTAGCCTAACCTAACCTAACTCATTGAAATGCGGGGCTGGCGTTCGCATTTCAATGCTCAAGAATGAAGTTTAGCACGAGAATAACGATCCGAATCAGAGGGCGCGATCTACGATCAGAGCACGCTTTACTTTGTTTCCTCCTTTGTCTTCATTGTTTTCTTCAAAAGCACACATTATTATGATGATTCCAACACAAAATCACAATAAATTACTAGAAAAAACCAATTACTAAAATGAAGAAACAAAATCCAACTTCTTCTTCTCGTTTCCCGCGCTAAACTCCTCCTCCAGTCACATTGATAAAAAAACTATGACTCAGGTTTCAGCAGTGTGCCATCCAGACGTGCTCGTACTTTAAGCTGCGTTAATATAATTATAGTTTTTCTTTCAGAATAAGGTCAATATCATATACTTTATTTATTACAAACAGAAAATATAAAACTAAGACATGCAACTTAAAAAAATAACTTAAAATCTATCTATTCAAAAACGAAACCATTTCCTTGGGGCAAGGAGGCTTTGATGCTGCGTCAATTGAATTGAAAATCATTTGGGGTGTCTGATGTTTTGCGCAATTTAATATTACACGTTGTATAAATATGATTAGTGTTCAATATTTATTTATTTATTACTAGCGACCCGCTCCGGCTTCGCACGGGTGCAATGCTGATACTAATTACACTACAGAAAAACTGTAAACGTTATATATAAGAACATAGCGGCTCGCTGCGGCTTCGCACAGGTATAAAATATATAGCCTATGTGATTAAAATCGATCCAGTAGTTTTGATTTATTCATTACTGCCCGTGGCCCGCACGCGTTAAATTTGGAGTAAAACAATCCCCCTTTCCCTATACCGTGAAGATCTTTGGAATATCTAAATTCATACACTACATTTTTACTTATTTACTTTTTACATTTTTAACTATTTATTTTATTTTTACAACATATTACAGAATGTCTTTATAAACAACGTTCACAGCTTTCTCGTCATTAGACAATACAAACATGTTTTCTCTGGAGGTCACTCTTGAAAGAGCGACATACAGTTGTCCATGTAAAAAAAAGTAAAAACCGACTTCAAAACCAAAATGCACTAAAAAGTCTTAAATAAACTCTTCACCATTGAAAGGAAAGGAATCCGTTTTAGGCAAACAATTTCTTTTTGGAGTCGGTGCTGTGATAGTTGATGCTTGATGGTCAAAGTGATGGCACCGACTCCAAAAAGAAATTGTTTGCCTAAAACGGATTCCTTTCCTTTCAATGGTGAAGAGTTTATTTAAGACTTTTTAGTGCATTTTGGTTTTGAAGTCGGTTTTTACTTTTTTTAAAAGTTTATTTTATTTCTTTATTTTTAGTGATTACATAAGAGGGGGGGGGGGGGGATTTGCACCTTATGATTCTATTTTTTACGAAGCTACAAATTACCTATCATAAGTTTCGTCATTATAATTACTGAACTCCTAGGCGTTAAGGAGTTCCACCATCAGCTCAGCCCCACAAAATGTTGACTATCAGACGTAACAACACGTCAACATTAAGATTCTAGTAAAGAAACACTATGCGTGCCTTTAAAATTTGAGGGTTTCCCTCGAATACACCAAGATCACATCATCAGATCCCAAAATGGAAAAAATGGGACCAATTAAAAGGTATACCCTCTAAGTAGGTGAAAAAATTTTTCGATTCGGTCGACAAACGACTGAGATGTGAGGTAACATACATACAAAAAAAAAATAATGATAAAAAAAAAAAACATACAGTCGAATTGATAACCTCCTCCTTTTTTGAAGTCGGTTAAAAAACAGTCAACGCTCAAATATCTGTAATATCTTCGAAAATATTCACTTAAATTATACGGTGTAAAAGGCCACATAGATCTATATTAAATGAACAATGTATTCAAGATATTTAATTGGTTAAGGATTAATGCTGTATTGGTTAAAATCGCTTCGAAAATTAGCCATTATTTGTCGTAAAAAGTAAATGACAAAAAATTTTTTTGTGGGTTATCCATAAGAGATAGACATATAACTTCACGGACTTTTCTGTAGACCTATTCAATGTGTACAATACATAGTACATTATTTTGATAAAACTCGTAGGGTTCCGCCTGCGTTTGCAATGTAAGCGGATAAAATGTAATTATTTACGACATCACATTAGAAACCTCAAAAATAACAGTACTTCTCCACTATTTACTGGATGTTATTATACATATAAACCTTCCTCTTGAATTACTCTATCTATTAAAAAGAAACCGAATCAAAATCCGTTGCGTAGTTTCAAAGATTTAAGCATACAAAGGGACATAGGGACAGAGAAAGCGACTTTGTTTTATACTATGTAGTGAAGTGTGTTAACTTGTTTTTCAGAGTACGCCCTCCAACCGACACTTCAGAGGGCGTTAGTAGCGATAACCCTTAAAGGACCCTTCAGGCAGACCAGTCGGAATGAAAGCGAGCACTTCTTACATGTGTGGCTACATCGAGAGTCTGAGATGATAGGGGTTGACCAGGTAAGCATCCATAAAATATACCTTTATAAAAACCGGCCAAGTGCGAGTCGGACTCGTGCACTGAGGGTTCCGTGCCAACTTTAAGTGAATGAGGGAATCCACTTACTTCCACTCAGCTAAAATACCACAATATTTTGTTGACAGCAAATATAATTTTGTTTTTCATTGTGTCAATGTTATGTTTGCGGTTTTTGAAAATGTGCTATACCTCAATAGCTACTAGTTTGATCTCGTCAAAACCAATTTTTGTTGAAAGTATTTGTTAAGATCAACATTATATATTTATCTACCTACCTGTATACCAATTTCCTTGCGGCAAGAAGGCTATGATGCTCTGATACTTATGTATTAATTTGAAGTCGTCATCAACTAACGAAATCAAAACAGTATTAAGACTAATCTCAACAAACATAGTTGTATCTTGAAGAAACACAAACAATTGACATGCTGGGAATAACAAACACTAGTTTACGACTATTGCATAGTTTATACGAGTGGATCGTAAAAATGTATGCTCGTATAAAACTAGGAATATGATTTGAAAATCAGTGCCAATTATAATGAAAAAGTTACTGAAAATATGATTAATTTTTGGTGGCCATCGGAGTTACCTAAACTTATATCTTATTATGTACCCCAGAATTCCAATCCATATCTTCCAATTCATAACTATGTGTTTTAGAACTTTTAAATTATTAAATCGTCAATTTTTCGTTGGTGTTTTCTTTGCACACAGACGTAATATCAGTCAAGAAAGCCGAATGTTTAAAAAAAAATCATTACAGTTACACCCACCATTTTTAACTCGTAAACCGGTGGAACATATAATTGCTTTTTAATTTGTAATTGCTCAGAAAATCAGGCCTTAAAGCTGGAGCAGCAGCGGAGTTGGCTGAAAACGCCAAGCGTCGCAAGTACGTCTCACTTGCAAGTGATTATGTATTTGCGCCGTTTGGCGTTGAAACATTTCGGCCATGGGACCTTCTGCTAAATTGATGCTTCGAAAAATTGTACCAAAACTAAATTCTGTAGCAGCAATAATAAAGCTTTTCTTTCTTTTTCTTTTTTATAAATAAATAAATATCCTTTGGACATTCCCACACATCGCCATCTAGTCCCAAAGTAAGCTACTCAAAGCTTGTGTTATGGGTGCCAGACAACGGATATAATACTTAAATACTTTTTGTTTGTAAATACATACATAATATACATAGAAAACACCCAGACCAATACAAACAGACATGTTCATGCACACAAATGTTTGTGTTGAGCGGGGATCGAGCTGGCTAGTTCCTAGCTCAAAGGATTAGCATAGCTATCCAACGCCGCCAGCCAGCATCATAGCCTCCTTGCCGCAAGGAAATGGTTTCGTTTTTGAATTGGTGGATTTTAAGTTTATTTTTTATTTTGTATTTTTTAGATTAAAATTTTCATTAAATAAATGATTATGTAACAACCGAATTTATATATTTATTTTATTTTATTTTATTATTTTAGGGATGACAGACGAATGTGTAACATGATTAACTTAAAACTAACTTATATACTAAAAATGGTAACACATTCAACCACGTAATCCACGTGTAGGCATATCTATTTAAATTAATTCAAGTGCGGGGTAGAATGCAATTAAAATTGTGAATATTATTTGTAGCTTCACTATTAAGACTATATTATCTATACTGTTTTATTTACTGTATCTATTTATTTTTACTCATTCATTTATTATTATACTTTTATTTGTTTATTCATTATTCAATTGCGACACTACTCAGAGTGTCTATAACAAGATTTTTAAATCTAGAGGGACTCTGGTAAACGTCGAGACCATTAAAGTTCTGGTTGAAAATGGACAGCAGTCTGTTCAAAGGAGCTCGCTGGTCTGCATTGGTTATGCATAAATTCACATAGAAGGTCTTTTTCTTCTTACGCATGTTTCTGAGTACAGCACGTCTGGGGACGCTGTAGTGGATCAAGTTACAGAGGCTTATGCAATCGATTCTCCCCATCATCATTATCTAATACCCTATAATTGCTTTAAATGTAATAATTCTACGAAATAGATAAATGTGAATGACTGCCAAGTTATCAATAAATGGTTTCTCTTACAAAAGAAGTGAGATCAAACGGGTAACCAAGTTCTAAGGTACAATAACAGCGTGTAATAGGTGCAATAATTTTAATCAGTGACTCTACCGAGCTTAAGGCATTCTAAAATATAATCAAATTTTTATTCATAAATAATAAATATGCGCCACAGAACATACCGATTGTCATGGTTTCGAAGTTACGATTTTTCTTCGTTGTGATACGAATACCAGACAACGATTATGACGGGGGCGTATCATATACTTAAATACATAAAAACATCAATGACTTCAGTACAAATATTTGTGCTTATTACACAAACGTTTGGCCCTTGCGGGATTCGAACCCGCGACGGCCGCGTAATACGAGTAGTCAGAAGCGCTAACCACTACACCAAACGCGTCGTCAAAGTTTTAGTCCCTAACCAATCAATATAATAATAAATAAAATCGCTAACTCGTTGTAGTAAACGACTATATAAAGTTCTATTAATGGACATATTGCTTCGATTTATTATGTTAGAAAATAACAATAAATTTAATTTTATTACTGGTTACTGGTAACTAACTGCACTATATTTAAAAAAAAAACTCTTATAACAGGCCACACTTTGTTTAATAGCTCGTGTCACGAATACAGTTTTTCGATTGTTTCCAATGCCCTAACCGTATGCTTCTAAAATGTACTTAATTCAATATAAATCTTTTATTTTTCAGAACTCCTCCAACTGGACGGTACACCTCCAACCCGAAGACGTCCTGGATTTCTCACCGAGTACTACAGAGTCGAAAACACTATCTCTAGAACAAATTCAAGATAATCTGCTAATGTTAGGAACGGATAATAGTAGCGACAATGCTCTAACAACGTGGGACCAATTGGAAACTAATGGTATGTAGGTACGTTCCCAGCCCGGTCCCGCCCCGGCCGCGTTCCGCCCAGCCCCGTAATATTAAAAGTTAAGCGGTCCTAGCGAACATTGTTTCACCCCGGCCCCGTCCCGCCACAGCCCAGCCTCGTTAAAAGTATCCTTGCCATTCTCCTGTTCTAAGCTACCTCCCCACCAGATTTCAGCCAAATCCCAATGAGGTTTTTAATAGTGTAACTCACAGAACTTTCTTTTATGTACAGGCTGATCCGAAGAGTGACGTCAAAAATATTTTTGGAGGTCTTACATCCATGGCTATCCAAATATACCCTATGTATGTTACCCGAATTTTCGTAGTTTTTGAGATATTAATTATTTTCAAATTTCAAACAAATAATTCATCCACTTTTTATGTCGTGTTTCTTTTAATGCAGTGTGACCCTTATAAATCAAATTTACTCAGATATATTGTGAACGACTAAGACTAACAAAAGTTTCAAAAGCCTCGAAAACTACAAACATTTGTCTATCAGAAATATGGTATATTTGGATAGCCCTGGATGTAAAGAATCCAAAAAATAGTTTTAGACGTCACTGTCAGTTTGGGCCACTCTGTATATAAATATATAAAACTAGTTTTATTAGGTGTTATGTTCATAATACTTCTGATACGATTTTAAACAGCGTTCACCTTTAACAGTCTGACACTTTTTAAAAGAAAAATAAAAGCAGATCAATTGATATTCATTAGGTAAACTGATTCAATATGAGTTGACACTTCACTATCATATGTTTATTTCTTTCTCTCCTAAAAGTGTTTCAGATACTTTTAAGCCTGTTTGTCTCTTTTTACTCGAAACAAAAGTGACGCAACATTTTTCCAGACCTGGTCTTTAAAATTTTTAAATACCATAAATTTCGCTCTCTTTCTCTATCTCTCAGACGTTGACTTTCATACCACATACTTGTCTCTTTCTTCCAGGAACAAAAGTAACTCTGCGAATGGCGACAACATCAAACTGCACAGTTCCTTTTACCGTGAGCTACCAAATGAATCCATTGGATGAGAGAGACGGCATCATCTACTCTACTATCCTTCTCGCTTCTTTGTATCTGCTTATTATTTTTGAGGTAGGTTCCTTAACTAATTCTGAGGTTTAGCAAGCCTGATTAATATTCGACTTTCGGGTTGTTCAATATTTTTAGAGTTCATCAAAACATCTGTGTTCAAATGACATGTATTGTAACGACAACAACTTCCACTACTAACTCAAAAGATGGCGCTGCGTGTTCCTTGCCTCGCGTTCGTACATACTACAGTTTATTTTTTTTACTTTATGTACTCTCCTAGACTCGTACTGGTTTAAATTATGTCCTTTATTTTTTTGAATCTCATTATACTCTGCTTTACAATTGCTAAGTTACTGTCAACAAGTTATGTAGCCAATTCAGCTCACATTTAAAAATAAAACTTAATTTAGAGAAACTGCTGCTTACGATTGTGAACCGTTACCATGAGTTTACTCGATAGCGACGACGGTTTTTCTCGCTAGCAACGACGTTACTTTTTGTATGGAAAATTTTAGTTCAGTCAGTGACCGCTAGAGGCGCTGTGAGTTTTCCACAGACTTTTTTACGTTGTCGCTAGCGAGTAAAACCGTCGTAAACTCATGGTAACGGTACAGGCCCTTGGCCCCATGATGGAGACTTTACACCTTACTTACTTACTGCTTACTCCGTTGGCTCAGCGACCCGAAGTGGATCTTGGCCTCCGATACGAGATAGCGTCAGCGCGCCCTGTCTTGAGCGATCTCCTCCCAGTTTTCTGCATTCAGGGCGCGTAGGTCCTTGGCCACTTCATCTCTCCACCGGTATCGCGGTCGGCCGACCGGTCGACGACCTACAGGCTGCCCAATGAACGCCTTCCTTACCGCCCTGTCTTCCGGCATTCTTTCTAAATGCCCAAGCCAACGGAGTCTTGCTGCCTTTATCTCCCCAATGATGTTCGGCTCAGACACTAGATCCTCCAGTTCCAGACTTTACACAAAACCCTTTAAATTAAATGAAAATAAAAATCATTTGTTTCTTAAGATTATTAACAAATATGTTGCCGGGGCTTCCCATAAAGGTACCTGAAGTGATACTTTTTAACTTACAGATAGTAAACCGCACAATCGCAGCGCTTCTCTCTTCATCTCTCGGAGTAGCAGTGTTAGCTCTC
The DNA here is from genome assembly GCA_963924145.1 of Pyrausta purpuralis. NCBI lineage: Eukaryota > Metazoa > Arthropoda > Insecta > Lepidoptera > Crambidae > Pyrausta > Pyrausta purpuralis. The sequence goes on along the minus strand of OZ001669.1, from coordinate 11,666,343 downwards.
AGCGGCGCCAGACCCTCACTGATGGAACTGGTCTCCTGGCTGGATGTGGAGACCCTCCTCTTGCTATTCAGTATGATGCTACTGGTGGCTATACTGGCAGAGACTGGGCTGTTCGATTATCTAGCTGTGGTCGCGTTTGAGGTAAGGAAGTTATGCTGTCATTTAGATTAGTCTGCTGGCAATTGGTTGCTCTAAAAAACCATGGAGGCCTATGTTCAGTAGTAGACGTCTTTCAACTGGTAATGATGATGATCGGATTAATAAAATAAATAAATAAATATGCGCCAGACAACACAATAAATGCCGTGGTTTCAAAGTAAGAAATGTTCACAACGTCCCATAAATCTTTATATATAAAAATGAATTGCTGTTCGTTAGTCTCACTGAAACTCGAAAACGGCTGAACGGATTTATCTTAAATTAGTCTTGAAATGTTCGTGGAGGTCCAGGAAAGGTTCAAAAGGCGATAAAAAATCGAAAAACGCGCGGACTAAGTCGCGGGGGACCACTAGTACTTAAATATATATAAAAATCCATGACTTAGGTACAAATATTCGTGCTCATCACAAACTTTTGCCCCTTGCGGGATATGAACCAGTGACAGCCAGAATAGTAGTCAGCGCGTTAAACATATTATTGATCTTCTTAATTACACACTCTCCTGATATCCTGGCTTTGTGTTGCTATTCAGTTTACACAGATAGTTGATAATATTAGCTGAGGCTGGGCTGCTTGGATATTTTGCTGAAGTCGCTTTTAGGATGAGAAAAGTACCTATACTAATATGCGAAAAGGATTTGTATGACTTTTTTATTGACTTTGTCAAATAAGAAAATAAATTAGTTGTCACCCTATATTCCGTGCATTAGTATCACGTTCCCCAAAATCCCTTATTAGCCCTAGTTTCTCCTCAAAATCTAAAGCTATCCTGCACATCTTTTGGTCCTTCGAGCCGGATGTTTGGTTATCTCGGTAATGTGCATGTAGATAACTATTATTAAATAAGTACCAATGTGCGTTGCGCACAACTAACTACCTTTACTTGACCAGAAGTTCGGTTCCTGACTACTATACTACAAATGAACATGAACATTTGTAACTAAGTCATAAAGTAATAATGCGAGACGCCCTGTCATCGTCGTTGTCTAAAATTCGTAGTACAAGGAAGAAAAAATCGTTACTTCGAAACCAAATCAAGTAGTGTTTTGTCTGGTGCGCGATTGTATTTAAACAGTCTTTTGAATCAGCTTCTTTGCAACTGGTTCCTAAACAAAACCATGGGTAAGGCCTGTGATTAGCAGTGGACGTTCTGCGGCTGATAATTATGATCATCGGAAGATCACTCGGTCATTCTTATCTGCGCTGATATCCTGACTCATCATTAAATTTTATATTTCCAGGTGACAGGCGGTCGGACATGGCCTCTGATCAACTGCCTATGTTTCTTCACCGCATTTTTCTCCACGTTTCTCGATAACGTCACCACGGTTCTTCTCATGACGCCTGTCACTATCAGGTAATGTTTATTTCCTTATTGTACAGTCTCAGAATAAAAGTAAATGTGCATTTGTGTACGAGTTAGGACACAAGAAACATTAAACAGAGACAAATGACAAGTACAAAATTAACACTCTGGGGGCGAGTCACGAGGCATTTTAACATGCTTTCCGAGGCACGGAGGGACCATGCAATTTTTTTCCCAAGCTGTTTTCGAGTATCATCTAAACCTGTTAAGTAGGACAAACAAGTCAATATTTATTTGTCGCATCATTTTGTGTCTATGAGGCTTCGTGGAAAGATATTTTCTTTCAATTATATGCAAGATTTATCAAACGAAACCTCTTCGTAAAGCTCCCGCGTAGCTGCGACGTAGCTAGTAAGCTTCGAAGAGGCGACCTGGCGTTGGTAGTTTTAACTCGCTCGCTCGTATCGCATCAATAAATTGATTTTATGAGTTTTTTCATATTTTTTTAAAATATTTCTTTGGCATCAGTATCGTGTGTACAATAACCCTGAATCGGCCGTCGCTGACCAAAACAACGTCCTGTATAATAAAACCCCATATCAGAACGTTATCCGTGTTCTCCAGGTTATGCGAAGTGATGCAACTCAACCCAGTGCCAGTGCTGATGTCGATGGTCATCTTTAGCAACGTGGGGGGTGCAGCTACCCCTGTGGGGGATCCGCCTAACGTCATCATTGCGAGTCATCCCGCCATGCTGGAACAGGTAACAATAGCAACAATGAATGGATGAATGAATGAATATAAATATAAATGTCCAAAGGATATTTATTTATTATAAATAATTACATTTATTTAATAAAAAACTTTATTACACATATTTAGTGATAAAAAGTAGATTTAATGCTAAAGCTATCTCTGCCAGTCGAACCTCTTTCATTCAATTAATGGTATCAGGCGGTACTTTGCGGAAATCCATTATTAATGTGTGGTCGCCACGTGTAGTGGCAAAAAAGTCAAAAGTCATTTATTTATGCAAATAGGCCCACTGGGGGCACTTTTACTCGCGAAACGCGTCGAGGTTTTTGTACTAATAATTACATCAGCTGTGCCGCATGCGTTCTGGGACGGGCGGGCGGTGCATCCTGCATTTGTCTGAACTAATACTCAACGCGGTGACGGTTCGTATTGTTCGTTGCCTGCGCCGGCGTCTAATGAATTCATTGTTTTGGCTAACCTGAAGTTTGGAATGACAAGTTTGTATTTACATATTACAGTATATTTACAGTTTTTATTTCGTGTGTTATACGAATGTATGTTACTTTTTTTCATGAAAAAATCTAAATTTTTGCGTACGTACATGATATTATCAAATATGTATTGAGAAGCGACAGTGAGCATGTTAATTTTCTTAAAGAATTCTCTCAGGGATTCGCGGGGACTAAGTTTGTAAATGGCACGAATGGCTCTTTTCCGTAAAATAAAGGTGATATCGATGTCCGCAGCAGAACCCCACAAGAGAAGACCATAAGATATTATACTATGAAAGTAACTAAAATACACAAGCCTTGCTGTTTCAACATCAGTTAAATGCCTAATTTTTCTAACCGCAAAGACAGCTGAAGCGAGTCTCCCAGCCAGAGCGTCAACATGTGATCCCCACTGCAATTTCGAATCCAATGTAATGTTGTTTTTTTTTTTTTTTGAACAGTTTATTAACAAACAAGAAAAAATGAAACTAAGACATACAACATAAAACAATAACTTAATATCTACCTATTTAAAAACGAAACCATTTCCTTGCGGCAAGGAGGCTATGATGCTGGCTGCGTTGCCGCGTTGGATAGCTATGCTGATCCTTTGAGCTAAGAACCAGCCAGCTTTATTATTGGCTGTTAAAGAATTTAATTTTGGCGCAATTTTTCTAAACAGCAATTTAGCAGAGGGTCCCCACGGCCCAAATGTTTCAACGCCAAACGGCGCAAACACATAATCACTAGCAAGTGAAACGTACTTGCGACGCTTGGCGTTTTCAGCCAACTCCGCTGCTGCTCCAGCTTTAAGGGCTGATTCTCTGAGATGGGAAGGGGCCAAAGTATCGACACAAGTTGCATCCCAAACTAAGGCCCGACCCCGTTCCCAGGGAATAAGCGTTAGGCCATCGGGTCTCTTGCCATCATCACGGACCAAACCACGTGGTTCCAACGTGGAAGGAACATTAATGGTCGCAAGAGCTCTTCTGATGGCGTCATTAAGGGTAGCGTGACGGGCGAGACGCCCAGCGCTTTGCTGGCAACAAAGGCAGTGGAGACCAAATTTATCAACCTCTTTGCCACAGGGACACGTAAAAATTTCACATATGGGGGTACCAAGGCGGAGGCCCACACACACCCGGAAAGACTCACTATCGAAAAGAGTGCCCAAATTTTTCGACGGTAAAGCATGAAGCCAGTGACCAGAATCTTTGCAGGAAACCGCCAAGAGTCATGCACGACCACTGTCACTGACGGAATTTTGAAGTAATGAATCGAAGGTCTCTCTCGCAAGAGGGACATCCCAAAGTTTTTGCTGGTGACGTTCCTTTGGGATGTCTTCTCTAGGACAGAGGCCTTGCCAAAACTCCTCCGCCTCTCTCACCTCAGAAAGTTGGCGAGGATGTTCAAAGATTTTTCCGGCTAAAACGGAAGTGCTATGCAAAGAGGAGAGAAAAGCGGGGAGGGCTATACTAGAAATTTGGTGAATTCCGATACCACCAAAACGAATAGGAAGCGAAGCCTGAGCCCAAGAATTATTATCGAAATGTAAATTTAAAATTTTTTCCAAACTGTTTTTAAGGGTGGTGTCAAATAGTTTTAAATAATTATTTTTTTTCCAGATAGGACTAGCACGTAAGAAATATGTAAATTTAGGCACAAAAAGACACGATTTAAGTAAAGTAAATGCAATGTGTGAATTAAGGTGTTCTAATCTGGGGGCTGAAAGGGTGAAATCATTCAATTTTTTATCAAGAAAAGGTTCGATGCTGGGATCAAGAAGAGGGGCACTCAGGAGGCAAAGCGATTCAGAATTCAGAATTTTGATGTTAGGAGCAAGGGAATTGAATTTATCAATGATTGTCTGACGGGAACCAGACGAAACGTGATCATTAATAAAAAGTTCACATTTTGAAAGGTTCAGTTCCAAGCCTAATTTCTTAAATCCTTCTATAATCAGGACAAGGTCTTGGAAAACAACATCTGCTTTGCCTCCAAAGGAGCCGTCATCCAGATACCAGGCATTGAATTTAGAATTTAAGGATGAAATGACAGGATGGATGCCTAAACTAAAAAGGGCTGGACCTAAAGGGTCGCCTTGCTGAACACCGACTGCAGAAACAATTGAATGTTCATTGTAAAGTAATTTTGATTGATTATGGTAACACTGAAAAACAAAGGGATAAATCTGTGGAGTGTGAGTCTGAACTTCATTCAGCAAGGCAGACCTGTCAAGAGAATTGAAAGCATTCTTCACATCAACTTTCAAAAAAACTTCAGATTCGTCACAGGAGAGGAAATTGCGAGCGGAATGAACCACGGCCTCGCAACCTCCCTTACTGCCGAAACCAAGTTGAATGGGTTGAAAATACTCTTTCAAAGGAGAAAAAAGATCACGACAGGCGCTAATTTGGCTGCAAGACGACGAAACGTTGAGCCAATAGCAATAGGGCGAATGCCACCATCTTTTTTTCGAAAGGCACAAAGTCTAGCACCAAATAAAAATGGGACAAAACTTTCAGTTACCTTGCCAGATAAGAGAAAGTTGCACAATTTCGTAATGTTGGAAAGCAAAATTCTACCGGCGTCAGCAGCGGAAGCACTCACTAAGTCCTTAAGGTGTTGGGGAGTGATGCCGTCGATGCCGCCAGCAGAACCAGCCGGAAATGACATGATGGCAGCAAACGTGTCGCCGTCATCAAGTATCTGTAAGGGTTGTAAATTTTGAGGAGGAGGAACAGGTAAAGATGGAGAATCTGGATGTGAAGGATGCTTACTACGAAGGCTCTCGAGAGTTTTAGAAGGAGAGTTTACGTGAAAAAATGAGTATGAAAAAGTAAAAAGATTTTGCCAGGCAGTTTCAGTATTATCGAAACATTTTTCAATACAAGAAGAAAGGCATTTAGCTAAAGCTATTCTCGCTCCCCTAGGGATCCGTTTAACCAGCGGAGTAGATTGGTGAAGGTTTGTTATGATAAGGATTAATGAATAATGATGTAATGCCCAGAAAAACAGTGAAGTTTGATAGATCTAATTTTTCACCGTTGAGTAGAATTTCTGTGGTAGTTTGCTTCACGTTAGGCATGGTGAATTTAATACATTTAGTCTTTTTTGTATTAAGAAGCAAGTTATTGCTAGTGAACCAATTTAATACTTTAGAGAGAGCTCTGCTTACATTGTCAAATGATTTTTCGCCTCTTCTTGATTTGAAGATTAAAGATGTATCATCAGCAAACAGAACTATCTCACAGGAGTCTTTTGAATAAAAAGGAAGGTCATTAATATAGATCAAAAACAGCAAAGCTCCTAATATTGAGCCCTGGGGCACTCCCATTTGAAGCGGGGCACCTGAGGAGTTAATGCCATTAACGTTTACTGTTTGTAGTCTGCCTGAGAGGTAAAAATTCAACAGTTTTGACGCATTATTAGATACACCGTAATGTTCCAGCTTAATTATCAGTGTTTGATGATCGACACAATCAAATGCCTTCGATAAGTCACAGAATACACAAATTTCGCAAGGTTGGACTGACAGCACGGTAGCTCAATTGGTAGAGCGTTTGGCCCGGTCAGCCAAGAGGTTGCTGGTTCAAGTCCCGCCCGTGCGCAAATTTATGGTTCCTTATTTCATCTTTACGAATATATATTTTGTAAAGACGCATGCAGACGCAAAGTGGGCCGAATTTGTAAAGAGTTTTGGTCAAGATCCTTTAAAAAAAGTTTTAGCACGGGCGGGACTCAACCCGCAACTTGGCTAACCGGGCCAACGATTTTTCCTATCCAGCTACCATGCTGACGTCATGTGATCAACTAAAATTGTTTTTTTTTCAGAACATAAACTTCACAACATTTACAATGCACATGGGCGTGGGAATACTTCTAGTATGTGTGCAGACATACTTCCAACTGCGATTCATGTACAGAGATATGAGCAAACTGAGGCACAGCATACCACGGGACATACTAGGTATAATAATAATAATAGTCCCTCTAGTCGATTTCGACTACGGTGGTCAGTCACAAAGGACTAACCGTCTGCGCGGGACATATTATTATGCACAAGTGTGTGCGCAAACACAGGTGCACCCTCTATTCCTTTCACTCTCAAAGCCCGATAGGACAGCAATCTGACACGACCGGCGAGAGACCAGAACCAACGGCTTTACGTGCTTTCCGAGGCACGGGAGTGAAATACCGCCAACTTCCAAACTCCGGACTACGCAGAGTATTTCTGAGCAGAAAAACCCAGGTACATATTTTTGGCCCGACCCGTGAATCGAACCCGGGACCTCTGGGGTAGTCGTCGCTTTAAAGTGCGACCCTCAAACCGCTACGCCACCGAGGCAGGAGATAATAACACTCAAGGCATAGATTAATAGAAATATAACAATAATAGAAGGATAATACTTAGTTTTGTGAATTGAACTTGCTTAGATAGTTAAGCTGTTTTGCTTTCGAATGGATAAGCGAATTTTGTATGCGATGTCTTAATTCCGACCAATGTCTTAACTTCGATCATGAGAATGATCGAGAATGCGTTACTTTTGAATTGTCTTAAGTTGGATCGCAACACCAATTCGGCAATTCAGCTATCTGTATGTGCTAGCAGAAATTGAACTGCTTGAAACTAGAACGGATTAAAGCAAGATCTGATTGATCTGGAAGTTGCTGGGGAACACTATATTAACTTACAGTCAACCTCTCAAGACTAATTCGCTATCTTTTTATTCCAGAGCTTCGTCAAGAGATAGCCGTATGGAGGAGGGCGGCTGCCTCCCTCTCATCATACTCACGGGACGAGGACGTCGTCAGGAAAGCGTTGGAGAAAAAGGTTATTACGGTAGAATTACGCTTTTGCTTGTTTTATTTGTCTGTACTTTGCTAGCTTTGAATTGAAATGAGTACCTGAGCTTGCTATAATTTTCACAAAAGACGCTTTTGTGACATTTCTTAAAATGTCCTTTCCCAGAATGACCTTTTCTCATAATGTTCCATTCTCGAAATCCCCGTTTTTAAGCTTTAATTAAATATTGTTTATAATTAAATATTACAAAATTGAAAAAGGACATTGGAAGTAGCTAAGCTTGACGACGAATCCATTTCATAACGTTTTTATTTTTCGTTAATCAAGCAGATTCTTTTTTACAACATATAAAAATATAAACAAACTAACATCTTTATAAGCTATATCATTTTTTCTTTATATATAATAGTATGTACATATCAAAACTAAATTACCTGGTTTCAAAATTGAAATTGGCATTGTGTCACTAAATGGCGTTCCTTATTTGAATTAATCTATGTTTTTATTGATTTTTATGTCTAGCTTAGCAATTTCCAACAATTGTTATTCATTTTAAGCCAAAATACAAACTGTCGGTTACTGATTGACGTATAATGAAGGAAATACATTTTGCAAAAAACGTCATTTTGAGAAAGGAAATTCTGCGAAAGGACATTTCGAGAATTGGACATTCTGAGAAAGGGACATTTTGAGTTATTGCAAGCAACGTGCATAAAACCTTAAAAATATTTTTTCATTTGTTGATTCAGGTAAACAAACTGAACAGCACTTTACTGAAGAGGGAAGCTGGCGGCGGGACGTCTAGATCAGACCCTATGTTCTGTTCCACTCTTGCGCAAATGAAAGAAAAGGTAGGTTTTTTGTACATTCCCCGGTTTTTTTATCGACTTCTTAGTTTAGTTGGATATTTCATTAATTTTTATTCTTATTATATATGTACATTATAATTTTTCAATGTAATAGTTATTTGAAATACGTTCCAGATTTTTATAAGAATTATGTATCATATACTTTCGAAATAAACATGTGTCCTTAATAAAGAAACCACTCTTAAAGACAGTCTTTTATTTCTCTCTAACTCAGTTTTTTATTTAAAAAATAAGGAGCAATCATTTTGTTTCAATAATCATACGAGTATATTATTGAAGAAAAATGATTGCTCCTTAAATTTCCTTCCTTAATGTCGCAGCAATGTCGATTAATTCAAGTGTATTTTCAATTTTCAGTACAAAATAAGAGACAAGCAGTTGCTCGTCAAGTCGGCCATTTGCGTTATGTTTGTCGTCGTTGTTTTCTTCCTACACGCGATTCCAGAATTACGTGAGTATTAAAATAAACTATTTTAGTAGTTTTTTCTGACTAAATCTAACATTATCATAGTTATTGGTGCGCCCGAAAAATTCCTACCAACATTAAAAATTTACATCTCAATAACTATAAGAGATATTGAAATGCATTTTTTTTTACCAAATACTGTATTTACTAGGCAATTACATAAATGAGCAAAATACGTACCCAGCTATATATATTTCTAATAAAATTGAGCAAAAAGCGACGAAATCTTTTTTTCTAAACTAAAAAAATATATTGGTGGATGTTTGGAAGAGACTATCTTGACGGTATTTTTTCCAGGATAAATAATGTGGTAATTACCTTTCATATCACACCTGTTCATCAAAATCGGTGAAATAGTTTAACTTTTAGAATTTTCTAATTGTTATTTTTGAAAAGTGGCGCCATCTCTGTTCCTTAGGGGTGAAACTGTCGCTGCTGCGGGTAAAATTGCTTTGTTCGACCCTTACTACCACTGTGCAAAGTGGCTTGCTTTAATCATAAAGTGCAGTTTTTAAGTCATAAGACGTATGACTATTGATGCACTCATCGCTTATTACGTAATTCAAAAAGACCAATTAAGAAAAGCCTACATTCACCACCAGATAAAAAATCATGTTGAAGTTTTATCAAAAGCTATTCAGTAGTTTGAGCGTAAAAGAGTTCGAAACTTCCATACATAATAACATTTATAGGAATAGTCGTAGCATAAGTGTCTGCTTACAAAATCAAGAGGAATCGAAGTAAAACAACTTTTTTACGGATTAACTTTTCGCGAGTTTTAATTTTATCCCGACGTTTCGAACACTTTACAGCGTTCGTGGTCACGGGTAGACTAAGATGTTATTTGTCATTAACAGAGTTTTTGAGATAATTACACTACCGTCACTCAATAATATTAATTAAAGTTCCTTTCCACGCAGAAAGAGCTAACTGTGTCTTGTGATCTTGCAGTGAGTGGTCTAGCTTGGGTCCTAGTGTATCCCATGCTGGTGGAATTTTCCAACCATCTTCTCTGTTAAAATTTGGATGTTTTCTTATTTCTGTTCAGAGGAATGTTCGCACAAACATCAGACCCTCAACATACATTCCCTTCTACTTTCTAGAACGTCTCTCCCTCGGCTGGACAGCGTTGCTTGGAGCTCTTCTGCTTCTACTCCTAGCAGAGAGAGATGACCTGGAACCAATCCTGGCCAGAGTCGAGTGGTCGACGCTGCTGTTCTTCGCAGCTCTATTCGTTTTGATGGAAGTAAGCATTTAAAATAATTATAGTTAAATAGTAATAAATAAATAAAACCGACCAAATGCGACTCGGACTCGCACACTAAGGGTTCCGTGCCAACTTTAACTGAATTAGAGATCCACTTACTTCCACTTAGCCAAAATACTACAATATTTTGTAGACAGCAAATATAAATTTGTTTTTCATAGTATTTGCATAAATAACAATGTTATATTTGCGGTTATTGAAAATGTGCTCTATCTAAAAAACTACAAGTTCGATCTCGTTCAAACTAATTTTCGTTAAAAGTCTTTGTCAAGATCGATAACATGTATTTTTTTACACTCGTTTAGTTTAAAAGTTGAAGAGGGGGGGGGGGGGGCGAGGGTACGCCCATTTTACCAATTTGGAAGCGTCTATCTCTCAGGCGTTAGACTTTTAGAGAAAATGGTTTTTAAAATCTCTATATCATTTTAGACCAATCGATAGAAACCCTACATGCATAGATTTGACAAAAAAATATATAGTTTTTAGTTTCATATATGTGAGACTCCCCTTAAATATATATTTTTTATATTTTTCGTATAAGAATCGTAAAGCGGTTAATAGGATACATCTACCTACTAATTTTCAACTGTGTAATACTGATACTTTCAGAATAAAGTGTCTGTGACATACGAACGGACATACAGACAGACTTGGCGAAACTACCTAGTCTTTCTATAAATATTGTCACAAAGAAAAAACATTTTTTTTAGCAAAAAATGTTTATTACTTTTACAGTGTGTAAGTTTTATACATAAATATAAAACAATTTAAAATATAAAAAGCTTATTCGATGTGGTCTCCATTGGCTGTAATACAGTCCTTTAAACGTTGAGGCCCGTTATCAATAGAAGCACGCACTCTTTCCATGGGAAAATTCTTCACTGCCAATCGTATGAATTGTTTTAGGGACTCCAAATTATCATGGCGTTTAGAGCAAGCCGTACTCTCTAAAACTGACCAAAAATCTTCAATCCAACGGATTAAGATCGGGACTAGACGACGGCCAGTCTTCAGCTCTGATGGAGTCCGAAACGTTCGCTTCTAACCAAGACTGCGTGGACCGAGCTTTATGACCCGGCGCCGAGTCTTGTTGGAAAGACCATGCTTGGTTATTGAACATGGTGTTGTTAAGGGGCTTAATTACCTTCTCAAGAATGGTATCTTGATACACTTTTGCCGATGTTTTGATACGTTTTTCACAAAAATATGGTTCAGTCACTCCTTCATAGCTAACACCCCACCAAACCATCACTGAAGTCGGATAATACCCACGCCGCGATGCACTCTACCGACTAATTAGGAAGCTTACTTAGAGGTTTGAGCGTAAACACGGTCATTGTGTTTGTTAAAATGTTGCTCAATTGTAAAGATTTTCTCCTCCGTAAACAAAAATTTTCTGTGACCTACCTTTGCGTACCGCTTCAGTAGTTTTTTCGATTTTACCACCCTATTATTTTTAAAATTATAAGTTTAAAAATGACCAGTGCGTCTCTTATAGGCTGAAAGTCCTAAGTCATCTTTTAAAATACGCGACATGATTCTGGGTGCTATCTTCATCTCCCGAGATAAAATCTTTTGCTTTCGGACAGGATTTCTGCGAATTCTTTCCCTTACTGCTTTGACCACCTTTTTCGTACGAACACTACGTGGACGGTCTTATCTTTTTCTGTCACAAATAGAGGAGGTCTCATTGTACCTATTGATAGCCCGGTACACAATCATTTGACTAATACCAAGCGTATGGAGAGTTTTAAAAATTGCATTTGGCTCCATACCAACTTTGTGTAATGCAATCACAGCAATTCGGTTCTCTTTATCACCCCACTCCATGCCCATGCCAATCAATGCCAATGAGCAATCGTATAAAAATGACAGATTTGAAATTCAAATGTAATATCTGTCTTATTTTTAATTTTAACAGTATTTATGTCCAGACTGTGGATATACACTGTTTTTTTTAAAGTTACAATATCAAATTAAAATACATGTATAATATATAAAAATCAAATATAACGCCTGAAAATCCACTCAATTAAATATAATATTTATCTTAAAAACTAACTGAAATTGTAGTAAAAAAAACACATTAGCAAATACAGACTGTAAAATTTAGTTCGAATGTTTTAGGCGCTCTCTAAACTCGGCTTGATCGCGTGGATTGGAAGGATGACAGAAGCTGTCATCCTCAGCGTGGGGCAAGAGTCCCAGCTGGCTGTGGCTGTCATGCTGGTGTTATGGGTAAGTGTTAAAAAGTCATACATTTACATGCAACTATCTGACATCAGGCTTAGTCTTGTTCTTATTCGGACACTGAACAGAGCGCTCCGAACTAGTTCAATTGTTGAAAGAAACTGGTTCGGTCTTTTAGTACTATTAGTTCAATAGTTCACCGATTACTCAGGCATAGGTCGTCTGGTCGTACACAGAGAATATGGTCGTACTTAGTGTCGTTCAATCTAGTACATCTTCTATCGCGCTCAAGCAATAGCGTCTGTCTCGTTCTCCCTTAACTAGTACATCTTTCGTCACGCTCAGGCCCACGCGTTTGTCTCGTACTCGCTCAATCTAATACATCTTTCATTACGCTCACGCACACGCGTATGTAATCTTGCAACTCGCTCTACTCTGACACTCGTAATTATTCATTCTTACTCTGCTCTCGCGAGCCAATCTGAACCATAGACGTACAAAATTTGCTTATCTGAATTGTACTAAAGACCGATTTGAAAGACCAGATGAAAATAGTTCGTTCTCGTTCACATCACTGAACTAGTTCCTAATAGTACATAGTACATGTACTACACAAGCCTAATCAAGCTGCGCCACACTGTTTCGTCAAAATCGTGTAGGTATATTTAACATTCTGTGTTACATTTATTTTATATGTATTAACGTCGACATCCGTGGTGCAGTGGCTAAGCACGCTGGGATTCAAGGCGTCGCCGCTCTGAGGTCCCGGGTTCGATTCCCGGTTGGGTCAATATAGAAATTAAAATTTTCTGTATTTCTATCGGGGCTAGGTGTTGTGGTACCACCGTTGATTTCCACAACACAAATGCATTAGTTACTTACTTTGGGATCAGAGAAATGTATGTGATTGGTGTTCAATATTTATTTATTGACATTTATTTATTCATAAAAGTGTATTATGGATTTATCTTCTGGGACTATATAGTTTCAATCTGCGGCCTAATAATAAATAAACTTACGGTTCCCCCGCGACTTCGTCCAACTGTTTTGAGTATGCTACCTTCCCTCCCGTCGCAGCGCAATTATTTATAGTCTAAGCTTTCCTCGATAAATAAGATATCCAACACAAATATATGTTTTCAAATGGATCTAGTAGTTCCTGAGATGAGAGCACGCTAAAATAAACAAACAAACTCTTCAGCTATATAAAATTATTATAGATAAAATTCATTTACTACAGGCAACTATTAACACATGCAAGGTCTGGGTGTTGTGGTACCACCGTTGTGTATGATTTCCTTAACACAAGTGCATAAGATACCTACTTTGGGATCAGAGCAATTTATGTGATTGGTGTCCAGTATTTATTATTTATTTATGCAAAATAAATCAAATATATTCACGCACATAGTAAAGTTTTGCTTTTACTCACACAAAATAGTCCCACACTCGTTTACACATACACACAAGAATACTCATATATCCCACACTTTGTCTTACACAATATTCACGAATAGCAATAACTAACTCACTAGTATGAGGGTACTGTGCGTAAAAGTACACACATGCGTGCGCGCGCGCAAGCAAACATGCACACAGCGAAGCCATTTTGCTTTCTATTTCGTTTCCAAATGACAAATGTAAAATTGTCAAAACTTCCAGGCACTTAAAGCACATTTTACGAAGCATTTACTGCCATAGGTCTAATTTTTTCAACTTCAAATGAACTTATAAGACTAAATAAGTATAAAAGGACCGATTTCAAAATCGCATTTACATAAATGATTGCTGAGAAAACGGCGACGTTTTCAAATTAGGCGTATTGTAATTTAATCAAAATTTCTTTTCAATATGACGTTGGAAAAATCAGGCCTCAATGAACTACTACTTAGTACCTGATAGCATAAATGCATGCAATTCCCAACTATATTCTTAAATCTTCCTTTCGAGTTGACAGCAAACTTAACGGTCTCGGCCCTGAACTTTGCTACGAGGACAGCGTTGTCTGTAGCTTTCATTAAATCCTCCCGCGTACAGTTATAAGGGCAGGCAGGGCTGATATAAGGTGTTCCATGCATTGGGGAATAGCACCACATATGCACTCTATATCATCATCATTTATGAATCCCCATCTAAACCAATTTTCCTTGCTGCGGCCAACCGATTCTTAAATGAAATAACTATGGCTGTTATGATGTTTTTAAGTAACTATGTATGGGAGACGCTCCCGTCATAATTGCTGTCTTCGGAACCCAAGGAAGCAAATGCCTTTTTTCAAAACCAGCTAACTGGTATGTTGTCTGACTCGTATTATACCGGGTGACTTTTTTATCAGTACCGAAATTTTGTGTAAAGACTCCACTGATGAATATGAACAACTTTTACTATGGGAGCAATAGTGAAATCGAGAAAATAAATCAGCTGTCCCATACAAAAGTTTGATTGGCGGGCGGTCAATGTATATATATATATATATATAATGTGTATACTATATTTTTCCCAGGTGTCCGGTATAGCGTCAGCGTTTGTAGACAACATACCACTCACGACGATGATGGTGCGTGTGATGGGTACTTTAGCTTCGCCAGACGGACTGGGCCTGCCACTCGCACCTTTAGCTTGGGCACTCAGCTTCGGCGCCTGCCTCGGAGGTAATTAAAACAAATATTCATAAAGATAAAATAAGAAACCAAAAATTTACGCACGGACGGGACTCGAACCAGCAACTTCTTGGCTAACCGGGCCAAACGCTCTACCAATTGAGCTACCGTGCCGTAGTGTTAAAAACATTCTAAACCATGAAAACAAATACTTTGCTGAAAACCGCATCTTAATAGGTGTAGCCAAATGCGATATTATAATCATTAATCATCATTATTAGTCAAAGGAATTCTACTCCTGAACATTGGCTTCCCTCACAATTATCCACAGCGACCGATAACATGCGGTCTGCGTCCAGTTTATTCCGGCAAACTTTACAAGGTTATCTATTCATCTTGTTGGTGGACGTTCTACGCTGCGTCTTTGGTCGAAGGGTCTCCAATCTAGAACTTTTCTGCCCCGTCAGCCATCAGTTCTTTGCACTATGTTCCCTGCATAATACCACTTGAGCTTACTAATTCTCAATGCTATGTCGGGAACCATAGTTATTCTACTTATCCCCTCATTCCAGATTCGATCTCGTAGAGAAACACCCAGCATAGCTCTCTCCATCGATCGCTGTGTGACTTTGAGCATTATTATAAGGCCTACAGTAAGGGACCATGTTTCGAATCCGTATGTCACCTCTGGTAACACACACTGGTTGAAGACTTTCGTCTTCAGACACTGAGGTAATTGATACAGAGGCGAGATAATCGCGGATATAAAAATATACATACTCCTTTTTTTTTAAGTCAGTTAATAACGGCAACGGTAAAAGCAACGAACGCGGTATAGTAGCGGTATCAGCAGCCAGCCCCCCGATTCAAACCGATTCGGTTACGATTCGATAGCTTTCACTTATTAATAAAATTATAATAACGTGTGTTTATCCGACGCGACTATTTTATATTGTTCTATTACTATATTTTGTAACCGAACTGACATATTGGCATCCGTTCACACTTTGTCATTAATTTAAAAATAAATAGAAAATCTAGCCGACACCCAAGCCAAATGGTTTATCTAACGCTCTGAATAGTCCTGTCGGTCATTTTCAGTGACCCTGGTAACAAAATCACAGATCAAGGCATCTAACGGTGACAGTATGACTGTGGTAACAGCACACCCTGTATATCTTAATTGCATGGTAAATTTAACACGGCACAGTAATGCCATAATGAGCCTAACACTACAACGAACTTGCCTTGGAGGTATGTAATAATAAATAATATATGATACCTCAGAGAATGCACGACAATTAAACAAAATTTTCCAGCATTTCATTGTTTTTTGTGTGTTATTTTTCAGTAGTCTGGTTTATCACGGTATTTTGCGATAGAAAATTTTATCAGCTTCGAAATGAAGTTTCATTTGTGTGGGTGGGCTACAGACAAATAAAATAAACGAGTTAATTTTATTTGTCTGTAGATAAATTTTATGCAAGGTATTTTTTTAAAATACAAACCCTATAAGGTTGAGGGATGCGACTATGCGATAGTCTCGCAGACTATTTTACACATAAAATTTCCCGTAGAATACGTGGGTGAAATATCGGAGGTCGAAACATACTACATAAGCCAATGGGAGAGCGGCAAAGTCTATTAGATGCGCGTCAAGAGAAATTGCGACCGATGAAGTAGCTAACTTCTTGTCGTCTTTTCTGTATCCTGCCAGCAAGTGTAAATAACAAAATAACGGCAACGTTAATAGCAACGAACAAAATAACCTTGTTACCGCTACTATTAGTAGCGGTAAACAGGTTATCTTCAACGACGCCCATAACAGAAATAACGTCATCAGCTTTAACAAGCTGTCGTTGAGAAGTAGCCGCCTGCGTCGATGGTTGCTGTTACATATGCTATTGGCAAATCATAGTCAACCTGTAATGTTGTATTCACACCGCCTGGTGGTGGACGATCCCACAAACTCATTATTCTTAATACACAGCACTAACAGTATTATTATTTTATATGTACAATATATTGTACTGAACCTTAATTTATTTTTCAGGTAATGGCACGCTCATAGGTGCAAGCGCGAATGTGGTGTGCGCAGGAGTGGCAGAACAGCACGGATACAGATTCACATTCGTACAGTATCTGAAAGTTGGCTTTCCCATCATGATAGGCAACCTTCTAGTCGCGTCTGTTTACTTGTTGATATGCCACTGCGCTTTTACTTGGCATTGATATAATTCTAAGGTCAAATCATTTAAAGTGATAATATTTTATCTGTGTGTTTGTTAACATCATAACAACACGATACTCTCATATTTCTTTTGAAAATCGAGATTTTATTTTTTTAATTATCTCTTACAAAGAAAACACATTTTATTTTAAAACAGCCTCCTGTAGATTTTAAAAATTATCTACGTCATAGGCATTGCTTTTCACAATTAAATGCCTATTCCCTTTTTTGCTTAAATCTGAACCTTGATTAATAAAAAATAAAAATCTGAAAAAAAATAATTACCTGCATCTCAAATTTTCTTAAAAACTAGCGCATAAAAACCCTAATTGTTTTCCACAAGATTTGTTTCTTTTATCGTGCTGTATCGGTCCTTTAAATATTATCACTTAATCCCTCAAGCGTATGTGAACGAGACACAATGCAAATTCTATTGTTATGCGGTTGCCTGCAACCGCTCGGGTGTTGAAGCATTAAAACGAGGTGACCTTATCAGTGGCTCAGATATTATTTGGCACCGATATAATAAATATCGTCGCAGCTAATATAACTTCAACTTTAATTTCTCCAAAAATGCGCTCACAAAGTGCTCGTGTCATCTCATCTCTCATCAAATGTCACTCAGATATAAGTGCAGTAACATTTGTCTCAGAAAAATACAGTGCGGCGAGGAACATCTGGCCGATAGATGACTTTGTCTGCATAAACATTGTATTGATTTAAATTACGAGGCGACATGATCGCTCAGCGGCCAAGCCTCTAAAAATAAAGAGTTAAAAAAACAGGGAGGCGCTAGCATTCAATCAGGGTAGCCATTGCATAAAATCTCCTTTGATTCAGGGAGTTCAAAAAGCTGTTCAGAAAATTAATATTTTTTACCCAACCGTGGCAAAGTCAAGGAGAAGGTTACTAATTAAAGCCAGTTATAAGTACAGCATATCATGTATGTTCCACCGATTTAAAACGCAAAACAATTGTAAAAACAATAGAAACCATATTGTATGTGTGTATTTTTAAAGAAATCCTGTTATTTTCAACAAAAATTGTAACGAGAATGAAACATCAGGGAAACATTAGGAAAAAGAGAAAATCTACAAAAAGATTTGGGAGATTTGGCTACACTAGATCTGACAACTGCATTTTTTAAGACAGCGTTAGTTCTGATTATCGCCGTCAACCAAAAGATTCACGTCGCACTGTAGTGGGTCTGATATTTTGGCACGAAGATATCCGTAGCACCAACAATTTTGTGTGGTTCATGTATTTGTGGCACCAATATTTGTGTCACCAATATTTGTGTCACCAATATTTGTGTCACCAATATTTGTGTTAGTAGTATTTGATGCAAATAATTTTATTTGGCGATGATATTTACTTTCATATCAAATAGACATAAAATATATCTCTTGCGTTTGAGAGAAATAAATAATAAACAACATATCCTTAAAGGCGTGTAAGATCGCAATATTTTGAAAGAGTATTACAAATGAAATATCGTTTAAGTCAGTTCAAGACGAACATATAGGGATAGTAGCTTCATTACTTCTCTATTGTTTTTAAATATTTAACTTATCATCATTATACTACAGCATCACAAATTTTTGTATAAAGTCAAGAAAAAATTAATAAAATGTTTCTATTCTATAACATTTACGAATTTGTTTGCCAGTAACATTTGTTGCACTTAAACCTGTATAAGACAAAATATGTGTGTATTTTTAAATAGTTTTATTAAAATACTTTTACTATCACATTTGAAAATTGTGATATTTGTAAAATAGTTAAGTTTATATATTCAAGAAAACGTTATCATTGTTCAGTTGTATGTAGTTATTAATTGATTGTTGTTAATAATCTATTGTATTCTTGTTTTTATAGTGTATTGACATAAAACAAACTTTTTATTATAAATTGCACATGTAAAATGCAACTGTGTCGGACAAGGATTCGAACTATGTGTCTTACGCCGTCCGGGCCCATGCCTATATCACTCGGCTACCGACACATTGGCAATCCTGTTGAATTTTGCAAATGCTTTTTTTAAACGCGTCACCTAATCAATATTCTAGAATCTAGATAATAATTGTGATAATATTTTTCATTCCGGAAAAATAAACTGCCTGTTTGTGTAATTTCATACGGTGCATTCAACGTCAAATTATTTAAGTTTATAAGTCATTGTTAATTCTTGATGTTGCTTGTTTTTTAAAAGGCAATGAACATTTTGTTGTGTAATTAATTGAGTTAGAAAATATTAATCGAATTTTATATTATAATATAATTCTAATTTCAGTAGTGACAATGAAACTCAATAAGTCAGAATTTGTTAATCACTCGCGTCAATAGCCTAGGTGCTTTCTTGTTTTTAAATCAATTAAAAATCACCTATTCTTGTGCTAAATATAGATGCGAGTAGATTGATTTTTTTTAATTGATTGCGATTGATTTGAATGCACCGCCGTGTGAATTTCAACGGATTTTCATTTGGAAAACGAACATATATCAAAGAAAATCACATGCATATTGACGCAAGTGGTTGAACATATATAGCCCAGATATTTAAACTAATATTGAAAAGATAATAAGTTAATTCGTTTTTTTGAACGCGCTAATCTCAGGAACTACTGGACCGAATTTAAAAAAGTATGTTTGTGTTGGATATTTATTTATTGAGGAAGGCTTTAGGGTATAAAACATCACAATGCGACTGTAAGGAAGAGAGCAAACTTAAAACCTACGGACGCAGTTGGGGGACCGCTAGTCTTAAATATATTTGAACACCCTGTATGTATTTCTAACAGCAAAACACATTCGATGCCTACAGTATTAAATAAATGATAAGTTAAATTATTCACATTTAAGTTTTAAAGCTTGACATTATGTATATGAGCGCGTTTGTAAAAAAATACTGATTCTGCTATTTTTAACCGACTTCAAAAAAGGAGGAGGTTATCAGTTCGACTATATGTTTTTTTTTTTTTGTATGTATGTTACCTCATATCTCAGTCGTTTGTCGACCGAATCGAAAATTTTTTTTCACCTACTTAGAGGGTATACCTTCTAGTTGGTCCCATTTTTTCCATTTTGGGATCTGATAATGGGATCTTGGTGTAATCGAGGGAAACCCTCAAATTTTAAGGGCACGTATAGTGTTTATTTACTAGAACCTTAATGTTGACGTGTTGTTACGTCTGATAGTCAACATCTTGTGGGGCTGAGCTGATGGTGGAACTCCTTGACGCTTAGGAGTTCAGTAATTATAATGACGGAACTTATGATAGTTAATTTGTAGCTTCTTAAAAATAGAATCATAAGGTGCACCCCCCCCCCCCTCTTATGTTATCACTAAAAATGAAGAAATAAAATAAACTTTAAAAAAAGTAAAAACCGACTTCAAAACCAAAATGCACTAAAAAGTCTTAAATTAACTCTTCACCATTGAAAGGAAAGGAATCCGTTTTAGGCAAACAATTTCTTTTTGGAGTCGGTGCCATCACTTTGACCATTAAGCATCAACTATCACAGCACCGACTCCAAAAAGAAATTGTTTGCCTAAAACGGATTCCTTTCCTTCAATGGTGAAGAGTTTATTTAAGACTTTTTAGTGCATTTTGGTTTTGAAGTGGGTTTTTACTTTTTTTTAAAGTTTATTTTTTACATCACCAATTTATTTGTGTATCAATTCCATCACTTTGAATGCATATATTTAAGAATCTGCTCTTTTGATTAATTATATATTCACTAGTATTTACACACTGTATTGAATCACTGTCTCACATCAGAAAACTAAAATAGAGTTTAAATTAAGGGTGATCAGACTTCAAAGTTGAAAGAAGCTAAGGAATAAAATGTCTATTTTATATGTACTGAACTCTTATTAAATTTCCCGCTGAAGCATCCAAAAAGCTTTATTGTTTCTGTGATTAAGTAAATATTCGGCATACGCTATGTCATTAAAACCAGTTTTTTATATTTAAATACATTTCATTTTAAAAAATAATCATAGTCATGTGTTGTACATGATTTTTCAATAATGGCATAAGACAATTTACTGAAGTGATAATAAGATATAAAAAAAGAGTGTTATTTATGGTATTTATTTATTTTTGTATCAAATGATTTAATGTACAATAAACAGTTTGAAAATTTTAATAAAAGTTTTTGATTTATATAGGGTTTATTAAAATTAACTGCAATCCTTCTAGGGGCTAAATCTGATGATCAAATAAAACAAATTTTTGTTTTAAACTAACATCGTAATCCCAAAAAATATTTCACTTTCCCATATTAGAGTGCCGGACAGCTGATGCTTGTTTGTATGGAAAAGTTTTTTTTAGGGATTTCGACGTTGGTCCCTTACAAAAAAAATGAATTTTAGCAACAGAATCATAACCGACAACGGATGCAGTAAATTTTGTTAAACCCTGTATCTCTTAGCTGCTTTTGTTATTTTTTATTAGCAACAAAAACAATAATTACTCGTTTTATATCAGAAACTGGACAACTGCAATAAAATGTTACACCTGTACGCCAAACTGAAGTTGCATAGGTGATGTATTAGCATTTAAACAATGTTTACATACACATATAATACAAATACCCAAAGCTAAAATTAAAAAATTTTTTTTTTTTTTTTGGGTGACGACGTGTAGCATTGAACTACTATTACTAGCGTATTGAACTGAATTTGCGTGTGGACTGGGTGATAGAAAGAAAGAAAGAAAGAAAGAAAGATGTATTTATTTATGTAAACACGTGTACAGTTGCTTAGTATTAATAAAACACAGTAGCAATAGATGTCAATTTAATTAATTACATTTAGTTAGTATCAACGTGCTTTACCGAAAAC
The DNA here is from genome assembly GCA_963924145.1 of Pyrausta purpuralis. Lineage (NCBI taxonomy): Eukaryota > Metazoa > Arthropoda > Insecta > Lepidoptera > Crambidae > Pyrausta > Pyrausta purpuralis. Next base: position 11,644,353 of record OZ001669.1, on the reverse strand, counting down.
TCGGCGTGTAAATATGTAATGTCGATATTTTAATCCTTAATTTGAGCAAATAATAACTATAATAACTAAGTAAGTAATACAATAATCAATATAAATGTCAAAGTTTATCATCAAGAAAGTCATTTATATTATAGTAACACTTATCAACTAGGAATCTTTTAAATTTCGATTTGAATTGCTCAGTAGATAATATTTTATATTCATTAGGGATTTTATTAAAGATTTTAGGTGCCATACTTACGACACTGTTTTTTAATAACAATGTTTTTGATGTGCATAGGCACAGTCGATCACCATTTCGTCGATTGCGTGTGACAGTATCGGATAAACGGGAAAAGAGATGAGGATGACATTTGACAAAAATAGCTACTTCTAGAATATATAATGACGGAAGAGTCAAAATTTTGTGTCTGACGAAATATGGCTTGCAACTGTCTGTAGTTTGCAGGCCAAACATGGCTCTTATGCATCGCTTTTGACTCTTGAACGCTATTTTATTGTTGGTCGAAATTACCCCAAAATATAATACCATATCTAAGTAATGATTCAGCTAGGCCGTGATAAGCTGTCAGTAATGCGTCAATATTCACGGTTTTAGAAAGCTTATAAAGAGCGAATGCTGCGGAGCTTGTTTTTGAAGTGAAAACTTCTTTAGCGGCGTTGAGCACTTTTGTGGGATGGGGGAAAAATGTGAAACTCGCGTCAGGACACGTGGGCTGATCGAAAAACCGTAAGACGGTTGGCGAAATTATGGATGTAAGTTGATTTTTCTGAGAGATAAACTTTTTATGTAATTTAATATAATATAAATTGTAATGTTTGTGTACGATAGCGCAATAAATAAATATTGTATTCTATAAAAATATTATATTATTATTATTCTTATTATTATTGTATTATTATTATTGTTTTATTATTATTATTATTATTATTGTATTCTATCACGAAAATGATAGTACTTTTATATTGATAATAACTATTCCAAAAAATCTAAAATGCACAACGTTGATATTCAAGTTTTCACTTCTGCCGGCACTCCCGGAGTGCATTTTTTTTTGTTATTTAATCTATTTGATGTTTCCAGTCTAGCCTTCTATCAAAATGTATGCCCAGAAATCGAGCAGTGTCTACTTGGTCAATAATTTTATCATTGTATGACACTTCCATTTCAGATGAACCTTGGCACCTTTGACTAAAATGCATTATATGAGTTTTATTTAGATTAATTTTTAAATTATTGTTATTGAGCCACATGATTGTTGATTTTAATGATTCATTGATGTCAAAATTATATGATAATAGTATGTCAGTTTTAAAAGAGATTTTTTCAGTCATGTTAATAATATTGCAGAACAAATGTGGGCAGACACTCTCCATTTGTGAGAATGAGCGAGGAGTATAATAGCATCAACAGTTCCTTACCGGACTTGGACGTGTTTTTCGATCAACTCAATGGATTCAGGAAAAAGATTCGAGAGCATTTGTCGCTTTCAGAGACTTTCAGATCAGAGACAAAAATCTGACAAATCAGCAGCTTTCACTAGTTTTTATTTTCTTTAATCTTTGTCTCTTCAGTATAATTATTTCCTAACTGTAACTATATTATTGTTTGTTTTTGCACTAGTGTAACTTTGTGGTTTTCCTGCCAATGATGTGTATGCCTATAATTGGCATATGTAGAAGAATGATACCTACCTAATTAATTATTACTTAATAATGTTGTCTATATGTGCTGTTGGTGTACCAAATTTTATAAAATAAAATAAAATAAAATAAAATATTAGATTTAGGGGGATTGATGTCATTGCATTTTATTGTTATTGTGCTGTCATCAGCAAATAGCGTCATTGGGTGTTTAGTGGCCATAGGCAAGTCGTTTATATAAATAATGAACAACTGGGACCTGACGTGGGACTCCATATGTTGCAATGCGTTCATTTGGGGTATCTATCATAACACAGAATTTTTTGATATCGAATTTCATTTCACAGAAAACTATTCAATGAATGTTGATATCTTTTTTTCGTGTTTAATTGAATAGTTATTTATCGTCGTTTCATAACATCGAATAACAGTTCACCAAAAAAATGTTTCGCAACTGTTTTGTTAAGCAGAATAACGATATACCAAACTAATGTTTCATAGAATTATTAAGTTATCGATATAACCTTTTATAAAAACTTGTTTCAATGTGTAACGGTTCCCATATATTTTTGCAAACGCATGCAAGTAAGAAGGCATGCGCATGCATATGCATATGCATGCAAGTAAGCATGCATAAAGGCATGCATGCAAACAGGCATGCATGCAGCAAGCAAGCAGGCATGCAAACAAGCAGCATGCTTTAGGATTTCCTCGTCTCCGGCGCTGCGGGAATAGCAGCCTCGTCGCCCTTGCGTAACAAGGCGCAGTCACCCACGCTCGCCTACGCAGCTTCGGCTTGCTGGTCGCCTTCGGCGACCAGCCTCAGCCGCTCCAGCTCGCGCGGGTGCTTACACCTTGTTACAGCGGGCGGAGGCTGCTCTCCCTCCGCGCCTCCGGCTTTTGAATTACACTCTAGTATCGGGCAGACTAGTACCACGGCGAGGAGACCACGGCGAGTGGATTAACGCAGTTTATTTATTAGATCAATATTTATATCAGGTATGCTTTAAATTGTCTATTAATAAAGAATGCAATATAAGATTAGTAACAAATTTGTTTGGAAATATGGACTTTAGTGAAGTAAAATAAATTCGATGTTTCAAGAATTCTGCATATTGAAACTTACGTGGAAATACAATTATGGGTAACAAAATAGAAAGCTAACGTTACTTCGATAAAATACGTAATTTATGAAAAGAAGTAACGATGAAGTAATTTTGTAGATAATAAGCATTCGAGTAAATGAAATTGTGATGTAACAAGATTCTAGAATTTGTTGAATATTATTTTGAAACATCTGCGAATCGTTTTATGGGAAATGAAAACCGATGAATAAAATTGCGATTAAGTGATGGGTTCCCGTTCATTTGACGAGTGTACTTCTTTGGTCCTGGTTTTAGTGTTAAGTTTACTAATTTTCGTTACATGTCAACGTTGACTTAAATAAGATTTAATAGGACTAAGAATATTACCTCTTAAGCCATATGATTCTAGTTTGAGAAGTAAAATATCGTTCGATCTTTTCAAAAAACTCATCCAACCACAACCAAATTATAAGAGGATTTAGGAATTAACGAATATACACAATGATAGCATTGAAAAGGGTAATCGAAAAAAATCCGACAAAATAAAAAAGTACATGTACCTTACTCAACGTTTTCCTTAAGGGGCTACCCGGATTTTTAACGCGCACACTAGCGCCACTTTAGTAGAAAAATAATAACTCGTTAAATAAAAGACCAATCAAAAATCTGGTAGACACGATTTTAGAACAGGTTCTATAGATTATTGAGTACGTTTAAAATGTTTCTAAAGTAGTTTACTGTAGTGAGAGTTAGAAAAACTGCTAAATATGGCCACTTTTGGTATTTTTTCTAACTGTAACTCAGATAACTTTGTTTTATTGAACTTAAACATTGTATCTAAACCACATAACAAGAGCTACAATCGTGTCTACCAGATTTTTTAATGGTCTTTAATTTAACGAATTATGATTTTTTTAGTAAAGTGGCGCTAGTGTGCGCGTTAAAAATCCGGGTAGCGCCTCAAGGATTGCAAGAAAATAGTTTTCTTTTTGGGACGATTGGTTCGTAAAATTTTAGTACATAATTTCTTACAATTTCTGATGTTACTTTAGTTTACCTATACGTTTGGGTTTAAAAAATATAGTTTAATATGAGGATCACTCAGTTGGGACGATCGAGAAAAAACAAGATTTTCATTTTCTCTTAAACCAGTAAGATTTCAATCACGGTCTTGGTTTCACAATTTGTTCCAGAAGCAAAAACATGTTTCATACTTTTTCAGTATAAGGTGTTATTTTCGAAGATAACTCAATTGAGCATAGTGCATTCTGAGTGGTCAATATAAACCGTCCTAAATCTTAAACCGCGTTGAAACGATTCGAAAATTTGTTTATCAGCTTTCACAAATTCTTCACAATAATTTTACACAAATGTAGTATATTCTCTGATACGCGTTATGGCTTATACTTCAGGCGTGCTAATTAAGTGATCCAGTTAATTAGTTCTAACTTTCGTTGTTTAGGTTTCTCAATTTTTATACTTTAAGATGAAGTTTTCACAATTAATTCCTAAATCCTCTTATAATTTGGTTGTGGTTGGATATGTTTTTTGAAAAGATCACCCAGCCCACACGCCCATTCGAAATGATACTACTGATACTGGTACTCTATGAATTGATGACACACATCAAGTCACAGTACAGATACAAAATTCAAAAATCATATTTCAAGCAAAACGTCACAATCTTCTCGTCATATTTGCGACATATTTTTAGCTTTCTCTATACGTAGTCATAACAACTCACTGTCGTGTGGTTATGCATTTTTCCTAAATTCGACAATTCGAAACTCGTCGAACTATAGATTGAATATCGATACCTTGAAAATCATCTGTTTATCTATAGTATCCATATTTGGCCTCGACATTATATTCTGTATTGCACAAACAAAATAAAGTACAAATGGCGGACTATATCCTTTAAAGCATTCTCTACCAGTCAATAATTGGGTGAGGCAGAAACAGTTACTATCACTCTCGATAGTGCCACTTTTTAATAGGGTTACATTTTTTTCAGAAAATATCTGTAAAATGTTGCCCTGTCTATTTATTATTAAGACAAATCATCACGTGACCAAACCCGCCGAAATACACGTTAGCAAACAAGCAATGGTTACTTCTTTATTGTAGATAGTAATCATACTAATGTCAGCGCGACGCAGCGGCCCGGTGAATACCTACCGAATCCTTTCTCGACTGAGCGTCGACAGCAGAGCAGAGCTAAAACACCACATAATAGTAGTTTATGAAACTGGTACATAATGAGAGGTATTATACACGAGTGTGAGTTTAAAAAACGAGCGAAGCGAGTTTTTTAAAAGTATCACACGAGTGTATAATACATGTTATGTGCAGTTTCATACACTACTTTATCTACTCTCATTGAACACGAACATACCCGTATCAAATAAAAGATAAAGATGTCCATGCTATAAAGTCTTGATAACATTTATCGTATAATTTTCTTGACTTTACTTGTAGTAGATTAAGACAGACTGCTGTCGCAGTCTCTAAAATGTCGGGCGGCGTCAAATTTTCTGCCCTTTCACTATCAGACATTTTAATAAACACTAATAATTATCTACCGAAACACAAACGTACTATGACGCCAAAATTCCCGTTATCACCGCACATGCGCCAAAGCGCGCGCAGCCACAGATAAAAAATTAAATAGATGTATCTATGATCTGTAATCTGTATCGTAATGAAAAAAAATATATTATAACATTATTTTGTTAGAGAAATAGTGTCATAATTAAATTTTTTAATTTCATTTCGATATACTATTTATAAACTACGTCTATATAAAGAGTTTATACTCGTTTTGAGTTTTGCATTTTGAATTTAACGATATGAGAGTAGAATAAAAACCGACTTCAAAACCAAAATGCACTAAAAAGTCTTAAATAAAGTTTTCACCATTGAAAGGAAAGGAATCCGTTTTAGGCAAACAATTACTTTTTGGAGTCGGTGCTGTGATAGTTGATGCTTGATGGTCAAAGTGATGGCACCGACTCCAAAAAGTAATTGTTTGCCTAAAACGGATTCCTTTCCTTTCAATGGTGAAAACTTTATTTAAGACTTTTTAGTGCATTTTGGTTTTGAAGTCGGTTTTTACTTTTTTTTTAAAGTTTATTTTATTTCTTCATTTTTAGTGATTACATAAGAGGGGGGGGGAAGTTTTTTTTAAGAAGCTACAAATTACCTACCATAATTTCCGTCATTATAATTACTGAACTCCTAATCGTTAAGGAGTTCCACCATCAGCTCAGCCCCCCAAAATGTTGACTATCAGACGTAACAACACGTCAAAATTAAGATTCTAGTAAAGAAACACTATACATGCCTTTAAAGTTTGAGGATTTCCCTCGATTACACCATGATCCCATCATCAGATCCCAAAATGGAAAAAATGGGACCAACTAGAAGGTACACCTTTTAAGTAGCTGAATTTTTTTTTCGAATCGGTCGACAAACGACTGAGATATGAGGTAACAAACATCCAAAAAAAAAAAAACATACAGTCGAATTGATAACCTCCTCCTTTTTTTAAGTCGGTTAATAAAAACATTTATTTATTTTTATTACAGAATTAAGTCAATTAAATAAAACATCATTGGGGGTGTCTGAGGTATTGCGCATTTAACATTACACGTTAATTATATTGTCGCTGATGAAAATTATAAGAAGGAAGATTGTCAATTTATGTAAGTGATCCATTTTTCCTGTATTACTCACTCGTTATCCCCATATTACTGGGCTTAGGGTGACCAAGTAATTCATGTCATTTATTTAAATAAGTATAAATGGCACAATCGTAGGTTGGTACAGGAAAATCCTGAGCAAGTGGTTAGATTTTAACCTCAAATTTAAACTAACTTTAACTGCCTAAGTGACGCAGCGCTTAGAGGGTCGCACTTAAAAGCGACGGCTGGGCCAGAGGTCCCGGGTACGATCCGGTCGAGCCAAAAATGTGTACCTGGGTTTTCCGTTCAGAAATTCTCAGGGTAGCCTGGAGTTTGGGAGTTGGCGGTGTTTCACCCCCCGTTTCTCGGAAAACACGTAGAGCCGTTGATCTCTGGTCGTGTCAGATTGCTGTCCCATCGGGCTATAAGAGTGAAAAGAAAAGAGAGTGCACCTGTGTTTGCGCACATACTTGTGCACTATGTTAAGTCCCGCGCAGTCTGCTGGTCGTTGTGACTGGCCACTGTAGTCCAAATCGGCGGACGGACTATTAGATGTCAGCTTGCTTGAGTAAACCGTGGTCTCGAAACGCCTCGGACAAATGGCTGGCTGTCTGAAATGTCTGAAATGAATGACACTACAAGAAACATGTATATCACCTTAATTAATAAAATTACATCAGCTTTTAATGAAATATTGTATTATTCAGAAATTCTTTTCAATTAATAGAATTCAATTTTGTACTAAAATTGCTAGAGAAATGGTGACGGAAGTCCTCTAATGTTGTCTTTTTGGTCACTGCAAGCGCTGTCATCGATTTGGGTTCCCCACCACCTACTTCGCACACAGCGAATAGAGAAGCTTTTATGCGTGCCAAGCAAAAATGTGTTGTAACTTTGTGGCAAGATTGTGATTATTCCTTGTAATTTAATATCAAACATTGTGCCGTTTGAATGCGTTCATATCAAGTGGCATCAATTTATAGGGCACGAAATTTGATCGTGGTGTCAGTTCTATAAGCTGTTTATAGTAACTAATCGCGTTAAAGGTTTTTTTTTTCAACGAAATTCCGAGATATTTGCTTACTCAGATATTTTCTATTTACTGAATATCATGGTCACACTGTCGAAAATACTTGGCGGTACGTTATTGTAAATATATTTTACTTTTCCCTATTTAGTATTCTAGTGTGATACATTGCGGTAGGAGTTGTTTATTTATTATTTTATTATGAGTATGTATTTTATTTTGTCTGTGTTCATTATTTTGTTAATAGACATTGTTTTTGGAGGAGCAAAAGCAGGTAAGTTATATTTTTACCCGCGACGGAACGGAGAACATGTATGCGTTTGGGGTGAGAGGAAGTTTGTGTGTTTGTGTGCGCAAACAAATATTTCCATGTATCTCTGACAGACACTGACCACTACGAAGTTCACACAATCCTCATAAATTTAAAATCAGATAATGCTGCAGGATGGGACAATATCCCACCCAGCTTTCTAAAATTTGCAAATAACGAGATAGTCCCTATAATTACCCACTTAACAAACCTCTGCTTTGGCAAAGGTATTTTTCCGGCGCTCCTAAAAGAGTCCATAATAACGCCGATACATAAGGGTGGAGATGAAAACGATATCAATAATTACAGGACAATTTCAGTCCTTAATTCAATATCTAAAATTGTAGAAAAATTGATTAACAAATGGTTACTAAGCTAATTTGAGAAAAATAACATCTTTTCACCATGCCAATTTGGATTTCGTGTAGGTAAAAGCACTGAAGACACTGTTCGTGAAATGACATCTGAAATAATCGACAATTTGGATAACAAGAAAAAAATCCTTACAGTGTTCCTAGATCTTAAAAAAGCCTTTGACACCGTCTCCATCTACATACTAATAAAAAAACTAGAAAAGGCTGGTGTCAGGGGCATTCCCCTCGACTTATTTAAAAGCTATTTGCAGGACAGAAAACAAAGAGTGAAGGTTGGCCACATTTTCAGTGACAAGATCCAAGTAGAATACGGCATCCCACAAGGAAGCGTACTGGGCCCGACCTTATTTTTAATCTACATTGATGACCTTTGCAATATGCCAATCAATAGCGGTAAAATAATATCCTACGCTAATGACACTGCTGTTAATTTTACTGGACACTCGTTGAACAGCATTAAAGCATCAGCCGAATTTGAATTAGCCAAAATTAGCACATGGTTAAGATCAAACCTTATGACGCTAAATACCTCAAAAACTAATTATATGTGTTTCACAATCTATGATAAGACTCAGCCGGACGACAACTTGGAGATTAAAATCCATTCCTGCAAGATTCATGACGCATGCAGCTGCCCTATTATAAATAGGGTACGGTGCGTAAAATACCTTGGAGTTACGGTGAACCATCGACTCTCGTGGCATGCTCATCATCAGAATTGGTTTCAAGCAGAATAAGAAAGATGTTTGGATTTTTAAGACATATAGCCACTAAAAAACTGCTTAACCTAGTTTATGTTGCGTTAGTCGAGTCTATCATAACGTTTTCTATTAGCATATCGGGTGGTGCACTCAAAACCAAATTCCTTGACGTAGAACGAGCTCAAAGAAGTTTATTAAAAGTAATGCTGTTTAAAGAACGAACATTTTCAACCCAGTCACTGTATAACATAGCGGATGTCCTAACAATTAGAAAAAAATATATTCTTCGAACCATCCTAAAGAAACATAAGGCCTCAAATTATAACCAAAACCTAACTAAGAAAAGAAGAAAGCATAATGTCATGGAAACTCAAAGCACACACACAAGTTTCGCTCAAAACCAATTTAATAGCCGAGCGTCGTATTTATATAACCAAACAAACAAAGCCTTAGAAATGTATCCAATGAGCTATAAGGAATGCAAATTAACCTTAGTAAGTGGTTGAAGTCACTAAATTATAAAGAAGCCGAAGATTTGCTTAAGCGTAGTAGCTGACTGCTACACACACACACACACACGCACGCACGCATGCACGCACGCACGCACGCACGCACGCACGCACGCACGCACGCACGCACGCACGCACGCACAGGTGCTATGCACTCAAAAGAACGAGTCTACATCGAATATTGTTATAAGTCTTTGCAACAAATAAAGATTTTTCATTTCATTTTTTTTCATTTTATCTCGAGAACGGCTTGACCGATTGACATGCACTTTTCTGCAGTGGATTCGTCCTTTGTTGGCGATGGTTCTTAGAAAGTTATGATAGTGTTAATCCACCAGGGGGCACTGCAGTTCCTATCTTTCTTACGTGAAATGACTATTGAATATTCCCATGTATCTCAAGAGCGGATATACTGAATGACATGGAGTTTTCTGCAGTATATTCGTAATTTACTAGCGAAGATTTTTGTGATTTATAAATAGATAGTATAGTGTTAATCCTCCATAGGGCGCTGCAGTTGCTATTTCTGACATTTGTAAAATGACTCGAATGGTCCTATTTATACAAAAAGTGGCTTCCAAAAAGAGGTAACTGAGGATAATTGGTGAAAGTTAAGATAGACATTCAATTATAATAACACGTCTAGTAGATGACCGTAACTAAAATTTAGTAAATTTTAGACGTCAATCCGTCATTAGCTGTAAGTTTTACATAAGATTTATAGATAGGCGTAGTAATATTCCGCCAGGGGAAGATGCAGTTACATATTTTGGGAGTCATCTCTGAGATTGTTAGGCTTTTTTTGATGCAGCTTTCATAGGGTACTTAAATATTTATCAACGATTATTCTTAGATAGTTATTGCACATTGCCCCTTGCTCCTATCACTACGGTGGTGCCAAGTTTTAATAATAATAAATAATAAAAATACTTACACACCATAAACATAATAATTACACAAGATAATATCTTATATTCGCTTTTAGTACAATTAAGGCGGTCTTATTGCTTGAAGCAATTTATTCCAGACAACCTTCAGGTAAAGAAAAGCATGCAGAATGAAAGAAGAGGCATGGCGATAAATTATTTTGAACGAATCTCAAGTGGACATGTTTTTATAAAGAAACAAAAGAAGATGATACGTACACATTACGTAAAATTGAATGTCAACCGAAAATTTTGAAAAAACCTACGATGTTATAATTAAATTCTTCTTAATTGAAAAAAATATCAATAATGTTTCTCCAATCCCTTGACCAAAAGTAAACAATTTTTATTTTATTTATTATTTTTTATATTCAGGTACTGGCAGACACGACGGATTTTCTTGGTTTTGCTATAAATAAATAGGTGGATACTCATTCACTTTTGGTCGAGGGATAAAAAATTTGTTCGCCGAAAAAGATTTTTTTCTATGGAAGTATTGGTCAACTTGAAAAAACGTAGATTTCTTTTAATGATTCATTCATAAGCATTTTTGTTTGTTAATATAAACATTTTTTTTGGATTTCTTTTCGCACATCATTCTCATCATATCCAGTCGTAGGACTTCCACTGATGAACATTCCCCTTAGATTGATGACAACCTCCGTGGTGTACTAGCTATGCACGCTCAGTTTCAAGACATCATCTCCTGAGGTCCCGGGTTCGATTCTTGGTCGGGTCAATGTATTTTTTTAATTTTCTATACATATTCTTTCGGGTCTAGCATTGTCTCCATTACTTTCTTAATTAGTGCCCAATACATTATGTTCGTATCAGTGGACGTCCACCAGGTGCAATGTTACAAAAGTTAAGACCTATGGTTGTCTGGTAGAGTATGCTTTGGCATTAAGTCTGCCATATCGTGTACCGTTTGTTTTTGAATGCAGTTGAATAATAAAAGTATTTTGTAGGTATACTGACCCTAACGGTAATGCGAAATGGAGATATAACTAAGACATTCAAATATGATGACACACTGAATTTCGCCTGTTTGGAGTCATTCTCTAAAAAGACTAAAATTGAAATATCTTCTCCAGGTGAGTAGGTTAATTCCTTGACTTTAGCTTCAACAGGCAAGCTTTTCTTCAAAATTTCTTCGACCTGTCAGCGGCCATGGGCCTGCCGTTGACATGCCGTCCAGACAATAATCAAGTTTTATTCATGTGGCAGAGCACTTTTTAACGGACTTCAACAAAGAGGTGGTTATAATTTCGACAGTTTGTATTTTTTTAAGGCTGTGTTACCTCATAACACAGTCATTTGTAGACCAATTTGTCGATTGGTTCCATTGTAGCCAAGTCGGAATCTGATGATGGAATCTTGGAGCAATCGAGGGAAACCCTCTAATTTTAAAAGCAGGTGTAGTGTTTTTGTACTAGAATCTTAATGTTGACGTGTTGTTACGTCTGAGAGTCAACATTGAATGGAGCTGAGCTGATGGTGGATATCCATAACGCTTAGGAGTTCTGTAGCAGACATAAAGTAAACCCCTTCCCCTCCTGTAATCACAAAAATTTAGACTTCTAAACGAAAATACTACAAAAGTCTTAAATAAACTCTTGACCATTTGACCTTTTGAGGAAAGGAATCCATTTTATATTATATTAGAGTCCGCGCCATCACCTTTACCATCTCCAGCATCAACTATCAGAGCACCGACTCCAAAAAGTAAGTGTTCGTCTAAAATTGATTCCTTTCCTTTACAGGTTTTATTTAAGCATTGTGGTTTTGAAGTCAGTTTTTACTTTTTTCTCCTAGATGGCAAAATCGAAGTACCAACCAAAACGTCTTACAAAAGCAAATATAAGGGAGCACGTACCACCGGGTCGTATATCATGAAATTCACTTCACTTTCAGTAAACGTTACATGTTTTTCTCTTGATAGTAATAACCAACATATCGGAAATGTTAGTATAATTCTCACAAGAATTAAAGAACCAGGTAAGCAGTTTTGTCCTTGAATAATGTATACTTAGAGCTTTATTTTTACTCTATTCTAAAATAAGTGACCAGTATAGCTTGTATCTCTACTAATTTACAAAGCTAAAGAGTTTATTTTCCGTTTGTTTGAATGTGATAATCTCAGAAACTACTGAACCGATTTGAAAAGTTGTTTTTGTACTAGATAGCTTATTCATCGAGAAAAACTTGGAATTGACCGCCCGCGACTTCATCTGCAATCAGAAACGGTAGTTCCTAAGATTTGTGCGTTCAAACAAAGTCATCATCAGCTGTATTATATCATCCTAGCAGTCCTAGTCACAGCCTCGCCTGCGCAAATTTTGGATTTCCCGTAAAATATTTGAACGCACAAAACACAGTCATGTTTTCATGGAAAAAGAGGCAAGCAAACCATAGCAGTTAGCGCAAACGCGTGTTGTACTTAAGGCGCTACCCGGATTTTTAACGCGCACACTAGCGCCAATTTAACCACATAACCAGAGCTACAATCGCATCAATCAGATTTGCGATTGGTCTTTTATTTAACGAGTTAGCTAGTGTGCGCGTGTAAAATTCGGGTAGCTCCTTAAGCCGTACGCATTATTTTGATGCGAAGTTATTATTAAACTGTGATATCTTCTAAGATATTTATTGCAATCTAATGATAGAAAGTGATTTTTTTCTGAAAATGAAATGCTCGTTGTTACGAATGTGTTTATTTTTCTGAAAAATAAATACTCTTTTGCTCTTTTTTATCAAATTCATGAACATGAAAGAGTTGGTACTAAGTAAACCATATCAGATAGACATTTTCTGTTGCTGACTTTATTGTTGAACTTTTAGTGCGTAACAATCCCGTTATACATGTTTTTTATGTATCTTTTGCATTTTTCATTGTTGCTCTGCTCTTATAATTCGTATCGTAATGAGTCTCGATAAATAAGCTACCCAACATAAAATAACAAATCGGTCCAGTAGTTTCTGCACTCAAAGAAACAAACTCTTCAGCTTTATAGGTAATATTAGTATAGATATTGTTGATAATCGACGTACATTTTACTAGGTATGATTGATAGGTATTAAGGTTCTATAATCTTAATTTTAGTAACGTTTAAAATTCAAATCGACTTCCTGATTTTAATTAGGCATATTTCAATATTTTATACATAAAAAAATATTTTTAGGGTTTTTTGAAAACGAAGAAAATACAGTTTGGGTCTGTATTGGTGGCTCAATCTGCTTATTAGTTATTTTGAGCGCATGTGTGGTTACAGAATGCAGAAAAGGAACAAGAAATCAATCAATGGTAAGAACCCGATTACTAATAACATAGAGAAAAAAGTAGAAGGACGAACTTAGTCCGTCCATATACGCAATGCGAGAAAATCAAAAAAGAAAAAGAGTCGGTTTTACCAACGTCAGATAAGGTTTATTCGTCAATCACAATCCAAAATGCCTAATTTGAAAACATCATCTATTTGCCATCTATCATTTACGTCAATGACATTTTAAAATGGTCGTTTTATACTTATTCGGCCGGATAAGTCTCTAATAGAATAAATTAAAAAGGCTCTATAGGAAAAGCCTAGACCTCCATTTGACCTATAACCAACATGTTTTTATTTTAGAATTTCTGATATAAAATCCTAATTAACACAAAACAAACTCATCTTTTACAGAATTTAAGAGAAGGCAACAACTTTCAAACTGCTGAAAATGTTTATCAAGAGACTGGGTGTTCAAGACTTCCTTATTCAGATCGAAGTAGTACCTTAAATGAATCTGTGAGTACTTAATAGATGTTTCATCTCACGAGCGCCCTTGGACCATGCTTGCTTGTTTGCGTAAAATAGTGGCCCCTGTGACTTCGTCCGCTCGTTATGTTTTTAATAACCTTCTGTTGGTTCTAGCATTTTGTTCTATAGCCTAAAAAAACTCATAAAATATTTTTCCCTTCTCTTTTTACTTACTTTAATTTCATGTTAATTTCATCATCTATACTAATATTATAAAGCTGAAGAGTTTGTTTGTTTGTTTGAACGCGCTAATCTCAAAAACTACTGGCCCGATTTGAAAAAAATTTTTTACGTTGGAAAGTCCATTTATCGAGGAAGGCTTTAGGCTATATAACACAAAGATACGACTCATAAGACCACAGCAGCAATGAAAAATGTTGCGAAAACGGGAGAAAGATATTCCTTTTGAGAGCTTCCGCTGCATACGCTGCGGAAACCGCTTAAGTTACACAAAAATCATGTATGACAGGATTGTTAAACATTAAGAGTTCTATAATAAAGATCCAGACAGCATATGTCTATCTTTTATGGTTGACTTACTACAACCTTTTTTATGTTAATAAATTTGTAAAAAAATAATGCATTATTTTTAGAGGTGTATTAGACACACAGGTATTTATTCTTATCAAAATAAATACATTCATCATCACGAGCATTTCATTTAGAACCAAGTTGCCCTTTATATCATTTGATTTCAATAAATATCTTAGGAGCTATCACAGTTTTAACATAACTCCGCACCAAAATAATGTTCGCAGCTTAAGTACAACGTGCGCTTGCGCTAATATATTATAAAGCTGACTTTGTTTGTTGTGTTGGATAGCTTATTTATCGAAAAAGGCTTTAAGATATAAAACATGACGCTGCGACGGGAGGGGAGGGAGCAAACTCAAAACGCGCGGACGAAGTCGCGTGGGACCGCTAGTATTACATAAAGACAGACAGAAGATAAAGAGACAAACACACTTTTGCAACATTATTATGCGGATCGGTGGAAAGTAGGGATCGTCACACGTCACGACGAGGATATCATCAATATAATATTTCGTCAAACGATGAAAGTCAGTTATCACTGTCAGTAACTTCATAAATCAACAGGCTCGTTTGCTACGCTGAATAGGGCATTTAAAATGCCTTTGATGCTCATTAAATCTGCAATCATATAAATAAAAAGCTTTTTTTGTTAAAGGATACTTACGCATATGCATACGCCCTGCCTTTCAACCATAATGCAAATAACTCCATACCTTCATGTATGAATTCCAATATCGATGCATTATATACTCAAGTGATGCCGAAGAATCTGAGGAAGAATCATCCATCTTAAACTATGTAAACTTAGGTCAGTATCTTCCACATTAATGAAACGTTTCACCGGACTAGGCGACTGAAAGAAAAAAAAGTTCCCTTCCAAATGATGATTTAAAAGACAATGGTACCTTAAAATGTTGTGCGTCTCCCACAAACATACAAATATTATTAACATCCAAGACGGACTACAAAATGTACTCGTGCTAATCACACACAAATAATTCCTTTAAAATGTTACTTTTCAGCTATTCCAGAAGTCAGTAAACAATCAAACTATGTTGAATTTGAAAACCAAACCAACCGTGTAACAAAGGAAAATTACGTAAACGTAGGAGTGAAGATAAATGAAAAAGAAGAAGATGAGAATTATGCGGCAATATACGATACAAAGGGCTATGTTACAATGAGCTAGCTATTTCTAAGAATATAATTTTTATTATAGGTATACCACTTTATTCAGACCTCGCCTGCGGGGTACAGGGGCGCGGGTGAGGCGAGCGCGGTGAGCTTAAGTGGATCCGCGCCGCCGCGAGGTCTCAATTTCGCGGTCTACCTACAGAAGTGTGATTTTAGCACAGGCTAGGTTTTTTTATGCTACTTGGAGTAGATATTTCATTTGAAAAAAAAATATGGTTGACGGGTAGAGAATGCTTTGAGCATTTAGTCGGCCAAATGTTCTGTTAATTAAGGCATGAAAAAAAAATATTTTATTGTTCAATATTTCCCTCCACGTAGAACAACAAATCTTCACTCTTTCTAATAATAATAATAGCATAGTATTGTCGAGGTCACCGCAACATTACCACCTTAAGGGTCAAATTTGCTTGCACTTCGGGTCGTATTTTGTTTGCAGTGATGCCCAGTTTTGTGTCATGTGTTCAAGCAATTTTCGTTTGAAAGCGGTCATGTTGCAAAGCACTCGACTCGATGTGCATTATTAAGTATTTTAGAGTTCATTGCAATAAAAATATGTTTAAAAATTTAATAACTTTTTCTTTGCAATTCAGTATATCAAGATTAGTCAATTCTCAATAAGCAACAGTTTTATTGACCCTGTTATAATGACATTTGAGTTAATTTTGCTGTTCCAAAGCTCACTGGGTTCAGCTTTCGTTGGCCAGGATCTTTGCTCTCTTTACATTGACTGTTACTCGTATATACCTAAGTCAAATTGTGATTTATTTTTTTGCTAGACCTTTCTAGTATTGTTAGTCAGCTCAATACTTAATAAAGTTAATAAAAAATACAAGTCGTTTTACTTTAAAGATATTGCCCTGCATTTTTATTTGGGAAAGAATTCCGCGGTCGCTGTGGAAAACCGTGGGGACGCCTATGGTCATCAGAGGACGTTATTTGGCTGATAATGATGATGAGTTTCTCTTAACTATAAAAGCTGTACTTTTTATACCATCTGTTTCGGTGGCGCAGCGGTAGGAGGGTCACACTATAAAGCGACGGCTGCGCCAGAGGTCCCGGGTTCGATCTCCGGGTTGGGCCAAAAATATGTACCTGGGTTTTTCTATATAGAAATTCTTAGGACAGCCCGGAAAGCACGTAAAGCCGTTGGTCCTGCGCCTTATCTCTCTCCGGTCGTATCAGATTGCTGTCCCATCGGGCTATGAGAGTGAAAGGAAGGTAGAAGTAGAAGAAGAAGAAGTAGAAGGTAGAGAGTGCACCTTTGTTTACGCAAACACTTGTGCACTATAATATGTGCCGCGAAGTCGGTTAGTCGTTGTGACTGGCCACCTTAGTCGAAATCGGATAGGGGGACTTTTATTATTATGTTGTGTCTTTTCCATTCTCGGGACCATGGGGTCCCAGACCTTTGGAAGGCGTACATGGGGCCGAAACCAACACGCAAAAGTCCTTTAGACAACATTAATTTAAAAGCTGTGTGACACAAACCGACGATTATCCCTGTATGCACTATACAAGTGCACCCAAGGACAACCCCCGGTTTATGTAGGGCTATTGCAAGATATGGACAAAAAGATACTGAGTTATGGGTGTCGGTGTTAGGTGGACTGGTTAACTGGGACTATGGAAGAACTATGGCCCCTGCCTGACGTATGTTTCTCACACGGATAAAATGGCAGGGGGAGACTTGCACACTCAGTCGATGGGCCCCGCATTTTAGTTGCTAGCACTACTTGACGTAGACCCCAAGGAAGCAACACCAGTTGAGGTGCTAGGGGAGTGGAGAAGTGTACCACGGCTCTCAGGACAATTCCGGTAATCGTTCAAGATCCCTACATCCCAAGCATCTTACTGGCACACTTCCTTCCCTCGAGCATCTCTGCTCTAGCGAGTCTCCACTCAAGCCAGTCAATGAAGGCAAGCAAGAGGTGGGAGATCCTGTCCCTCGTCAGCGTTCACTCTGCCCGGTCAGTGAAGGCAAGACAGAGATGAAGAACAGGGGTCCTCCCAGGAGCAATCAGGTACGTGGGTTCGCTACTGCCCAACAGCTCGCCACAAAATGCCGTGAGTGTTTATTTTTACTTTTTATGATGTTTTGAGGGGAAGGAAAATATTGATGAGGGTAACGCAGCCTACGTGTTACAAAAAGCACTTGCGAAATTGAACAGGCTTGCCTATATCCTGGTGGCTTAATGGTTTAGGCATGCATTGCCTGAATCATTTCATGCTAAAAATACACGGTAAAAAAGATTCGGCGTTCATTGCTATATTGCAAACAACTTTAACTGATCACTACAATACATTTTTGGTATTATGTAAATCTAGACAGGAGCTTAAGGTAATAAAATCTAAGACGACCGTAGATTTCGAAAGCGCGTTTAACTACTTAAAGGAGCAAAATATACAGAGATTGCTTTACTGCGATAATCCTAACATGATAGTTGAGAATCTAGTTAAAAACCTAACCGAAAGTATAGAAAAAAATACTTCTATTGTAAAAATCCCAAAAAGCAAACGTGTAATTAAACCTTGGATGACTCCTGGTCTCCTTAAGTGTATCAAAAACCGCAACCAACTTCAGAAACAGTCACACTCTGATCCTAGTAATGATATAAAAAAAAAATTACATATACACGTTACAGAAATTATTGTAACAACTTGTTAAAAAAACTTAAAAGAAAACATGAACGCGAATTAATTGCTGGTTCAATCGATAACAACAGACTGCTATGGAAAAACGTAAAACAAATAACCTACACTAATAAAACTAAAAAAACTAACGAAGAACTGGCTAAATTCAGAACTACACCTACTGATTCAGCAAACTATATTAATAAATACTTTGCCAATATTGGTAAAGACTTGGCAGAGAGCATACATTTAAATACTTCTAATAATGCTCTCAATAGGTACTTAAATAGTATACCTGCTCAATGTCAATCCATGGTCTTACTAGATACTGATCCTGAAGAAATTAATTCTATAATAATTAACTTCAAGTCCAATAGTGCACCGGGTTGGGATAAAGTTCCTACAATTTTTTTTAAACTAATAAGATATGAAATTACTCCTGTATTATCTCATTTGTTTAATCTTTGCTTTAGTAATGGTACCTTTCCCGAGTTATTAAAACTATCAATAATCACACCGGTATACAAGGGCGGGGACAGAATGGACGTGAGTAACTATAGGCCTATCTGTCTTTTACCTGCCCTGTCCAAAATCTTAGAAAAATTATCATCTAACCAATTCGGCTTCAGAAAAGGAATATCGACTGACCAAGCTGTCATATCTTTGAGTTCTTTTCTATCAGAGCAACTTGACAAAGGAAATAAATGCCTGTCAATTTTTCTTGATCTAAGAAAAGCCTTTGACACGGTCTCTGTCCCCATCCTTGTGCGTAAATTAGAAAAAAATGGGATTAGGGGCTCCACTCTTTCAATTTTCCAGGACTATCTTAGTAACAGGAAGCAAAAGGTCAAACTTAACCAAGATACCAGTTATTACATTGATGTGCACTATGGGGTTTCTCAAGGTAGTGTACTTGGCCCTACCCTTTTCCTGGTGTACATAAATGACTTGTGTACAAAGGTTATACCAAATGCTAAAATCTTTACTTATGCAGACGATACCGCGATAGTCTTTTATGGACCTAATTGGAATATTGTAAAACAAAACGCTGAATATGGTATGGCCACGGTTTCGAAATGGCTTAAATGTAATCTCCTGTCATTAAACACTAGCAAGACAAACTACATTTGTTTTAGTATAAAAACTAACATGCAAGCGAGTAAAGATTTTAACTTGAAGATACATGAATGTGAAAATTCTGCAAATGGAGAGTGTAATTGTCCTTCAATAAAAAGAGTGGACCGTATCAAATATTTAGGAGTATTGATTGATCAAAAACTATCATGGTATCCGCAAATTGAATTAATATCATCTAGAATTAGAAAATTTATTTATATGTTTAAATCGTTAAGATACGTAGTCCCATCCCACAAAAGCTCAAGAAATCTACTTAATAAAATATATCTTGCACTGGTCCAGTCAATAATTACCTACTGCATACCTGTTTGGGGTGGAGCCTATAAAACACGATTTATTGAAGTTGAAAGAGCTCAGAGAGCACTTATAAAAGTAATGTACTTTAAAAAGTGACGTTTTTCTACTATAGAACTTTACGAACTCAGTGACTTGCTTTCGGTGCGTAAACTTTATATACTAAACATCATCTTGAAAAAACATAAGAGTACCACGTACGATCAAAATATAGAAAATAGGAGACGAAAGGACACTGTATTGAAAGAACCTACCACAAGAACTGTTTTTGCTAAAATGCAATATGATGCACGATCGGCTCGTCTATATAATTTAATTAATAAAAAAAAATCATATTTATAATAAAACGTATTACGCCTGTAAATTAACTTTAACATCATGGATAAAAAGTCTTAAGTATGACGAGATTGAATCAATTTTAAAATAATTTAAATTGAATATAATTGAATCATAAAATCTGTATGAAAACTGTAAAGTAAATCGTGATGAAACTAAACTATCTTACATTCAACGGTGAAATGCACTACACACCATCACACACACACACACACACACACACACACACACACACACACACACACACACACACACACACACACACATTTCTTTTTGTATATTTTGTAAATTCTGTACACATGTTTTAATTAGGTTAAAAGTTCATATTATTGTTAAATAAAATTATAACAATGTTATGGAAGAGCAGAGGCTCCTGGCACAAGTACCTTTGTACTTAAAAGGAGACTCTAGCCACTTACTTGTTACTGAATCGATTGTCAAAAGTATTTTTTTTTTTTTGATTTTGATGCATGGATAACGTAAGACCCAAAGTTCGATTCCTTATAAGACAACTTTGATAAGTGAATTTTATTAAAGGTCGGGCGTTTTACTTACTTAATATAGTGTAGACGATCCAAAGTAAGTCTTGGCCTCCAAAACCAAGGCCTCGTTTCTCACGTGAATCGGTTTTATTCCGTGTGATAATTCTATTACAAGTTTCATAGTTCTACTGATTAATCAAGTAAAAATCCTGACTTCAAAAACCGGCCAAGTGCGAGTCGGACTCGCGCACTGAGGGTTCCGGGCCATGCCAACATTAACTGTATTGGGGAATCCACTTACTTCTGCTTAGTAAAATACCACAATATTTTGTTGACAGCAAACATATCTTTGTTTTTCATAGTGCTGGTATGAAGAACAAAGTTATGTTTGCGGTTGTTGAAAATGTGCTATATCTCAAAAACTTCTTGTTCGATCACGTCGGAACCAATTTTCGTTGAAAGTATTTGTTAAGATCTTCATCTTCAGCTTAGTTTAGAAGTGAAATGGAGGGGGGAGGGGCTCATTTTATCACTTTGGAAGCGTCTAGCTATGAAACGTTAGACTTTAAAAGACAATGGTTTTAGAAGCCTCTATGTTACTTTTAAAGGCCTATCCATAGACACCCCACACGCATAGGTTTGAGAAAAAAAAAACGGTTTTAGTTTCATGTATGGGAGCCCCCCCCCTTAAATATAATTATTTTTTATTTTTTGTATAAGAATAGCGTAAAGCGGTTAACAGGATACATCTTCCTACCACATTTCAACAGTGTGATGCTTATAGTTACAGAATAAATTGGCTGTGACATACGGACGGACAGACAGACAGACAGACAGACTTGACGAAACTATATGGGTTCCGTTTTTTGCCTTTCAGCTACAGAATCTTAAAAACTACGTCCTCATCCAGAAGAAGCCTGTTCCTGAAGTGTGATTGCTGTAGGTTGTAGTTAAAGTTTTTATTCTTTATTCTTTGAAGACAAAAAACAGATTGATGTTCTTTTTACGAATTTAACTATGCATAAGGATTGGGGCCCTGAGCCATCTCACTGAACTGAAAGAGTGAAGGAATAGAGACTGGGCCACTTTTTAAGTCTGTAATATAGAAATGAAGGCCAAGGTTTCTGCTGCTCGACCTATTTCAAATGAAAATCGCTTGCACACACGGCACAAAAACGGGCGTAACTTCGAATAAAAGATGACGCGTGAAACAACCAATTTATGCTAGGCGCCTGTGCCCTCAATACATGGGTAGCAGCACTTGAAAGTGAACACGCCAGTATCTTATGCTGTTGTAATAAGGGTTATCTTTCAATGAAAATGTACTACTTGATGTGCGGCTGTACAAAAGATAAGTGAATTATCAAGTCATGCAAACATAACCTTTTATGGTAGAACAAATGTTTTCCTGTTACAAATGTGACTATTTCCGATAATTCAATATCCTTATAGTCATCTCAGATAATTTGAACCTGTAAATTATCATATAATAGTAATATTGGCTAATTAATCTCTCTCCAGTCACGCGTCTTTTAGTCGGGCTATTAGAGTAAAAGGAATAGAGAGTGCACCTGTGTTTGCACACACTTTTACGCTATAATATGTCCCGTGCATCGGTTAGTCGTTGTGACTGGCCACCGTTGTCGACATCGGCTAAGGCGACTTCTATTATTCGTAATATAATATTTGGTTTTTCTTAACGCAACATGTCATTTTGTAAGACTTTGATCCTCCATAAATGTGTCACGCCTGAGTGAGGTGATTGATACAGAATAACAATTTTTTTTTTTTTTACATGAAAGCCTTTTATTGAACCGTACTACTAATGGTGTGCCTATACCCATAAACAAATCTTGAAACTAAATATCATATAAATATTTTAAAACAACATCGCGAGCTAAATATTTGCAACGCCATCTAGTGTCAAGATTTAGTAAACTTTATACTATACTTAATGTGGTGTACGATATGACTGAGTCGGTATCACTACTACTACATGGTTATCGAATGAATAGCCCTGTCACTGTCACGGCGCGGTGAGAAAAGGATGTAAACATTAACTATATTGACACGAAACATACTTAGCGTAGCGGGTGAACGGGGAAAGAAGAGGAAAGTGCCATGTTTTACGGGTCCATTCTCATAATCACTGGGGACAACAGTCACTGCGGAGTACCTTATGTATATTGACGTTTTGATCCAATACCAGGAGCCTTATTCTTGACTATGATTTGGCAAAGGTTACAGGGTGTAAAAGAAGACTTAACAAAGCTTTAAGCCTCGCATTCAGTACTTCAAACCCAATCGTATGTAACAAAAATCATAGCTAATAAACAACTTTTATTTTAAGCTATTGCATAGCTTCTATCGCGGGGTGTACATCCGGCCGTCTGAGCCAGGCTTCTATAGAGATCTTGCATATCTAGGCTTATAAGGAATCGTTAGTGACGCTGATGTATCCAGGTTTCATCGTTTGTGACGCAATAGTTTTCTTGGAAAATCAAAAAAACTAGGCTCAGACAGCCAGAATTTCGAATTTTCTGACTTTCCAGATCTCAACTATCAGAGGGTTTCAGGTCGCTGTTTCTTATAAAATGTGATGTGACGCGTTAGTGACGGTCATCCGAAGTAGTTTCATCCATTTTAATCCAGTACTTTTTGAGAAATCGTGATAAACGTGTGGCTCAGACAGCCTGATATCCGGTCGTCTGAGCCAACTTGTTTTTCTCTATATTTCACGAAATGTTACGTTTCGGACAAATGTTTTTAGGATTTACTGATGTGACGACGTTAGTGACAGCTCTCGACCAGATTTGAACCTTCGTGACGCACGCGTTTTGGAGAAATTGAGAAAAAACTGCTGGCTCAGACAGCCGGATGCTGGCTGTCTGAGCCACCCAGTTCTACCACTTCCAGGTGTTGTACGAAGCTGAAAACTCATCTAATCTGATGTGACGCGGCCTATAAGTACAAAAAATCGTAGGTGACGGCTCTATATGCCGCCAATCAAAAGTTATAAGCATTTCAAATGTTTTCCATACATCGATGCATTTGGGTGGCCACACTTCGCACTCTTTATGGAAACGGAAAGACAATTTAGTAGAAAATGTAAGCTAAAGCCCCTCATATCAAAGCGGATGCTTTCTCCTGCTATTTAAATATTTAATTACGTAGTCAATAACTACGCCGATGAAGGAAAATATGTTAATTATTTATGGTCTCAGGTATTCCAAGGAAAAAAATCGTTAGATTACTATTTATTTGAAAACAACCGCTAGTTTATCGCAGGTACTACAATATTAGAGAATTTTGGTAAGGTACATACTACTTACATATTACTCTACTCTTCCCATGTGATTTTACGGCCCACTTGGGACAAGATGCAAAAAAACAATATAAATACTAACTTAATCCTGCAAGTAGTTTCCTTTTTTGTTTGGATGGAAAACTTAGTAATTCATTGACTCGTCCTACCATGCCAATATAATATTTGGGACGAAATGCGGAAAATGAAAGATATATTTACAACCTGCAACTCGTCCTGAGTAATTCTTAAACTTTCTCAACGTTTAAAAGAAGGTTTTTATTTTTATTTCTAGTTTAAAGAGATGATCTTACCAAGATTATCAGACCATGTACACTTGTACAGGCTCATATTTCATTCACCATTTAAAAAATCAGGAATATGCTATCAAGTTAAAGAAAATATGTTAAATAAGAACATTAAAACACTTTTTAATCACTGTTAATTCGACATGCAAGATAGCGTCAGACGAAAAAGTAGACATTTACAGTGATGACAGTTGCTGAAAAAAAATCCGCACTACTAATTAGTGACTGATGTACTGACAAGGAAAGCTGCACTTACGAAGTTAATCATTAAAAAATGCATTGAAAGAAATTTAGGGTGATAATATTGGGTTAGTTATACTAAAAGGGGGCACAAAGACTTATGACAACAATCAGGCATGTTTTGACGTGAGCTCCAGACTGAGACCTCAGTAAGCAGAGCAGTATTTAGTTGGACCACTTACTACTTTTACTAGGCGTAGTCAGCGTTCTCTTGAAAAAAGCTAGGCTCCAGGCTCCAGGCATACTCAGCGCTTTGCACTTACTTTTTTACTCGGCGTTTAGAAAGCTGTTTACTGATAATTCTGATATCACCCAACGTCTAAGAATTACCATGTGGAAGTCTCCTGTTATTGATATTTTAGTAAATAATAAAGTTATTTTACGAATTGTTTCTTGTGTAGCATTTATACAAATAGTAGTTCATCAATTCATCCCATACATGTCTACAGCTTATTTTGGACATGATGCAGATAATTTAATCAAATGATTTTTAACGTCATTTAATGTAATCAAAAAGTTAAAACTATCAATATGAGTATAATCAGAAAAAAAACAATAATATTGTTACAAAAAAGTTAACACAATTTTGTTGTATGAAAGGAAACCCTACTTCAAAAGAAGATAAACGCTACAACCTGTGGTAATAAACATGACAGGTCCAAAACAAACTATTTT
This sequence comes from Pyrausta purpuralis, assembly GCA_963924145.1. Classification (NCBI taxonomy): domain Eukaryota; kingdom Metazoa; phylum Arthropoda; class Insecta; order Lepidoptera; family Crambidae; genus Pyrausta; species Pyrausta purpuralis. The sequence goes on along the minus strand of OZ001669.1, from coordinate 11,619,165 downwards.
TTTTTATTTTATTTCACTATTTTCGTAAGTTGGTTTCTACGCACCTCTCTTACCGCCATATCCATTGTTACTTACTTACATTTTTATTTATTATGTATACATTTTGTAACATACATATTTAAACTTTCTTGTAAAATTCAACAACAATCTTTTGGGCTATAAAAATAAATGATATTAAGTGGATGATTTCTTTCCATCCTGCATAATTTTATAGTCTATCTATATATTTTTATATATATGATCAGCCATTTGACCACGATCACAACTGGTGGTAAGTGATGATGTCGTCAAGGATTGGTCATGTCTGATCAGTAATAGCGTAATCATTCTTCTTTTGAAAATGCCCAAATTAAGGGTTTCGGGAACACCTCAGCCGGTAGCGCATTCCATTCTTTATTCCCCCGCATCAGAAATATTGATCGAACAAAGATGGACACAAAGATGGCGCGCGTCTCGTGTTCCGAATGTGAAATAAGGCTGGCTTAGTAATTTTTGTTCGTAATAATAATAAGCGGTCTCAGAGAACTGCGTTTCACCCTCTGCGCTGTTTTATGGTTATTATTTTGCACCCAAAAAAGCAGGAGACGATTTGCATAATGATTAAAATTAATTATTGCATCTTGTCCCAAATGGGCCGTAAAAATATGGGACGAGTTGAGGAATGAGTACTTAGTATGTATTTAATACCGAAAAAGTCTTATATTGTAGTAACCAGCTGGAGCTAGTGATTATTTTTAAATAAAGAGTAATTTTAAAACCTGGAATACCCCCTACATAATTAACATATTTTCCTTCATCGGCGTAGTTATTGACTACGTAATTAAATGTTTAAATAGCAGGAGAAAGCATCCGCTTTGACATGAGGGGCTTTAGCTTACATTTTCTACTAAATTGTCTTTCCGTTTCCATAAAGAGTGCGAAGTGTGGCCACCCAAATGCATCGATGTATGGAAAACATTTGAAATGCTTATAACTTTTGATTGGCGGCATATAGAGCCGTCACTTACGATTTTTTGTACTAAGAGGCCGCGTCACATCAGATTAGATGAGTTTTCAGCTTCGTACAACACCTGGAAGTGGTAGAACTGGGTGGCTCAGACAGCCAGCATCCGGCTGTCTGAGCCAGCAGTTTTTTCTCAATTTCTCCAAAACGCGTGCGTCACGAAGGTTCAAATCTGGTCGAGAGCTGTCACTAACGTCGTCACATCAGTAAATCCGAAAAACATTTGTCCGAAACGTAACATTTCGTGAAATATAGAGAAAAACAAGTTGGCTCAGACGACCGGATATCAGGCTGTCTGAGCCACACGTTTATCACGATTTCTCAAAAAGTACTGGATTAAAATGGATGAAACTACTTCGGATGACCGTCACTAACGCGTCACATCACATTTTATAAGAAACAGCGACCTGAAACCCTCTGATAGTTGAGATCTGGAAAGTCAGAAAATGCGAAATTCTGGCTGTCTGAGCTAGTTTTTTTGATTTTCCAAGAAAACTATTGCGTCACAAACGATAAAACCTGGATATATAAGCGTCACTAACGATTCCTTATAAGCCTAGATATGCAAGATCTCTATAGAAGCCTGGCTCAGACGGCCGGATGTACACATCGCGGGCCTTGAGCGTGGAGACCGAATCCAGAAATTCCGTAACGCCCTCCACTCCGACTGGCACAGCGGTGGTACTTTTTAGTTTTTCCATCTATCGATGAATAGCAGATTTTTTTATGACTGTTTGAAATATCACGCTTGTCTCTTTAGTTCAGCAATTCGCCTTTAGGTGGCATTAGTTGTATAAATAAAATAAATAAATAATTATAATTGCATAAGTTGATAAAAAATGCTATGAAATAGCTTTACCGCGGCAGTCTCCGAGTGCCACACGTCTTTATTTTTTAAATATTATATTAGTCACAATGTATGCATGCACGAAGCGCTCACGCGTAGGACGCGCTCAGTTTTGTGCGTAAGCGCGTTATTTGAGTGCGCGCATAATTAAATAATTGAGTATGTGCCAGACAACACACCAATTGCCGTGGTTTCAAAGTTAGGATTTTTGTTCCTTGTGTTACGAATACCAGACAACGATTATGGCGTGGCGTCTCCCATAAATACTTGAATACCTATAAACATCCATGACTTGCTCGTTACATTACACAAAAAATTGCCGCTTGGGTGGATAGCCAGACTAACCACTGCTACACCAAACGCGTCGTCAAATACGTTATGCAGCTTAAAGTCTGTTTACGAAGAAGTTGAGAAGAACTAAGGTAATGGACATAGCCCTGCGAATCAGTAATCTCACGTAGCAATGGGCAGGGCTAGCGTTGGGTTTGTGACCGGCAATTTACTCAATGTCGAGTAAATTACCAAAAACATGTAGTTTACTCGGTAAAATTACCGATGACTGGGAAAATATTCAAATGATTTTAATTAACAAAACTATATGTATAAATATACTTTACCGAATCATCATGAATAACATTTCACTCATTTTTACTGTCTTAGCAAGATGATACTTCTTTACATGCCAATACGAAAACGAACTTTTGGGCTGGATTCACATCACACAAAAATATATTTATTAGGTTTATTTGTGCTTTGTAATTTATAAGTGATATTGTGTTTATAATATAAACATAATAATGTTTATTTTAAAAATGTAGGTTATCAATTCGAACTATAGGCTATGTGATATTGTTAGAATTTTATATTGTTCGAATGGGGTAATCTATTAAGGCTCCCAAAGTTCCAAACGTTCCAAAGTTGTTTTGATATTTTTTTCACGACGGAACACGTTTCTTGAAAACGAGAAGTCATAGCGAGATGTTTTTTTTTTGTTCCTACCTGGTGGTAGGTGGTACCTACAGGTACCTACAGTGTAAGTTCCATTAAAACCAGTAGTTTTCGTGATATGGCTTATTAATTTCATCATCATCATTATCATTATCAGCCAAAGGACGTCCACTACTAAACATAGGCCTCCCCCACGGCTTTCCACAGAGACCGATCACTAGCGGTCTGCATCCAGTTTGATCCTGCGATCTTTATAAGGTCGTCTGTCCATCTTGTTGGTGGACGTCCCACGCTGCGTCTCTGGTCGAAGGGTCTCCAATCTAGAACTTTCCTGCCCCGACGGCCATCAGTTCTTCGCGCTATGTGCCCTGCCCATTGCCACTTGAGCTTACTGATTCTCAAGGATATGTCCGTTACTTTAGTTCTTCTACGTATCTCCTCATTTCTGATTCGACCCCGTAGAGAAACACCCAGCATAGCCCTTTCCATCGCTCGTTGTGTGATTTTGAGCTTCATTATAAGGCCCATAGTAAGAGACCATGTTTTGGATCCGTATGTCATCACTGGTAACACACACTGGTTGAAGACTTTCGTCTTCAGACACTGAGGTAGATGAGATGAGAAAACACTCTTGCGCAATTTCCCGAACGCTGCCCAGCCGAGTCGGATTCGTCGATTGACCTCTTTCTCTAAGTTGGACCTACCCAATTGGATCACTTGTCCCAGGTAGACGTTCCGCTCACCGCCCAAGTTTCGATTGAATCAAAGGCCTTCTCATAGTCCACAAACGCTAAGCATAGAGGCATATTATACTCCTCGGACTTCTGCATAATTTGCCTTAGCGTATGTATGTGGTCTATGGTACTATAGATGGCCTTTTCGGAAACCGGCTTGTTCGGGAGGCTGGAAGTCATCAAACCTACGTGCGAGACGATTCGTGATGACCCTTGAAAACAGCTTGTAGACATGGCTCAGGAGTGAGATGGGTCTGTAGTTCTTCAATAAGGTTTTGTCCCCTTTTTTGAAGAACAATACCACTACACTCCTGTTCCATGCCTCAGGCGTGATGCCCTCTAGCAGCACGGAATTAAAGAGTCTCTAAAGGACTTTAAGTACCGGTGTTCCACCCGCCTTCAGAAGCTCTGCTGTGATTCCGTCCTCACCAGGTGCCTTGTTGTTTTTGAGCTGTTTAAGGGCCATCCTAATCTCGTAAAGGCTGATGTCCGGGATGTCTTCGGTGTAGTAACGGGTCAGGATAGCTCGTGGGTCTCTGGCCGAGCTATCAACGGGTTTGGCTACTGAGGTGTACAACTGCCCATAGAACCTTTCGATCTCCCTCTGCTTTCGTCGACGCTACACTGCCGTCCTCCGTCTTAAGCTTCGTCAACAGGCTTAGCCCAATAGACATGTCCCTTGCAAACACTTTGGAGCTTGGTTCCGCTCTATCGTTACTTTAAATCTATTAGCCACTGACACGTCCGACTCGCACGATCAATCTCGCGGATAACGTCCATACACTGCAAGTGACGGCGCGCGCTTCTGTAACCTCAATCCTTCGTCAATAAATGCTTCATAGTAGCTAAACCGTTGCAGCTGTAAGCACAAAAAAAATATGTACGGATAGGTTTGAGTATATAGAATAATAGTTTACGAGTATGTCTTAAAAAACCCATGAATTCGAATTTCATTAAAATTTTAAAGAGTAATTCATTAAATTCATGCAGAAACGAGAAAAAACACCCAAACTTTTTTTAAATGTGATAATTACTACTCATAAAAGTCATATTTAAAAAATCAGAAACCACAGTAGAATAGAATGTGTTATACACTTTAAAATAATGCTATGATGTTTCAATTTACAACATTAAACGTGAGCAAAATCAGCATAATGAAAATGCCTTCACTGCAATGTTTTCACGCGCCGTTCATTTAACGCGACGAGTTTATTTGCAGCAAGATGGCTGCCAAATTAGGCTGTCCGCGCACGGAGGCCTTAGTGCGAGTGAAGCTCAAATTTTTTACGTGTTCACGATCGAAACGTAAATGTAAATTTGTATGGAGTTTGGGGTGGCGCGGTCTGGTGATATACTACTGGAACTAAATTTTCACGTAAAAAAGTCGCACGTAGGCCTCGAAGTTAATTTATACGTAATAAAAATAGCCAGTTTATAGCGTTTTACAGTCTCACTGTCAACTGAGATACGCATTAGGGGGGCAGATCACCTTCATGCAAATATGTTTGTTTATAAATAGCGTTAGATGATGATAATTAATTAAAAATGAAAAACAAAAAAACAATAAGACGAGCAGTAAAACACAATACATTTGAAAAAAAAAAACGGCAACTTATTCCATACAGCATTAATAACACGCCCCCAATAAATAATAAATGTGCTTAAACCACACATTTTGCCCGCTTGTATAGACCCTTAGACAAATGAATCAAAGTACGTCCATGGATACTAAACCGTCCAAGGGAAATAACCTGTGAATTGTGTAAAGTTTTTTTGTGAATCGCGCCTTATTTCTATATATTTCTTTCAAAAAAGTACTTAAATATATGTAATATTATAACTAATATGAAAGTTAAGGCAATGGGTTTACTAAATGGAATCATATTTAAAATAAAACTCAAACAACGCAGCCATTGTATTGATACGGTTAACACAATCACTTTTCAAGTTAACTTTAGTTTAGTATTTTCCATATAATCTGTGTTTTGAATAGTGTGTGGGGAAGGCCTATTCTTTAATTTTGTTTTCGCATATAACACTTATAGAATTAACTAATGAAATACGGTACAATTACGACATAATTCCGAGTAACGACGAAACACTTCAACACAAAAAGTTGCACTAAGGAAAAAAAATATCTGTAACAAATTTTAAGCGTTAAGTACGCCATCTGTATTTTTTTAGTTTATCTAACATGTCAGCTTGCTTTAAACACTTTCAAAAGTTGGGAACAATCTGTATAGATGGCGATATTTAAACTTTTGTGCACGCACCCATGAAGCACTCTGTGTGTATACCAAACTGTCCACGGACGTAAGTTAGTATATTTTTTTTGGATACTAATCTATCCACGGACGTGTCAGTGGTTAGTGTTAAAGCAACGAATGTCGTGTCGCAGGGACTTCCATATTTGTCTATTGAGCTGCCTGTAGTTTTCAGCATTAACAGAGGTCTGCAGTGCCATAGATTGACGTTTTGCCATAATGTCGAGAGTGTGGACCGACAGTTTTTGAGGTCTATCTTTACGGCCAGGCCTAAAATACTTAGACCCCACCGTTTGAACAGTTTCCACAAACCCGTTGTTAATTTCGTCCACTGTAACGCAATTTTCTAGGCAAGCAAAGCGGTTTGACAACTTGAGTTGAAAGCTCTCGGGATTTTGGATATGAGCACGAGTCGGTTGGAGCGTGGACTTCATCAGGCGGGATCTTTCCAATTTGACATTTATATTCAATGTGCCTCGAACCATTCGGTGATCGCTTCCGGTTTTCACCCTGTTGATCATGGAGACATCATTGAATAACCGTCTCTTGGAGGTCATGAAGAAGTCAATCTCGTTTCTCGTGAAGCCATCGGGACTCAACCAAGTCCACTTCCTTTGAGGCGGCTTCTGGAAGAAAAAGTTCATCGCAAAGAGTCCCTCCTTCTCCAGAAAGTCGACCAGCCTCTGTCCCCTGGCGTTCCTTTGCCCGTATCCAAAAGGTCCCACCTTCAACTCATTCTCGCCTCGCTTGCCCAGTTTCGCGTTGAAGTTCCCCATTACAACAGTAAAATAGGTTTTGGAAGTATGTATGGCTCTACTTACGTCCTCATACATTTCCTCCACCTCTTCATCCGGGTGTTTCGAGGACGGTGCATATACCTGTATGACCTTCAGCGAATACCTCTTGGATATTCTGAGTATAAGGTATATTAACTTGCTTGACACACTCTCGATGGTCTCGATTTTGTTGACGAGGGACTTGTAAACGAGGAACCCGACACCACCTTGAGACTTTCGTTGGTTGCCTTCCCGGTAGTAGAGCAGGTTTCCGGACTGTAGAGTTATCGTGTCCTCACCTTCTCTACGGACTTCTGATAAACCCATTATGTCCCAGTGTAACCTGCTCATTTCTTCCTCCAGCTCGAGCAACTTCTCATCTGTCCTCAGTGTACACGTGTTGTACGTTACCAGGGCCAGTTGTCGTCGGGGGTGGCAGCGCGATCGCCTCCGGGGATTCTTAGCACCCCCTGCCCCACCGTTACCGTGACCGCTACCAAAGTCAGGAAAAGCGGGGCTGCCGGAGACTGGGGGCCTGGTTTTACGTGTTCTTCCATGAGATGATTTTGCCAATACTCGCCTCGCTTGGCAGGCGGGTTGGCGAGCGCAGAGGCGCAGTTCCTTGCAGCTGTGACGCTGCTGCCCGTCACAGTCCAACATTTAGCTGCGCCTTACATTGGATGGTTATACCGCCATCGGTCGGTCGCCAGAGCCTCGTCTGTTTAAACAGGACGCACCAATTATTAATTTAATAACTGAAAATCACAAAAAAGGGTACAATTTTTGATAAAAATGCCCCCTTATCATACTGACCTAAAAGCTAAGCTTATCATTCACTACACCATTGTCTACGTCGCCGGTTCCTTTTCACTTTCATACACAAGATATTCAAGTATTTAAACAAACTAATGAGTTGCAGAGCGCAAGCCACAACTAATTCAACCTTCGGCATCTTCATGTACAACAGAGGCTATGATTAATCTCACGTATGACTTCCAGCCTCCCGAACAAGCCGAATTCTGAAAAGGCTACAGTACCATAGACCACATCCATTAAGGCAAATTATACAGAAGTCCGAGAAGTACGAGTATAAAATGCATAGAGGCATTTTATACTCGTACTTCTCTTTAGCGTTTGTGGACTATGAGAAGGCTTTTGATTTGATCAAAACTTGGACGGTGCTTAGGTCTCTTCAGCAATGTCACAAAGCCTATAGGTGTTAAAGTGTCTGAATAACAACGCCACCATGGTCAGTCCGAGCACAGGAACAAAATACGAGGGCGATTCCATTGCGGAGAGGTGTAAGACAGGGAGACGTTATATCTCCGAAACTGTTTACAGCGGCATTGGAAGACGCCTTCAAGCTCCTGGAATAAGAAGGATTCGGCATCTGCGTCAATAGCGAATACACAACACGCCTCCGGTTTGCCGATAATATAGTCGTTGTTGTAAAGACGCTGAATGATCTTGGCACTATGCTCGACCAAGTATCCCAACAGGTGTGTCTTTAAAATAAACATGGAAAAGTCGAAAATTACGTCAAGTTCCCGTGTTATACCTACTCCAGTATCCGTTGGAAACTCAACTCTCGAAGTTTTCGACGAGTACGTCTACCTTAGATGAAAGATCCAATTATATAGGTCCAACTTTGAGAGAGAGGTCAATCGACGAATCCAACTCGGCTGGGCAGCGTTCGGGAAACTGCGTAAGAGAGTCCTCTAGTCTCAATTACCTCAGTGTTTGAAGACGAAAGTTTTCAACCAATGTATGTCGCCAGTGAAGACATACGGATTCGTTACGTGGTCTCTAACTATGGGCCTCATAAAGAAGCTTAAAATCACACAACGAGCGATGGAGTGGGCTATGCTCGGTGATCGAATCAGAAGCGAGGAGATACGTAGAAAAACTAAGGTAACGGACTTATCCCTACGAATCAGTAAGCTCTAGTGGCAGTGGGCACTTGGGCAGGGCACATAGCAGGGAACTGATGGCCGCTGGGGCAGAAAAGTTCTAGATTGGAAACCCTTCGACCAAAAGCGCAGCGTGGGATGTCCATCGACAAGATGGACAGACGACCTTGTAAAGATCGCAGGATCAAACTGGATGCAGACCGCTCACAACCGGTCGCTGTGGAAAGCCGTGGGGGTGGCATATGTTCAGCAGTGGACGTCCTTTGGCTGATAATGATGAGGATGATGTGTGAACATCAATGTGAACAGCAAACCTATACTTTACATTACTAGTGTCAAGAACTTGGGCCTAACTATGGACACTACGCTTAGCTGGTCTGTTCACATAGCTGAGGTCAGCCGTAAGGTGATTGTCTGTCTGAGAAGTCTCTACCGCTTAAAATTCTTTCTCCCATTTAATACGAAGCTTCTGCTAATGCAAACTCTTGTCATTCCTATCATAGACTACGCAGACTTTTGCTGCACTAATCTTACTGAAGCCCTTATCGACAAGCTTGAACGTCTCCTCAACAATTGCATCAGGTTCATCTTCGGCCTCCGTAAATATGACTATGTCTCCAGTTTTAGAGCACAGCTTAACTGGCTCCCTATCCGTCAACGTAGAGACTCTCGAATCCTTTGCATTTAACATGCTATTCTTACAAACTCCTCGTCGCCTTCTTATCTTAAAGATATGTTCCCGTTTTTATGCCAAACTCACGATCGGTCTCTCCGTTCCTCCGACAATCTCCAGCTAGGCACGCTAGCACACCACTCCACGTACGTCTCCAAGTCATTTTCAGTGACGGCAACACGACTGTGGAACTCTCTTCCTTTGGATGTCAGGAGGGCCGAGTCGAAGGTATCATTCAAGAGGAAAGTCCGACAATTTCTTAAAGAATAGATAATTTCAAAATAATATTTATTTATTATGTGCATTATTTATGTTGTCTTTGAGAAAGAGGTCAATCGACGAATCCAACTCGGCTGGGCAGCGTTCGGGAAATTGCGCAAGAGTGTTTTCTCATCTCATCTACCTCAGTGTCTGAAGACGAAAGTCTTCAACCAGTGTGTGTTACCAGTGATGACATACGGATCCAAAACATGGTCTCTTACTATGGGCCTTATAATGAAGCTCAAAATCACACAACGAGCGATGGAAAGGGCTGTGCTGGGTGTTTCTCTACGGGGTCGAATCAGAAATGAGGAGATACGTAGAAGAACTAAAGTAACGGACATATCCTTGAGAATCAGTAAGCTCAAGTGGCAATGGGCAGGGCACATAGCGCGAAGAACTGATGGCCGTCGGGGCAGGAAAGTTCTAGATTGGAGACCCTTCGACTAGAGACGCAGCGTGGGACGTCCACCAACAAGATGGACAGACTACCTTATAAAGATCGCAGGATCAAACTGGATGCAGACCGCTAGTGATCGGTCTCTGTGGAAAGCCGTGGGGGAGGCCTATGTTTAGCAGTGGACGTCCTTTGGCTGATAATGATGATGATGATGATGATTATTTATGTATATTTTTATACATATATTGTATTTATTTTGTGTAAGTTTAAGTATATTAATTGAATATAAAATAATTTGCTGTAATTAAAGTACGTTTATTTGTTACTATAAATATTAGTCAATTGTTACTATTTTGTTGATTTTCTCAAAATTTATTTTCGCTGCACGCATTGCTATCTCTCTGCATGACCTAAAGATTTGACTGGCAGAGAATGCTTTTATCATTAAGTCCACCTTTGTACACTATGATTTGTGCAATAAAGTCTTTAAATAAATAAAAAATAAACTCGCGTAAGCTCTCGTGCACGAATATTTCCTCGAACGTTTCGTCGTATATAATAGTTTACACTACGCGCACGAATATTTGTTTTCTGTTTTATATGGTGACCTTAACGTACAAAATAATCAATTTTTGAAGTGTTTTCTACACCGCCGCCAACAACCGTTTGGATTAAAGCTTTAATCATGCACAAATTATAAAATCAAGAAATATAGCAACTGAGTATTTTACCGCTATTTGGTAAATTACGAGTATTTTACCATTTTTTACTATAAATTACCGTATTTTTCATAACTTACCATTTTATTTTTTTACCTGCCCAACTCTAGGCAGGGCACATAGCGCGAAGAAGTATTGGCCGTTGGGGCAGAAAAGTTCTAGATTGGACCTTTTGACCAAAAAAGCGACGTATTACGTCCACTAACAAGATGTTCTTCCTGTAAAGATCGCAGGACCAAACTGTATGCAGACCGGTTGTGATCGGAGGCCTATGCTCAGCAGTGGACGTCCTTTGGCTTAAAAATTCATTTTCTTTTTATTTGTCGCACCGCTCACAATCATTTCTGCTTAGCCCAAAGGTATGACTGGTAGAGAATGCCATATGGCGTTCAGTCCACCTTTTATACAATTTATGGTTATGAAATACCTACGGTATAAATAAATAAATAAACACTCTCATGAAAGGGTTCCATTTTTAACCGACTTCAAAAAAGGAGGAGATTATTAATAAGACTGTATATTTTTATTATGTTACCTCATATCTATCATTTGTGGACAGATTGGGAAAAAAAATCGCCTACCTTGAGGTTATACCTTCTAGTTAGTCACATTGTTGCCAAGTCGGGATCTGATGATGATATCATGGTGGAACCGAGAGAAAACTTAAATTTAAAAGGCACGTTTAGTGTTTTCGTACTAGAATCTTAATTAAGACTTGTTGTTGCGTGTGACAGTTGAAATTGTGTGGAGCTGAGCTGATGGGGGAACTCTTAAACGCTTAGAAGTTACGCTTTCTAATGATGGGATCCTGGTGTATTTCGAGAGAAACCATCAAATTTTAAAGGCACGTATAGTGTTTTTGTTCTAGAATTTTAATGTTGATAAGATGTAACATCTAAAAATCTACATTGTGTGGAGCTGAACTAATGGTGCAACTCCTTAGGGGCTATTTGCAGTTACAGTTAGAAAAATTGACAAAAGTAGCCATATTTAGCAGTTTTTCTAACTCTAACTACAGTAAACTACTTTAGAAACAATTAAACGTACTAAATCTATACTTAATATTATAAAGCTGAAGAGTTTGTTTGTTTGTTTGAACGCGCTAATCTCAAAAACTACTGGCCCGATTTGAATTTTTTTTTTTACGTTGGATAGTCCATTTATCGAGGAAGGCTTTAGGCTATATAACATAAAGATACAACTCATAAGACCACAGCAGAAATGAAAAATGTTGCGAAAACGGGAGAAAGATATTCCTTTTGAGATCTTCCGCTGCATACGCTGCGGAAACCGCTTAAGTTACACAAAAATCATGTATGACAGGATTGTTCAGCATAAAAAGTTCTATAATAAAGTCCGCGACAGCATATGTCTATCTTTTATGGTTGACTTACTACAACCTTTTTTATGTTAATAAATTTGTAAAAAAATAATTTATTATTTTTAGAGGTGTATTATACCCACAGGTATTTATTCTTATCAAAATAAATACATTCATCATCACGAGCATTTCATTTAGAACAAAGTTGCCCTTTATATCATTTGATTCCAATAAATATCTTAGGAGCTATCACAGTTTTAACATAACTCCGCACCAAAATAATGTTCGCAGCTTAAGTGCAACGTGCGCTTGCGCTAATATAAGCTGAAATTATAAAGCTGAAGAGGTTGTTGATTTGAACGCGCTTATCTCAGGAACTGCTGAACCGATTTGAAAAAATATTTCTGTGTTAGATAGCTTATTTATTGAGAAAGGCTTAAGGATATAAAACATGACGCTGCGACGGGAGGGGAGGGAGCAAACTCAAAACGCGCGGACGAAGTAGCGGGGGACCGCTAGTAATCTATAGAACTTGTACTACAATCTTGTTTACCAGATTTTTGATTGGTTTTTTATTTAACGAGTTATGATTTTTCTACTTAAGTGGCGCTAGTGTGCGCGTTAAGAATCCGGGTAGCGCCTTAACGCTGAAAAGTTCAGTAATTATAATGACAGAACTTATGAAAGGTAATTTGGAGCTTCTCTAAGAACAGAGGCAAATCCCTTCCACTCTGACCCCCATAATCACTAAAAATCAACAAAAAAATTGACTTTAAAAAAGTTTATACCGACTTCAAAACCAAAGTGCACTAAGAGTCTTAAAAATTCTCTTGATTGTCTCCAAAAAGAAAGGAGAACAATTTATTTTTGAAGTCAGCGCCATCACTTTGACCCTCTCAGGCATCATCTAATCAGAGCTCCGACACCAAAAAGGAATTATTTTCCTAAAATGGATTACTGTTGTTGAAAGACTCAAGAGTTTATTTAAGAGAGAAGAGTTTTTCAGTGCATTTTGGTAGTGAAGTCGGTTTTACCTTTTTTTTGTTAAAGTTCTAGGCAAACTATTTCTTTTTGGAGTCAGCTCCTTGATAAATGATGCTTAAGATGGCCTTAGCGATGGTACCAACTGAGGGTTTCTCTCGTTTACATCAAGATCCCATCATTAGATTTCCAACTTGGCAACAATGGGACCAACTAGAAGGTAAAAACCATTTAAGTAGGGGATTTCTGTTTTCAAATCGGTCCACAAATGATTGAGATATAATGTAACGTACACACAAAAAACATATAGTCGAATTAATAACCTCTCCTTTTTTGAAATCGGTTACGAAATAAGCAGTTCAACAAACTCATCATAAATTCAAATTACCTATTAATCCAAAATTATCCTGGTTGACTATGCCAAAAATGGTAACATTGTTAAGTTAACCGCAGTACTATTAATCACTAAGGTATACGTTTATCAGTTAGGGTGTCCATGGTTTTTAGGGTTTCATACCTTGGAAGGAAATAACAGAACCTTTAAAGGACTTTGTTGACCCACTTTCTTGTCCGTCCGTCTGTCTGACACTGCTCTTATTCTTGGGAACGCCTGGAGGTATAGTTTTTATTATATTTATACAAATAATACCAAGCTGGAATTTATATGAAATACTCTAGTCTAATAGTAATCTAGTAATGGTCCTGGCTAATATCGGTTTATGTTAGTCGTTAAGCCTAGTCAGAGGCCTTATGGGAGGCTTGATAACATCTGACAGCAAGATTAGTCACTTGCCTTGCAAACACCCCTCCACCAACCCGCACTGAGCCCGCGTGGTGGAGTATGGCTCAAACCACCTTATAGTTGAGGTGAGTCCTTTACCCAGCAGTGGGATGTTACAGGCTAACTTTACTTTTACTTTTTTACTCTAGTCTACTTTCCCTTGGAGCTGTGATGAAGCTAGCATTGGGTAAGGTTTGTACGGAACTATTGGTGTGCTAGTCCGATTCGCACTTGACCGCATTTTATTACTTTATTCTAACACCCAGTTATCACAAAAATGGGCCGTCAAATATATCACGCGTTTTACGCTTCCCCGCTAGACGAGCTAAGAAGAAGACTACAGCGCCATCTAGTTGTGACGGTGGTAGACGGCGCTACATCTTATAATATCTCATAACTAATGGTCAGTGGTATACTTTTTCTTTAAATCGACCGATCAAAATGTTTAGAAGCCACGAATTCTATTCCACAATCAGAACATTTTGAACGCGAGCACGGCAACCGCGAAAATTGTAACCGCCTTTCACACACTTATCAAAACAACTGCGATTTATCATCATACAAGTAAGTCCTAGCTAAAACAATTTTAAATTATAGCGTCAGTGCGTTACAATTGTTCAGTAACTATGCCTGCAATCTGCGAAACTTTAATTTGATGCCAAGGTTCCTGGCGAGTCCGGCTAGTAGATCAGGCTAGTAGGCCGAACCAAAAGGCTCGGGCCGTATGTGTGGCTGATTTGGATAACACATTTTTTATTTTTTTAAATAGGACCAGTTACTGAGAGAAACGCATTCGGAGACAAAAAGCTCTTCAGCTAGCTTCGTTTCAGCCCCGTCCACGTAATATTAATAGTTATTAACCAAATCCAACAAAGTAAAAATCATTTAAATCGATCCACCTGTTTTAGAGTTATACGCGACTTTCGTTTTTATACAACTAGCTGTGCCCGCGACTTCGTCCGCGTGGAATAGCGACTTTGGGTAGATTTTTTAATTATAAAGGCTAATTATTTTAAAAATAAGTTATACCGTGAATATGTTACAGCAATATTCTCAAATAATAGCATTCAGTTTGAGACGGATGGACGTTGTAGACGTGACAGACTGCCGAGAAAGCTGAGTCCTTTTTCTAGGCATTCTACTTATTAATTTAGTAGGTACTTTTTTATTAAAAATTATAATTTGGTAGGTAATTTAAAAATAGTGAGAAGATAAACAAAACAACAATTTCGTCATAAAAAATGTCCAAAACGTCAAAGCTTTGTAGTGATACAACAAAACAATACCCGATTACAATGAAATTTAAGATTGGTAAATATAAATTAAGTCAACAAACCTATTAATTAAGCATTAACCTAATGCAATCAATCACTTTACAGGGAATAAGAAGAACAATATCAAATCAAATTACCTACTACAAAATCAAATTATAAATGCACATTTAGATTTAATACCTACCTATTTTAAATGGTACTTATTACTAAGTCAAGAAAAACTTTTATTACATGCTGAGATGAGCTACCGCAGTTACTTATACCTGCATAAATCAGAAGAAAGAATAACAAAAGTCACTACCTACTAAATCTATTAAACTTATTAATTAATAGATGCATTCAAAATTAAAACCTACTCAGTGGCGAAAAGGAAACTTTAACCTGTATAAATCTGAAGAAAGAATTTTAATCAAAAGTATTACTGAATCTACCTAATAGAAAATATCTGCAATCAAAATAATGAGCTCAAGTCCTTTACTACTCAGTAGCGAAAGGAAAACTATGTATTACGCGCTGAAATTACTTGAAGTATCGCAAATAAAGCAGTTGCGCGGGACAACCATTCCGTAGGGAGCCGACTAAATTAATCTAATAGGTAAATATTTCAACGCAAAACATATATTTTAATGTAAGTGAGAAGCCACGAAGCATATTTAGCGCAAGCTTGCGTTGTAAGTACTTAAGCTGCGAGCGATTTTTTTGATGTGGGGTTATTTCAAAACTGTGATAGCTTCTAAGATACTTATTAAAATCAAATGATGTAAACTTTGTTCAAAATGAAATGCTCGTGATGATGAATGTATTTATTTTGATAAGAATCAATACCTGTGTGTATAAAAAACCTTCAAAAATATTGTTCGATCAACATACGCAGTTTTATTGTTACTAAGAAACCAGCAACCATAGCAATTATCGCAAACGCACGTTGTACTTAAGCTGCGAACATTATTTTGGTGCGGAGTTATGTTAAAACTGTGATAGCTCCTAAGATATTTATTGAAATCAAATGATGTAAAGTGCAACTTTGTTCTAAATGAAATGCTCGTGATGATGAATCTATTTATTTTGATAAAAATAAATACCTGTGTGTATAATACACCTCTAAAAATAACGCATTATTTTTTTACAAATTTATTAACATAAAAAAGGTTGTAGTAAGTCAACCATAAAAGATAGACATATGCTGTCGCAGACTTTATTATAGAACTCTTGATGTTGAACAATCCTGTCATACATGATTTTTGTGTAACTTAAGCGGTTTCCGCAGCGTACGCAGCAGAAGCTCTCAAAAATAATATCTTTCTCCCGTTTTCGCAACATTCTTCATTGCTGCTGTGGTCTTATGAGTCGTATCTTTATGTTATATAGCCTAAAGCCTTCCTCGATAAATGGACTATCCAACGGAAAAGTATTTTTTCAAGTCGGGCCAGTAGTTTCTGAGATTAGCAGGTTCAAACAAACAAATAAACAAACAAACAAACTCTTCAGCTTTATAATATTAGTATAGATATGTAAAAAAAAACTGTCAGACCCGAAAGGGTCGAAAGTTGCCTTAATAACAAAACCAAAACAAGTATTAAAATTACGTTATTCATTAAAACATTTTTTTTTTCGATTTTCAAAGTCAACAAGTTTAGCATCTATTTAACCTAAAACGGGGAAATCAAAATGCGTTATCACTCTTGTCGCGGTACACCTGCAAGTGCTCCGCGCCTCCCGCGTGCCTCGACAACCCCCTTTCGGGTTGACATGTATGCTTTTTTTAATATAGTAAATTTTGTATTGCTTTTCTTGGGTATTTTTTTTCTAATATTTTATGAAAATTATTACACAAATAGAACCTAATCTCGATTCCTAATAACCCCTAAATGGGTCGGACAGGGGTTTTTTACTTACTGTATAAAGATAAAATTTTACTGCACAACTGAAGTTCGTACGAAAAGTGGAAACTTTAGTACGGTACTCTACTATTAGCTATACTCAGAACTAAGCAGAAATGAAATATCCTTTTAGAAATTGCACTACTGTTGTGTTTTTTTTAAAATTATAAATAACGACTAGCAAATGGTATTTTCATACATTTAGATTTGAATCGAACTATTTGAATCCACACAAGTCTTACTTTCATATTTTATTCCATGATATTGAGTGTGATGTGGTCACCTTAGTCTTAAAATTAACACGATCAAACATCCTTAATGTATGTTTAATTATGGTTGTTACATCTGTTTCATGTGCAAGAGAAAATGTTTCGAAGTGATCTTTTTGTTTTTTTTATTTCTGTCTTATGGAGAAGTCATTTAGAAAAATCAGGTAATAGTTTTTCATTGGCCTTAAATTTTAAAAAAAATATATATTTGAACTTATTCCGTGTGCCAAACGAATAATAAACTGCACATAAATATACAGTTTTTTGCGTACAGCTTCCACTATTATGTATGGATGTTTCTTACTCCACGCAAAAATTACTAAATGGATTTGAGATTGATGAAAGTTTACAAAAATAATAGTATTTACGTACATAAATACTGGGTTACAGGTTAAGTTGACCTAGATCCGTTTAGGGCGTATAGTACCCATCTTTTCTAACATATTTCACTATGGAACACCCTACCCCAAAACTAAACGTTTTTATGAAAATCCACATTGTTTTTTTTAATAAAAATTGGTGATTTTTTTCTATTAATTACGACATTTTTTTTAGTTAATGCATCTTATTATTACTATTATTGATTTTTTACATGCGGACTAAGATAATTAAATAACCAAAATCCTACGTATGTTAACTAAATACGTTAAAAATATATAAACAAAGTGAAGCTTAAACACTTGTGATTATTTTCAAGAGTAAAAAGTAAATGAGTTTAAAACGTGTTAAAAATATATATTTTTTCTCTCTCTAGGCGTATATGGAGTGTATTGGAATAGCCCGGATGAACTAAAAATTTATGGACACGATGATTCAAAAAATTCAGGAACAGTTGTGAATCCAGAATATGAAATGGAGCTTGAGAGTATGTACATGTCTATATCTTATACCTAATGTGAACGGGGGACATATACAGGGTGTTTTTTCGGTCAGCGATGCCCGTTTCAGGGTGGTTATACAAACGATCCTGATACCAAAAAAAATACATGGGAAATCCCGCAAAAACAATTTAGAAAGAACGAAAGAAAAACTTTTCTTGATCAGGGACATCACAAACTCACACACAAACAAACAAACGCTCGCACAACTTTACAAAAAATAAGAAAAAACAGGCATAAATTTAGAAATATGTTAACAAATCAAAAACAAAAGAAAAAAACACTTATACAAATACAACAGGTACGCAAATACCAGCTAGCAGTGCGTATGCGTGACGGTGACGTCCGAACTAATAGGACCTCACTCAGCATGAGCCAGGCCATGAAACGCTGGTTTTCAGTAGGCCCTGCCGAGTGAGGTACACGGACGCCCAAAATTGACGCCATCCTAACGTATAAAATATACGATACATAAATTATAACAGTATAATAATAATAAACTTTAAATACACAACTTCAGTATAAGTATGCAAAAAATATAAGTGTGCGATTTATCGGACCAAAACGTACAAAAACAATAAATAATGCGTTTGTGATTTATTTATTGCGATACTAGCGAGCGAGTCGAAAAAATATTTTCTTCGAAAAAACGAATGTTTGTGAACCATTAGTTTTTTTAAGTATGTTGTGAAGATGTTTTTTTTTATAAAACGTACATATTATTCGGAGAAAATATTTTCATTTCAGAATAAGCATAACTCATACCGTCATCCCTGATGCGGGTATCGCTGCCCAAAACTACACCTGTATATCCCGGGATATAAGTATGTTGAAGTATACATCCTGTAGTGAAAAACCACTTTAAGGAGCTACATGGATTTTCCACGCGCACACTAGCCCCACTTTAGCAGAAAAATCATAACTCGTTAAATAAAAGACCAATCAAAAATCTGGTTGACACGATTGTAGTACAGTTTCTATAGTATATTTAGTACGTTTAAATTGTTTCTAAAGTAATTTACTGTAGTTAGAGTTAGAAAAACTGCTAATTATGGCCACTTTTGGCAATTTTTCTAACTGTAACTGCAGTTAACTCTGTTTTATTGAACTTAAACATTGTATGTAAACCACATAACCAGAGCTACAATCGCATCAATCAGATTTTCGATTGGTCTTTTATTTAACGAGTTATGATTTTTCTACTAAAGTGGCGCTAGTGTGTGTAAAAATCTGGGTAGCGCCTTAATACGTGGATCGAGCTATTGAGTACACGTACACACATGAAGACCCCTTACACACTGCAACTTTTAGCATCGACTTACGCAATGAACAGTACCCTTACCATGAGTATACTCGCTACGCTAGCGACGACGGATTACTCGCTAGCGACAACGTCACTTTTTGTATTATTATCACTTATTGAAATTTTAGTTCCGTCAGTGACCGCTAGAGGCGCTGTGCCATTTTTCATAGACTTTTTTTACGTCGTCGCTAGCGAGTGAAATCGTCGGAAACTCATGGTAACGGTACAGATTTTTGTATCGATACAGTTGCCAATAAAATACTGACGTTAATAGCTAGATTCTGTATCGCGACTGCATCGATGCTAAAAGTAGCGCTGTAAACTTAGTGTGTGTTTGTGTGTGTGTGTGTGTGTGTGTGTGTGTGTGTGTGTATGTGTGTGTGTGTGTGTGTGTGTGTGCCTGTATGTGGGTGTGTTTTGTTTCACTTGGAATTAATAACTGTTAATCATGAAGTTTTTTTGTATTTTTCAGGAGTTCTGTTTCATTTTGAGAATTTAAAGAAAGATGGTATTAGTTATCAAAAATGTGCAGAGAATAATATCATAGGAGTAAACAATATTACTCAGAAAAATATTATTATTTCGACATTACCTACTATTCAAGCGGCAAGGTACATACAATTTATTTTATTTTATTAACAGAAAGCAGAACATTAATGATATTAGGTAATTGTTAAATATTTACGATTTAATAGATATATTTTTATATAACAAAAAAGAACCAGGTTAAGGCACATATGAATAATTTTTGAGATATACAGGGTGTAACAAAAGGCTTAACGAAGCCTTAAACCTCGCATTAGGTACATCGTACCGAATCAAATGTAACAAAAATTATCGCTGGGAAACGACTTTTATTTTTAGGCATTAAAATAAATCATGCATTTATTTCCGGCAATATGTAGCGCACTGCGCGCACGAAGCGCTACAGATTGGGTTTGTGTGCGTGTATTTGAACGTGTGCGTGGGGACAAGCAGGGCGAGGCGGGAGGCCAACGCGCCGCGGTTCGCTATACCTACGCGCGCGTCGTTACGAAAATAACACTCGGCAAAACAAACTGAAAAACAAAAGTACTAACCTACTCTCCATCCGAATCGTCCAGGTCAGGCCTCTCAAGCCGAACCAGCTGCGGCTCGAACTGGCGACCTTCCATCGCCAAACTAATACGCGCTCGGTAGCGCGTGTTCTCATGCACTCTTTCCAGTATGCCTTCGCGCCCCGATCGCCGTTTAAGTTCGTCAAATACGTCAATTATTTTTTGACGCATTTCATCACTAGATGTGCATGACCGGTCAAACACTCTGTCCTTTACGTAGCCCCACAAAAAAAAGGCCAGCGGGGTTAAATTGGGCGACCTGGCTGGCCACGCGTGAGGCCCATACCTGCCGATCCAGTCGTCTCCGAACAACTCCGTCAGGCGCTCACGCACAGGTCTCACATTGTGAGGCGGTGCACCATCATGCTGGAACCAAGTGTCTCGGAGCTGGGCTAGTGGCATGTCGTACAGAGCCTCTATCAGGACGTTATTTATCATGCCTGGGTAGGCTGCCCCATCCATACGCGCTGGTAAAAAAACTGGCCTCAGGATTTGGTTTCGTACTATGCCAGCCCACACGTTATAGGCTGATGTGCGTTGGCGTATTCCGCTCCGTAAAGACGCAATGCTTCGGACGCATTGCCATGAGCCATCCCATAACAAAATACCATGTTCACCAACTCACGAGCACTGTACTGATGCCAAAGCATCTTTAATAACTTTCACTATCACAAAGAACACTTAACAATAACCGTAAAAAGCAAACCGTACGCGTAACCGTACAACAGAATACTTGCAATTTACAAACGCATTCGATGACGTGAGAAACCGAACTAAATGTTCAGTAGGTATTTGCCTTTGATTTCGCCGTCAAAAGCCGGCCGCGGCCGCGCCGAACGCCGAACGTGTCGTTTGCTATTGGCCGGCGGGGGCGGGAAAAACCGAATGGATGCGATGAACGCGATCCGCGCGAAGATTTCAAATTGAAATGAAGTAGGCAATCAACGATTTCTGGTTAACTGTCAAGTATAACTGGTAGAAAATTCCACATCGTAATAATAGGTCTCTCTTTTGTACAAATTGAATTGTGTAAAATCAGTGAAGGTTTTGTTATTGTAAGATAAAAAAGTGTGAGATCATTTTTTGGTGATTAAAGGTAAAATTAAGACCTCCGTATCGCTTGGTGGTGAAGCGAAATGTGAAGGGAAGAATACAACGAGTAAGAGAACAATGAGTAGGTAGAAGATGTGTCATGCATGTTGTCAACTTCTTTGCTGGCAAGCGGTCCATGTATTTGGCTCTTCCAAGCTCGATCGGTTGTAAAGTCAGCGTTGTGAATTTGCTTTGCATTTTTGCTAAGGGTTTTTAGTAAATTGCAATTATTTTGTCGCTGAAAGTAATTATTCAAAAAGGAATTAGAAATTATTGTTGTTGGATTTAAAATGCTTGACTTAAGATAATTAAAATCCAAACTAATCAATTGGTTGTTTTATGGGTTCTGATGTTGCTGTTCCCTTTTTCTAGGCGCCTTTATCAACAAGCCTTTATCACCTTTTTAAAACAAATTAGTCTTAAGACATGTGATACAGCTAAAGTCTTTAAGATTGTTTCGATACCTACGTTTTAATCCACCTAAATTATCCGAGAATGTTAGCAATTTGCGATTTGTGAAATTTTGTAGTTATGTCGTAAGAAACTGCGTTGCATGCCTTCAAATGGTTGATTAAAGTGTAGGCTTTTGAACCTATGGTTTGGAGTTCAAATCCTGGGCGGAAAACGTAAACAAAGTAAGAGCTACCAACCTACCTACTAACTTACTCTGACAATAACTGGTGGTGGTTTATTCAGTTGATTTAAGGCAAGAACCAATAAATTAAGTTCTAATAAAGTCAGCAAGCCAACTTTTCAATAAACCACACACAGCTTCCAGCTAATCGGGCGCGTGCGATCATCTGTACGCGTTCGTCGACCTCGCTCGACGAGTGCGTTGCTACGCAGCGAGGGTACGCACACTAAGACATTATTGTTGTGTGCGTGTGCGCGGTTCATTGTGGAGTGCTATCTTTAAATCGATTTAATTAATAAAGAACAAAAAATGACAACATGTTTCTTCGGGAAAAAGATTAGTAATAACAAACACAATGTATTTATGCAGAAATCTCGAAAAAAAAAATTCACTTTGACCTTCAATATCTCAGTAACCAGGCATTTCCCAGGTATGGTGTCACGGAAAAAAATGATCGTACAAATGGGTAGAATACGTGGTCTTCGGCTTCGTTAAGCCTTTTGTTACACCAGATATACAGGTGCTTTAGAATGTTTTTAACACTCACAGTGTCAACCTTTTGGCTGACCGGGTCAAATCTTTTAGCTGACCGGGCCAAAAGGTTTGGCCCGGTCAGCCAAAAGGTTGCTGATTCAAGTCCCGCCCGTGCGCAAATTTTTGGTTTCTTTATGAATATAATATATACAGGTGTAACAAAAAGTCCCAATGAAGCCGAAAACCACAAATTCCACCCAATACGCCAATTTTCGATGTTCCGTAGTCCAACAAGAAATACGTCTGTACGTCTGTCTGTCCGTCCGTCCGCATTTTAGCTCAGCGACCAGGTACTAGAAAACTGAGCATGGGTTATTATTTAGAGGGATCTAAAGTGTTAAAAAAGTTAGTTTCATAAGATTTGGTTTGATTTTGGTACTGAATGAAAGGTTAAAGGCTTCGTTAAGCCTTTAGTTATATCTGTCGTATAATAAAGATTAAAAATTCTACCCCGTGATGGTAATGAAATTAACCTTCTTAAAGTTTTTATTTAGTTTAGTTTAGTTTTCATTGCTTTCTTTTTTGCTATAAATAAACTATTTTTTTCAGCTGTATTAATGCCGATTTGGGTGTGTTGGGGACCAACTCGACAGAATTAACTATCAATGTAAGTATTTTAGAGTTAATATAATAATTGTAATAAACATTCTTCATTGCACACCATAAACAGTAAATAATTACAGAAAACATCTTAAATAAAACGCAGTAATATAATTCCGTACCCAAAAAATAAAAACGGCCAATAGCGAGTCGGACTCGTGCACAAAAAATCCGTATCAAATTAATTACTAAATTTCAAAACTACTTATGTTTCTTACCTTATTCCATACATTCGGATTTCAATTTGACTGTAAAAAAACATGGAATCGGTCCACTCATTCTTATAATATTGTTACCAATGATATTGAAAACAATAGATATGTTATACGCTCACAAAACAAGCGATAAATCTGTGCTAGCTAAGAGCGACAGCACACATGTGCAATTCTTATAACCACATTCCTAGACGATGTGTGAAAGAGATAGCATATTTTTACAGTAAGAAAAAAAAGTGCTTGATTCTCTGTTACGCTCAAGTGGAAACTAAATATCACTTATTGAAACACATATGTCAACACTTGAATTACTAATAACCAATCTATGATCGACTTGGTTCCGAGGTCATTGCGTCCATTTCATCCTTGTAAAAATAACAATTAACTTTCTTTTTCATATTTGTCACCGTATTTTGACATGATATTTAAATAAAAATATTTAAAAAATATGATTTATGCGTAATTCTTGTTTGCCTAAATGTCATACGAGATCCCCTGAGCTTACCTATTTTTCTTTCTTGACATAGTTTTTATATTTTTGAAACGCAAACGATGACATTATATTATTTTTATTTCTTGACATAGTTTGTACACTTTTGAAAACTACTTTTAACATTCTAAATGTCTTTATAAGAAAACAGCCATTGTTTTATTTATCAGTCTTATTTTGAGCAAAATAATCATCAACAACAATACAACGTATTTATGTCTTTTTAAGTACGTTACTTGAACTAATCAACAACTTTAGAGATTCTGTGCCAACTTCTTATAATTATGTAACAAATTACAGCTATTTTAAATTTCCATATAAAAAAACAGTCTTTTTATTATTTGACAGTCTTATTTTAAGTAATCAATATAACTAAAATGTTTAAATGCCTTAATTAAAAAAAAACTAACATAGGTATATGAACTGAGTTCAAAATACCTAAAATCTAAATACCTAAGCCGTAATACCTATCTACGAATGTTTATAGTTATAACACCAAAGTTTGAGATACTAACCAACATTTGAAGTACTAAATGTATTAGACATGGATTTGACGTAATAAATAAGCCTTTGGTATTTTTAATACAAACAACAATTAGGTATTTTAAACGTAGGTTAGTTTACGTTATATATTTTAACATAAAGCATTCAAATCCTTAAGTAATCAAAACAACCAGGTAATAATTATTACATATTTAAAATTTAAAAATCACAAATCAAATAGCAGTACTATTAGTTGAACTTACAAGTTAAAAAAATAAACAAGACACCGTTGAAACGGATCGCTAATAAGTATGTTTGCCGATTTAAGTATCGAAAAATACTACATGATTATGTAGGAATACAATAAATGAACACATTAATTTGAATTGAATCTAAAGATTGCCATCATCTATATCTTCGATGTCTGTATCAATCAGTATATCCCTACCATTGCTTGTTGGTAAATTTAAGTATTCTGCATGGAACACACTTTTTATGTCGTTAGTATCACACAATTTCTTTAGGTCAATATATTTTGTTTTGGTGATTGGTAAGCATTATTTATATTTTGTACTCAGAGTCTTTGGTTTTGAGATAATTGGAATTGTTTCTTCCGCAGCTACATTACTCATGCTGTACTTTACAGTCATTATGTTCGGTGCAGACTTTTTGAAAGTCGCAATCCGAATTTTGCTGATCTTTCCTTGTAGATTGCCCTTAAGTGTTTGTCCGATAGATCCTCAAAATTTTTGAAGTCTACGTGACTTAAAGTTTCTACCTAATAGGGTTTGGGCTCTTTTCGGGCCAGCTGACATACTGTCAGCCATTGGAAAGGAGCCCATACAATCGTGTTACGAACAGAATTTTCAATAGTTGAATGTACGCTATCAACAGTCATTTCCGTGTGTCCAGGCAATAGATAATTCATTTGAATTGTTTCCAGATTTTTGGACATTAATAGTGCGTTGTGAATAGCTGCAAGGACGATTTTATTCTTGTTTTGGCCGGGGCACGAGTCTGAGTATAATATTAAGCTCTTTACAGATTTTCTTTTATCGACATCCGCAATATATTTCTGTAATATTGTGGCAATTTCATCGCCACCTCTTTTTCCTTGGGTCTCTCCCCACAGGTAACAAAACCCATTCCTTGTCACACTTTCATAAAAACATAAATTGTAAACAGCGTATTTTCGGGAATAAAACAAAAGCATGCTGTTCCCGTGTGGGGTATTGAGCACTTTTTGTAAATCAAATGATGTACAAATCATGGCAGGATTTCGCTTAACAAGTTCTCGATGAACTTGTAATCTTCTTTTTGATGCTTCTTTTTCTTCTAAATGAGTTATTATTTCAGGTTCTGTTTTATCTCTTCCTTCATACTTTAAGCATTTTAAACATTTAACTTTCTTCGGAATATGAAAACCAAGATTAAACTCTTTATTGACTATGTTTCGAAAAACTTTTTCACCAACTACATCCATACCTTTACTGACACGGTCTTCTTTGTATATGCGATATAGATATTTTAGGTTTTTGTATTCGGTGGGGAGGTATAGTCTGGTACTATCTTTTCTGCAATAATGAGACGGCAAAGCAGGTAAATTTTTAAAAAAAACCGTAGCGGAGCTTTTTACTTTGGCCGGTGTTTTATTGGGGGGAAGAATCTTTCCTCTTAAATCATTTTTTGCAGAACCCAAGTTAAAGTCTGCGTTTGACAAAGTGTAATACACATATCTTTGATAAACATCCAGCGTTTTAAGCAAAAACAGACTTGACGACGTCCTTCCCCATCATTTATAAAGTATTGGTAAGTGTTTGTCCTGTATGAAGAATCTTTATTTCTCTTTCTACTTACTTCCTTCTTAGTTGACATTGTAACTAACCAATCCCGTTTCCGTTCAGCAGACAAACTCCAAAAATGATCAAATAAGTTCTTTCTCTTAACTTCGCTTATCTCTCCGCATTTATGTCCACAGTTTGTACACAGTCCTGTACATGGATTTGGATGTTATCGTTTTTCACATATAATTGATCCATCTTTCTTAACATATCCTTTACCTCTTTCCCGAGCAGTTTTTTGTTTTCTTTTATTAATTTTCTTTTTTCAATCGCCATCTTCTCCAATTTTTCCTTCTTGCAATCTTTTTTTATTTTTTTGGTTGGTCATCTTCACTAGATGAAGATTCTCCCGTATCTTTCAAAGAAGAGGAATCCCATACGAAGTCTTCATCTTCTGACAGAAAATCAACATAACTTTTATTAATTTGATGTCCTTTTCGTTTCTTATTTTCAGTTCCTTCTTTTTCATCAGGATAACTTGGGATATCTATATCATCGACAGGATCATCGTTTTCTAAAGATTTTCGTATTAAGTCCATTTCAGTTTCTGGTATCATCTTCATTAAAGTGGGTTGAAGATCTTCACTAGTTTCAAATTTATTTCCTTTTTCCAAAGACTTTTTATGGCTTTTGTTATTTGATGGTGTCTTTTCTCTTTCTTTGCTAATTGATCTTGCTTTTCTTTTTTTGCCCTTCGATTTTTCCTTGGTCTTTTCTTTTTCGGTCTAACGATATTTTCTCCCTTTCTTTATTCGATGATATTTCCTCTTCTTCTTTTTCCAATGTATAGTTAGTTGATGTTTCCTCACATTCCTTGACCAATGATCTTTTATCTACTTTTTCTTCCAGCAATCTTTGTTTATTTCTTTCATTCAATGATATTTCTTCTCTTTGTTTTTCTAACATAGCCTTAATTGATATTTCCTCTCTTCCCATTTTCGGTGATTTTTCTACTTCTAACAATCTTTTCTCGCTCTCTTCACTTGATGATATTTCCTCTCTTTCTTTTTCTAATGGTATATCTTCAGTTGACTTGTTAGTTTTACTCTGATTTACACTTTCGTTTTCATCTGCCGTTCGTGTATAGTCAGCATGTTCCTGTTCATTTTCTATTGGTTCAATCTCTATTGTTATAATATTATTGTCAAAGTAGTTTTTGGGAATCTGCGATTCTTTTTGGGGCTCTTCATTTGCTCTCTTTTCAGTATTTGTATTTATTGATAAGTCAATAATAATTGGTGGGTCACTATTTATTGGGCTTTGTAAATCTGGCCTTTCAGTTTCCCTAACTGTGGTATTGTTTTATACGTTTTGGAAGATTTGTGGTGGTGTGTGAAAAAATAATAGTAACGATCATTATAAAATACTTTTATTTCTTAGTTTTTTTTTATTTGACCAGCTAGTTATACTTACATGTGTTTGAATATTGACATCAACTGGTTTATCTTTGCAATGCCTCAAATCTTCATCTTCTTTAGTCGCTTTGTTTCTACTACTTTGTGACATCAAAATTCTTAATGTTCTATTTTGATCTAAGTACGAAGGACTGCCTAACAATGTGACTTCTGTATCCGTAGAATTTGACGATCTTGTTTTTCGACGTTTGTTATTTTCAGAATTGTCCCTGCCCTCACTGGCAAGAGCTTTAATGTTTTGTTCTGAATTTCCGGACGTCAGTTGCTTAATTTTATTTTTATAAATTTTTCGTCTTTCAGTTTCCATGACTGCTCTACAAAAATAATAAATATAAAGTAAACTAGCTTTCTGCGGCACAGATTTACACACGGACTAAAGATTTTCCTGCGAGAACGAGATATTTTCCCGCAGTATAAAGTAGCCGCTAGCCATGTGTTAATCAGTGTCAGCTAACACCATACCGAATTGTATTAAAATCTCTCCAGCCATAGCCAGCCGCTTAGACGTGAAGAAATAATATAAATAAATAAAATAAATAAATGTGGACAACATCACATACATTGTTCAGATCCCAAGGAAAGTAGCTAAAGCACTTGTGTTATGGGAATCAAAGACAACCAAGATACCACAATCACCCAGACCCAAGACAATATAGAAAAGTATTTTTCTACATTGACTCGTCCGAGAATTGAAACTGGAACTTTAGAGCTGGCGACACCATGAAAACCGGTGTGTACGCCACTCGACCACGGAGGTTGTCAAATACCAAACATACACACAAACTATCCCATTGAAATACACGTTTGAAGTAAATCAATATTTTAATTACACTACAAACCCGTTTTCAAAATAGAGCAAAGTAAAATTTAGTAAAAGAATCAAGTTTTTACCTTAAACAGCAAGATTTGGCGCCAAATGTTTTATAGCTCGGCTTACACAAACACTCGTATTCACGGTTCACAACGGACTGAAGCGCCCGCGTGAGGGGGCGGGGTATTTATACCGACGCATGTCAAAGGCGCCGGCGTGTAACGGTCATTGTTTTATCCGACGTTGCGAAATTATCGCTTACTGATATTTGCATGTATGAACGGATATAGATATCACTATTTTGAGTGCCTTAAGTAACACCGAGTAAACTTGAGATGTGTTTGACTAACACTCAATGAGATTGTAGAGTGCGGATAACTTTCTGAAACGACATGCTAGTCAAGTTTAGCATTCAGACGATAATGATTTAAACAACATGCTATCATAAAAGTGCAAAAAGGTTGGAAAAAGGTTGAAGCGCCGTGTTATATATTTTTTAGATGAAGGCCAACTGTTTTAAGCGACACCCGTGTTGATTTTTATGAAAGGCAAAATGTATTAAGCGACAGTTACCTCTAAAAAGTAGTGGCAGGCAAAACGCTTCAACCGTCGTTGAGTATTTTTATTGGGAAAACAAAAACATTTTAAGCGGTTTTTTGGAAAATGTTTGTATGGTACATATCCATAGACTCTAATATTTTATTGATTTTTTTGGCGTTTCATACATCATTGCTTTAAAATGAAGCCAACGTGTTAATTGTTTTAAGCGCCAAAAAAGTGCTCCGATCTTTACGGAGCCCCTCTCATTCGACGCATAAAAATCCGCTGATTCCTAATTTGTATATAACTCAATTTCGCCCTGGGTGGCGCTTAAAACAAAAAGGGGATTTCACCCCTCGATATAGGATTTACAATCACTATCAGAGACGTCACACTTGTTGTATAGCTATTCGCGGTATAGTTAAATACTATCTCTTTTGGAATAGAATGACGAGAGCGAGATGTCAGTAGCAGAAAGCTGTGTGATTATAAGAGATGCAAGATGCGATGTAGCAAAACCATTTATGGCGGCTGTCAAACATTCACCTCAAGGAGGCTCGCTGAAAATTACTTGCATTTGACTTCTTATAATTTCAAGTGAATTTTTGTATATTTTGGAGAAATAGTGCTTTTGAAATATGGTGTCTTGTTCAGTGATTGATTATTGTTCAACACAGCGATATATCAGCGAATAATCCTTACAAATTTTCATTTTACAGGTGAAATATTCTAAATCGACACGTCCTAATTTACGATTATTTTTTGCCAATGTGCTTCAAATTTTAAGTACTAAGTTTGATTACTTTTTTCTTTAAATTACTACCCTAAACGCTTATTTACGTAAAAAGCAATGATAAAATAACATAATTATAATACATTTAACGAATATTTCTGTAATTAAAAAATATTCGTTTTACAGTTTAACATTTCATACACGGCTGCATCAAGTTATCGATATTTCGTGTCGACTGTTTAAAACGCGGTATAGTTATATGTTTAACCCATGACGATTTGGTATTAGTCACTTGAGTGGAAAGCTATCTCATTTATAATTACTTCGCTGACTGACAAACCATTAGAATAGTATAGGACTAATTGCAACCGTTAATATATTAATAGAACAGTAAAAATACATTGTACATTTCAGATTTCCTACTAATTCCGCGGTTCCCACGGCTTTACCTACCAGTGAAAATTTTTGGATCTCAAAAATATTGTTACTAATTATAGCCTATGTGCTATTTCGATGTATGAGCTATAGTATTTTAAAGTTTCATCAAAATCCATCGAGTACTATTTGCGAGAAGGAGTAACAAGCATCCATCCATTTATCCATTATCACAAACTTTTGCATTAATCATAAGTGGAATTAATAATAAAATAAAATAAATAAATTTCATTTTATTCAAAAATAAGCAGACCCAACGAATACGGAACCGTTTGTGCGCGAGTCCAACTCGTACTAGCCGGTGTTTTATATTGAAATCTACTATAACTAAAATAATAGTATAGAGTTGAAATAAAAGCGAAATTGCGTTTCTGTAAAAAAAATAGTTTTATTTACATCAGTTTTCTGTTCATAAAATCATACGTAACATCTTCCTAATAATTCTTAATAATTTATATTAAGAATTACATAATTAAATTAATAATTCTTAATGGGAAGATAAAAAATTATATTATTATTGGAATAGGAATTATATAATCATTCAAAGCCTCTTTTTCCAGTTTTCTACAGTTTACTTATTTCGTAAATAATTATTATATTGTCACAAAAAAACTAAAAATCTGAAATATTTCAGTGTGTGTCAAAAGTGACGTGACATTATATCTACAGCTATAGCCATATTGGCCAGTTCTATTATTAAAAAGGTTCTTAAAACAAATTCTAACTCTTTTTACATCAATATTAATGTAAGAAGCAGTATGGCAAACATCACTGACACGCATACATAAACAATTTTGTACTCATAAATCTTAAATCATCATATTCATATTCATATTCATTTATTCACTTCATAATATAACATTACAGCAGACAATATATAACATATAGGCAAAAGATGGTTATTTTGTTACATTATGACCTCAACGAGGTATTTGTGAATTCAAGTTATTAAATTCAATAATTTACAATTAAATCAATTCTTCATTAAAATAGTAATGTCAATAAGTATTTTGTCAAATTGTTAGTATGTCAAATATAAAGTCATTTCTATCTATCTAAATAATAATAATGCAGTCATGTTAAATTCAAATTAAAAGAAAAAAAAATACAATCAAATCATGTCAATTTTCAATTTAAATCACAGATTAGTAAGAGTTTAAATTATATAATGTCATATCTAAATATATTGAAATTTATCATTGAAATATTCATTTATATTATAATATGCCTTTTTAACTAAAAACTTCTTTAATTCCCTATCAAATTTAATACCTTGGAGGGCTTTAATAAAGTTAGGCAAATGGTTATGTATCTTTATAGCCATATAGTAGGGACCGACCTTGAATAACTCCAGTCTGGCCGGAGGCAAAATAAAATCATCATCTTAAATCGGTTACGGTTGACAGCTTTTATTTGTTCTTCTCTTTCGATAGGGGGTAGACCTTCTTGACCTATTCGCAGACTAAGAGTAAGACGTTTTAATTAGGACTAAAATAATTCAGAAGTGTTTTTGAAATAATACTCAAGATTCCAACTCAAGTTTCCTTTATTACTTAGCCTTTTTAATAGGATCTCCTCACGGTAGTCGACTCAAAAACAGAATGACTCCGCTGATACTTTTTTTCATCGGCCGTTACCGCCATAGATTAAAGAAGCAAACTGCGTTCCGATATTCATAAAAATAATAATTTAACGTTATCGTTTTTTCTCTTACATTTATCGTTATTAAATCAAAAATGTTTACAGTCGGCCATTCTGAATCAACGGAGTCCCTTCCGTTAGGTTAACTTTATTTACTACATTACATAATATTATTTGTATCACATTGCACTTTTAACTATCATTCTAACAATCATTGTACTATTGTTTCATAAAACATGACAATAAAAAAAAACTATGAATATTCCGATTAACAAATCTGTTGTTTATATTCTGTCTGTATAATATTTACATGTTTTTGTTTTATTACTTCATTATAATTTCTTATATAATATACCTAATTGACAATTTGCATTAACATATACCATTTTATAATACCTTTTACATATTGTTTTTTTTTTTTTTCAAGTTTTGCGAATTTCTGAATAATAAACGTTCGGCCATCTTATAATCTAATTGTTCCTACAATTATTAATTAAACAGATACTTTTTATGAGAAAAAGAATTTTAAAAAAAAAGACAACTTAATAATTTACAAACAAAGAATTAACTTAAAGCTAAAACAAAATTGGTTAAATCATCTTATTACTATAAAAATTAGTTTAGTTCATGTCTAACACACTCATAATTTGTCATAAGACTCCATTGTGCGTAGACTCACTTAAATCTAGCTTTAACAGTCGTGTAAAGTCTAAAACGCTCTCAATTGTCTAAAAAGACTCCATTGCGCTTAGACTTTTCAATTCCAAATCATATCATTATTAGTAAACCTAACACACTCATAATTGTCAAAAGACTCCATTGTGGTTAGATTTCAAAACACATTCCTAATAAAAAACTTCAAAATTAGTTTAATATTCATATCATATTCTAATTTCAATCATTTTTTTTTCCATGACATTTTATCATACAATTCAAATTCATGACTTAACCTCATACTCCAAAATCAATTTGAAAATTCACTAACTTGTTTCACTACTCTCATCGAAACTATCAATAGTATTTTCGTTTGACAATTTATCATCGCTGTCTAACTCATCATTTTCAAAATCTACTAATGTGTCATTTTTATCAACGTCCTCAGTATTAGTACGTTCCTCATCAGAATCAGCTAAGCTTTCTCGAGTGAAACTCAACCAAGGGTGTATTTTATCCAAAGCTACCACAGCCTCATATTTCCTATTCTGTTTACGCGTTAGAGGCGTATCTTCTATTACATACCTATCCTTATCTAAAACTTTAACTATTCTATACGGACCCTGTAATTTAGCCATAAGTTTCCTAGACTGCCCGTTATTAGTTCCTATCTCCCTCTCAACTCTTACTAAGTCACCTTCCTTGTACTGTCTGCCCTGTTTCCTATTTTTGTCAAATCTCTCTTTTTGTTTCTCTTGTTCTTCGCTAATTTTAGCATTAACCTCTTCTCTAATTTCATGTAGACTCTCTTGTGATTTACCTACCTCAGCTTGATCTAGTAAGGAAGCTATAATACCTTCACTTTTAGCCCTTAATTTAATCCCAAACAAAATCTCGGCCGGAGACTTACCGGTGCCCTGATTTATGGTTGTATTAAGCCCTAATTGAATTTCTTCTAAATGAGTATCCCATTCGTTTTCTTTGCAGTTATGATTCTTCACTGCTAGCGAGGCCAATATGGTGCGATTATATCGCTCCACTTGACCATTCGCTCGCGGTGTTGCTACTGCATTTAAGACGTGTTTAATGCCTAAACCATTGACAAAATCTTTGAAAATCTTGCTCGTAAATGAAGTACCTCTATCACTTATTAGTCTGCTCGGTATGCCAAATAAACTAAAGTAATGATTTAGGACTTTAATTGTTGACTTCGACTTAGTGTTTTTAACTGCATACAATGTAATATATTTAGTGTAAGCATCGACTAGTACTAACAGATAACAATTCCTTGATTTACTTTGAACAAATGGGCCCAAATGGTCCATATGCACTGTATGGAACGGTCTATCGATTTTAGGGATAGGGTGAAGCATACCTTGTCTTTTTCCTGTTGGTATCTTATGATAGCTACACTCCAAACATGAACTCACATACTTTTTAACGAATTTGGTCATTTTAGGAAACCAGTAAAGGGACTTTAATTTATCTAGCGTCTTATCTACTCCAAAATGACCAAGTTCATCGTGGCACTTTCTAAGAATTTGCCACCTAAATCCCCTAGGCACTAACCATTTTAATTGACTATCAACGACTCTATAGACTTTACCACCTTTAAGCTTATAGTTTTGGTATATATCGTTAATTCTAGGTGTATCTGGATCTTCCAAGATTTGTTTGACCCTTTGAACTTCCTCATCAGCCCCCTGAATGGTGGTCAACCAGTCTTCAGTATCTACGACTAAAACATCGAATACAGGCTCCGGTTCATTTGTTTTTGGTATTGCATTTCTACTCAATGCATCCACATGACTCATACGATTACCTGATCTGTATTCGATGCTGCAGTCGTATTCCTGCAGCTGCAGCCACCATCTGCCTATACGAGGAATCATATCTCTTTTGGACAAGGTTGTGCGCAATGCGTTACAATCGGTAACTATGGTGAACTTGATACCTAAAATGTAAACTCTAAACCGCTGTAAAGAAGCAATAACCGCTAATGTTTCTAATTCAAAAGAGTGATATTTTTGTTCCTCGGTAGTAGTTTGTCTACTATAGTAAGCCACTGCGCGCCACCTACCTATCTCGTCCTCTTGCAACAACATCCCCGCAATACCATACTTACACGCATCCGTGTGTACTTGTGTGTTTGCTTTAACGTTATATAGGGCCAGAATAGGTCTTTTGACTAGTTCTGCCTTCAAAGTAGCGAATGATTTCGTTTGTTCTTCGCCCCATCCCCATTTGGCATCTTTTTTTAATAATCTAGTCAGTGGGCTAGCAATTATAGCAAAATCTTTAACGAATCGACGGAAAAAGCTCGCGAGGCCAACAAATTGTCTTATCTCATGTTGGTTAGAAGGACACTTGAAATTTTCGACAGCTTCCGTTTTCTTAGTACCCGGTCTTACTCCCTCTTTACTCACTTCAAACCCCAAATAATCAATAACTCTAGAGAAGAAAATGCACTTAGATAACTTTAACGTTAACCCTGCAGCCTTTATAAGTCCTAATACCGTTTTTAACCGCTCCATTCCCTGCATTATACTATCCGCCGGAATAATTATGTCATCCATAAAAGCTAAAGCCTCATTTTTGACGTCTTTTAACATTTTATTTATTGTTTTTTGGAAAACTGATGGCGCGTTGGCCAAACCGAAGGGCATGCGCGTAAACTGATATTGCCCATCGGGCGTAACAAAAGCGGTTTTGTCCTGTGACGATTGAGCTATAGGTATTTGGTAGTACCCAGAAGCTAGGTCCAGAGTAATAAAATATTCATAGCCACCTAACTGATCTATTTGATCTTCAATTCTAGGTAGGGGGTAATGTTCTTTGACCGTTTTTGCATTTAACGCCCGGTAATCTACGCAAAGCCGTTGATCGCCTGTTTTCTTTTGCACTAAAATTATTGGGCTAGCGTAAGCAGATTCCGATTCCTCAATAATTCCTGAATCAAGCATATCCTGTACCATCTCCTTAACCTTATTTCTCTCTGAATAAGCAAGTCTATAGGGCCTATATACAACTGGTGTAAAATCTTTAAGATTAATAGACATTTCGGTAAGATTTGTCAATCCTAAATCTGATAATCCAAATGAAAAACAACTACTATATTCAATCAATAAATTCTCTAATCTAGTCCTATCTTCAACACTTAACCCTTCTCCTGTTACAAGTTCATTTTTAATAGTATCCTCTTTATTACATTGTATTATCCTAATATTAACAAAATCTTTCTCACTGCCTATATGTACTCTAGTAAGTAATTGTCCTTGTTTTAATTTTACTTCTCGAAAATTTAAATTAACCGCCATAACATGACCCTTGCGTTGATTCATAGTATATAATCCCGGCATTATGAAATAACTATTATCACCTATATTTCTTATAGAACCTCTTACATAAAATTGTACTGTATCAGGTATGTTAACGTCAGCCGCTCTAACTGGTATCATATTAATAGAACTCAAAGTGACATCATAATCAATCATGAGATTTAGTTTTTGGTTTTCATCCTTTGGAAGTAAATCAATGTCGGGTTTCTTTTGAAAAATCAAATGCTCATCAGTTTTGATTATGACTACACCTCCTTGTTCCGTAAAAGTGTGCCCTAGTAAAATGGGATGTTTTAACAATTCATCAGGTACTACAAGTACTTCTACTAATGCTTTTACTGACTGCACTTGTATCTGAACAACTGCTTTACCTATAGGCTCTATGACCGAATTACCAAAACCCTTTAACGACGGTAACTCATATTGATTGTGTGTTATACCTAATTCCTTAAAATTGCTATATCTAATTAAAGTACTTTGACTACCCAAATCAACATAACAAGTCATTGATTTTCCATTTACTAGTACCGGCAAAATATACTTCTCATCTAAACCTCCTGCAATTTTAATTTCTGACACTTTTCTATCATTTTCGACAGACCTACTTACTTCCTGACTACTTTTCGTCAATCGTTTACAGTTAACGCTTATGTGACCAAGCCTTTTGCAAATACTACAAGTTAATAAGGGCTTAGTACACTTAAAGGAAGGGTGGCCAACTTCATTACAATTAAAACATCTTAACACATTAGACTTTATAGCATCACTTGCGTTATCGAGACGTCTTTTTATGAATGCTGGACGATTTATTTTGAAATCGTCCATTTTAATCGTTTTAAAGAAAGAAAGTAATTCCTCCGGTTGTGAATAGTTTGCTGCTTGTGCTCCTAACCGCAATCCCTTATCTTCAATCCCATCTAAAATACAGTCTATCGCTCGCTTGCCAGATATATCGCATCGATTTAACAAATTAATCTTATGATAATAATACGTTTCTAGTGGTTCATTTAGCTTAACCTTCCTATTTAACATCTCGTGTAAAATCTGTGCATAATTTTCAACAGTGGGAAATTGAGTGAATAACTGCTGTTTCCATTCTGCCCAATTATATTTCAGAGAACGTAACCCATTATACCATACTTTAGCTAATCCTGCCAACTTTGGTAAGGCATAGTGTAGTAATTGTGTTTCCGACCAATTATATAAAGAAGCGCATTCCTCTACTTTGTTTATCCAAATATCGACAGTTTGCTCCTTATTTGACGGGTCAAATTCCGGTAATGCATTTGTCGACATACTAAAATGATTATGCGATTGATTTGTCGATGAGGGTAGTGATTTTATTAATTCCAAAACCTCTTTTATACTAAAGTTATTGCCTTCTACATGACGATTTGTATTTTTATCGGTAACACTGTTTTTATCTATACTATTAGTGCATGAAGTCTGACTTACAGTTTCACGACGCTTTCTCTTGTGGCTCCGTCCATGGCTTTCATCCCGCCGACTGGATACCCGTCGCCCGTTGCTCGCTCGTTCCCGCTGGTGACGTCTCGTTCTCCGCGAACGGTTCGTCTTTGACCGCGAGCGAGATCGCGATGGACGAGACGTAATAGGTCGCCGCGAATCTTCTCTGCGCCACCTTCGTCGCTTCGTCTTCTCACCAGAGTCATCTCGCCTACGGGTCGAGCGTCCTCTTGATCTTGCCCGACTTGAAGAACTGGAGCTTCTACGCGACGGTCTTGATCGCAGAGCGCCGGAGCGGCTCCGTCTGTGGCGCTTGCGTAGGCGCCGCGTACGGCTACGGCTGCGGCTGCACGACGTCGGCGAGCTTCCATCATAGTACAGCGTATCTCTCGATGCCTCTCGCTGACCTTCGTCTCGTGTTGATATATCCACACGACTTTGAGACATGTTTTACACTGGAATCAGTTTGGGTGCGCACGTTACTCACTATGTTCATAGGTTACTAAAACCTACCCTACAGTTAATATTTTCAAAGGAATAATCACGGTCACTGATATTTTCATAAAATAAGCTAATTTGAGGGTTAGCATGAGCCATTGAATGAAATACGTGAACTATTCTTTCTCAAGTTACTCATGATTATCGAGATTTTCATGGATTAAGTCGCAAGAAGATAAAAACGAAATGGAAAAAAAAATGGAGGGTATTTAACAAAATTAACTCACGATCACCACATATCACAACTCTCTTTAAAAGCAGTATACACCTTAGCATAAACTGACGAGCGATTGTCGAGATTTTCAAAGATTACAGAAATAAAATTAAATACAACTCACCTTTCACTGCCTTTAGTTTTACCTTTATACCTTCCTATCAAGTGGCCAACCTGGGCGTGATAAGAATATTGAGTAATATTCCGTTCAATCCCACTTCTGAACTAAAATAATTCAGAAGTGTTTTTGAAATAATACTCAAGATTCCAACTCAAGTTTCCTTTATTACTTAGCCTTTTTAATAGGATCTCCTCACGGTAGTCGACTCAAAAACAGAATGACTCCGCTGATACTTTTTTTCATCGGCCGTTACCGCCATAGATTAAAGAAGCAAACTGCGTTCCGATATTCATAAAAATAATAATTTAACGTTATCGTTTTTTCTCTTACATTTATCGTTATTAAATCAAAAATGTTTACAGGACGTTTTCGCGTCTACACATTGCGCGCCCGGATAACATATCTATTCTTTTTAATATCATTGAATGTCACGGTAAAATTGTTACACGTTAGATTATAATGCCTCTAGAATAATTGAAACTGTCCATAGATTATAAACAAAAGCATTTTGTTTAAATAACGCATTGATTCCTTAGATTATAAATATATTAAAATGAAACCGTTTTTAACCATAAAATTAATATTCCTCTCGGAATAGAAGGACAAGTTAAAGCTGTCAAACGAAACCGATTTAAGATGTCAGTAACTAACTTAAGTAAGTAACATTTGTAGCTTCAAATGAGATAACCTTTCGATCAGGTGATTTAAAACAATGTTCCTAAGTTAAATATAGTAGTTTACTGCATGATAAACAGTCGACACAAAATATTGAACATGCAGCTCTAGTGTAAAACTAATGTTATTTCATTATACAAAATATTCGTCTATATACATTCCCTGTGTTATTCTGTCTTTATTTTTAACGTAAATTAACGTTTGTAGAATAGAATAATCAAACAGCGTACTTTAAATTTGAAGCGCATTGGTAAATATAAGTCGCATATTAAGAGGCTTTGATTTGGACTAATTTACCTGTTAAATGATTATTTGTTGAGGTTATGCCGCTGTAATGCATAATAATCAATCACCGATCAAGTTACCATGTTTCAGACGCATTATTTCTCCAAAATATATACAATTTCACTTTTAAATATAAAAAATCAAATGCACGTAATTTTTAGCGAGCTTCTACGGGGCGGTCAACTGTTTGACATCTGATAAAAATGGTTCTGCTACCCATCTCTTTTTATCACACAGTTTGCTGCTAGTGACATCTCGCTTTTGTCGTTCTATTCCAAAGGGATAATAATTTTATGTTTTTAACCGAAACAAATTATATTCCGCTACTTGGCAAGTAAATTTAAAAAAGATGGTTTGTGTATGTTATTTTAATGTTTTTAAACCGGCCTTTTAAATACCATAACCTAAAACGAGGTGACCTTACATGCATATTCAAAATACTAAGACATAATAATAATAATAGTCCCCCTAGCCGATTTCGACTACGGTGGCCAGTCACAACGAGTAATCAACTGCGCGGGACATATTATAGTGCACAAGTGTGTGCGCAAACACTGATGCACTCTCTATTCCTTTCACTCTCATAGCCCCATGGGACAGCAACCTGTCACGACCGAAGAGAGTTCAGGCGCAGGACCAACGGCTTTACGTGTTTATCCGAGACACGGGGGTGAATCACCGCCAACTTCCAAACTCCGGGCTACTCTAAGAATTATTGAACGGAAAAACTCAGGTATATGTTTTTGGCCCGACCTGGGGATCGAACCCGGTACCTCTGGCGCAGCCGTCGGTTTAAAAGTGCGACACTCCTACCGCTGCGCCACCGAGGCAGTTAACTGAGACATACTGCTGACAACTCTACTGTTAACGGAGTGTTCTTGTTTATATGCCAGTCAATTCTTGCTTACTGCATCCTTGCTTGGGGTGGTTCAGCCAAAACCTTGGATGAATTAACCACTGGATATGAAACGCAAGAGCGAATGTATGAAAACATCATTAGCCAATTTCTGCGGGGCGGGGGGAGCTTGTCGTGTCAATTTTTGACATTTAGTGCATGAAAGTGTCGATATATTTGTATCGATATGTGTGGAACGAATGAATGAACGAATCTTTTGTAAAAAGACATATGATTTTCATCACCAAAACAATAAATTACATTATGGACATGTTCAATGCACAAACCATCGATTGAAAAACTGAAACATGGAACGTTTATATGAACGGTCTGGCAAGAACCACTAACTAGAACTTCCTAAGACATTGTGAAACCGCCCGTAAGTACAGTCGACAGCACATCAGGCTACCCACTTTTGTTGCAAACTATTCCTTATTACAACTGCATAAGATCCCGCGGTGTTTACCTTGACGTGCTGTTGTCCGTACATACAGCCCAGCATCATTTAGATCCTCCTATGGGATAATTAAGCACTAGATTTTTTGTTGGCATTAAATCACACTGGTGTTAAATGAATACCACATATTCGTTGATGTTTTGTGTGGATCCATTTTGTCACCCTTCGACCCACTTTATATTTCTTAATGGATCCACAGGAAACCTGAAATTATATTTTAAGGATGTATTGTTATAAAATATGAAGTTTTAAATTTTAAAGCAAACTGTTGTATTTTTAAGATTATCTTAATCTACGTTCTAGAAAAACATTTTTAAGATTTATAATTTTATTTTAAAAGTATTCATATTCATAATTTAATAATAGTACGTTTCTCGATATGATTTATCGACAATTTTCAATCAAAATTAAAACTAAACTGACAAGGAAACGAATGATGAACGTACGACAATCCTACCGTATTAAGTATACGTTATCTTGTTGATTTTGTAGTAACTGACCACTACTTTTTCAATGACAATGTAACTTTTCTCTTGGAAAACACATTTCACTATTTTCAAGAAAAATTAACAGCTCTATTGGGATAAAAAGTTACTCACGGATGAAAAGAAATATTTTTTGTGTTGTCGCTATAATTTTTACACAAAAATATGGCACATTTACCCATTTTTTCCGACAATGTTTCTCACTGAGCTCTATCACCATACTGACAAGACGTCACCTGTAAGTGAGGCCAAAAAGCTCGCTTCGTGGCTAAGGGGGCACAAGCGAAATGGCCCGTCATTGCGCGTCCAGTGGTTTATTCGTCCAAGGCCAAAACCCATCACCTAAAACTCGAAAGAGCCATTCTTAAGTTTGCTGAATTCCCGTCCAGTTTGTGTACTTTTCTGATGTATACTCGTACATTGGACCATTGAAAGGTACATTCTGTAAGTCAGCTGTTCGTTCTACCCATTACTGTCCGCAAACACTCTTCCCTCGCTTACGATCCCTTATTACTTCGTAACCGACATAGATAGGGTTCCGAAGGCTGTGCCACTTCTTGGGTGACTAGGTACCTATAGGGCCTGGCCTAGGTTCACTTTCCCAGGCTGCCGATCAGCTAATTCTAGTGTATATGGAGAAGTCAAAAAATTCTTGGGAATTCGATGTTGGTTCCGTGCAAAAAGTTGTATATTAGCAAAATAATCACTACCGAGAAGGAATGCAGTTGGTTTTGTGAAACCCTGTATATCAAAAAACCAACTGCATTTATAGAAAACTTTGAATGATCTTCTCAACATCTTTCCACCTGCTAGATTCTATTAGATCTATAGATTCAGCTTTCTATTAGTCACTTCACTTAAATACACATACACACACACTTACCCTCTCTCACAAACACAAACTTACACTCTCTCTCACACACAGGGTACATTGTAGCAATCCCGTTACAAAATATTTTAATAAATACACCTTTAAGCACCCAATCACTATCGAGAGAAATCGTTTCTTAAAGCCTCATTTGTTTTTTGTTTTTTTCAGGTATCTAGTAAAAATTTTACAAAGTATGTTGGAGAATGGCAATGTCGATTTATTTCGTTTGGTAAAATATACCACTGCTATTTTGAAATAGAAACTAAACGTAAGTACTTACATACTTAGTTGTATTTTATAAAATTATTTTGCTTTTAATTTCCGCTAAGCGACGCCGGCGCAGGCATCGATCAACAAGAACCGTCACCGCGTTGAGTATTAGTTCAGGCAAATGCAGGATGCACCACCCTCCCCCCTTAATACGCATGCGGCACAGCTAATGCAATTATTAGTTCCCAACACTGCCGTTCAGAAAATTTCGACGCGTTTCGCCACTACACGTGGCATCCTCAGGAGATGTTGTCGCCTTGGCGGAGCACGGACGACTGAACAGTGTCGCTGGAGTGTATGTTTTTAACTTTTGATGTTTCGCTATTTACTTATTATTCCGAGAATGTCTCTTGCCTAACTTATTTCTTTTTTATTTGTTTTATAACTGTAGTTAATAAAGAGTTGTATTCGTTTATATACGTCTTATAACTGTTTCTTTATGATACGTTGTATTTATAACATTTATCGGTGTTGAGGGAAGTTCATAAATTAACTTTTATTAATAGTGTATACGAGATGACCACGGTCTGTTACATATGTTTAATGGCAAAAGTTTTATGAATCGTGATCAGCATAAGGTACCAAGGCACTTTTATAAGTATTTCACAGATTAAAATCTAAAGCCTGTATGTATAGCTGGGCCCACGGTCGTCAAAAACCAAGCTAAGCAATGCGCAAGACCACACTACCATAGTAGAATCAAATAAGTACGGTTACTTCATACAAGCGCACTGAATTTCGTTTATATGTGCGCGCTTCCGTCCGTATGCGTCGTCGCATGCTCACACTGATAAAATACAGGGTGCAACAAAAAGGCGAAATAATATTTAAGGGTATGTATGTATGTAATGTGAACATTAAGTAGTAAACGTTTTAGTTAAAGGTAAACAACTTTTTTTCCCATACTACGTAAATAAATTGTATTTTTTATCGAAAGTGTTGACAACTCTGAATCTGCGGTCATTCGTTAGCAAACCTCCGCCCGCAACCCTTGCCCGCCGCACACACACACACCTAACAGCTGATATTTAAGGTTGTCATCGATAAGTTTTTGTTAAAATTTTAGCATCAATTTACTCAGTAATTTATACTCGCACGAGTTTGTGGTTTTGCATAGGAACTATTTATTTACTACTCTACACGGCCGTTAAGTATATAACATAGTAAGCATATAATATATGTTACTTCATTTACATATAACTCAATTTAAACAGCATAGGTACCCCATATTACAGCAAATAATTATTATGTACATAATCATACCTTAAGAACCGATGTTCACTCTCCGCTAGCCCAAAGGCAACTGACTGTCGCTCCGCAGTGCCTTCCTTTTATACCAGTTAACAAACAACTGATCACGCGATTACTCACAGCCGGCGCGACTACGCGCCGTTCGTTTAACAACTTTTATTTTGTAATTCTTTCTTATAATGTTTTAAATTACTAAATACATTTTATTTATGTACTAAATTAATAAATTTATTGTTCTGATATAAATACGTACTTACTAAAATTATATTGAATAATCTATCACGGCCATACTGACATGTACTTTGTTCTCAAAGTACCTTGACAAGCAATTAAATTAAGTGTTAAGTGATTATTTGAAACATCTAGAAATCAATATTCCAATCTTTCAATGCTCTTCAATACATCATTTTGTCTCTCGATTGCCTAGACGTGTCAACCCCTCATCCGCTGCTTATGAGTAAGGTTTACACCAAGCAAACGAGCGCCCAGCGGAAAGTATCCCGATTACCTAGACGTCCTTTAAATTTTATTTCGCCTTTTTGTTTCTTTCCTGTATAAGGAAAATAAGGACGTTACAGTCGAGGCTGTGTTGCACGCGCCCACGCACGATCTGCTGCTGCATTGCTTATATTTCGTGTCCATAACCGCTATTTCGTAAAGATAGCAACATAATGGTCTAAAAATATATTGTAGTGTCTATAGGTAACTTAATAATACTGCAACCAATAAAATCATAATGCGAAAGAACAGTAATGTCTTTCTTTTGTATTGTGATTACTAAGCATTTTTGAAAAAGTTTATTATATTAAAAAAAGTTTATAATTATATAAACTTTTTTTATTGATATTGTTTTAAAAAAGTTTATAATTATATAAACTTTTTTTATTTATTATCATAAAAGGAAAAAAATACAAATAACATGGTTTCTCGAGGTTCGTCTATGCGTGAGACAGCTAAAATAAGTAACCCTAATAAATTATTATAACAGACTTGCAGAATATAGTAATGATCTAACAAAGTAATATATTATTATTTA
Organism: Pyrausta purpuralis; assembly: GCA_963924145.1. Lineage (NCBI taxonomy): Eukaryota > Metazoa > Arthropoda > Insecta > Lepidoptera > Crambidae > Pyrausta > Pyrausta purpuralis. The sequence goes on along the minus strand of OZ001669.1, from coordinate 11,574,865 downwards.
AGTAAATTAAGCTTATAAGCAAGTATGTTAGTATTTTAAAATAAACTTAATAACAAGTCAAAAATAATAAGATAGTGTGCATGATATTTTATTAAAGTAAGAGAATATGTTTTAAATTCTGTCTTGCAATATAAATTACTGAGTAAAGTGATGCTAAAGTTTTAACAAAAACTTATCGGTGACAACCTTAAATATCAGCTTCTTCTTCTTCTTCTTCTTCTTCTTTCGTGTCGGCAAGAAACGGGCTAAATCTTACTTGCCCAGAAAGCGGCTACTGTGGTAGCCCTCTGGTTACAGACAAGTAAGTCTTCACGCGAGCAGGTCGGCAGGTCGGGCACGCGGGACAGTTAGTGAGGTGGGCCATGGTTTGCAGGGGCTCTCCACATTCACAGCTGGCATCTGCGCTGCTTGAGTACCCCCACCGACACAGGTTGTCTTTACTTCGACCAACCTGGGTCCTAAGCCTATTAAGACTTCTCCAGGTTGGCCAAGGTTCCTTATAGCCTGGAGGCAGATTTTCATCGGGGGGGTACAGTGAGTGTGGGTACTCGCTTGCCCATAGCCTGCACCTCATGTCAGTTGGGGTTTCGTCGGTAGGCTGTGTAGATCGTAGGAAGCTTTTGCGGCTTCGCAACCGACCTGTAGCGGGGGAGAGCCCGTAGAGTGGATGTCTAGGGTCGCTTTCTTGTTTTTGTTTTTCAAGCGAACATGTCACTTCTCTGCGGACTCTGGGTGGAGCTATTCCCGCGAGAGGAAACAACATACCGACCGGGGTTGGTTTAAGACAGCCAGTCACTATGCGACTCTGGTATGTGCTGACCTAGCCCACACTGGACATGCGTATTCTCCTGCTGAGAAACACAAAGCTAGTCCTGTAGTGCGCATAACTGTTGGGTTTGCTCCCCAGTTAGTAGAGGAGAGACGGCGCAGTAGGTTATTTCGGGAACTAACTTTTTGTTTTGTGTTTCTGCAGTGGGTCTTGTAAGTCAGAGAGCGGTCCAGTGTCACTCCCAGGTATCTAGGGAAGTTACAGTGTTGGATGGCGATGCCTTTCCAGGAAATGTTCAGCTCCCTGTTTGCCTCGCGGTTGCGTAGGTGGAAAGCACACGATTGGGTCTTGCTTGGATTGGGCCTTAGAGCGTTATGCTCGTAATATTCATGGAGGTTTTCCAACGCAAGTTTCAGTGTTCTTTCCACGGTTCCGAAGGTCTTATCTTGGCAAGTTAGTGCAAGATCATCAGCATATATATATCGCTGAGTGTTAGGGTGGTGAGGCTGATCATTTGTGTAAACGTTGAATAGAAGTGGTGCCAGGACGCTTCCTTGGGGAAGGCCGTTTTTCTGACATCGCCATCTGCTCTTCTTTTCGTGTAAATGGACACAGAAGCGGCGGTTGCGAAGGAGCTCACTTAACAGTGACACGAAAGTGGGATCGTTTGTGGCACTCGATACTTTAGACAGCAATTTTTTTATATTAACTGTATCATACGCTGCTGAGAGGTCGACAAAAACAGCACCTGTGACCATACCCCGCTCAAATCCGTCCTCAATGAATTGAGTGAGGTTAAGCACCTGACTGGTGCATGATTTTCCCGGCCGGAATCCGGCCTGTTCAGGGATGAGAGTAGGGTCAATGATAACTGTGAGTCGGTTGAGAATTAGTCGCTCGAAGAGCTTGAGAGTATGGCACAGGAGAGAAATTGGTCTGTAGCTCTTAGGGTCAGATGGAGATTTCCCAGGTTTTAGTAAGGCCACAATTTTCGACTTTCTCCACAGTTTCGGGATCTTCGCTGATGCCATGCACGTGTTAAATAAACTAAGCAGCCAGGATGTAGCCGTTGGTCCCAGCTGTTAGGAGTGTGTGTGTGTGTGTGTGTGCGGCGGGCGAGGGCAACCCTCGCCCGCGGGGGTTCGCTAACGAATGACCGCAGATTCAGGGTTGTCAACACTTTCGGTAAAAAAATATTTACTTAGTATTGGAAAAAAGATGTTTATTTTAACTAAAACTTTTACTACTTAATGTTCACATTACATACATACCTACATACTCTTAAATATTATTTCGCCTTTTTGTTACATCCTGTACAGTTATTGGATCTAATTAAAAGTCTTCAAATAGACGTTACATAAAATAGCTTGGTTACAAAGGTAAATTTAAGATATCACTTAGCGTCTGAACTTTTTTTTAGATCCGAATAAAGTTACAAATACGGAAAAACACCCACGGATCCGGCCTGAATCAGATCATGCTCCTGCAGGTAAGAATATTTTGTTTTTACAGGGTGTGGCCTACAATCAAAAATTAAAATATAGGCCGCCTTTAGTCACCTGTAAAAAAATATAAATCGTTTAATTTTTTTTCAATGAAAAATAATTTTATTGATATTTTCAAACAAAATAAAATGAACCAACAATGTATTTCAATAACAAACGTCCGGTTTTAGAAATTTTCATTGTCATTTACTACAACGGGTTAGCGATTTTGATATACATTGATTAGGGATTAAAATATTGATTAAGTGTAATGACAGACATCATATAGTTCTCGGTAAAAGTCGGTCGCAATTTCGACTATTTCATTTCTATTAGATTTATGTGTTTCGGTATTAAGATGAGTTACTTTAATAATCCAATCCGTGTCTACTGGGTTTTTTCCATGCTTCCTTAATGCCACCAAAATTAGTTATATTAAATTTTATCAGTTCTGTTTAAGGTTTATGTTTGTGTTTGCGTGTTTCAACATCTTTTTTTTTTACTCAGTTTACTAAATTAATATACTTTCTATTGTCCTTCCTATTCCTGAGTAAGAGTGACCTTTCTCATCAATTGTCTTGTTTCTGATCCCAATTTGCCTGTAGACGGTTTGAGTTCAAATGTGTCTTATTGGACTTCAATTAATTCTAGGTCATTTAACGATTTTAGTTTCGTTTTTAACGATTCTAATATTTGACTTGGGATCGGTAATATTAAAGGTTGATTGGATGATGTATTTTCCAAAATGTTTTCTTGAATTCTTCAGCTCTTATTTGTACCAACCTCGAATCTTTGATCGGTATGGTAGTTGAAAATGTATTCAAAACTTCCATGTTTAGGAATAGCTTTGGTTTATTCGTGGTTATGAAATCTATTTCATTTTTTAATTTACCATTAGCAGACACCCACGTCCGTTTTCAATTATTATTTTCTGTAAAAGTGTTCATGATGTGTAGATTTTTTTCTAAAACTAAGTTTTTAAAAAAATGGCCATTATTTTCCAGTTGTGAAGGGGGCAAGAATATTTTTAACTCTTTTGCCGATTTTAATATTAAAGTCTCCGATTACAATATGAGTATTACAGAGTTCTTCCATAGATTTGTTCAAGTATTCAAAGAACTGATTTTTGCTTCTTTTTTCGAAACATTGCTAAGGCCATATATCTAAACAATTGAAGTTGGATGTTTAATAGTTAGGTAGTCTAATATTTAAGAGGGCTATTCTCTCCAAAACTCCTTCGAGTCCAATAATGTTGTGTTTGAGCTATTTTCTAACTATGAAACCCACACCGTATATGTACCTGGATTTTCGTTTTTGTAGTACAGAACGTATTCATCATGTTCTTAATTTCACTTATGCCAAGAATATCTCAGTTTTAACTGAGATAATCAGTGCTTCTTCCAGTTCTTTAAGATATTCTTTAAACTCCAGTGATCTAACATTAGGTGTTGCTATCTAAAGCCTTTGTTTGTGTATTTCTATTTTCGTTTGGTTATATTTTTTGTTAGGTATGAGATTTCGGGGGGTTCAGTCAATAGCCCCACGATGGCCAGACGTGTTGAGGATTTCGTGATTTTTAAAAAATTTGATGCAGATATTCATTTTATTGTCTATTAAGATAAAACTTCAAGGCTTCGTAATTTATATACAAGGTGTAATGTTAAATGCGCAAAACCTCAGACATCCCTAATTATTTTGAATTTACTTGACCTTATTCTGAAAGAAAAAAAAGTTTTTAAGTGGTCTTTTACTTTCACTGGCACTGATCATTTTTTGCTCAGCGGACGACGCTCTGTTGACAGAGGAGTCGGTCGGTAGATTACTTTATTTTTTATTTAAAGGCTTACAAAACAAGTAACAGTCATATAATTTACAGAAATATAAAGTTTCTTGAGTATAGAACTAGATTATAACTCTCAATATGTGGACACAATATGTTCCAAATATAGTGAAGTGACAGAGAGTTAAACTTAGTTTGTTAGTAATTTTTGCTTAGGACAAACGATATCATCGAATATTAGTAAAGTTAGTTCTACAAAGTATTTATACAGTGACAAACACAAATGCAAGTGAAACTGGTTCAATAAACGTTATTTAAGTATATTAGGCAAAATTTTAAATACATCTTTTTTTTAATTTAGTTACACTTTATGAAAAAATGTCTAAAGAAGGTTGCTTGGCTACTGTCTCATTATATGTATAAACGGCACATCCTATAGGTAGGGTTGAAGAATGATGTGTTATTCCTATAGGTTTCAAGGAAGAATAATTTGTGAGATTCATCACGAGATCTGTACCGAATATTAAGCTTAGACAGAAGGGACGATGAGTCAATATTCAAGTCAATTTAAATAGAGACGTCATTTTGAAGTGTTCGAGTCTTGCAGAGTAGGATCTACAACTGCGGCCCAGACTAGAAACCTCTTTTAAACATCTTCGATCTTATTGGAGTGGACTTCATAGTAAGGTGACCATATCACTGAGCCGTACTATAGGATGCTTCTCACCAAGCACAAGTAGAGTAGAGTGACCGACGATTGGTCTTTGAAGTCCTTAGTGCAGCGCGAGATTAAGCCGAGGAGTTGATTGCACTTTGAGATTATGTAATCATAGTGGTCCCGGAAGGTGAGGCCCTCATCAAAAAGGATTCCTAGATCTTTGACGACAGACTCGCGCTTCAGAACTGAGCCATCCAGACTGTGGTCAAAATGTATCTTTTGTGAAGAGGAACCAAATGAAATGACAAAACACTTATTAGTATTAATAGACATCATATTAACTGAGCACCACTCGGACACCCTCGTCAGATTCTGCTGAAGTACGATACAGTCTCTAGAGTCCCTAACTTCGAAAAAGATTTTAAGATGATCCGCGTAGAGTAAACACGGGACTGTTAACTTCTGGGCCAGATCATTTATGAATATCAAAAACAGCAAAGCGCCTAAGTGAGATCCCTGAGGGACACCAGAAGTTGTTATAATGGGAGACGAGCGATGACCTTGCATACTGGCCAGTTGGCTCCTATTATACAGAAACGACTCGAACCACCACAGCAGGGTACCATGGACGCCGTAACGTTGAAGCTTTTGACAGAGCACGTAATAATTGACTTTGTCGAAGGCCTTGGAAAAGTCAGTATAGATGGAGTCTAATTGGTGTCGCTGAGGAAATGCCGAGCAAAAATAGCTCTTGTATTCCAGGAGGTTGCTCACCGTAGATCGCGCCGCCACAAAACCATGCTGAGATGGTGATAGAAATGGCTTGAAATGTGCGTACAATATGTTGTAACAGACCTATTCAAATAGTTTTGCAAAGCAAGAAAGTATACTAATCGACCTGTAGTTAGTACATTGATCCTTTTCAGCAGATTTATGAATTGGAATGACGTGAGCCACCTTCCAGCGCGTGAGGAATGTGCCAGTTTACCGGGCCGCTGCGCGGTGCTGACATTATTATTGTAATATCTACGCTTATCAATATGTAATCATTACTTTACGTATTTTTTCTGGTTGGCGCACATGATGGCTAAATAGACAGAGAATAATTGGTGTGTTTTTTTAACGTGACAGAATTTAAAAAGTGGTTTCATTAATTCTACTCGATATTACAATCAAACGGTTTTCAGGTTTTGCGCATTCAAAGTTATATGTTGTATGTAAAACATTTATCGGTGTTGAGGGAAGCCTATAAATGGGTGCATCCCAACTCTAACCAGTTTTTAAATACCTAACGAAAAGTAATTTCGTGTGTTGATTGAGTACAATTTTTGTGTTGACTTAAAAAAAAAGATTTACAAAAGAAAGCTATAACTTATGTTAAAATAATATTTAATGCAGCAGAAAATCTGAATTTTATCTTATCTACGCGAAATGTAAAAAAAATGTGCTACAGACTGTGGCCGCTGGCCTATCGTTATGGACCTTAACCAAAAGTTAACAAATAAACGTTACATAAAACATCTTGATCACAGAGTTTGTTTGAAGATTTCATTCAGCGTCTGAACTTGTTTTTTAGTTCCAAATGAAGTTACAAGTACGGAAAAACACCCACGGACCGAGCCTGAATCCGATCGCTCAGATCTTGCTCCTACAGGTAAGAAACCTAAGTTTATAAAGGGTGTGTAATTTAAAATTGGACAAGCAAAAAGGAACGAACTTTAGTTAGTCGCAAATGTATTGCTAAAATCATTACCCTTCCTCTTGACTTTGCCGTAGTTGGGTAAGTAATGACGAGACAGATTTACACATTTGGTGCAGTGGATAACCCTCCTGGCTACTGAGCCAGCGGTCGCGGGTTCAAATCCCACAAGTGGCAAATATTTTTGTGCCAAGTACGAATATTTGTACCTAAAATAGTTAGATACGGAATTTCTTCCATGTACCTTATTATTTATGAGTCTCCGATATTTCGGCACTGTTGCAAGCGACATGATCACGTAGTTACTATAGAGAACTTGCGGGTGGGTTGTTATTGGCAGACATATCGGTCTACCTCCTTCGAAGTCGTTTATTCCGCTCGCCGCCAGTACTATTGTCCACAAACTCACTACTTTCTCGCTTCTGTTCTCGCCACACAATACTGACGGTATCTGTTAGCGAAACAGCACTATGTTTATTTACATGGTTTTTCCACATACGAACCTTTTGGATTCCCGACATTTGACAATTTAAACCCGTCCTCGCGATTGGAATTTTTGTATTTAGTTATTTCAATCGCTTCCCTAACCAATCTTGGTATGTAGTGGCGTTCTGTCGAGATGATCTGAGAGTTGTGGAACTCAATCCAGTGATTCGGCCCCGATTCTAATAAATGTTTCGCTACAGCAGATTATAGTACCGGCGGCGAGCGGAATAAACGACTTCGAAGGATGGTAGACCGATATGTCTGCCAATAACAACCCACCCGTAAGTTCTCTTCAGTAACTCCGTGATCATGGCGCTTGCAACAGTGCCAAAATATCGGAAACTCATAAATAATTAGGTACATGGTAGCAATCCCGTATCCCTAACTATTCTAATGTTAGTGACCATGAAAGTTTAAAACATTATGTTTGTACCTAAGTCATGGGTGTTCATATGTATTTAAGGGTGACCGTTATAATCATTATCTGGTACTTCGTAACACAAGGAAAGGAGTTCCTTACTTCGCAACCAGATACTTGGTGCGGAATAGTGTGTAATTTATTTGTATAATACAAGGTGGCCCAAACAGTGAGGTCCAAATTTTTTTTTTTGGATGCTTCACATCCAGGGCTATCCAAATGTACCATAATATCCAAATTTTTGTAGTTTTCGATCCTTTTTTGAAACTTTTGGTAGTCTACATTTTGGCAGGTTCGTAAAACTTTAATGTAGTTTACTTAGATAAACTATTTCAAATTTAATAAAAACGGATTGTAGGTTACGATGTTTCAAAAATAATGTTAAGATTGAAATTTTGTGTTTTTCCGATTAAATTTATCTGAAAGTGTATTATCCGATTGGATAGGCTATTAAACAAGGTTAGTTTTAATGTGTAGGTGTCTTAACAGAAAGTTAGTATAATTTTAGATATTAGCATTAGTAAAGAAAGTTAATTGAATTTTAGTATTCGTAATTGTAATATCCCATGTTAATTTGTGTACAAAGGGTAAATTTGGATAACTATGGATGTGAACCTTAAAAAAAATTTTTTTTGGACATCACTGTTTGGGCCAGCCTGTATAAATTAAATACAGAGTAAATGTGTTTAATAATAAATATGATTTTTTACTGTGTCTAGATTCGAGGAACTCCAATAATACGTGGATCTTCATAATAGTACCTTCTTTACTGAGTATTTTCGTGCTATCGTGTGTAGTCATCGGGTATTTGGTTTTAAGAGGTACGTATTAAGTAATACCATAACATGGTGCATTAGCAACTAAGTCGTGGGGTTGTAATGTTGATAAAGGCATAGGTATATGTAGCGCCCAGCTTTTTAGGGTTTTGTAGCCGAATGACGAATAACGGAATCTTTGTAGTTTCATCAAGTCTGTCTGTCTGTTTGTCCTTCCGTATGTCACAGGTACTTTATTCTGAAACTATTAGCATCACACAGTTGAAACTTCACAGGTTGGTTTATTCTGTTAACTGCTTTACGATTTTCATACAAAAAATGACATTTAAGGAGGGAGCCATAAATAAAACCAAAACCATTTATTCCAAGATACTTACATTAGAGAGAAAAATACAGTAAAATACATTACGTAGATCTATCATAGTAGACATTTTAAACTACCGCAAATATAACTTCTATCTTCATAGAAACACTATGAAAAAACAATGTTATTTTTGTTGTCAATAACATAATTGTGGTATTAAGGCTAAGTGGAAGTAAGTGGACCCCTAATTTGGTTAAGGTCAAATCAAAATCAAATCAAATCAAAAATAATTTATTCAATTAAGGACACAAAATGCCACTTATGAACGTCAATAATTAGTGTAATATCAATCAATTTTGGCCCGTATGGGGCAAGAACATGTCTCCTTATCTTTTGGGCCCTACTAGCGCTTCGAGACAAAACACAGACAATTTGGCAAGTGCTGAGAAAAAACGCCGGAACAAACTCAGTCACCACTAGCTGCCTCAAAAATGATACAAATCAAAATAAACAGGTAGGTACATCAGTTTGGTGCAGGCTGGACTGTCCATACATTTTCGTCATTAAGATAGTCTTGAATTTTATAATACCCCTTCGACATTAGGGTAGTTTTGACATGTAACTTAAATTTGTGAATAGGTAGTTCGATGACATTATTAGGTATATTGTTGAAAAATTTAACACAATTTCCCAGGAATGAATTCATTGTTTTGGCAAACCTGAAGTTTGGAATGACAAGTTTGCTTTTATTTCGTGTGTTATACGAATGTATGTCACTTTTTTTCATGAAAAAATCTAGATTTTTACGTACGTACATGATATTATCAAATATGTATTGAGAAGCGACAGTGAGGATGTTAATTTCCTTAAAGAATTCTCTCAGGGATTCGCGGGGACTAAGTTTGTAAATGGCACGAATGGCTCTTTTCTGTAAAATAAAGATGGTATCGATGTCCGCAGCAGAACCCCACAAGAGAAGACCATAAGACATTATACTATGAAAGTAACTAAAATACACAAGCCTGGCTGTTTCAACATCAGTCAAATGTCTAATTTTTCTAACCGCAAAGGCAGCTGAAGCGAGTCTCCCAGCCAGAGCGTCAACATGTGGTCCCCACTGCAATTTCGAATCCAATGTAATGCCCAGAAATTGTCTCGGAACCCTCAGTGGGAGAGTCCGACTCGCACTTTGCCGTTAGCACGCTGACAGGTGTGATACAGAATGTAGCAAAAGGCTTACCGAAAACTAAAACCTACTAACGTATTTTTTTTATTTTAGGGAGTCTAACAAAGAGGAAATACATCAAACACACGTCCACAAACGTAGTTTACGAAAAAAGTAAGTCAAAATTAAAATAAACAAAGATATCTTGTAAGTGGTATACAGTCGGGTTATTTTTTGGTCAAATAATAAAGATATAATATTTGGAAGTTGGGTATCATGTCATGTATTAACAATGCGCAGAATAGGATCAACTTTTGTGAGAGGTGCTCTTAGCGCAGTGGTAGCAGCGCTTTGGTTGTGATACCGAAGTGAAGCAACCTACAGCGCGGTCGTGTTTGGATGGGTGACCATTCCGACCACCTAAGTGACGTATATCACGAGCATCTCCGTGCTTTCGGAAGGCACGTAAAGCCGTTGGTCCCGGCTAATATCGGTTGATATTGGTCGTTAAGCCTAGTCAGAGGCCTTACGGGCGGCTTGATAACATCTGATAGCAGGGTTAGTCGCTTGCCTTGCAGATACCCCTCCACCAATCCGCACTGAACCCACGTGGTAGAGTATGGCTCAAACTACCTCATAGTTGAGGTAAGGCCTTTGCCCAGCAGTGGGACATTACAGGCTAACTTGATATTATTTCACTAAGTGGTTTACTTGGAACTAAAAATCTACACCAGTGCTTAATTTGTGGGGTAAATTGGATCCTATTTAATCCGTTCAATTTCTAGGCAGTTTTATTCCCACTCAGTGTAAACGTATACAGAGCGTTGTTTTGGTCTACGACGCCCGACTTTGGGGTGGTTGTACAAACGATACTGAATCCGGAAAATATGTATTTTTTTAATGGAAAAAACCCACAAAATCAATTTATTATTGCGATACTAGCGAGCGAATCAGAACTACCAACGCTAAATCGCCTCTTTGTAGCTTACTAGCTACGGCGTGGTATTTTGTGGATACGCGCTAGCTACGCGCGAAGATGCAAGTTTCCCCATTCGTTTTGTCATTTTTTAGAATGCTGTGAAGAGTTTTTTTTTTTATAAAACTTGCGTACCTATAATTTTAAGTTTTTTTAATATACACAACTCAAACCATCATCCCTGAGTTGAGAGTCACTGACCAAAACAAAACTCTGCAGTAGAAGGGAGTATTTATGCTATTATATTTTAACAATACTATCAAAACTCATAATGCGAAATCGCAATAATAATTGTTAATTTGACATTAAAGCAGAGCTGCTTTACTGTCAAAACTATATCGCAATACGCACCCATATCTTTGTTATCTCCATTCTGGACAATATTATTTATTTATTTATTAACAAACAAGAAAAAAAACAACTAAGACATGCAACATAAAAAATAACTTAATATCTACCTATTCAAAAACGAAACCATTTCCTTGCGGCAAGGAGGCTATGATGCTGGCTGCGTTGCCGCATTGGATAGCTATGCTGATTCTTTGAGCTAGGAACCAGCCAGCCTCATTATTGGCTGTTAAAGAATTTTGGCGCAATTTTTTTAAACAGCAATTTAGCAGAGGGTCCCCACGGCCCAAACGTCTCAACGCCAAACGGCGCAAACACATAGTCACTTGCAAGTGAAACGTACTTGCGACGCTTGGCGTTTTCAGCCAACTCCGCTGCTGCTCCAGCTTTAAGGGCTGATTCTCGGAGATGAGAGGGGGCCAAAGTACCGACACAAGTTTCATCCCAAACTAAGGCCTGACCCCGTTCCCAGGGAATAAGCGTAAGGCCATCGGGTCTCGGCAAAGCGGGGAGGGCTATACTAGAAATTTGGCGAATTCCGATACCACCAAAACGATTAGGAAGCGAAGCCTGAGCCCAAGAATTATTATCGAAATGTAAATTGTTTTTTTTTTCCAAACTATTTTTAAGGGTGGTGTCAAATAGTTTTAAATAATTATTTTTTTCCAGATAGGACTAGCAAGTAAGAAATATGTAATTATGGCACAAAAAGACACGATTTAAGTATAGTAAATGCAATGTGTGAATTTAGGTGTTCTAATCTGGGGGCTGAAAGGGTGAAATCATTCAATTTTTTATCAAGAAAAGGTTCGATGCTGTGATCAAGAAGAGGGGCGCCCAGTAGGCAAAGCGATTCAGAATTCAGAATTTTAATGTTAGTAGCAAGGGAATTGAATTTATCAATGATTGCCTGACGGGATCCAGACGAAACGTGATCAAATATAAAAACTTCACATGTTGAAAGGTTCAGTTCTAAGCCTAATTTCTTAAATCCTTCTAAAATCAGGACAAGGTCTTGCAACATCTGCTTTGCCTCCAAAGGAGCCGCCATCCAGATACCAGGTATTGAATTTAGAATTTAAGGATGAAATGACAGGATGGGTATTTTAACCCATTTCGCTTGTTATTTTTATAAGTTACCGTACTATGTACTTACAAGCTATACTTAGTATTTATATGTGGAAACACGTAAATGGTTTAAAGTTATTTATCTAGTGTTTAATCTAGTCTTAAGATACTGTAGTGTTTTCCTAATAAAAAAAAATAAAAAAATGGCTGCCTAAACTAAAAAGGGCTGGACCTAAAGGGTCGCCTTGCTGAACACCGACTGCAGAAACAATCGAATGTTCATTGTAAAGCAATTATGATTGATTATTGTAACACTGAGAAACAAAAGGATAAATCTGAGGAGTGTAAAGCTGAACTTCATTCAGCAAGGCAGACCTGTCAAGAGAATCGAAAGCATTCTTCACATCAACTTCAACAAGAAGTATAAGTTCTTCTTCGTCACTTTCTCCATTCTTGGCAAATATTTGCTTAATTTTGATTCAATATTTTTGCATTGGTACTGGTTGAGATGTTACTAAATAAATTATTTTTAGGGACGCAGACATCGGCCTCGGAAACTAGTGAAACATCGGTTACCATAAGACGTAAGTATAAAAGGAAAACATATGAATCTTTCAGCGAAATTTACCGTGACTGAACATTGTCTCTTTTGTTATCAGAGCCCATGCGATGCCATGTTGAATTATGCAATTTTTTTCTTAGGGGTTGAAGACTGAGTGGTATAGGCATGCGCCCGGATAGCGTATGTTGACATAGTCGCTTTTTAAAAGTGCAACTTATAATAATAAGTTTGAGAAGTGACAAAACACTATAAGAATAAATATAGTAAGCTTTCTATCAGAAAAACATTCTGTCTTCAGTATTAAGGTTATTTTACCCCAAGGTAGCATAAATAAACCAGCCTGTATATTCTATTATTGATATGCTAGTAGCGCAGTATTATCAGTGCTTTGATAGTGATAACCAAAGTTAAGCAACTTACGACATGGTCATGTTTGGATGGGTGACCATTGCGGTCAAATAAGTGATGCATATCACGAGCATCTCCGTGCATTGGGGGAAACGTAAAGCCGTCGGTTCCAGCTCATATCCGTTGATTAGTCGTTCAGCCTAATCAGATGTGGCTTGATCGCATCTAACAGCCTGGTTGCCTTGCAAACACCCCTCCATTAACCCAGACTTTGCTCGCGTGGAGGAGCACGGCTCGTACTAGAGCATACTTGGGGTGAGCCCATTACCCAGCATTATGATATTTCCAGGATTTAATTTTTTTATTATTTTATATATCATTATTTTTATTATCCACAGAGAATCATGTGTCCAGAGATTCAGCTAAATACGTCACTATGACGCCAGGAGAGACGCCTTCTGTCGTGCACTACCTACAACCTACCCGCGTCAATCGCGCAGAAATACTAATGAAGTTGGATCAAGGTCAGTGAGTTGTTATAACTACGTATAGAGGAGCTATGTCAAGCAAAATATGTCGTAATTCGCAAATTCGACGACCAGATTGTGACGTATGCTTTGAAATTTGTATTTAGAAAATGAAACCGTTTGTATGAAATGATGACAAGTGGCGTCAATACATGTAGCACGAGATTTGTTCGTGGTGTCAGTTCCATACCGTACTAATATAAATTAAATGATCAAAGTTCTTAAATTTAGAAACTCACTTTTCTGTAATATTTTTTTTGTAAAGAGCTTCAATCTATTAATGTATTCAACGTGGTAATGAAAGATCACGACACAGCAGATAACTCAAATAATTTTTAATCTTAAAATGATTATTATTATTTTAATTTTATTATCCCATATTATTTACTGTTAACAAACACAATTGTAATTGTAGGTAATAAACTACTCTCGATTCTAAACAAACATATTTCTGGGTTTGCGCTTTTTTATGGATACGTTGTTATTAATTGATCAATAGAAAACATACCTAAACATAATATTGGCCTGACGAAGATAGTATTTGCAGACCAATTAATTACTGTTTTTGTTTCGTTTTACTGTGGTGGTGGTGGAGATATTATCATACCGACACTGGAAATTTCAAATGTCGTAAGGGACAAAGTCCTACTTTTCAGGAGAGCCGATAAACAAAATCCAAATTAAAAAAAAATCGTAACTTAGTAAATATTCATCCGAATTAGATGATTCTAATACACAAAACTTTCAAAAAGCTTTTCCTAGATCATTGAGATAGTATTATATATAGTATCTCAATAGTTTAGGAAATAGTGTCCCTTACACAATAATGTTTAGGAGAATCTGTCCCTTACGCATACAAAAAATCTGACTATTTTTATGAAAATCTCTTACGCCATAGACTAAAATTCAACCCGACTGTCCTAACTATCACACAACATTAAATTTTTCGATTTTTTCTGTTGTAAAGTCATTATTTGTTCTAGGTCACTGAAGTAAGTATCGTTAAAATGTATGAAAATATTAGGAACTTATATATCAATGTATTGAGAATTGTTTTATTTTCATTGTTATAGATAAAACTATTAATTTCCTTTTTGTTAGCTTGTTATTTAGGTCAATATAAAAATAAAAGTCATAGGAATAATATTTTAAACTGTGTGTTTGTGTGTGTGATTTTAAAAGTCAAAGGAAATAAAACAATAGGTTGGGTTCATTTTTTGTATTCTTTAGCGCAATTTTTAATCAAAGTAGTTATCATTATTAAACCTTTTTAGTACAGACACGATACTATAGTCACGGTAATGTTATCTACAGTATTGTAACTCGGCCGACTCTTTAAAATAAATACCTACAGCCGCGCGGTACCCAAACGTGCGATAGGGCTGCCTGCCCGCCTCCAGCATTTTACAATTGCCTACTTTAGTGTTTACATTTAGTTTTGTGATCGTAAATATACTTTTTTATATAAACAAATAATATATTTTGTGGATTTAATAGGAAGTATTCAATAAAAATGGGTGTTGGGTTTTGCTTGTTAGATTTAATTAAAAACATTTTTATGTTTAAATGACAAATCGATCTTATAAATTTGCTACCGAAAAATAATTGCGCAACGACTTAGACGTATGGAATGCTCAATTATTAAATTATAAAGTATAAAAAATCCGCATTCTCATATAAAGCTTTATTCAAAATCAAATCAGCACAATATATCCTATTCGTCTTAATAAAATGTACTAAAACTTATTTTTCGAGAAAGACATCGCGCGACTATTGTTAAAAAAACAACGCACCGTCCGTTCGTCATTGTGGCACAGTCGCGACTGTCTGCATGCCGAACGCATGCCGAAGTCGAGGCGCGTAGGTATAGCTCGCGTTTCGTCCGTTTGTATGGAGTTGGAATACTGTTTAGATAACATTACCGTGCTATAGTAGCCCGTTTAGAGGGTCATTCGAGACATAATTATGTTACTACTTAGTACAGTACCAACTAAATAACAATTGTAAATTACAATAATCTAAAAGGAACTTTCAAAATGAGTATCATCTTCTTACAAGCTAAGAACAATGTTTATACCTGATAACGAGTCTTCACACTTTTAAATATACTTTGCACTATAGCAAACGAGTATCTATACTGCAAAGACTAAGTATTATGTACCGATAGGTTTTCAAACAAGAAATAATCACAATTCCCAATAACACACCTGGGACATATAGGTAGCATAAACCACCAAAATAACTTAAAAATTAGAACTTTGTTTTGTTTCGATAATTAATTAACCTCCTACATGCACACGATACTGATGAATACAAAACAAGATATTTGTAAATAGACAATACTACTGTCTACTGAATTATAATTATCGAAACAAAAAGAAGCTTTTCCTGTTAATAAATATCAGGTTTAACATATTATATTTATCTTCGTAATAGCTATTAAAATAAATAATTATGACTGAATCATTCTTCTGGATCTTCAGTCTTTTCGTATTTTTCGCCAGTCTCTGCTAGTGTGTCAGGGACTTCATAGGAAGTTTAAATATTTTGTATGAAAACGCTTTGGGACTGTGCCGTTCTTACATAATCGTTTCAAATCGTTATATTTTGCTACGAACAAAGCTTGTTAGTCGTTGTGGCAAAGACGCTGGACGATCTTGGCACCATGCTCGAAGACCTTGACAGAGTCTCCCAACAAGTGGGTCTTTAACTGAACATGGAAAAGACGAAAATTATGTCGAGTTCCCTTGTTGTACCCGCTCCAGTATTCATTGGGAACTCAACTCTCGAAGTTCTCGACGAGTACGTCTACCTGGGACAAGTGATCCAATTGAGTAGGTCCAACTTCGAGAAAGAGGTCAATCGACGAATCCAACTCGGCTTGGCAGTGTTAGGGAAATTACGCAAGAGTGTCTTCTCATCTCATCTACCTCAGTGTCTAAAGACGAAAGTCTTCAACCAGTGTGTGTTACCAGTGATGACATACTCATCCGAAACATGGTCTCTAACTACGGGCCTCATAAAGAAGCTCAAAATCACACAACGAGCGATGGAGAGGGCTATGCTGGGTGTTTCTCTACGGAATCGAATCAGAAATGAGGAGATACGTAGGAGAACTAAGGTAACGGACATAGACCTAAGAATCAGTAAGCTCAAGTGGCAATGGGCCGGGCACATAGCGCGACGAACTGATGGCCGTTGGGGCAGTAAAGTTCTAGACTGGAGACCCTTCGACCAAAGACGTAGCGTAGGACGTCCACCAACAAGATGGACAGACGAAAACCTTAAAAAGATCGCAGGATCAAACTGGATGCAGATCGCTAGTGATCGGTCGCTGTGGAAAGCCGTGGGGGAGGCCTATGTTCAGCAGTGGACGTCCTTTGGCTGATAATGATGATGATGATGAAAGCTTGTTTTGTTTCATATTAAGGTTTCAACTGAACTTCTTCCTCTCCTGTGTGATTTACATTCAAATTTTCCTGCTCTTCAAGTTTTTTTCCTTTACCTTTACCTTTGCCCTTGCCTTTTCCCTTAACCCTCGTCGGTTTTGTAATTTTCCCATTCAAAGGTTTTTCATAGAGTTGAAATTTGTGAACTTCTGAACCTGGATTCATCGAATATTTAACCATTAATTCATTAGGATACTTTTTTTGCAAGGTCACAGTTTTTATTAGTCGATTTTTTTATTTTTTAAAAATACCGTTTTACGTCCGGAGCATAAACAAATCGCTTACATCTTGCCATGAACTCAGTAAAGTTACCTAATTACTGTGTAAGCAAAGTGACGAATCAGTAATAAGTTACAAGTAATGTAGTAAGATTACGTTTGTATCGAAATCGGTTGCTTAGTTATTTATGTACTTTTTACATATTTTTACATTACTACACACTAACGGATATCACAACTATTTAAAATATTAAAACTTATACAAAAAAGTGCCTTATAGAAAAACTCGAAAATAAGACTGGTATTTCTACCTACTAACTAGATTCAATACACACATCATCACAATCATTCATAATAATAAATTATCATGTTTGTGTAAACTAAGACAAGTATTAACATGACTGTATTTTGTTTTGTTTACCATTATAATCTCAAATGTATAACAATAATACGTAAAAAATACTTACCGTAACATTCGGCTTTAAAGAACATTAATTGCTTGTAATGTTTTCCTTCTAGACTGTAAAGGATCCAAACGTTTTTGATGGGCCATAAGTCCTTAAAACACAGATTGTTGCTTTAACAAAACAAAACTCGCAATCTGCGCACGCGACACACCTTCACTTTTGTTTTGATTTAGCACTTACTCCTATGACGCGGTGCGATATTATGAAAACAAACCGCTCCCGCCTACTTCCCTCCCCCAGCGGGCCTAAGATGCGCACCTATTTGTCATTTATCGATAAATTTCAAACGTCTTTTTTATCATTTTAAAAAAGGTTTTCAGTTATTTTGTTGTATTTATTTGTTTTAAAAAGCAAAAAGGATTGATACACAAGTTAGTGCAAAATATGTGTCAAAACATGTTGTTTAGGAAATAAAATTATTTTATCGACGCGATAAACGGTATTGGGGCGTGCATGTTAGGCTTACTGATGTTCCGCACTTGCCGCACCGATTCTGTTACAAGTGCCATGAAAAAATAAACTAAATGATATAACGTACAAAAAAAATATTAAAAAGTTTAAAAAAATCTCTTTTACTGAGACGTAACTGTCATGTTCCACAGCTGTTAATGTAACTATTTTATTATATTGTTTATATTTGACTTACTACATCAAACTTTTGACATTATTTTTATTTATATCTACATACAACAATGTTTATCAATCAAACAAGAGCCTAATACTCTTGAGAATTATGTTGTAACAGCCACAACCCTATAATAAATTCCCCTTACGCCAATGTTAGTTCAAAGTTCTATATTTAATTCATGTCGTAAAGGAAATTGTTTTTTACTTAAGTTCCTTACAACATTATGATTACAGAGTTAAGAGATATACGACGTTGCGTTTAAGCACACGATACCTTTAAGAGTAAAATTTGACCCATACTACAACGATTTTTACACTTCGTGTAGTTACGACAAAGTAAATTCACCTCATAACTTCTTTATTTAAAAAGATACCACAAAGTCTGCTATACAGATCGCTAGAGATTTTTTTTCTGATTCCTATGCTGTGTTTAGTGTACTTACGACAAAATGTCCCTTACGACATTTGAAATTTCCAGTGTCGTACATGTCTGCGAATTTTGAAAATACAATAATTATCATATTGTTCTATAAATTTATTTTTCAGACAGCCCACTCGGATATGTGACTATGAATCCAACATCTGATAACACAGCACATAATTCGTCTGAGCAAAACTTGGGTAAGGAAAAATCCAAATTGTCTCTCTGAGCTTACTTTCTCAATAAGAGTTCATTTTGTGATCTCTATTTGAAGAAATGCCGTTTAGTACTACTACCATAACAATCATGTCACCAAAGTATTAATTCATTCAGTGTCCAAATTAAAACTTTACTTACCTAGTTTCTACTGACCAAGTTTTGATTTTACTAAGTGATTATTTTGCTGATCAAAGTATACTGTATTTTTATTATTGTCTTTCAAGTGTGTCTTTATAATAAGAACATTGTAATAGGTACATTTTGCACAACTATTTACCCACAATGTTATTATTAAACAAGTATAATTTTACTTTTCCTACAGACACTAGCTAGATGAATCCTACTTATATTATATTATTTACAATGAAATTTTGTGACATACGACATTTATGCAGATGGGTACGTATTATAATACCGAAAGTTCATAACACCTACAAATGAAATACCTACGCTTGAAACGTCGAAAATCAAAATACCGAATGAATGAAATACCTATACCCGATATACCGAAGCTCAATATGCCGAATTTCAAATAACCGAAAGTTCAAAATCCCGAAAGTTTAAAATCCCGAAAGTTTGAAATTTCGAAGGTTCATATCCCGAATGTTTAAAATCCCGAAGATTAATATACCTACAGTTAGTATACCGAAGTTCAAAATCCCGAAAGTAAGATTAACTTTGCGGTAGGCATGCAGCATGCAAGCAATCAAACAGGCATGCATGTAGCAAGCAGGCATGCAGCATGCAGCATGGAAACAATCAAGCAAGCAGGCATGCATGCATGCATGTAGCAAGCAGGCATGCAGCATGCAAGCAATCAAACAAGCATGCATGTAGCAGCATGCATAGGTTTTGCTCTTCTCCGGCGCTGCAGGAAGTGCAGCCCTTTCGCTCTAGCGTAGCGAGGCGAGGGCTGCTCTCCCTCCGCGCCTCCGGCTTTTGGATACACTCTAGTATCGGGCAGACTAGTACCACGACAAAGAAACACCGCGAGTCGGGGTCAATCAAAATTTGTTTTTCTTAATGAACCTCAATCTCAATGGTATACAATTTGTTTGGCGTTTCGTTCAAAGGTCTTGTAAAATTCGGTATTTTTAATCATGGGGTTTTAAATTTTTCGGTATATTATAAACTTTCGGTCATATAAACAGTCGGTATATGGAACTTTTGGTCATATAAACAGTCGGTATTTTAAAATTTGGCATTTTAGTATTTGGCATTCCAATTATAGGTGTTAAAAGATTCGGTATTTTGAATTTTCGGGATTTCAAACTTTCGGTATGTAGAACTTTCGATCATATAAACATTCGGAATCCTAAAATTCGGTATTGTAATACGTACCCATGCAGATGAAGCCGCGGAAAACTGCTAGTATAATATCAAAATAAAATATAGTATAACTAAATGTAACATTATAATATGAGACTTAAATATAAAGATAATTATATAATCGTAGATAATTTTAGTTGATAGTAATCCTAATTAACATAAAAATGTATCTGTGTGATGCGTGATATTTAAAAAATCAGAATATTGTAAAGTTATTTGTGTAGTGATCGGTTGATATTTGAAATGTATTATTTATTTTTTTGCAGGAAATGTGAATCACGGGTACTTGACTATGAAACCAGCATCTCATACAGCTAACGTATCTGATGTTAAGTTAGGTGAGTATAAAACCAATTCATTTGTGCAAATTACATGCAACGCGTCACGTGATCAGTTTATTTATAAATAAGTTAATAGTCACGAGTTCTTTTTTAAAGTAAATTATTCAGAATAAAAAATTTAATCGATTTCTATCAAATAAATTGCAGTCGCCTTCAGCTTGAACAATTAACGCAAATTAAAAATGAAACTTATAACAGTGAAAAAGGAAATATTTTAATAATTATTTAATTTTTGTTATTTTAATTCAGACAAAGCGTAAAACATTTGCATATGGTACTAAACCGGGCAGTTAATAATACATACGTTAAAAAAATTCCTAACTTTTACATACACTTTTGTTTTAGGATCTTCAACCCCATCGTTTGACCTGAATAGAATGACAGTGAATGGTAATGTTATAATTCTTATTATTTTAACTCATGCATTGGCTTATTATTCTATGCGTTTCTATTTGCTTCGAGCAATTAAATGACAAAATATAGGGCTCCTCCAGATAAACCAAAATTAAACATCAATTGAAAAATTAAAAGAAACACATATATCTAGAGGCTGTTGTTTTGGTCAGTGTCATCTAACTAAGGGACGATAACATTTAGCTTAGCCCAGATAAGCCTGAAACTATTATTTACGCAGAAAGTTGTGATTTTTTATATGTTATTTCATTACATATTATTTGGGATGTAAATGAATGTTACACTAGTGGTCTCCCGTAACTTCGTCTACCTATTTTGATTTTATTCTGTACCTTGACTTAAGTCGTAGCGTAATGTTTTCTAGTTGATAGCCTTCATCGAAAGGTCAGCTATCTAAAACACTATTTTTCTCAGACCAGAAGTTCTTGAGACAACATACGCAAATTATTCACATTCACGGAAACATTATGGTATTGTAGTATCTTCCCCTTATGGAGTAATAGGTAGCCCAGTTGATAGTACCTCATATATTTACGTTAGCTCCTAGGAACAGGGGGCAGGATCAGGGTCGAGTTGGATCTAGGTACACGTATTTTACATCCATCATTTCATTTCTGACTAGCGGTCCCCCGCGACTTCGTCCGCGCGTTTTGAGTTTGCTCCCTCCCCTCCCGTCGCAGCGTCATGTTTTATATCCTAAAGCCTTTCTCGATAAATGAGCTATCCAGCACAGAAATATTTTTTCAAATCGGTCCAGCAGTTCCTGAGATAAGCGCGTTCAAACAAACAAACTCTTTAGCTTTATAATATATTAGCGCAAGCGCACGTTGTACTTAAGCTGCGAACATTATTTTGGTGCAGAGTTATGTTAAAACTGTGATAGCTCCTAAGATATTTATTGAAATCAAATGATATGAAGGACAACTTGGTTTTAAATAAAATGCTCGTGATGATGAATGTATTTATTTTGATAAGAATAAATACCTGTGTGTATAATACACCTCTAAAAATAATGCATTATTTTTTTACCAATTTATTAACATAAAAAAGGTTGTAGTAAGTCAACCATAAAAGATAGACATAGGCTGTCGCGGACTTTATTATAGAACTCTTAATGATGAACAATCCTGTCATACATGATTTTTGTGTAACTTAAGCGGTTTCCGCAGCGTATGCAGCGGAAGCTCTCAAAAGGAATATCTTTCTCCCGTTTTCGCAACATTTTTCATTGCTGCTGTGGTCTTGTGAGTCGTATCTTTATGTTATATAGCTTAAAGCCTTCCTCGATAAATGGACTATCTAACTTAAAAATAATTTTTCAAATCGGGCCAGTAGTTTCTGAGATTAGCGCGTTCAAACAAACAAACAAACAAACAAACAAACAAACAAACTCTTCAGCTTTATAATATTAGTATAGATAGGGTTCTGTAGTAACAGGCCTACGAGAATCAAGGTAATAAAGTTTTCGACAATCCAGCTGATATATTTGTCATAAATTTATGCAGTTTTTGAAAATATGAGTATGTTCTATTTTTGCCTCTGATGCAGGTTTTATACAGATGAATATTTAGATCAGGACCATCATAGGGCACCAACCCATAATATGAACTGGCTACCTATCTATCGCTTTGCAGTGAACGTGCTGGGTCCTGACTGTTGAATTACATGTACAATCAAATGTGTGAACTTGTAAGCTGACTAATAATCTTCATCTTTACTCTTTGCCGAGTGATGGAACTGCTCTTAGTGTCGACTTACTTCCACAGTTGCACGTAATTTTGAATTAGGTAGTAGAGTATGGCAGTTATACATTCTGAGACTGAGTCATTCCTGTTATCTACTTTGCAAAATTTTATGCAACAATAATGGTTTTGATCAGAAATAACTATAATAAATATGTTTACTCATAAATCCGATTCATAATGGTTGTGCCAACCGGACCATCTATGGGTTCATGACATTGGTGGCAAGAAAATAGTTTTAAAATATGAAAACGTTTCTATTAAGTTTTTATTTTGAATACTTTAGTGTTTTATAGTTTCTAGTTTTACTTGTGTATTTTTTAAATACCATCAAAAATATTATGTAATCCTGACTTTTCACAACTTTTTCTATCCTAATAATAAACTAGATAAAAATAACTTACCTTCGATATTTGTTTCTACAGTTAATACCTAACAACTAGAGCTTTTAAATATAGTCTAAATTTTATCACTATCACATTTTAAAGGTAGAGTTTTTATTTGTCAAATCCCATGTACGAGTATGGGTAGGTAGGTCTATCTGGGTAAGCTTATTCTAAAGTTTTATAAAAGAAAACCTCTTCCACATTATTAAAAAAAAAGAATGGGGAATCTCGCACCCTCACGCGTAGCTCGCGCGTATCTAAGCAAAAATACTTGGTAGCTAGTAGAGGCGACCTGGTGTTTGTAGTTTTGACCCGCTGAATAGTAGCGCAATAATAAATAGATTTTATGGAATATTTTTTTTGTAATCAGTATCGTTAAGAAAAACTAACGTATTAAAATAAGACTGCTTGGTCTATTACAATGGATGCCTGTGTTATCTGAGCAAAAAGTTTAAAAATGTTTGACACAACTATCAAAATGCACGTTAGATAAACTATTACAATTTATAATTTAAAGGAATGCTATACCTACCTTTTTATTTACTACCAAAAATAATATTTTATTTTTTTACAGAAACTATTTACGAGGAATGCTATGCAGGCCGTTTGAACATATTTGGCGCAGAAAAGCAGTAAAGTCCGTGTTAATTTGCTTGACGGATATTGTAAACAATCTTGAGATAACTATTATTTATACATTGGCTATTGGATTTAAGAAAATCTGTGTTTACTGATTAATTACCTATTTTGGTTGTAGGTTTTGTGCTTAACTTGTTTTAAAATGAAAATATTAAAAAGAAACACGATATTGTTTACAATATTCGCCAAGCAAACAAAGTTCGACTTTAGTGGCGTGTAGCGGTGAACAGAGTCCATTAACCTTGGAAAAATGTGTCAACTGTAATAGACTACCAGTGGCAGGTCTGTTCTTACAATAACCAGGTTGTACTCCAAACCTGTTTGTTATTTTTAACCTTTTTTGAATACCTAGTGCAGTGGTAGTTTTTATTTTACCCAGATAGTGTTTATGGACAAAGCGAACTTTGTTTCGGAAAAAGACGAAATAGATAAATAATACCGGTCGAAATCCTATAAGCCGAATTCGGCCCGACGTATTTTCGGTTTCCGGAGTAAAAATTTTTAATTATGCAAATGATATATCCGAATAAAGGCCATTACAAAGGTCACAAGTACCAGGAACGCATGAGTCTAGGAGCGGTCTATGCTACGACAGGGGGCGTTATCTATGATCCTAGACAAAAAATAGAAACCAACGCGTAGGGGTTAAAATGTATTATAGCGCCCGTATTTTCACTTGTCTTGTAAGCGATAATCTTGTTTTATTTTTTGTAGTAAATATAAGTGATTAAAAGATTCATTGGAGGCGTAAAAGTATTAATTTAAGATTTTTCACAACTCCCATTGAAGACCAAAGATCAACTTAAACATATTATATGCCGGAAATCTTATAGGTAGAAAATGAATTATCTGTATGTATCTTTCGGACCACTAGGGCCAATAAATATCTATTGAAGCATGAGTTTTATTACAATTGACTTAGGTAATCATTAAAGTCCGTTGTACTTAGCTAGTCCAATAATGTAAACAATATTTCCATAACTTTACTAATAATGTCAGTGAATAAAACCTACTTACTATTTAATTTAAAAATATCTCAGTGTTTAACAATTAATTGCCTTTGCGTATAACTTAAATCCCAAGCTTAATGTTTATATTTTTTTAAATGAATTATTTTGTTAAAAAGAAATTTGAAGATTGTTAACAAAAAACCGGCCAAGTGCGAGTCGGACTCGCGAACTGACATTCCGTGCCAACTTTAACTGAATTAGGGAATCCACTTACTTTGACTTAGTTAAATAGGTACCACAATATTTTGTGGACAGCAAATATAACTTTGTTTTTCATATTGTTTGTATGAAGTAAAAAGTTATGTTTGTGGTTGTTGAAAATATGCTATATCGCAAAAACTTCTCGTTCGATCCCGTCCAAACTAATTTTCTTTGAAAGTTAAGATCCACATTATATATTTTTTCCAACATTTACACTTGCTAAGTTTAGAAGTTAGATGGGGGGGGGACGCCCATTTTACCACTTTGGAAGCGTCTATCTATGAAACGTTATACTTTCAATGAAAGTAGTTTTTTTGAACCTCTATGTCATTTTCAAAGACCTATCCATATATAAAGCTACCTCGTTTTAAGTGATAATATTTTAATGGCAGATTCAGAAAAATAAATGAAACATATTTTGTACGAAAAAAAATTTTTTTTATACGCTAGTTTTCGAGAAAATCGCCTCTAAACATGTAGAAAAAAGAGTAAAATAAAACACCCCGTGCCGCGTGTTGCTGAGCGGAGCTCTCGGTTTTTGTAGGTATTGTCATACGCGCCGCCCATCGCCGCGATGTTGCCTGCCTGCCTACACGTGTCGCGCTCGCGGCCGCTCCCCCGCCTCGCCGCGCGAGTCAGTCTGCCAAAAACATTCGCGTTTGTATGTCGTGTGCGCGCGCGACGCGGACCTGCGGTGCGTTTTCCGAAGCCTGGGCCGGGTGACCAGTATCACATAGTTTCCCGCCGCGCCTTGACCTGGTACGGAACCTACCGCCAAACACCGCAGATGCTTGCTATGGCGGTTTCTGCACAACGAAACCCTCCACCTTTATCACTTGAGGGTCCAAGAATTGCTGTTGGCGGGGATTACGCCTTTATCACTTGAGGGCAGCGACGCCGATGTGCAGCGGTGACAGGCGCCGTGAAGAGCAGTGACGCCGATGTGCAGCGGTGACAGGCGCCGTGAAGAGCAGCGACGCCGATGTGCAGCGGTGACAGGCGCCGTGAGGGAGTGACTCACAGCAGTAATGAGGGTAACGGGCACTATATAGAAAATGTTATGATCAGTTGGAGTGCCAGAAGTACTTGGTCTCGGATCCTCTTCCGAGAAGGAAACAGGTCCCTCCCCTAGAGCGAGGAGGTGTTACTGCAGTCAATGGGCTCGGATACTCCTCCGGTGTCCGATCCCTCCCCTAGCGTGAGGAGGTGTTTCAGTAGTCACCGGCGGTTCTTCAAGACTTCTTGAGGGAAGATGTAGAGTGTTTATTTCTTGAAGTATAATAGAACTGTTCGAGCTTAGAACTCGGAATCGAATGAATTGAATGAAAAAAATAAAGGCTTATATAGGGGACCTAGGCCGTTCAAATTTAGATCGAGATAGGTTCAAAAATAGAACATGAATACTGGTGGTTTACAGAGGATTAAACCCGAAAAAGTAATAATTTTTGATAGAAGTTGTCAGACTTTGAAAGATATTGTCATAACAACCATGACAATAAAGATAAAAATATGTCAAAAATCAATCAATTTAAAGAAATAATCAAGAAAACGGATCATCACCCAATGCAAATTAAAGGAAAATTGCAAACAAAGGTAAAACACAACTATTTTTACAGTATTATGTACAGAAAAGTAGAATAACAGAGCTTCGAAAGTTTGACATTTTTAGATTCACAATAAATATTGTTCAAAAAGGATTAGAAAACATCAATAATCCAAAAATACAGAGTAATAGTATAAGAAGAGTAGAAAGGCAGGTAATGCCTATAGTTTAACGTCTACAGTACGACTTTTTAGGGAGAAAATACGAACTACGTTATGGTAGATAGAATCTATGATTAACTCTATGTTCGTGTTTACAGCAAATGAACCAGCAATCTTTGGATGGAAAAAGAAAATGAAAGCATGGAAAAACAAAGATAATGTGATGAGAATGTTAATGTGAGTCCGATGAATACTAAATATATTAAGGTACTCAATTTATTACACGTTATACATGTACAACGGTACATTTCCCCCACAACCCCAGAAAAATTTTCGACTTAGAGAAAATTTTTGAAAGAAGACCTAAAGAAAACCTAGGAATCTATTTCGCCTAATATACAACCTTACATAAAAATATTTATTCTTCTTCTAGCATTCTATCATCTTCATACCGTAAGGGTGGAGTTCACATTCAATGACTGCCACTCTAGAAAAGAATTCCTCAATAACGACAGGCTTATTTAGGGAGTTGTCAACCGCTCCATAGATGGAAAAAAAAAGTTTGATCTAGGCCTACTTAAGGAGTAATTAACCGCTCCAATCTAAGGCTTATTTAACGAGTAATCAACCGCTCGGACCTAAGGCTTATTTAACGAGTAATCAACCGCTCAAAAGAACGTACTAGTTAGTACTAAGGGGTTTAGAGTCCCTTAAGTAAAGAGAAGAGGTTTAGAGCCTCCCGAGTTAACGTAAGGGATTTAGAGTCCCTTAAGTAAAGAGAAGAGGTTTAGAGCCTCCCGAGTTAACGTAAGGGATTTAGAGTCCCTTAAGTTAAAAAGTTAAAAAAAAAATTGAGTACCTTAATTCCTCTTCAAATAGTGATTAAAGTGAATTAGTGAAGATATAGGTTGAGAAAGAAAATCGGAGAGTAAAAATAAATAGGTAGAGAGTTTAAGAAAAATAAGAGTTCTGAGTTAATTAGAGAACAGTTATTTAAATCAAAGTTAAGTTAAAAGAACAAAGTTAACTTAAGCCCAATTAAGGTAGATTTAGTTAAGTTAATAATTCTCAAGTTAAGTTAATTAGAGAACAGTTATTTAAATCAAAGTTAAGTTAAAAGAACAAAGTTAACTTAAGACCAATAGGGGACCTAGGCCGTTCAAATTTAGATCGAGATAGGTTCAAAAATAGAACATGAATACTGGTGGTTTACAGAGGATTAAACCCGAAAAAGTAATAAACTTTGATAGAAGTTGTCAGACTTTGAAAGATATTGTCATAACAACCATGTCAATAAAGATAAAAATATGTCAAAAATCAATCAATTTAAAGAAATAATCAAGAAAACGAATCATCACCCAATGCAAATTAAAGGAAAATTGCAAACAAAGGTAAAACACAACTATTTTTACAGTATTATGTACAGAAAAGTAGAATAACAGAGCTTCGAAAGTTTAACATTTTTAGATTCACAATAAAAATTGTTCAAAAAGGATTAGAAAACATCAATAATCTAAAAATACAGAGTAATAGTATAAGAAGAGTAGAAAGGCAGGTAATGCCTATAGTTTAACGTCTACAGTACGACTTTTTAGGGAGAAAATACGAACTGCGTTATGGTAGATAGAATCTATGATTAACTCTATGTTCGTGTTTACAGCAAATGAACCAGCAATCTTTGGATGGAAAAAGAAAATGAAAGCATGGAAAAACAAAGATAATGTGATGATAATATTAATGTGAGTCCGATGAATACTAAATATATTAAGGTACTCAATTTATTACACGTTATACATGTACAACGGTACAGCTTGAGCTCGAGTCCTCCCGTTGACTACTGCGCGATTGCACGTTGTTGGAATAACGTGCATGCACAACATAATGCTGCAGTTATTCGCCACCAATTCCAGCAAAGGTTCAGTGCATACGTGTGTGAATGAACAGTGAATGACGTGATAGCTAGATTGTCTAGTGTTCGCTTCAGTTTGCTTAATAAGGTTAGGAGGCATCGCCTCAATTTGTAGTAACCTGCTTTACTGTAAATCTCTGACGTCATTGTTTTCAAATGTTAACTTATCGCTGCTGATAAAAAAAAATGTATTTGTAAACCAATGCAGAAATCCTAGTTTTAATTTAGTTTATTGTGAAATAAGACTTGTATCCACATATCTGTACAAAAACTGAGCAAGTGCGATAATTTAAAGTAAAAAATAATAAAAATGTACGTAATTTTCAAAGATGTGTTCGCGTTTTATGTGTTATGTTTATTTACGGTACGTAATAAACGAAATTTAAACAAAACTGTGTTAAATTTACTCACGCAATTTTTAGTGCATATCCATCTACTGAATCAAAAGGAATCAATAGGTACTCATTAGGTAGGTCGGTAGGTAGGTAACTACAACATCTGTTAAAGTTAGATTTGGTAAGATTGGAAATTTTAATAGGTATTCTTTTTAAAGTTCACTTTCACATAAGATTTGTCTTATTATTATTAAATAAACAGAGGTAACACAACATAATTAGGTAGTTTCAGTTTATCATTACAACATCTGTTAAAGTTAGTTATAAATTTTAATAGTATTCTTTTTAAAGATAACTTTCACATAAGCTTTGTCTCATTATTATAAAATAAACAGAAGGAACACAACACAATTAGGTAATTTTAGTTTATCATACCTGCCTAGCTGTTCATGTTTTAAGCCTGCGATAAACACATAGGTACCTAAGTTGAGTTTTTGTCTTAATTTATCATACATACCCAGCTGTTAGTGTTTTAGGCCTACGATTAATGAACTGAACACATACCTACTTAGGTTGAGTTTCTGTTTCAGATAATCATACTTACCCAGCTGTTTTAGGCCTCAGATAAATGGACACATACCTTCCAAAGTTTTTGTCTTTGTTTTCATACCCATCTGTTTTGTTTGTTTAGCGTTTATCTAACTGATCTGTCTGTTTGATTTATTAGGTACTGATACACGTTGATAATGTTTTTTTCATATTAGTGTTTCGTAATAAAAGGTAATCGATTGCAGTAGGTAGTTACCTTTATTATTATTATTATTATGTAGGACCAAATAAATAGGCGCGCTGCGGCGCCCCCTACCGCCCGAGTACCGCGCATCGGCACGCCGCATGAATGAGATAGGCATCTTCTGTCACGCTCACGCCCACGCGTCTGTCTCGTTCTCGCTTAGCTAGTCCATCTTCCGTCACGCTCAGGCCCATACGTCTGTCTAGTTTTCGCTCAAACTAGTACTTATGTAAGAGACGAAAGGCGATGTCGCGGAACAGGGTGTTCTCAAAAAATAATATATTTTTTTTGTTAGGAAAAATAAAAACGTAAACGGGCCAGTTTTCAAAAAAAATAATTATTGGGTCCTCTTTCTATGTTATTGTTTGATGCTCTGTTAAAATATTATCACTTAAAACGAGGTAACCTTATACACCCCACATGCATAGTTTCGACTTAAAAAAATTTTTTCGGTTTTAGTTTCATGTATTGGAGCCCCCAATTAAATATCATTATTTTTTATTTTTTGAATGAGAATCGTAAAGCGGTTAACAGGATACATCTTCCTACCGAATTTCAACAGTGTGATGCTTATAGTTACAGAATAAAGTAGCTGTGACATACGGACGGACAGACAGACAGACAGACAGACTTAACGAAACTACTTATAAGGGTTCCGTTTTTTGCCATTCGGCTACGGAACCCTAATATTCAACTAGCAAAGAAAAACGGACTTTAATTAAAAATCTGTCTGTTCAGATAGGAGTAGTATTGTAAGATAGGTACAAATTATGTTGTTAAAATATTGGTAGGATATAAGGACCATTTTTAGTGGATAAAATATTATATTCAATTATATAATTATATCAAATATTGTCGCTAGAAATAAAAAAATGACGTAAGTACTAATAACGAATCATAAGCAGAAAACTACAAACCAGCAAGGTGTCATATCTGTTCGATTACTCTTTGCTACCTTTGACAGCTCGGTGTTGTCGCTGTAATGGCGATTATCATGTTTGGAAGAAATGGAGAAAAATGATAGATGTAAATTCTTTTTAGGATTCGTTTATTTTCTCTAATGCTTGAAAAAGTTTTAAAATATCATGATAAAGATATTAAATGAATTTTGTAAACCAACTCAAGATTGTCTTCAAGAACACGACAATAACCTACAACAAACGGGAGAAATGAAAAATATACGATGGCAACACATCACATTTCCTTTATTTTAGAAAATAAGAACTGCGTGTCTAGTATAATGCATATAAGTCTATGGTTTTAAGCAAATAAATTTCCTTTCATTTCATAAAAAAAAACAATGAATAGGTGGCTTAAATTAATACAATCCCTTTCAATATAGGGTTCGTGAATTTATTTGTAGTTGCAGAAAACTACACAGTGCAGGGTGTAACAAAAGGCTTACCTCTTATCTAGTACATCAAACTATCCAACCCGTAACCAGCAACTCTGTAAGATATAAAAAAAACGTCCAAGTGCGAGACGGACTCGTGCATTGAAGGTTCCGTGCTAATTTTAGCTGAATTATGGAATACACTTGCTTCCAATTAGCTTTTAGCTAAACCACAATAAACTACATCACAACATTTTGTTGACAGCAAATATGTGATAATGGAAGAAAATAAGACTTTTGGTACACACATAAAATTAGAAGGTGAATCAAACTGGAATGTTTGGAAATTCCAATCAGTCATTATGTTGCGAAGTCAGATTCACTAGACATGGTTCAAGGTATCAAAGTAAAGCCGGAAGACGCGACTACGCGAAAATGGGAAAAACAAAAATGTCAGAAAGTGCGAGCTCGGCTAGCACTTGCCGTAGGGCCGTGGATCGCCTCGTCGGGAGGGTCTCGGACAGACGGTGTGGGGGACACCTCTGTCCAATCACCAGGGACCCTCCTGAGGCGCCAGTGTGCCGTCTGGAGTGGGATGGGATCTCCTCACCCTACACCGTGGAGATCCGCCCTCCTGCTAGAGGGTGGACGTCGTAGATGACAAGGATCGCGGAACTGTTGAGACACCGCGGCCCCTGCTGTCACAGCCAACAAACGCGGCGGGCATCGTCAGGTTTTAGTGGGTATACCCGAATCCGGGGGAGTCCCACACACGCCCCTCCGTTCCCCGACGTAGAGCTACGGTGCGTAATCAGCATTTCCTGACGTAAAAAAAACGATTGTTGATGTATTGCTGCAAATTAGCTGTAATTTCTCATAAAAAGTAAAGAAATAAAAATTATTATTTTGTGCTCTCCCTTTTACAATCTCGACCTTTTTTGTTTATCTTTTAACTCTTTGAATGCCTTAAAAAACCGTTATTTTACATGTATTAAAAAATGATAATTAAAATATAAATTGTGTTAATGAAATTTTTGTTTTTATAGTGTTTTGTCACTATACAAACTTAATAATATAAATTGCAAATTGCACTTGTAAAAAGCAACTTTGGCTGTGTGACAGACAAGAAATCGAACCCCGTGACTTACGTAATCCGGGCGTATGCCTATACCACTCGGCCACCGTCACATTAGCAAGCCTGTTGAATTTTGCAAGCGCTTTCTTTAACAGATTGCGTAAGACGCGGGGTTCGATTCCTCGTCTGTCACACAGACAAAGTTGCTTTTTACAAGTGCAATTTGCAATTTATATAAATTGTGTTTTTTTTTAATAAACATGGACACTCGGGACCCGGTGATCGGTTGATGATGATGATGATGATGATGCTTTCAGATGATGTAAGAGGCATTTGCCAATACGCACCAGATTATCAGTCTTGCCACATATAACATTCTACAACATAAACAAATATTAAAAGTCGCCTCAGTGAAAGTTTTGGGTTCAAAGGTTTTTTTTTTCAACACAGACTGTAAACAAAAGGCTGGCTTAATGAAGCTTTAAAACTCGCATTGAGTACATCAAACCATCCAACAAGCCAACAATCGTATGTTATAAAAACAATAGCTGTGAAACACATTTTTTGGCATAACTAATTATCCGCATATATACATAGCCACAATTTATGCGCTTTCTACGCAAGAAAGAACTCCGACGCAAAAAAGAAAGCTTCCGTAGCCGAATGGCAAAAAACGGAACCCTGTAGTTTCGTCAAGTCTGTCTGTCTGTCTGTCTATCAGTCTGTATGTCTGTCTGCCTGTCTGTCTGTCCGTCCGTTTGTCGCAGCAACTTTATTCTGTAACTATAAGCACCACGTTGTTGATATTTAATGGGAAGATGTGTCCTGTTAACCGCTTTACGATTCTTATACAAAAAATAATGATATTCAAGGAGAGGTTCCCATACATAAAACTAAAGCCGAACTTTTTTTTGTCAAATTTACGCGTGTGTCTATGGAAAGGTCTTTTCAAAATGACATAAATGTTCCCAGAATCAATTTCTTTCACAGTCTAACGTTTGATAGATAGACACTTCCAAAGTGGTAAAATGGGCGTGGAAGTAAGTGAATTCCCTAATTCAGTTAAAGTTGGTACGAAACCCTCAGTGCGTGAGTTTAACTCGCACTTGGCCGGTTTTTTAAACATGTTTCTTAAAGAATTATTTTTGGTTAGTACAAATGTTTTTTTTTTTTTCATGGAATAATTTCTTCATTGAGATACTCTCAGTAACGTGACTCGTAATTTCTGACGTAATACTTTTTCGGAAAAAAGAATGATCGTGTTTATGCAAATGCGCGGTTTTTGGTTTCGTGAAGCCTTTTTTTACACCCTGTATACGTAGCCATAGGCCAATAAACTCGTAACTTAAAGGTATCTCACTCAGAACTAGATTAAGGATTTAGAATCATTTATTTGCTTTTAAATGGGGTGCACAGGTTTATAATTCATTTTATTCCTTCTTACCAAACGTTTATTCAGCTGAATTATGTGCTAATTCAATGGCACGCTGGCTTCATAGTCTCGTAGTGTGCCATAACGTCTGTAAAAAGTACGTTCATTAGTTGGTATCATCAATTTGATCGCAAAAAAAGGATTGACCATCTTAAACCCGCCTACGAATCAGAATCAGTTCATTCATTTGATACCCCACTCGTAATATTTGCATTTTTTAAAGTATCCCATATTGATGTAGCATTCGTTATTTTGCTTCATTTAATAAAAGGAAAAACGGATAATAATTAGTAATCGATTGATACCTCCTATACCAAATCAGCTCGGTATTTTTGCCGCATATTAGGATCACACGTAAATACACACAGAAAGAACTACACGAGTGTTAAAATAAATAGCCTTCCGTAGTCAGGTATAACGTCATGAAATCATAAACTCAATGCATACCAATTTAGTAAGAAGAAACCAAACAAAAAAAAGATTGGTCAGCAAGTAATCTAAGGCGCTTTGCAGATGGCGGTGCGTGCCAGTCTTTTTGACCGCAAAGTTATGACCGCGTCTGCCCGTAGATAATTAAATGATTTCAGTTCTTAACATTTTTGCTAACCAAGTTAGGCGCATTACAGACGGCAGGACAGCCGGACCGGTCACCGCGAACGAAAACGCAAAGGGAACTTCGCCGGGCACTAGGTGACGCGGCATGTCTGTGGCTACCCGCCTTCACACAAACCAGTTTCAATGAAGTAACGTAGACGGCAGCACGAGCGGCCATTTTTGCTGACGTGTTTTTGACAAGACTGAACTTCGTGAATTTACTACCTCTGTCCCTCTTGTGCTTTTAGTTTGTGGCGAGGACAGTCGCAGGCATAGACGGGCAGACGCGGTCTTTATTACTTCACGGTCAAAAATACCGTACCGCCCCGCCGTCTGCAAAGCGTCTCATTGGTAATAGCACTACACACACATACAAACACACGATTCACAACACACATCACATTTATTTATGTTATCAATAACGTAATGCTTAGGACTTTGCCACTTCAATCAACTCTTGACCAGTGAAATAATTACTTGGTCAGTAAAATGATAACTTAGGAAATAGAAACGGTTGTTTGTTAATATTTGTGGGAAATCTTGAAATCTTGCCTTTTTACCGTCTTCATAAAAAGGTGAATGAATGAATATGAATTTGATCTGAATACATGAGATACTGCTGGAATCCGATGATGTTTGAGGATAATGATGTACTTAGTTAAGCTTCCAAAAACGAATTCCAGGTTTCGTAAGTAGTTGTCATCTGTTTGTCCACAGATTTTTCAAAAACTAAAGGTGTTTAGAAATGGTCCTTTTTGGTTCAGTCAAGTCTATTCTAACAAGGGAAAAGTGCAAGTTTCATCAAAATCGGCTCAGCCGTTTCTTAGATATAAGTAAAAAAACTGAACAGAAAGAAAAAATGCCTCCAAAAAACTTAGCGGTTTAGCTTACGTACACCATCAGTCTACGTACGTCATGCACCGACTCCAAATGAATTCGATTCTCCTTTACAAGGCAAATACGTTCATTTAAGTTTTTAGTGTTTTTTAAGGTGTTTTTTTTTTGTTTACTACTTACCAATATTTAAATGTTTTATTATTTCAGCACGATTGACAGGGGGATGTAGGAAGTGTGACACAGACGGCGTTTCCCCTGGTATCACAGTGACATAGTTAACCGAGTCTCTTCCATCCGACGTACTCGTATTTGCCACTGTGTATAGAATGATGATTATATATATATATAACTAGCGGACCCAGCAAACTTTGTTTCGCCCCTAGCACCGTCCCGCCCCGGCCCCGTCTCGCACAGCCTCGTAATTTTAAAAGTTAGAACAGAACATTAATGATCGCAAGAGCTCTTCTGATGGCGTCATTAAGGATAGCATGACGGGCGAGACGCCCAGCGCTTTGCTGGCATCAAAGGCAGTGGAGAATAAATTTGTCCACCTCCTTGCCACATGGACACGAACTTTAACGAAAAATTTCACATAAAGGGGTACTGAAACTATCGAAAAGAGTGCCCAAATTCTTCGACGGTAAAGTATGAAGCCAGTGACCAGAATCTTTGCAGGAAATTGCCAACCACTGTCACTGATGGAGTTTCGAAGTAAGGAATTGAAGGTCTCTCTCGCAAGAGGGACATCCCTAAGGAACGTCACCAGCAAAAGTGGTTTTTGCTAGTGACGTTCCTTTGGGATGTTTTCTCTTGCCAAAACTCCTCCGCCTCTCTCACCTCAGAAAGTTGGCGAGGATGCTCAAAGATTTTTCCTGCTAAAACGAAAGTGCTATGCAAAGAGGAGAGAAAAGCGGGGAGGGCTATACTAGAAATGAAGCTAATTTCGATCCCACCAAAACGAATAAGAAGCAAAGCTTGATCCCAAGAATTATTATCGAAATGTAAATTTAAAGAAATATCCAAAGTATTTTTATGGGTGGTGTCAAATATTTTTGAATAATTATTATTTTTCCATATAGGACTAGCACGTAGGAGATGGAAACCATTACATACAAATTTTGGCCTGGATGTAATAAGATGAAAATGGTGTCAATTAATAGCTTAATACTTAGTGGACCTACACTGAAAATTTTATGTTTTTCGACAATCTGAGAGCCCAATAATTAGGGGTTTAGTTAAAGTGAGGTTATGTAACAAACAGCTGATTTCCGAACTGCAAAAGATATTTTAACGTCAGCAGTTACAATTAGGTCACAAAATAGACGACAGCGCGTTAGGCAGGGTCAGAATCCGTAAAACAAAGCAGTGGTCGACGAAAAAACACTCAAAAGGCATACACGCACAAAACGAAAAATACGAACGAAACGAGTGATCCATAGATTATTTGACACGGTAGCTATCAGTATCAGTGCACAGAGAAAAAAAAGTAAGAATAGATTTTATTTCATTAAGCAATCATGTTTCAATTCACTTACATTCAATTCAATTAAAATATAAAATATATGTTTTATGAGCTAAAACAGTTATTGTAAAGTATTTTTTTTTGGGTTTATCGCCACGAATAGAGCAAGAGTGATTCATTTTTTAAATTGTGTAATCACATTGACTCAAATCGATATTTCATTTAATCGATAATATAGTGAATTCTTAAAATCTTGTTTTTCGTAATGCTCAGATTCCATAAAGAGAATTAAACTGATTTTTGGTATTTTAGGATGGTTTTTTTAAACCATAAATCAACTAGTTACGTTTAGGGCCCAGCAGTTACCGTCTCCTTTAGGCACGAAAAGACACGATTTAAGTACAGTAAAAGCAATGTGTTCTTATTTTGTGTGTAAGCAATGTGTTCACAATGGTGTTCTAATTTGGGGGCTGAAAGGGTTAGATCATTAAATTTTTTATCAAGTGAAGGTTCGATGCTGGGATGAAGAAGAGGGGCACCCAAAAGGCAAAGCGATTTAGAACTATGAAAAGACTAGAACTAATAAACTAGAACTATAGGAAAACAACATCTACTTTGCCTCTAAAGGAGCCGTTATCCTGATTCAATGCCTGAACCAGGCATTGAATTTAGAATTTTAGGATGAAATGACAGGATGGATGCCTAAACTAAAATTATAGTTAAAAAAAACTAAAAAACCGCGCTTTTATAGCTGACCGAACTAAAAAGTAGAAAATATTTTTTTATTACAAAGAGTTAGAGAATAATTCAATTCAGAGTAAAAAGCGTGGGGTGCTTGATATATTAAATATTGCATCCCTAATATAAAATGTAGAATCCTATCCGATTGTGATCGATGGTAAACACCCAATCGCCAGGCTGCTGATCCATTTATACCACGTCAAATTCGCACATGCAAACAACGAGCTGGTGGTGAACGAATTACGTCGGAAATGATGGATCGCCCTCTTCACTTGCTTCGGGACAATTGTGGGCTAGTGCTGAGAAGAAGCTGCGCAACAAACTCAGTCACAATTGTCAATGCCTCTTTTAAAAATATTACAATTTAAATGTTCTTACAAGCTAGACCATACATTGTTATCGTTCATATGTATAATCATTTATTCTATTATATCCTTTAGTCATTAAACATTGTTTAATAATACATTTAAATTAACATAAAGGTAATTCAATTATATTTTGAGGCAATTTATTAAAGAAAGTAATACATCTTCCAATAAACGAGTGATTAACCTTCTGAAGTCTGAAGTTTGGAACGGCAAGTTTATTCTTGTTTCTAGTATTGAAATCATGTAAATCACTTTTTTTAGGAAATAAGTGCAAGTTTTTACGAACATAAATCAAATTTTCATAAATAAACAGTGAATACCTACACTGTAAGTATCTTGACTTCTTTAAAAAAAACCCTTAAAGAGTCGTCAGATTTGAGATTGTAAATAGCTCGCTTTTGCAGTATGAATATTGTTTCAATATCAGCAGCCGAGCCCCATAACAAGATTTCTCATTATCTTTCTTTCTCGATATGTGGACCCCATTGAAGATTATGATCTTCGGTTATTCCCAAAAACGTTGAGCGATGTATAGTATCTAGTGGCTCATCTTTAACCATGATCTGTGTTGGGACTTGTCTGACATTAGGCATTGTAAATTTTATGCATTAGGTTTTACCCAAATCCAAAAAACGGAACCCTTATAGTTTCGTCAAGTCTGTCTGTCTGTCTGTCCGTCCGTATGTCACAGTCATTTTATAATGTAACTATAAGCACCACATTGTTGATATTTGATGGGAAGATGTATCCTGTTAACCGCTTTACGATTCTCATACAGAAAAATGATTTTTAAGGGGAGGCTCCCATACATAAAACTTAAACCGATCTTTTTTTTGTCAAATTTACGCGTGCGTGTGTCTATGGATAGGTATTTTCAAAATGACATAAATGATCCCAGAATCAATTTCTTTTAAAGTCTAACGTTTGATAGATAGACACTTCCAAAGTGGTAAAATGGGCGTGGAAGTAAGTGAATTCCCTAATTCAGTTAAAGTTGGTACGAAACCGT
The DNA here is from genome assembly GCA_963924145.1 of Pyrausta purpuralis. Lineage (NCBI taxonomy): Eukaryota > Metazoa > Arthropoda > Insecta > Lepidoptera > Crambidae > Pyrausta > Pyrausta purpuralis. The sequence continues at coordinate 11,536,442 of OZ001669.1, read as the reverse complement.
GCGCGAGTTTAACTCGCATTTGGCCGTTTTTTTTAACATGTTTCTTAAATAATTAATTTTTGTTGTTACAAATGTTTTTTTTTTTCATGGAATAATTTTTTCATTGATATAATCTCAGTAACGTGACTCGTAATTTCTGAGGTAATACTTCGTCGGAAAAAAGAATGATCGTGATTATACAAATACGCGGTTTTCGGTTTCGTTAATACTTTTGTTACACCCTGTATAAGTAGCCATAGGGCAACAAACAAACCCACACTTTAAGGAAATAGACTCAAAACGCGATTAAGGATTCAGAATCATTTATTTGCTTTTAAATGGGGTACACAGGTTTATAATACATTTTATTCCTTCTTACCAAACGTTTATTCAGCTGAATTATGTGCTAATTTAATGGCACGCTGGCTTCATAGTCACGTAGTGTGCCATAACGTCTGTAAAAAAATACGTTCATCAGTTGGTATCATTTGATCGCAAAAATAAAATAAAAATTGTCAATCTTGAACCCGACTACGAATCAGAATAAGAATTATGTGTTCATTCATTTGATACCCCCCTCGTAATTTCTGCATTGTTTTAAAGTATCCCATATTGATGTAGCATCCGTTTTTTTACTTCATTTAACAAAAGAAAAAACGGATAATAATAAGGTATCGATTGATACCTCAAATACCAAAATCAGCTCAGTAGTTTTGCCGCATATTCGGATCACACGTAAATACACACAGAAATAACTACACGATAGCTAAAATCATTAGCCACCCGTAATCAGGTCTAACATCATGGAATCATAAACTCAATGCATGCCAATTTGGTCAGAAGAAACCAAACAAAAAAAGTTTGGTCAGCAAATAATCTAAGGCGCTTTGCAGATGGCGGTGCGTGCCGGTCTTTTTGACCGCGAAGTTATGACCTCGCCCCGTCTGCCCGTCGATAATTAAATGATTTCAGTTCTTAACATTTTTGCTAACCAAGTTAGGCGCTTTGCAGACGGCGAGACGGCCGGACCGGTCACCGCGAACGAAAACGCAAAGGGAACTTTGCCGGGCACTAGGTGACGCGGCATGTCCGTGGCTCCCCCGCCTTCACACAAACCATTTTCGATGAAGTAACGTAGACGGCAGCGCGGGCGGCCATTTTTGCTGACGTGCTTTTGACTAGAATGAACTTCGTAAATTTACTGCCTCTGTCCCTCTTGTGCTTAATGTTCGCGGCGAGGACAGTCGCAGGCATAGACGGGCAGACGCGGTCTTTATTACTTTACGGTCAAAAATACCGGCCCGCCCCGCCGTCTGCAAAGCGTCTCATTGGTAATAGCACTACACACACATACAAACACACGATTCACAACACACATCACATTTATTTATGTTATCAATAACGTCATGCTTAGGACTTTGCCACTTCAATCAACTCTTGACCAGTGAAATAATTACTTGGTCAGTAAAATGATAACTTAGGAAATGGAAACTGTTGTTTGGTAATATTTAAGGGAATAACTTGAGATCATATTTTTATGAAATCTTGCCTTTTTACCCTCTACATAAAAAGGTGGTTATGAATTTGATCTGAATATATGAGATATTGTTGGGATCGGATGATGTTTGAGGATAATGATGTACTTAAGTTAAGCTTCCAAAAACGAATTCCAGGTTTCGTAAGTAGTTGTTGTCTGTTTGTACACAGATTTTTCAAAAACTAAAGGTGTTTTGAGATGGTCCTTTTAGTTCATTCATGTCTATTCTAACAAGGGAAAAGTGCAAGTTTCAACTAAATCGGCTCACCGTTTCCGAGATATAAGTCAAAAAACTGAACACAAAGGAAAAAAAAAATTACTAAAAAGCGGTTTAGCTTACGTACAACTTCAGTCTACGTACGTCATGCACCGAATCCAAATGAATTTGTTTCTCATTTACAAGGCAAATGCATTCATTTAAGTTTTTAGTGTTCTTTTTAAAGGTGTTTTTTTTGTTTACTACTTACCAATATTTAACTGTTTTATTATTTCAGCACGATTGACAGGGGGATGTAGGTAGTGTGACACAGACGGCGTTTCCCCTGGTATCATAGTGACATATTTAGCCGAGTCTCTTCCATCCGACGTACTCGTATGTGCCTCTGTGTACAGAATGATGAGTATATATAATTATAATAAGCTCACTATTCATAACTAATATTATAATTATAAAGCTGAAGAGTTTGTTTGTTTGTTTCAACGCGCTAATCTCAGGAACTACTTGACTGATGTGAAAGATCTTATTGTGATAGATAACTTATTTATCGAGGAAGGTTTTAGGCTATTAAACATTACGATATGACTTAAAAACGCAGAGCAACAATGAAAATTTTTGCAAAAACTAAGGGAAATATCCTTTTTAACTTTTCAATATCCAAGCGGTTGCAGGCAACCACATAACAATAAAATATCTATTGTGTCTCGTTCACATACGCTTGGGGGGTTAAAAGCTTTCGTTAACCGTTTAAGATACGCATAAATTATGTTTGACGAGATTTTTTCCCTACTTTATCTATACCAAAAAAAAAAGACATGCAACATAAAAAATAACTTAATTTCCTTGCAACAAGGAAGCTATGATGCTGGCTGCGTTGCCGCGTTGGATAGCAGCTTTATTATTGGCTGTTACAGAATTTAATTTTGGCGAAATTTTTCTGAACAGCAATTTAGCAGATCCAGACGTTTCAACGCCAAACGGCGCAAAAACAATCACTTGCGAGTGAAGACGTACTTGCGATGTTTGGCGTTTTCTGCCAACTGCGCTGCTGTACCTACCAATTTTTTTTATTTATTTTTTTATTTTAGTATGGGTTCGCTCTTGACTCCAGTCCAAGCCTAGTGCGACTAAGACGAAGTCGAAGATGAAACGAGCTCGCCCAGAAGAAGACTGTTCACTCGAACTTTGAAAAGATTCGGATTGTAATTCCTAGGAAACGCAGCGAGTTCCACTCCTTTACCGTGCGCATTGTAAATGTTGATGAGAAGCGCTTAGTACGAAACAGCGGCACATCGACTAGGTAAGGATGGTATCCCGCGGTACGCCTAGACGAACGATGGAAAAAAGGGGCTGGTAGGATAAGCTCATGCAGCTCCTTTGCACACTCGCCAAAGTAAAGCTTGTAAAATACAGCTAAGCTGGCAACCTTGCGGCAATTGGCTAAGCTATGGAGCTTATCATCCACCAGTTTGTCGTCACCTATTAATCTTTTGGCTCTGTTTTCCACTGAGTCAATAGCTTCAAGCTGGTACTTGGCTGATCCATCCCAGAGGTGACTGCAATACTCCATGCAGGACCGGACTTGTGCTTTGTAAAGGATCAATAGCTGTTCAGGCGTGAAGTATCGCCTCACTCCGTTCAGGATGCCAAGTTTTTTAGCACCAGTTTGTGCTTTGAGCTCAATGCTGGGGCCAAAATTGAGATCAGCCGACAACTCCATACGCAGCAGCTCTAGATGGTCGGTGACAACAACAGGCGTACCCCGGAAAGTTGGAGTATGTAAGAAAGGACTCCTCTTTGCCAAAAACAGACATGCTTGAGTCTTTTTGCCGTTGAAGTCGACACGATTGTCTTTGCCCCACTGCGAGACACGGCTCAGGGTCATATTTGTCCGCTCGACCATGGTTCCCCTCAAAAGACACACTTCATCCCCACTGGTCCCCGCGCTGGACAGGTATTTCTCATGAACTGTGCTGTCGTCGGCGTATCCAACGATACCCGGCTGAATCAGGTCGTTGATGTGAAGCAGAAAAAGAGTTGCAGAGAGAACTGACCTCTGAAGAACTCCGGCATTAATAGCCCTAAGGTCAGATGAGCAGCCATCTACGACTACTCTGATCTACCGGTCACTCAGGAAGTCTGATATCCAGTTACAGAAATCAGCAGGGATGCCAAAAACTGGATGTTTATTGAGCAAACCTGCATGCCAAACCCTGTCAAAGGCCTTCGAGATATCAAGCGAGACAGCCAATGGTTCGCCGTGTTTCTCGATTTCTTCGATGGATTTGACTCTTGTGAATTTGACTATTTTGTAACTGTTAGTTTGTATACATCCTACTATGACATTATTTCAAATTTACTTATTGATATGTATTGTGACATGTGGTATAAGTTGATATAATGTGCTAATTAATTTTGTAATAGTTAAATCCGAATGTAATTTCTAATATTTGTATGCTATTGTTGATGGCTGAGTGGGCCGAACTTTCTTTAGTTTGTAACAACTTTAGTGTACTCTGTTCAAATACAAATAAAATATTCTATTCTATTCTATATTTGCTCCAGCGAATATAGAATAGAATAAAATAGAAGAAGGGTTCGGCTTGGTCACATTCTTTGTATTCGCTCCAGCGAATATAGAATAGAATAGAATAGAAGAAGGGTTCGGCTTAGGCACATTCTTTGTTGTACCAAGGTCGGGTTTTAAGGTTGAGCGAGATGTCGGAGAAAGAAATAAAATACTCCATTCCCTGCCGTATGACGTCCGCCACCGCATCAGCACTGATTCAAGGGTCACCCGACGAGAACAAAACCTGCCGCCAAGAATAAGACGCAAAAAAGTGCCGGATTTCATCCCAGTCTGCCGACTCGTATCTCCAAACTCTCTTCGTGCCTCTTGGGCTATCATCAGGAGGAGTTTAGAGAGACATGTATTTCACCAGAAAGTGGTCAGACGAGCCCAATGGGGCCAAGACTGAAACAGAGTAACTGTCCGGATCAGTAATCAGCAGAAGGTCCAAGCAGTTTGCAGTATGGCCGGTAATATCTGGGACCCGCGTAGCCTCTTTTACATGCTGAGTTAGGTCTAGCGATAGCACAAATTTGCGCGCCTCCAAGCCAGCATGCTCAGTTTTCTCGTACGGGAACCACCATTCCTTATGGTGGGCGTTAAAGTCTCCAAAAAAGTTGAGCTTTGCTGTCGGGTAACGCTGCTGAGCGAGATCAGTCGTCTCCATCAGGTAATCAAAGAGCCGAGTCGTCTTCCGGTCACCGCTGTGTGATCTTTAGATACCGACGTAAATATGCTCGCAGAACCTGAATCCACTAAAATCCAAATAACGGAAAAACCCGATCTTTCGAAGCAACGAAGACGACGGCAACAAATGTCTTCTCGAATGTACACACAGACCCCTGCTTGCTTCAAGAACTTATGCTCAATAGAGTAGCCCGGGTAGTTGAGGTACGCTACGTCTAACGGGGTTCTATCTTTGTCTCCGAAATTTGTGGTCTCTTATGTATGCGTCAGTGCGTGACGTAACGCAAGCGTCACGCAATGACGCATCCATAAGAGACCACAAATTTCGCAATGTCGGACTGACAACACGGTACCTCAATTGGTCAGAGCGTTTGGCCCGGTCAGCCAAAAGGTTGCTGGTTCAAGTCCCGCCCGTGCGCAAATTTTTGGTTTCTTATTTCATCTTTACAAGTTTAATGGGTTGAAAATACTCTTTAAAGGAGAAAAAAGATCACGACAAAAAAAAAAACATTAATGACCTACAATAAAGTTTGTATAAGCATATGTTTATCTCTCATATGGTTTACTCACAATAAACTTTTTTACATTTAAAAGTCTGATTAAAAATCATGTTATATTTTCAAAGGTGCTTTGATACCCTGCTGGTATTTCTCGTATCAAAATAAACATATTAATTTTGAACAAAACTGCCTTTAACATCATTTGATTTCAATAAATATCTTAAAACTCTGCACCAAAATAATGCTAACAGCTTAAGCACAACGCGCGCTTGCAATAATGAAAACATGAGGTTGCGTTGAAATAATTATTTTACGGGAAATCCGAAATAGACGCGGGACCGCTAGTGTGTAATAAGTTGCCATTAACGTTTATACAAAATGACGTTCTATATGTGAACAAACTGGCTAGTGCGAGTCGGACTCGCCCGCTGAGGGTTTCGTGCCAACTATAACTAAATTTGGAGTCCACTAACTTCTACTTAGCCAAAATACCACTATATTTAGTTGACAGAAAAAATACATTGTTTTTATAGTATTTGTATGAAGGACAATGAAATATTTAAGATTTTTGAAAAAGTACCAAGTTTCAAAAACTACCAGTTTTAATTATCGTTGAAAGTATTTGTAAAGATCTACTTCGTGATTTTTTAAAATTTTCCCTTCGTTTCAACTAATGAAAAGGGGCCCATTTCTCCACTTTGGAAACCTCGTCTATCTTACAAACGCTTGTTTTTTAGGAAAAAATGATTTGAAAACCTTCATGTCAGTTTTAAAAGCCCTATCCATAAGTTCCGTTTTTCTTTGCTAGTCCAATAATGTAAACAATCTTTTCATAACTTATAAAGCAATATAAGTGAATAAAGTTAATAAACTATTTGATTTTTTTTAAAAAACTGAGTAAAAACGATGCATTACCCATGTAAGTTGTGAATTTCGTGTTAATCTCATTTTGAAATGAATCATTTCGTTAAAAAGGAAAGTCACGATTAATTCGACTTGCAAAGAAAAACGGACTATAGACAGCGCAAACGCATAGGTTTGAACAAAAACATTTCTTTTTGTTTTATTTCCAGATGCAGGATGCCCCCCCTCCCCAATGTTTTTTTTTTATGAAAATCGAAAAGTGGTAAAAGAGATACCTCCCTCGCAAGTTTTAACTGCGTATTGCTAATAGTTTCAGAACAAGGTGGATGTGACATACGGACGGACAGACAAACAGACTTGACGAATCTATACGTAAGGGTTCCGTTTTTTGCCATTCGCCTACGGAACCTAAATAAACAGTGGAATGTACTCACGTCTTAAGGTAATATGTGATTCCACCGTTTCTGTTGATGGTTGCTGCTTCTCTAAAACTGAGAATTATTTCGTTAATGACAAACATTTAGTTATGTTTAGGTTTTAAGACAAAATAATTGGTTTTGAATTTGGTGATGTATAAACGATTTTAATATTTTTTGTCTTTTACTTATTACTAAACTCTGATTTTAATTAGATAGACTAAAATGACATTTGGTGGGATGCCACTCTTTCGTAATCTAAAAATAGTGATGAGCCTAAATATTCCACAATTGTTTATTTAAAATGACTATATAATAATTAATTAGATATCATTTGTATTTGTGTTGTGAAGAAGTTTTTTGCTATGAAATAAAAGAGTGTTATTACAAAAAAACTTCAATATTAAGATCTGTTTTTTAAAATCATGTTTCTTACAAATACCAACATAATTTTAATACTGTATGAATAAAAAATAATAATAAGTTTACTAAATTGGTTAAAGTCATACAAAATATTGCTGTTGCACATGGAAAGACTAAATTGTTTACTCATTAGAAAATTGTATTTATGGACATTTGTTTATACTTTGTCCAACCAAGTAGAATCAAATTATTGAAAAATCGTATCGAAAATTCAATTAATCGCTCACTTGCAGCTGTCATTTTGGTCTATCTAAATAAAAATCAGAGTATACTTTAATTTACTTACTTTCTTCGTACACATGGTTTGCGTACTCGTAGGTGTTTTGAACATTTCCCTTCTTTATCCTTCCTGAAAAATATAAAAATAAAATTAAATAGTCCAGAAAAGTAGGAATATACAAAATATTAAACTGTGAATTTTAAAATATTCTAAACTATGTAAAATTATACCAAATTATTTTAAAACCGGTAAAAACGAGTAAGAATTTTAATATTTTAGAACAGTGAATAATATATTTTTCTTGACCGTGTTTTACCAATACGAACCTTTCAACATCAAATACGCGCTAACTGCACAAGACACCACGACAACACAGGACAAAATAGTGTAGATCCAGGTATGAGAGGTCCAGGCATCACTCTTATCTAAAATCAGAGGAAATGATCACAATTACTATTATTTATTTACTGTCATTTCTTATTATGTCAGAGTATACTTTAATTTACTTACTTTCTTCGTACACATGGTTTGCGTACTCGTAGGTGTTTTGACCATTTCCCTTCTTTATCCTTCCTGAAAAAATAAAAAATTTTAGAACAGTGAATAATATATTTTTCTTGACCGTGTTTTACCAATACGAACCTTTCAACATCAAATACGCAAATGACATGAGTGACATGACACGAAAATAATTTTCGCTGAGATAATTTTTATTGAAAATCTAATTAAAGCGAAAGCATTTTCGCATTATTTTGCATATTTTAACTGTGAAAACAGAGAATTTACAAGATTCTGTAAATAATTATGAAAAAAAGGCTGATTAGCAAAAATTTTACGGAAAGATACGGGATTCACATGTGCAAGCTAGCACACGTGTTTCGTAATTTCTGTGCGTGAAAAGCGATAAACGTTCAACACAAATGGAGGCATGAAGAAACATGTAGTGGAAACAGTGTGTCATCGAACCAGCCAGGGCACTACCTGTACCGAACACCTGTGTTGATTGTTGACTATCCGGAATACAACACGCTACTAACCTGCGTAGTGAAAATGAATTCTCCACAGTTATGCGCTGGCTGCAAGAAAACTTTACCTAAGAGAGAGTATCTGAAGTGTATGGTTTGTAAAGCAGTCTATGATCTGGATTGTGCGAACGTCTCTGACAAGCTCTTTTATATAATGAAAAAGAATGTAATAGTAAGAAACAGAAAACCGGAAATGTGAACACACCTGCCCGTCCTTTGACGTCACACATCCTTGAAGACGTAGGATCTCCACACCTCGATAGAGAGGACCGCAATATAACACAGCGCAAAAAAGGCTCGCGATCATCAGGTAACGATGCCAATACTCACGAACAGGCTCTAATAAGTCCCGAAATTAATATGCGAGATATCAGCCAGAACGATGTAGTGACGGAACTAAACTCATATATGAGTGGACTGATTCAAAATCAGACGGACAGCTTACGTGCCGCTATCACTGCACTTACAGATACCATTAGAATGCAAAACAGCCGCATTGAAAAACTGGAAGCTAGAGTTGAGGAGCTTGAGAATAGCAGGATGTCACACCCAGATATCTCAACCCTTAAAAATACTATCACTGACCTTCAAGCGGAGATACATGACCGTGACCAAACATTATTGTTGAATGACTTGGAGATTGCTGGATATCCGGAAGAAGCGAGCGAGAATTGCACACACATCGTAATCACGGTGGCAAAGAAAATAGGTGTCAACCTAGATGAGAAGGACGTGGTGAGCGCCGAAAGAGCCGGCCAACTACGACAATCCGGACAGGGTGGCACCCCCGCTCGCCCGCGCCCTGTGGCAGTACATCTAACTCGACGGGCTACGCGCGACGCGCTGCTACAGGCTGCACGCGTGCGCCGCAATGTTACCACCGAAGGCTTGCCTCTCCCTGGACCTGCGCGACCCATTTATGTTAATGAGAGGTTAACGAAACACCATCGTCAACTTTTCCAGAGGGCACGGGAACTCGCTCGGACTCATAACTTTAAATTCGTTTGGACAAGAGGAGGAAAAATATTTGCCCGCCAGGTTGAAGGCAAAGCGCGTGACAGAATCCGAGCCGAGGTGAACTTGAAGAAGGTTTTTGGCGAAATTGGTATTTGATCTCAGATATCACTAGTGAACGAAGTCAGGCACTCTCTAGCATAACATATAACATTCTCACAATCAAATACGGCGAAAGTTACACTTTCTTACACTACCATCATAGACACTTACACTTACACACAATTACTCATAGACATATTTGTTATCACATTTGTTCAACATACACACATATTTTTTATTTTATTAGAAATGACTAACGTAAAGGTAAAACGTTTGAAATTGGGGCTTTTAAATGCTAGACCTCTACATACTGGACAAGATGAATTTACGGTTATGATATCAAAATACAAAATAGATATTTTAGCCATTAATGAATCATGGATCCGTGCCGGCGAGGAGGGGCTTGCACCGGTGATACCTAGCTATAGATTCATCCACAAAGCTAGGAAAGGCAAACGCGGCGGAGGAGTTGGATTTTACGTTAGAAATGGCATAAATGGGAAAATCTTGCCCCTGAATATATATTTCTAAAATTATTTATAGCCCACACACACCACGTACCTACGAACATAACACACACACACACACACACACATACACACACACACACACACATATATATATATATATATATATATATATATATATATATATATATATATATATATATATATATATATATACACGCACACACATGCACAAAGGATGCTAGTGAGGTGTTTTTTTTAGATAGGTTGTTTCTTTTTTCATTATGTATTGTTTTTCCTAATTCATTTAAATTTGTTGCTATTTGTATTATTTAAGCCCTCGTAACCCAAACCCTCGCACAAGATCTAAGAGGGATGGGAGTGGCTGAAAATCAGCGTTGACTTCTGCCAACACTAGCTGAGCCACATCCATTTGCTCCTATTTTAAGCTACAATTTTAAGTAATTTTGATAGTGATAAGTTCTTTTTTGTATCGGAAGCAATAAACGCATTTTACTTACTATCTTACTTACTTTATTATTTATTTATTTATGTCAACAAGTGGACCAATTATAAATTTCAATTTCAAAATAAATTAAAACACGACAAAACAGAAAGACAACATCATCCCGTGCATATATCATGGTACAGTGATACACAGGTACACTGGCAGTCAAAACGCTCGGCGAAAGCGCGCAGGATCCTGTTCGGGCTGGCCCATTAAATTATTACCCCTTTGAAATAGAACGACAAGAGCAAGATGTCACTGGCAGCAAACTGTGTGATAAAAGGATGCAAGATGCGATGTAGCAGAACCGTTTTTGGCGGCTCTCAGTCAGTTTGGAAGGCTATGAAGGCTCGCTGAAAATTTCTCAGTTTCTTTTTTTTTTCAAATTAAAGTGAAATTGTATATATGTATTTTGAAGAGTAGTTCTCCTGAAAGATGGTCACTTGATCGGTCATTGATTGTTGTTCATTAAAGCGAAATAACCCCAACTAATAGTCACTCAACAGGTAAATTACTCCAAATCGAAGCCTCTTAATATACTTACACTTGTCTTATTTATAAACTTAATTATACATGACTTATATTTATCAATGCGCTTCAAATTTAAAGAACGAAGTTTGATAATTATATTCTATAAACGTTAATTAACGTCAAAAGTAAAGACAAAATAACACACGTAATGCATATCTTCGAATATTTTGTAAAAGAAATAATATTTAGTTTTACACTAGAGCTGCATGTTCGATATTTTGTGTTGACTGATTATCATGCGGTAAACTAATATGTTTAACTTAGGAAGATTGGTATAAATCACCTGAACGAAAGGTAATCTAATTTTGAACTACAAACTTAAGTTAGTTACTGACATCTTCACTCGGTTTCGTTTGACAGCTTTTACTTGTCCTTCTCTTCCGATAGGAATATTAATTTTACGGGCTGGCCCGAACCCTGCGAAACCAGGGATGTGCACCGCTTGCGTATGATTGTATAAAAACAATCCACGTGCGCTTCAGCGAACATCCCTGAGGCGCTACAGAAACGAGGCAGCCCCAACAACACCCTGAATGCGTTATTGTATTGGACTCGTAGGGCACTGTACTGCTTCCGCGTCTAGCTCACCCACAGACTGCTCGTGCAGAAGGACTCTATGAAGGAGGCTCCGCAAGTTGCCTATATAGCCTTATTACATCTGTAAACCTCTTTATAAATTAAGACAAACATAAAAATAATAATTTAAATTTTAATTTACTGAAATATTATTGTCAATAAGATTGAGTTTAGTTAAATCATCATCATCATCATAATCATCATTATCAGCCAAAGGACGTTCACTGCTGAACATAGGCCTCCCCCGTTTTCCACAGCGACCGATTGTGAGCGGTCTGCGTCAAGTGTGATCCTGCGATCCTTACAAGGTGGTCTATCCATACAAAATAAGACTTACAAACATAAGATATTTAAAGGAAAAACGATGAGAATTCGTCAGTAAAATGACTGCCAGATAGAGCATTAGCAACTTATTCCTACCGATACATTATTAACTGACTTCAAAAAAGGGGAATATTATCAATTGGATATTATGTTTTTTTGTGTCCATGTTACCTCATATCTCAGTCAATTGTCGACCGATTCGAAAAATTTTTTTGTCTACTTAGAGGGTATACCTTCTAGTTGGTCCCATTTTTGCCAATTTGGGATCCGGTGATGGGATCTTCGTGTAATCGAGGGAAATCCTCAAATTTTAAAGGTACATATAATGTTTTTTAGCTGCTGATGGTGGAACTCCTTAATGCTTAGGAGTTTAGTAATTACAATGACTGAACCTATGATAGGTAATTTGTAGCTTCTTAAAGAGCGGAGTCATTATAAGCAACTTCCCCCCCCTCCCTCCCCTCTTCTGTAATCATTAAAAATGAAGAAATAAAATAACTTTAACAAAAATAGAAATCAACTTCAAAACCAAAATGCACTAAAAAGTCTTAAATAAACCTTTGACCCTTGAAAGGAAAGGAAGTCATTTAAGGCAAAAAAATTGTTTTTGGATTCGGTGCCATCACTTTGACCATCAAGCATCGACTATCAGAGCTTTTTACTTTTTTTGCTTTTTAAAGTTAATTTTTGAGGTTACTTATAAGCACACAGAGAACATCGTTTGTATTGAATATTTACCAAAAACGGACCCAGGTTTTTATGTCTTGTTGATAATATCAGTAAGCAAGAACAAATAGACATGTACGGTTTTCGGCCTAACCACTATTAGAGCCAAAATCGCTTGCTTGCATCGTCTTTTGAAGTGCCACCCGTTTTTGTGTTGTGCAAGCGAATTTTGTCGAAAAGTGGTTAGAGCTGAGAGACCTTGACCTTACCTTGCTGATGGACCTCTGCATGCTCAGAAAAAGAGGTGTTTATTTTCAAAGAAAACAGCTTTAATGTTGTAATATGCCTGTGTTGTGTTGTCAATGCTAAAGTAGGCACAAGACTCTGGACGGCGTTTGATGGTTCTGAAAAACATAAAAAACTTATTTTCAACAATCATGAAGAAAATATTTCACTGATCTTATTATGATAGAACGCCCCTAATTTACTGTACCGCTATTCAATACTAAGGATTTTAAAAAAATGTAAGAATGTTGTAGATCTTAAAAATACTTTCTATTAAAATTAGTTTGAATGAGATCAAACCAGTAGTTTTTAAGATATAGCACATTTCCAACAACTGCAAATGTAATTTTGTCTTTCATACAGAAACTATGATAAACAATAGTAGATTGTTATACAAGGGAATAAAGTAACCCTTTACACTCGAGATGTTTTTGGCGCTTGAACAGAGTAAGAGCGCTAATAATTCGAGAGTGAAATGGGTGCTTTCACCAGAGTTAAACATACTATTTTTCATTTCGACTGTAAGAAAAAATAAATAAATTTAGCTCTATGATTTTGATGCGACGATGAGTTATTATTTTGTTTGGCGAGAGATTTACATCAATATCAGTTTGTTTACTGTCGTTATATATAAAACATACGATTAGAAGGACAGTAACAGTACGGAAGACAACAGAGTACATAAAACGCGGACAATATCAAATATTTCTAATCATTGTTTAAAATATCGATCCATTTTTTCTCATAGGCAATAATAATAGTAGAAGAACACAACCTTAACCTCGTCACTAAAACAACCACAGGTTATGTCAAATTCTAGGTTCAATTTTGCCTCATGAGATTGCGCTAAGAAGTGATTCATGCCTAAACGTGCCCCGTCCGGGACACGGCAGTTGGAAAGACTATGGGCATTTTCCCCGGCTCCGGTACGGTCCGGCCCGGCACGATGTAGCGTGAATTAATTGAATTTAAAGTTGGCACGGATCCCTTAGTGCGCAAGTCCAACTCCCACTTGGCCGGTATATTGAGAAGGTACCTACTTACTTGTATATATTTTGCTTCCATACAAAAAATATCATTACTATATTATTATCATTTCATTTTACCAAACACATCCACTCAAGGAGTAAAACGTAAACTAATATTTTATAAGGAAGCGCACTAATATTTTATATTTTGCAACTTTTTGCGTATATTATATATGTAGGACTGGAAGTCTTGAGCAAAATACTTCTTCGTTAACAACCCCGTTTATTTATTGAAATGAATAAAAAGATACAGGAGCGATGTCCGCCATTATCGAGTGCGCGTCAGAGAGCGAGCAATATTCCATCCCTTTCATTCCTTGATTCAATTCCGTTTCATGCATGACACTTTTCATTTATTTATTAATTTTTTAAAAAGTTCCTACAACTCGGCCTTCCTGCATCACGATCTGGCCTCAGATTGACCTGACCTTAGATTTCAAAATTATTCTGCATTACAACTTTACATTAAAACAAACTTTACATTAACAACACTCTAGAAGTCCTCTTAACAAGAAAATAACAAGAACTGAAAACCAAAATATTCCTCATACTCTCTCTCATAATGAAAATTATTACTAAGTTATCCTAAACTTAACCAATACACAGAAATGAAACTTTAATTAATTTCTTTTAAGCTATAGAAATAATTTAATATCTGGCATCTAAGTTTGACATCTTTGCAAACATTAAGTTACACAGAAGTAAACATCTTAATACTAAACAATATCACTTATTTTATTATTACTTTTTGTTTATTTAAAATTACATTCAAATTAACATGGCTTAGTTCGTAATTAACAAAATTATGGTAAGTACACTAATGTTATGATTAAATAGTGCTTTGTACAGACATGGCATCATGTAACATAAATAGTGTTCACTGATAAGTTCCCAATTTACACAAAAAGTAAACTAAAGCATCTTTGGAATAACCAACCTAAAATTATGTAGCATAGCTAGACAAAGGCAAAACGAAGTCAAGGCTACCTCTTTATGTAGTATGCTCCTGATGCAGTTTTAATAGGCCCTTCTTTGCCTCTGTCTATCTTCTCCATCTCGTAACGGTCCTTGCCCAGCTGTCTCACCACCTTTTACGGTCCAAAGAATTTCTGTTTTAATTTTAAAGCATTTCCAAACTGCGTTCTCTGTATTGCCACAATGTCTCCTTCTTTATACGTCTGTGCTCCCTTTCTTTTTTTGTTAAATGTCTTCCTATTTTCTTCTTGAATTTTTAAAATCTGAATTTTAGCTTCTTTTCTTAAATCTTCTCTTTTCTTTATGAATTCATTTCTGCCTTCTTCTTCTAGGTATTCTAAAATCTTAATATATTCATGCTGTCTTAATTTTGTTCCAGTTAGTAGTTCAAATGGTGAAGTATTGATGGAACGCTGGTATGTACTGTTTATCACTCTTTGTAATTTGCTGACATATTTGTACACACGGCAGCACATCAGGCTACCCATTATACATATCTATAACTACGACGCAGTATGGAGTGTTAGAAAGAAAGTCTCCTTGATATTATTGGTGAAGTTGTCTATTTTATCAAAATTTGCCAATGTGCGATTAGACTCAAAGCTAACGGCCAATAGAGACAAAATACTGGGGGTTGGCCACGCCTCCCTGCGCCGCCGCCAGTCTGCCACCGGACCCGAGCTCCTCAGTCACGTTTTCGGCATTACTGTTATGGTTTGCATGTTGTTAATTACCAAACATTTTTGTATAAATATGGCGCCTTTGCTATCCCAAGTAGAGAGGGAGCGAATAATTGCGTGTTACGTGTGAACTCGTGTGAAAGACATTTGTGATCAGACTGGAGAAACGGTAAGTTATTTATTTATTTACTTTTTCGTTATGTTTGAAAGAAACAAAAAGAGCAGGTTAACTTAGCTATGATTTTCCTCACATCAATTAAAACCTCAAATTAGTTACTGAAGTGAGATTTTTATTTGTTTTAAAGAATTAGGAAGAATTAATTTCATTCGAATTTATAGACACACAAACAGTTTCCCAAACACTTTACTTGTTTGCATGTTTACTCACTGTTTCGAAGCACTTTTAGCTAACTAAGGTGGAGTTTTAAAATTTTCATAAATAAACGTAACAATTATAACAAAAGACTCAATTCATTATCTGATTTTATTACGAGTGTTTGACTGTCAGATAACGATTCAATTTAATATTACATTACAAAATAAAATGAATGAACCTTACGGATGTGTTTAACAACAATCTGTTGTTATTATCTTGTTTGTTTACCTACGCGACCGCCGGCGGCCATTTAATACCTGAGCGATGTGTCATTTACTTAGCTAGGTATCATTTTTTATCTTGAAAAATGTGGATATTTATATAAGCTTTCAACAATATTTTAAAATGTTATTAACTTTTACTCACGACCAACGTCATCGATGCCAATTTTTTTTTAGTTTTGAGATGGTTTTACTAATAACTTTTAAAATAGCAAATAAACTAAGTTTGACGTTTTGTTTTAGCGAAAAACTGTTTATTTCTGGTTGCGGCGGTGGGAAGAGTCAGGGACCATCGAAGCCCACTACCGCCAGCGTGCAGCGCTATGAGAGAGCCGCGACGGCAGAGGAGGACGCGGCCATAGTCGCGGCACACTCCGCTGATCCCTTCCCCAGTACGAGAGCTACTTCTTCTACTTACAATGTGAGTTTATTGCATCAACCCTAGATTTATCTATAGAAATAGAATGAAAAAATATATAGCAAATTTTAAAACACTGGCATTTAGTTTGCTTAAATACTTACATATTTGATTGTTTCAAACTCTCAGGAAGTAGACTGACTATAAAAAAGAATTGATGGAAAATTTGCAAAGGCAGTCCTTCGCCCAATGCATACTCTATAATAATTTATTGACTACCCCTGCTAGAGTTATTTCAAAAAAACATTTTGCTTTTTATTTAATCAAGTCACAAGTTATATTTATTAGTTAGGTCCCTCCTTAATAGGGAAAAAATAGTAATAAAGTTATAATTATGTTTTTGTTTTTATAATGTTTTGTCACTATACAAACTTAATAATATAAATTGCACTTGTAAAAAGCAACTTTGGCTGTGCAAGTGCAATTTATAATAATGAAGTTTTTATTTATTTTCCATATCCGCCCGATATCTCAGTGGTTGATATGAATAAATTTATATTATAATATAATTCATTATCATATCAATAAAAGTAAAAATAAGTCTCAAAAATATCAAAAAAATCATAAAGGCTTCATTTGGTTTGCTAAGGTAAAGTGTGATCAGGGCCTGTACAGCTGCTGCCATACAAGCTTTTACAGTTGCAGCAGTATAGCGTTGGTTCACACTATCATGTTCTATGTAAAAGGAACCAACACTTGTTTTTTTTTGTTTTAGATTTCCTTGGATACAGTCAGGAGGAGACTGAAGGAAGTGGGGAAGAAGTGCTGCCGGCCAGACAAGAAAATAGAACTAAATGCTCATCACAAAGAGGCAAGAGTTAGTTTTTGCTTAGAAATTTATAATTTTGATTGGGAGAATAACATTGTTATATTTGTCGACGAGAAAAGTAGTCCTGGGTTCATATTAATGGTGAGCAAACAAATTAATGTTCGGCTCTCACAAAGACATAATTGTATTAAACTTATTGTAAATCTTGAAAAAGTGGCAAAATAATAAAGTCTGAGTTTGGTCTGCTCCATCTTCTCAGTAGTAGCCCAAAAAAGTTCCGAAGCTGTGGTATGATATCATTAAGTTAGAAAATGGAAAAATTCCTTATGTGGGTCTATTTACAAAAATAATGACTTTAACGTAGGTAAGTTTGTGTTATTTGTAACCTTTTTTCTCTAACTAGATGTTATCTAGAAGAGAACTCTCCTAGCGATAAGATGGCTTTGATTGTAGGTATCTATGTCAATAGTAATTTTAGCATCAACATGTTCATTATTACCTACAAACCATGATGAATTTGACATTGAATTTCAGCCATATTGCTCGTTACTACTGTCATAATAATTTTCGTTCTTCTGTCTGTAAATCTTGGTAATCTTGTCCAATCACCAGTTGGACACACAAAAAGGTAAAAAATATATAAATAAATGGTAGTTCTGGTCCTAAGATGGTTAGGTTTGAATTGTTTGATCAGATTTATTTTTAGGTTGGTAATAATTTAAAAAAATAACTTTAGAACTCCCAATCAAAGTTATAATAATTTGAGCAAAAAATAATTCTTGCCTCTTTTTTTCATGACGGCATAACCATAATGAACGAGCGTAGAGAAGTTTTATATGTTTTTTTTATTCTTTCAATTTTTATTGTTAATAATGTTATCAAGAAGTTATCTTTTTTTCATAAAATGTTTTATTGTTATTAAAATAACATCTAATTTAAAAAAGTTTTTGAGATATTATTGATTTTGCAAATTTTTATAATCATCATTCAATCATGAATAAAGATATCATCGAGAGTTTTTATTATAAAATAAATATTGTAATTCTTTAGGTGAGCTTGTTTTTCTGTTTCTATAGGTATTCATTTTGTTACAAATTTAAGCGATAATTTTGCAAATTTTATGATGGAGTTTGTAATTCTTTTTCATTTTTTAACTGCCGTTTTTATAAATATCTTAGTATAAAAAAAATATTATGCTGTTATAAGTTATTAATTAATAAATAAATATTTTTCACTTACTATGATGTTATTATTTTTTTCTAATCAATAGCTAGTTTATACTTTGTTATTTATATCAGAAAATTAAAAGTAACTTTTTTATGAGCCATTATCATGCCTCGGATTCTCCTATTGCGTTTCAAAACTCGTCAAATCGTCACCCCATCGATCGTTCGTTCTGTAGCCTACAATACTATCTAATATCTTCTTTGTAATATCCCAAATAATCAATATTAGCTATCCGATATAAATATCCGAAATAATCAATATTCGCTCATGCGATCGGACTCACTAAATTTGGAGGCCGTGAGCTCAATTGGACTCAATTCTCAGACTAGGATTTTAATACTTTATCGTTTGTTGGGTTCAACCCTTAGCTCACTAGTTTTCGGCACGGTCGTGCGAACGTGAAGCAGTCGCAAACAAGTTAACTTATAACTTAGCTCTGCGCGCAGCTGGCGAGGCGCGGCGAAAAAATCGAGAAGATAACAATTCAAAGTAAACCTTAAAGTAATGACATACGGTTGAAGCTAGTAGGAGTAGTCGTGAGAGTCGCGCGGCGGCTCTTGTGGCATCGGGATGTCCTTGCGAGCGAGCCGTTTGCTATTTCAACTGTATGTAATTAAGTTAGGGTTTAGTTTCAATTGTTATTTTGCTATATATTTAGCTTTTCGTTCTCTTTGTCGCGTCTCGCCAAATGTGCGCTCTTAGCCTAACTTAAGACCCGAGATAATATAATACTACTAGACTAACCTCATGGTTGCATGACCGCGAACTGATAGGCTAAGTGCCTTCTGAACTCGTCAATCTGATCAGTGAAGATTATCAGTTGTGATTTGCCCTTCAGCTTCACTATTTTGTAATGGTTTGTGGTAGGTAAACCTGCCGCTAATGCAGAACAAAAAGTAATGTTACAGCGTAATAATAACTCAGTCATTCATTAGTTCATTGCACTTATTGCAAACGCTTGGAATAAAATGTTTCTGTCCAAGACTGGAAGAACCCACACTTTGCATATCAAGCGGGTATTATCTACATTATGCTTGAAATGCTTTACCTAAGGCTAAACGGTTCAAACAATATATCAAAAGACAGTTTAAAAAGTGATGTGCATTTTGAGTGCATAAGCGCTATTTTACTTCTCACGATACTTTTATAAATATTTATATTAAAAACAGGCGACGTAACTAATAGTAATTATTAAAAGGGGGGCCAAAGCATTCTTTGAAAGTGTAATGAGAGCGTAAAAAGTTTAAATGATATAAAACTCAAAAAGTATTCAAAGGGCTTGTTTCACGGGTTCCAGATTAGCTATCTGGAACTTTAACAGGAACCGATTATATAGGCACTAAAAGTAATAAATATATAATCTACGAAACTGCTCCTATATCATACAAATACGAAAAGTAAAGTAATACGCAATCGCTTGTTTGCATTTCAATAAATCACACCACCCTTCCCACCAAAATCACATGAGAAGCGAACCCGCGGCGCAATGTAGCACGACTGCACAACTCATTTGAAGTAGGACTGAAATAGGATATTTGTCTCTTTCGCACGATTCTCTCCGTTCAACTTTCAAAGCGCTCAAGGTCAAAGTGTAGTAGTCTGACGTGCTGCCGTGTGTACCAATGACTCGGTTCCTCAATACACATCTTGGTTAAAGCAGAAATTATGATCTGATTCATTCTCTCCACTTGACCATTGCCACGTGGAATTCATGTTGTAATTTTAATATGCTCAATCTGCTCAGCCTAACAGTACTGTACAAACTCATTCCCCGTGAAAGCTGTTCCTCGGTCTGTCACTATACGCCTCGGATTACCATATTTTTTTTGTTGCAATCTTAGCTTCTCGACAGTGTCCTTTTCTGTCAACGTTTTCACAGGATAAATCCATACAAACTTGGTGTAGCCATCAATCACTGTTAGTATGTAGTTATACAGTTTCTTCGTAGCATCTAATGGTCCTAGATGATCACAATGAAGTGTATCAAAAGGTAAGTCTCCTTTGTCTATCGAATTTAAAAATCCTTCTTTCCTTCCTTACTTCTTAGTTGCTAATAAGCATGTCACACATGTATTTATTACTCTTTCCATCTTCTCATCCAATTTATCAATGTGATACTCTTGTTCTATAATGTCTTTTATCTTCTTTTTTCCAAAATGTCCCATTCTGTGAGTTTTCTTTATAATTTGCATGTCCATGATTTCAGGTACCACCAACTTTTTTTCTGTTCCTTTGTAAATAATGTCATTTTCTAAATAAAAATCATCATATTCTTTTTCTTTTAAAATTTTCTTAACAGCCTTTAAGTAGTCTCCTTCTTGGGCTCTCTTTATTCTTGCTTGCAGTTCCATAGATACAAAACCGATATTTCTGCTTAAAGCATTAACATGCCGCATCTTTTCTCCTGCTCTATGTTCTATGATATAGTTGAAATCTTGCAGAAACAATATCCATCTAGCAACCTTGGCAGAGACGACTTTCTTATTTAAAGTTTTCTGAAAAGCTTCGCAGTCTGTTACAATCATGAAAGGTATTCCCATAAGGTATCTTCTAAACTTTTTCACTCCTTCCATTACTGCTAATGCTTCTAATTCATAACTACTACAATTCTGTTGCGCGTCCGTAGTTTTCCTGCTCATAAAATGTACAGAGTGTAAGCCGCCATCGTTCGGATCTCTTTGCAACAAGATAGCTGCATAACCATATTTACAGGCATCAGTGTGTAATTCAGTCTGAAGGTGCACATCAAAGATTTTCAGCACTGGCTCACAGCAAAGCTTTCTCTTAAAGGTTTCAAAAGCATGGTGCTGTTCTTCACCAAAGTAAAATTCGCCTTTTTTCAGCACATCACTTAACGGCTTTGCAATCAATGCATAGTCTTTAATATATTTTCGAAAATGTGATGTTAATTCAATAAAACTATGTACCTCCTTCAAATTCTTCGGTACAGGAAATCTTGAAACTGCTTCAGTCTTCTCTGATTAAGGTTTCACTGTCCCATTCTTAACAAAATGTCCTAGATATTCCACAGATCTTTGAAGAAGTTGCGTCTTGTTCCAATTTATTTCAAGCCCATACTCAGATGCTACTCTTAGTACTTCTTTCAGTCTCATAACTGCTTGAGATTTATTTTCTGCCAAAATAATCACATCGTCGATGAAAATAAGATCAATCCCTTGTTTTATAAATTCGGCAAATACTGCGTTGATGTATCTGGTAAAATATTTTGGACAAATGGAAAGTCCAAATGGAGCTCGTAGAAATTCATATTGACCTTCTTCTGCTAGTCACAAACACTGTATACTTAATAGACTCTTCTTCAAAAGGTAAATGAAAGAACCCATTTTTCAAATCTTAGGTGCTAAACACTCTAGACTTACAGAGTTTATCAATTCAATCATCTATCACTGGTAATGGATACTCATCTTTCACCATCTTTTGATTTATCTTTCTATAGTCAACACAGACTCTTATTTTTCCACCTTTCTTCTTCACTAGAACGAGTGGACTGGCATACTCTGAAAAACTTGGTCAAATCACTCCATTAGATAGCCACTCATCAACTTGGTCGTTGTGAAACTTGTTTGTCATCTTTCAACACTATCTTCATCTTGATTGGTGCTTCTTTAATTTTTTCAGGATTGTAGTTATTGATAATCTCCTGCACAACCGGATCTCTTTCTTCGTCATTGCTAGTCAACACACACATCTGGTAAGAACTATCATAAAACTGTGGCCTCACCTCCACTTCACCTTTGTTAACTACAACAATAGTATTTATTAAGAAAGGTTGCCCTAATATAATTTGATACGGAATAACTTCGGTGGGAACAACATAGAATACGACATGATAACTATGGCTGTCAATAATAATTTTATTTGTGAACTTACCAATCGTGAACACCTTACATGATCCCAAACCTGTCAATGACATCTTCTCTTCATCGAAATCTGTAATGTAACACTTTAAGTGATCAAACAGTCCGTTCGTTATTAGGTTAAGTTCACTACCCGTATCCACTAAGCACTTCACATCGTGACCGCACATTTTTAGATTTTTCACTGATTTATTTCAAAATTCGTCTTTGTTTTCATTTAATAATACACTACGATCGTGACACTGACATACCTCATTCTGAACGAACGAAGTTTCACTCGTCGTTGCTCGTTCCATTCGCTCAGTCGTTCGATCGTGGGAAAGTGTATTAGAGGCGTAGCTAACTTCACTTGCATTGGTGGCGCTCCCTGGCGATTCCTGACCGAAACTGTGTACGAACATCGATCTTCGTTCGGTCGTTCCGACAACTCCCTTGCTCACCGCTAAATGACTCGGCGATTGAGCTGCTTCGCCTTTCGTTCGTTGCTTGCAATCAGTTCCAATATGCCCGTATGAATTGCATCGAAAGCATTTTAGGCCTTTGGTGCATACATTCGACAATTGACCCATCTCACCGCATTTAAAGAATCTCATCATATGTTGCACTTTTGGTTCTACCACGGTTTTCGTAGGTTTCGTTTTGCCCTCACTTCGGCGTGCGAATTCTTGTTTCTTGGTTTTATGCTTACACGTCTCGTACAGCGATAATTTCTCTTTCAGTACTGGAAAAGTCGTAACCCCGTAAAACAGCAGCTTATTAGATTCATAGTCCGTAATACCGTCGATGATATACTGTATCGTTACGTAGTCGCGGAACTTCGCCCTCTTTCCGAGCTCTTTCATAGCTAACATGTATTGATAACACGTTTCATCAGGCCTTTTCCTTCGTCTCGTGCATATGCTTCACATTGACCACATCAGGAAATTCTTTCAATAAAGCTTCCTTGAATTCGTTATATGTCTTATGAACCTTTTCCGTCTTGAGCCATAACTGTGCCGTTCCTGCGAGTGATTTTCTCGCGATAATCAATGTCTGTTGAGGCGTACAACCAAATATCTCCGCATTGTCATCGATGTCCTGCACCCATTTGTCTGACGAATAGGTTAGGTCGTCGCCGGTGAATTTAGGTACCCCGTCCATCGTGAAGCAAACAGAATTATCCGCCGTTCCGTCTTTGATTTTACTGGGTCTACCTTGTTTCGCAGAATTTTTATTGTCATAATTTTATTTGTCATATCATCAAATGGCATTAACTTCCTTTTGCAGAACATCAATTAGCATTCACTCATTTATCAGACGTTCAAAACGCAGAATCGTGTAAGCTAGAATCATCTTTAGGCAAAAATTCAATATCCATAATAGTCTTAAAGCAGAATCATCCTAACGCAGAAAGTTCACAGATAGAATCGTCTTGTGGCATACAATTCGTATATACTATATATATATTAATAGGCAAAATCATCCTATCGCAGAAAGTTATAAGTCCGAATCGTCTTTTGGCATATTTTTCATATTAAATATTCTCCTATAAACCTTAATTTCTTTGTGTATCCCAAGTAGTTTATCTCAGCAATACTAACATACAACATGCATGGCAAATCAAACATGCAGCATGCAAGCAAGCATTCAGCATGCAAGCAAGCAAGCAAAGCATGAAGCAAGCAAGAAAGCATGCAGCTTGCAAGCAAGCATGCAGCATGCAAGCAAGCAACAGCTTGCATGCAACATGCAACATGCATGGTTTCTGTCACGGCTCTGGCGTTGCGGGGCTCCGGCAGTCCCACGCGAGCTTATCGTCGCAGATGGTTTTCGCTCACCACCGCAGCTTCGGCTTGCTGGCCGGCTTTGCCGGCCAGCCTCAGCCGCGGCGGCGAGCTTTCAAACCACCTGCTTATCAGCTCGCGGGCTGCCTCGCCCCTCCGCGCCTACGCGATTTTGAATTACACTCTAGGGGTGGGGCAAACAAGATTGCGTGGAGTCGGTTTTGCACCGATTCGTTTCTGTCACTTACTTTTGTTCCACAACTTAATGACTTTTTAATTCATTTTGAGGGTAAAATACTATTTAAAAGAAATAGCAATATGCCTAGTGAAATTATTCTAAACGAAGTTCTGCTTTCTTCATAGTATGCCTAGTCAAATTATGCCAAATAAACATCGTACTTAATAAACATTATGCTTAGCGAAAGTATGCAAAGTAAAATTTTGCCAAAGGTAATTATGCCTTATAAATTTCTGCTATCTTAAAAGTATGCCATTGTAAATTCGGGCATATAAATATTCGACCAAACAATAATTATGCTAACAGAAAATTCTGCCTGAATAATATTCAACTAAAGAAAATTATGCCAAGTGTGTTATGCCAAGTGACTTTCGGAGTTAAAAGATTCTGCCAGATAGAGGGAACCCGATTTTACTATTAGCCATCGTATCGTCGTCCAAAACTCCCAAGCGTCGTCGTAATCAAATTCGTCCTCGTTGCTGCTCTGCCCGTTCGTCTTCGTTGTAGCCCAAAATGGCGTGACCCACGCCTGCCGCTCCAAATCGTCGTCGTCGTTTATGCTCAAGAACTCCAGCCCCGATAAAAGACGTTATCCCGGACGTGAATTTGTAGGACTGGGAGTCTTGAGCAAAACACTTCTTCGTTAACAAACCCGTTTATTTATTGAAATGAATAAAAAGATACAGGAGCGATGTCCACCTTAATCGAGTGCGCGTCAGAGAGCGAGCAATCTTCCATCCCTTTCATTCCTTGATTCAATTCCGTTCCATGCATGACACATTTCATTTAATGTTTTTTTTTTTACATAATTTCCTACATATATATGCTGCAAAAATAGAGATTAATTGCTGACTATCTAAATGCTTATGAAAGTTTTATTAAACACTAGCGGTCCCCCGCGACTTCGTCCGCGCGTTTTAAGTTTGCTCCCTGCCCTCCCGTCGCAGCGTGATGTTTTATATCCTAAAGCCTTTCTCAATAAATAAGCTATCTAACACAGAAATATTTTTTCAAATCGGTCCAGCAGTTCCTGAGATAAGCGCGTTCAAACCAGCAAACTCTTCAGCTTTATAATATAATTAGCGCAAGCGCACGTTGTACTTAAGCTGCGAACATTATTTTGGTGCGGAGTTATGTTAAAACTGTGATAGCTCCTAATATATTTATTGGAATCAAATGATATACAGGGCAACTTGGTTCTAAATGAAATGCTCGTGATGATGAATGTATTTATTTTGATAAGAATAAATACCTGTGTGTATAATACACCTCTAAAAATGATGCATTATTTTTTTACAAATTTATTAACATAAAAAAGGTTGTAGTAAGTCAACCATAAAAGATAGACTTATGCTGTTCCGGACTTTACTATAGAACTTTTAATGCTAAACAATCTTGTCATACATGATTTTTGTGTAACTTAAGCGGTTTCCGCAGCGTACGCAGCGGAAGCTCTCAAAAGGAATATCTTTCTCCCGTTTTCGCAACATTTTTCATTGCTGCTGTGGTCTTGTGAGTCGTATCTTTATGTTATATAGCTTAAAGCCTTCCTCGATAAATGGACTATCTAACATAAAAATAATTTTTCAAATCGGGCCAGTAGTTTCTGAGATTAGCGCGTTCAAACAAACAAACAAACAAACAAACAAACAAACTCTTCAGCTTTATAATATTAGTATAGATGAGTTTTTATTTTTCATTCTTCTTGGCTTAGCCGATATTTGATAGCACCCAATGTGCAGCTTCAATAATTAAAATGCATTAGGATAAAAACAGTCAACATTTAAAAATGGTAAATGGTCAGCAAACCATAGCTAGTAGCATGATTTGCTGACCAATTACCAATTTGTGCCGAAAGATTGAAATTTTCTGCATGATTAGTAACATAAATTGCACTTGTAAAAAGCATCTTACGCTATCCGTAAGACACGGAGTTCGTCTGTCAAACTTGTCGTCACTGTTCGTCTGACGATGGCTGAGTGGTATAGGCATTATACCACTTAGCCATCGTCACATTAGCAAGCCTGTTGAATTTTGCAAGCGCTTACTTTAACGCGTAGGATGTACTTTAATGTTGCGAGATTGCTCGCACAAAACAAAACACTATAAAAACAAAGATGTTATTATAAATTGGCTTCCTTCATCTTAACCGATTGTTAAATATTTGTAAAAATATTTCCTTCGTATATTGTGAGAGCAATCTCGCAACATTGATTACGTTACGCAGCCTACACGTTAGAGCATGCGCTTGCATAATTTAACAGGGTTGCTTATGTGACGGCGGCCGAGAGGTAAAGGCATCGACCTGATAGCGTAAGACATGGGGTTCGATTCCTCGTCTGTCACACAGCCAAAGTTGCTTTTCACAATTGCAATTTATATTATTAAGTTTTTATAGTGACAAAACACTATAAGAACAAAGATGTAATTATGCATGTTTAGTATTGGGGAAGACCTTTACTCAGCAGAAGGGTGAAACAGGTTAAATAAAAAATATGTAACAAAACAATCTGAAATTATGGGCGCATCCATAGCCTCCTTTACCCGAAAATTCAACGACCCATAATTTATAAAGGTTACGGTTCTTTTTCTGTTGGTGGAGTTTATTTATTATAAGAGAAAATTTCGAAATTCGGTTGATACAGGATATGTAGAAATATTAGACGACAATGATATAAAAGCAGAGGCTACTCACTGATGACGAGCTGAACCATAGCTCGATATTCTTCATTAAGTTTGCTCACGTATATGCAATGTTATTATACGTTACACAAGTTTTCGTTAAGGCTTCGAAAACAACTTCGTTATTAAAATAAATGTTATGGCTAAAAAACTATTTTTTTATTTTTTTGGATCGGATTAAAAATGCAAGAGTACAGACAGATAAATAAATAAATACCTAACAGACCAACATACATACATAATAATATATCGAACAAAAACGATTAAAAAAACTAAATCGCAATCGCAAATTCATCGGTTACTTGGTCAGCAAGATTTTACGATTGGTCAGCAAATAAATATTGTCATGATATTTTATTAAGTTAGTTATATTTAATTAATAAAAAAAAGATGAGGCGATCAATTTATTAATAATATTAATTAGCCCTGCGGGCGTAGTACTGATGCATCATTTTTGAAATTTCGCGACGACAATTTTATGATTTTCTAATCCATCAAATATCATTTTAACTAACGTAGCTATATCTTTAGTAAATCTTAAAAAATATTTGTAGTTTTTTAAGCATCATTCAAAAATTCTTCTCAATCAATAAATACACGAAAACACCAATTTGGTCTCAGCATTTTTCGAGCGCGACCTGGTGGTTTTACACGGAACTATGTCGAGATTTCCGACACAGGTTTTCTGACCTTTATTATATGTTTTTGCTTGTAGATTACATATCGGTGCACACGATACCATTAGTATTAGGCTTACCCGTTATTTTTTATTTATTTATTAATAATCAGGCCACTAATTATAACATAAGCAATAACCCCTATAAAATAAATACCTTACATACATACAATATGGCACCATAAAAAGAACAAAAGAAAGAATATTAAAATAAAATACTGTTTTCCTGGCGTGGTATTGCGCATCTTGGTGACCGGTAACCGTCCTCGAAACGATAAAAAACCGGTCAATTGCGAGTCGGAATCGCACCCTAAGGGTTCCGTGCCAATTTTAACTGAATTAGAGCTCCACTTACTTCAACTCAACTGAAGTACTTGAAAATTAAAGTATTTGAATGAATAAACAAAGTTATGTTTGCGGTTATTGAAAATGTGCTCTATCTTAAAAACTCCTTGTTCGATCTCGTCCAAAGCAAGTCGTTGTCAAGATCTACACCTTTTTTTTTTTTAAATTTACACTCGCTTAGTTTAAAAGTTAGATGGGGGACGCCCATTTTACCACTTTGCAAGCGTCTATCTATAAAACGTTAGACTTTAAGAGAAAATGGTTTTAGAAACCTCGATGTCATTTCGAAAGACCTATCCACATGTCTGTGGAAAGTCCCCACACGCATACTCGTAAGTTTGGCATAAAAGAAGAATCGGTTTTAGTTTCATGTATGGATTTTAATCACGTTTCCGAGCCCTGGGACCGACCTAGAATAAATAGAAAGGGCAGGCAAAGAAGAAAAATAATTTTGATCATAATTATAATTAGTACATTACCTCTTCCAACAGAAACACCAAATGAGGTAATTATTATCAGAACACTCAAATAACACGGACCCATAGTGTAAAGCAAATAATCAATATGGCATTGTTTTGAAATGCCTGTTAATATTATACGAAAGTTACGGGTTGACTAAGGAAAACTGGGGTGACCACAGTTTGTATCATTTCAGGATGCATTTGGACAGAAATTGCGTGCGCAAATTTTTGGTTTCTTATTTCATCTTTATGAATATAAAATATGACACTGTGAGTGTTAAAAACATTCTAAACCATTAGATAGCGAAGCGTCATCAATTTCCAAGTTGAATTTATTCTGTAAAATATAACTGCATGGGCCATATGTTTCATAAACAGACGGCTAGATGGCGCTAAGCGTCACACAACGACGTATTCATAAGAGACCACAAATTTCGCAGGGTCGGAGTGACAGCACGGTAGCTCAATTGGTAAGAGCGTTTGGCCCGGTCAGCCAAAAGGTTGCTGGTTCAAGTCCCGCCCGTTCGCAAATTTTTGGTTTCTTATTTCATCTTTATGAATATAAAATATGACACTGTCAGTGTTAAAAACATTTTAAACCAAAACATATCGTAATTATTGTTTGCTCTAATACTATACAGTTATTTTTTGCTCCAATCACAGCTCACACCCGGTATACTAGTGGCCCCCCTTGAGTCCGTGCGTTTTGAGTTTGCTCCTTCGCCTATTGTAGCGTGTATTTAACACATTTTTTTTAAATCGGTCCAATAGTTCCAGAGATTAGCGCTTATCATTTATCATCATCATCATTATCAGCCAAAGGATATCCACTGCTGAACATAGGCCTACCCCACGGTTTTCCACAACGACCTATCACTAGCGGTATGCTTCCAGTTTGATCCTGCGATATTCGATGAACGCTTAAGAAAAATCCTTAGCCGTGCGAATCCGGGGCGGGTCGCTAGTACACTAATATTTTTATAATATTGTGAAATGCAGATGCTGAAATGCTGATAATGCTGTCTTTATGCAACGTTGAGAGTTATATTTTAAATCTGTTTTATCTTTGAAAATATTTATTGATCTATATTAATAACTAGGTAAGGTACTTAATTAGATGACGATTAATGCTGGATTGCTTAAAATCGGTTCGTAAATAAATAATTCTTTCTTGTAAAAAGTAGAATAAAAACTGTTTATTATGGGTTATCCCTTATAGATAGACATATACATATTTATATAATTTTAAGGTTTACACTTCTGTAGTACATTATTAGCCAGCGTTTGCAATGTCAACGCAAAAAATGAGTTTATTTGCCTTTCTATTGAGAGTGCACTTAGGTTTCCGCACACACTTGTGCAGTATAATATGTCCCGCGCAGTCGGTTAATCATTGTGACTGGCCACCGTAGTCGAAATCGGCTAGGGGGACTATTATTATTATTATTATAAAGCTGACGAGTTTGTATGTTCGAACGCGATTGATTTTCTTTTTAT
This sequence comes from Pyrausta purpuralis, assembly GCA_963924145.1. Classification (NCBI taxonomy): domain Eukaryota; kingdom Metazoa; phylum Arthropoda; class Insecta; order Lepidoptera; family Crambidae; genus Pyrausta; species Pyrausta purpuralis. The sequence continues at coordinate 11,506,358 of OZ001669.1, read as the reverse complement.
AATTAATAGCTTATTTATCGAGGAAGACTTTTAGGCTATAAAACATTACGATACGACTTATAAGAGCAGAGGAACAATTGGAAACGTGTCAAAGCAGGGGGAAAATATTCCTCTCAAACTTTCGTTGCGTATCTACGCAGCGTAAACCGTTTTTAAGATATACAAAAATCATGTATGACGGGGTGGTTCCTCTTTAATACTTCAACACCCGAGCGGTCGCATGAGACCGCCTTACAATAGAATATCTATTGTGTCTCGTTCACATACGCTTGAGGGATAAAAAGATCTACTATAAAGTCCGCGACAGCATGTCGATCATACATGGTTTACTTACTACAAACTTTTTTTATGTTCATATATTTTATAAAAAAAAATCTTCTATCTTCAAAGGTGTTTTGTTGCATGCGGGTATTTATTATTATCAAAATAAACGTATTCATCGTCATATCATTTTGAACATATGTCCTTTTATATCATTCGGTTTCAATAAATATCTCACAAGCTATCACAGTGTTAAAATAACTCCGCACCGAAATAATGTTATATTTCGGCTATATGCAAATGCTATATGCACTAATCACTATACTTGCTGGCATCTTACTTACAAAAAAAAAAGTCTTTTGCCTTCAAATATTTTACAGGAAATCCGAAATTTACATGAGCGACGCCGCGGCGTACCGCTGGTTAATTAGTTATATTATGTACTTAGTGTTAGCGTGCTCAAGATTTGCGGATCAAAGATATCTTGTCACAATACAGATTTTCAGCAAGAAATCGATTTGTAGTAGGTATTAGGAAGTATTGTCACCCCACGTCAAATATGATAACGGGTGAGTGAAACAGACGGACGACGCAAATTACAGACATAGACCATTATCCTTATTATAATTTCCTTTAAAGCGTGACGAATTTATTTAAGACTATTTAATGCATTTTGTTTTTGGACTCGGTTTTAAACTTTTGAATGCTATTTTGTTTCCAAAAATAGATATTACAACCCCTTTTGACTCTGTTCCTAAATAAGCTACAAATAACTCACTATAAGTTCTTTCATTAAAATCAATGAACTTCTAAGCGTTTTGTTAGGTAGATAGGTAGGTAGTTTAGGAGTTCCAACATCAGCTCAGCTCCACACAATGTTGACTATTAGACGCAATAACAAGTCTTCATTAAGATTCTAGTACTAAAATACTGAACGTGACTTTTAAATTTGCGGTTTTCCTTCGATTGCACCAAGATCCCATCATCAGATCGCGACTTGTTAACAATGGAACCAACTAGATGGTAAAACTTTTAGATAAGCAAAAAAAATATCAAATTGGTCTACATATGCCGTATGATAATATGAGGTAACACAGCCACAAAAAAAAACAACATTTAATCGAATTAATAACTTCCTTCTTTTATCAAGTCGGTAAAAAAAAGAATTTAGCTCCTTACAACAATAATTGTGATTCATAAAAAAACTGCTTATAAAATAACTTTAAATGTAGAGATTATTCTTTTTATTTCGTTCAAGTATACTAATACTTAAAGAATAGTGAAAGTTTATCTAAATCAGTTCAGTAGTTTTCTGAAATAAGTACTATTAAAAAACGTTGGCATTTTTTTTAAATTGTGTTCTTAGTCTACTCAAATTCGTATTACCCACGCTTAGATCGTGTGTGCTTAAATAACATACAGTCAAGTGATGAAGAAACCTTTCGGCTAGTTCGTCCTGAGTTCCTCGTCAGCATATAGATACTTGGCTCTACCCTTGCCTAACGGGAGGGAGAGATGTGTACCTAACAAGAGCAGGGAAACTGTGAATGAAACCACTTTTGCTATGAACACGGTTCTATTCTGAATAGGTGCTAACAACTAAGTTTACAATTCTTACCTTAATTAACGTGCACTCCTTATTACTCTAGCATAACTGAACAATAACTTATTTACGGAATTCCTCTATTTTAACATCGTTATTTTATTTTAATGCGTTAACATCGGTTTTCGGTAATATTATACAATAAATCAGTACGTTTATTTATTTTGCATACTAAGGTATACTACACTCTGTTATAGTTTCGCCTTTTGGATTTACGTTCGGCTTATACTACTCAAAATTATAGACAATGAAAATCGGTTCAGTACTTAATTATGTTTGCCTACAAGGATCAAATGTATTTCATTTTGAAAACCTAAATCTTATCAAGATCGGTCTAGTCTAGTAAAGCTACTAACTGCTGTATAGATATCAATATAAATTGTATTCGATATACTAACGGTATTTACTATTTGTAACGGTTTGTTATCTAAACAATTCACTTAATTACACATTTGATACGCTTCGTTCTAAATCAATAAACTACCTTATATCATTAAAGCGGTTATGTTCTATATCGGGCCAAAACAAGCTATGCGTTCTTATCGGGATCGGATTACTTAAGTAAAAAATATTTTCTGTGCAAGTTTATACAACAGTATTGCGGTTAAAATAACGGGGTTTAAAGTCTAGGGGGGTGGAATACGGGAGTTTCTTAATGTGTTACGTTTTCTACCTCTATGTTATTGCAATTGCCAGTCTTTCTTGACTAGTGCTGTGTTTGCTGCAAGGGGGCTTTGCGATGGCCGTCAACTTCAACTACGTGTACTGACCTTTTCGGTCTCGGTCGTCTTCCTGTCTGCGATATCGGTTGTTCGGTTTTGTTTCTTGAATTTCTATTCACTTGCTCCGTTGGGTGTGCGTACACTGGCTGGATACGGTTTACTGAAGCGGTGATATTTACGGTATCGGGGGTTTTTATGCCGGTTCCGCTCGTCTTCGGGTTTTTGACCAGTAGGTTGCCTGCCGTAGTTGGTTGGCAATCGTTTTTTCGTCACAGCAATCAGCGGTTTTGGTTTTCTTGTCGGTTTTCTCGAATTCAGATTACTTATTCTGTTATTGTATTCTTGCCTTACGGTTTGTATATGTTGTCTTGTATGTGTGTTATTTTGGTAGTCGTATTTTCGAGTTTTCTTCTTCTTTGTTTTTCTTTCGGGTTTGTTTGTTATAATCATAGTTTCTAACGGTTCTTTTTGTGTGTTTTCTTTTTCTGGCCAGACTTGTTTTACTCCAATTTTGTTCAAAATATCAACTCCAATAATTACTTCAGTTATGTCATGATGGTAAAGCATTTCATGGTTTACCTTATTTCCTTTTATCGTGATCTCGATCGGTAGGACTTCGTTTATATAAATTTTTTCGCCGTTTACTGTCTGTGCGGTTTCTTTTGTAGTCATCGGTGTCACTCCCTTTAATATACAGTCTTTGTATACCTTTTTGTTGACGTATGACCTTGTTGCTCCCGTGTCTAGTAGGGCTTCGTATTTGCAGTTTAAAATTGCTATATTCCCGAACGGTCGGCCATCTTCTCTTTCTCATTGGGTGTTGTCTGTCAGGGACTTGCAGCATCTAATACTGAGTTTGCCAATTTTACCACATCCACTGCAGAATATCCTTCTTCTGCCTGTGCACTCGTACGATCTATGGCCGGACTTCCTACAGCTCCAGCAACTGGACATTGGGTTGAAGTGATGTAGGTATCTTTCCTTTTTCTAGATTTCTGGGCGTGCTTCATTTCGCTGGTTTTGTGCCGGAGTGTCGATACACGTATTGTAGCTCAGTTTTCCACTATATTCGGGTTTGTCGCTTGTTTGTCGGTCAGTGGCGATGCTCTCGAAATCTTTTGCTAATTGTGTGAGTCGTTGCACTGTCTTGAACTCTGTTCTCTTAATGTAGATTTTGTAATTGGCGTTCATATTCTCGTAAATTCTATCTATCTTTTTTTCGTTGGGCATGCCTCCGTAACTTTTCATCATTGTTTGCATGTTGATCAGGTAGTCGGTAAAACGCTGGTTATGTTTTTGTGTTGAAGTCACTATTCTTCGAAGTAGGTCGGATTTATAGTCGTTTGGTAGAAACGTCACGTTAAAGCACTCGATGAAATCTTCCCAGGTTCGGTTAGTACCTGGTTTCCCTAGCTATTTCGTGAGTTTTTTCGATGGGTGCCAATGTGACGAAGAACCCTTTCGGCTAGCTCGGCCTGAGCTCCTCGTCAGCATATAGATGCTCTGCCCTTGCCTAACGGGAGGGAGAGATGTGTACCTAACAAGCGCAGGGAAACTGTGAATGAAACCACTTTTGCTATGAACACGGTTCTATTCTGAAAAGGTGCTAACAACTAAGTTTACAATTCTTACTTTAATTAACGTGCATTCCTTATTACTCTAGCATAACTCAACAATAACTTATCTACGGAATTCTTTTATCGAAAGGCGAAACTCACGGCGTTATTATACGGACGCTCTTGGCGTTGAAACGGTTCTGTCGGCTTAATCACGATATGGTTAGTGATTGCGGGATGTGAGGATAGGGCGCAGGCTGGTCCTTAGGACGAAACGGTTGGGGTGGGTCGTACGTTGCCTACCCCTTGTGAAAGGTCACCGAAAACTCAGCCGCCGACTTCCTCCAGTTAACCCAAGTCTAGCTACCTGCCCTACTTGCCTGGAAATCAGCGAATACTCAGCGACTAGCCCCTGGCCTAAGCTCCTGGAGGGTCAGCGAAAACTCAGCCGCCGACTAGCTTCCAACTCCAAATCCCCGGAGGTCAGGGAAAACTCAGTCGACGACTAGCCCCTGAGTCCAGAGCCCTGACGCCCCAACCCTGACTAACGAATCCTAACTGCCTGGAGGTCAGCGAACACTCAGCCGCCGACTAGCCACTGGCCTAAGCCCCCAACTCCAGATCCCAGAAGGTCAGCGAAAACTCAGCCGCCGACTAGCCCCTGAGACCATAGTTCTGACGCCCGAACTATACCGCCCTGACTAACGGATCCTAACTGCCTGGAGGTCAGCGAACACTCAACCGCCGACTAGCCCTTGGTTGAAGAAAGGATGTTAAGGAGGAAGGGGTAACATTCGCCAGAGACCGGAGAGCAATACCCGCGCGCCTACTTGTTGCTTCTACGGCCGGGCTCCAACGAATGCCATGCCGCTCGGCCGCGCAGCGCATTGTAAAGGCTTGCGGGGTGGTTGCGGGGTATAGGAGGACGATTGCGGTGCATGCGGCCCGCGCGTGGTACGCGCGCCTACGTCATGCGTGTGTGTCACGGTGGCGGTGCTCGGATGTTGTGTGCGTTATGCTGTCTAGCACCGTCATAAATGAACCGATTAGGTTAGGTGCATATTTCTTCTTATCTTTATTGATAACTCCATGGTATGATTCTTTATCAATAGCTGTATTAGTTTGAATATACCAAAACTTGTCTTTAAAAGTTTCAGCGTGTATGAAATTTAACTGAATAAATATTAAATCAAAAAATAATAATATTATAAATAAATAAAACAAACAAAGAAAACACGATGGTTTCATAACGCTCTAGTTATAAAGTAAATAATTTGGAGTACCGCAGGGCAGCGTTCTGAGCCCTATATTATTTTTGCTTTATATAAATGACTTGCCAAAAGTGACACTACACCAGAGCATTATGTTTGCTGATGACATATCTATTATTTTTAAATAAAGCAATAACAATTCATATAATTTCAAAAATGGCATTAATGACGCAATTAAAAATATGATAAACTATTTAAATAAAATTAATCTTAATGTAAATTTGACGAAAACTAATTTTATAGACTTTAATATAAAATGCGGTGCAGATAATAGTCTGAATATACGATATGGTGGAAAAAAAAAACAGGGCTAGCATGGTCACATTTCTGATCATATTAATATGGTATGTAATAAAATAAAAATATTTGTTTTCGTATCGAGGCGATTATCTAAGATAACAACTTTCGGTATTACTTTGTCTGCTTACTATGAATACGTCGCCAGTAACATCAGTTATGGTCTCCTTGTGTGGGGCAATAGCAAGGATGTAAATCGGGTCTTTATCGCACAAAAAAGTGCATAAGGGTTATTTGCGGTAAGGGTCCATTTGAAACGTGTAAGCCCTTATTTATTAAGCTAGGAATACTAACTGTCCCAAGTATGTATATCTTAGAAGTATTTCAGTTTGTAAGGCAACATCCAGAATTATTTAAAACGGCCGCCGACGTTTATCCTCGAAACACGAGGGATAGTGGTAGACTTGTCTTAGACCGAAATTCAAAAACTGCTTTCTGCCAGAAAAGTTGCTACTGCATGTGTGTCAAATTGTTCAATGAAATCCCAAAGCAATTTAAAGTCGGACTATTAAAACTAATGACCAAAAATTTACGAGACTGGCTGTTAAAGAAATGCTTTTATAGTGTGAAGGAATTCCAGAATGACTATTATTGATATAGTTTGAAAATTTATCCTGATTCGCCATAATTTATTGACTTTTGTTATTAATTAAATAGAATTGTAACCCTTATTATCTGTTGACGTATTTAAATCTAAAATCATTTATAATTAATAATTACGTAAAATTTTAAATTGCACGCTGTACTAAACGGCTAAATAGGTCTGTAAGCCACAACATTTTACCAACCCTATTTATTGCAAATAAATGATTTGATTTGATTTTAAACGGTTTCATGAATGAAAGTACAGCGCTAAGTTAATTTAAGCAAATGATTTAATATCATTCATTACCATGTTTAAATTTAATCTATTTAAATTAACTTTTATTTTATTTTATTTATTGCTTAGTACACACACAGGGTACAGCCGGTGACTTAAAAACATGCAAATGACACTTGTAGAACTAGACTATAACCTATAAATAGTGTACCTAAAATAACATTACATAAAATTATTTACGACCGAAACAGTAAGTGAATTTCGAAAATAATAATAAAAACTGTTTACAAGCAAAACTTAAACTACAAAAAAAAAGATTACCTAATAACACAATGTTTTCATTGTTGTGGGCAGATATCAAGAGTTCTGTCAATTCTCTTACGAAACAAGTGCAATTTGGACTGAAAGATATCGAGGTCCGGATGGGACTCAACCAATTCATCATAAAATCGACGCATCCGTACAAGGGGATTATATAACGAGGTGTTATTCCTGTAGACTTCAAGAGTGAACAAGTTAGATCGACCGCATCTAAACAGGGTGTTGAAAGATAACTGAGCTACTAAATAGGGGCAGTCAATGAGCGAATGTATAATTTTGTGCAAAAATATGATGTCATACTTCTTTCGACGGACATGTAATGAAGTCACCCCAAACCTTATCAAACGTGCATTGTAACCTTTGACAGTTCGACCGAGCCCACAGCGAAAGGAAACTATTCTCAAGCACCACGCCTGAACCCGTTCTATGTTTTCAGAGTGAGTTATGTAGTGAGGAGACCAAACAGGACAGCCTCACTGAAGAACGCTTCTTACCAATCCGTAAAACAAAGTCAATATACCAGGCTAGCAGGCACTACCAGGCTGCCTGAAATGACGGGTGGACCTTAGGATAAAACCAAGCAACTGATTACCACGCGTAATAATGTACTCATAGTGCTGGCGAAATGTCAAATGTTCGTCGAAAAATATACCAAGGTCCTTTGCTACTGACTTGCGCTCAAGTATGTGGTCATGAAATTTGTATTCAAAATAAAGTTTACATTTTTTATTAGTGAAAGAAATAATGAAACATTTACTTTTGTTCAAATGCATTCCATTGAGGTCACACCAGTTTAAGATTGTCACCAAATCATCTTGGAGCCTCTGACAATCATTTACGTCATTGACGGCAGAGTAAAGTTTAAGATCGTCGGCATAGAGAAGACAAGGGCACCTGATTTCATCAATGAGGTCGTTTATAAATATTATGAACAAAAGAGGCCCTAAATGGAAATCCTGAGGAACACCGGAGGTGACAGTCCTTGGCGAAGAAAGAAATCCTTTAACAGCAACTAGTTGACTCATATTATCTAAATAAGAACATATCCAACGAAGTAGCTGCCCATGTATGCCAAAAGCTGCAAGCTTACTACGAAGTAAGTTGTGGTTGACCTTATCAAGCTTATCAAAACTTTGCTAAAGTCCGTGTATATCGAGTCGACTTGGCCACGAGAGGCAAAAGATTTGCACAGGTAGTCCTTATAAACTAGAAGATTTGTCACCGTTGATCTCTTACGAACGAAACCATGTTGTTTATCAGACAAATGCGGAGAAACCTGGTAATATATATAGTCATAAACCAAGAACTCAAAGAGCTTAGCGATACTAGACAGTAAACTGATTGGCCTGTAATTTTCGCACTTTGACCTGTCTCCACTCTTGAACACAGGTATAACATGGGCTGTTTTCCACTCAGTGGGGAACGAACCGGTTTTAAGAGAGTGATTAGATATTATGCTAAGTGGAGTAGACAGCTCATCGGAGCAACGCTTAAAAAAGCAAGGGGGAATTCCATCCGGGCCAGGGCCCTTGTTGTGGTCGAGATTTTTTATTTTAAAGACAATATCATCAGGCGAAAACTGGATGCACGAGAGGCAACCCAAATCGGTTTCGGCACTCAAACTTTGAGATACGTTATCGTGACACTTATAGACAGAACCGAAATAAGCAGAAAACAATTCGCAAACACTAAGACCGTTTGAAGCCATGCTTCCATTATAAGTCATAGTCTGCGGTAAATCCGACTGAGATTTTTTATCTTTTGTGTACTTCCAAAAAAAAATTACGTTATGTTTTATGCTATATACCGCCCTGACTAACGAATCCTAACTGCCTGGAGGTCAGCGAACACTCAGTCGCCGACTAGCCCTTGGTTGAAGAAAGGATGTTAAGGAGGAAGGGGTAACATTCGCCAGAGACCGGAGAGCAATACCCGCGCGCCTACTTGTTGCTTCTACGGCCGGGCTCCAACGAATGCCATGCCGCTCGGCCGCGCAGCGCATTGTAAAGGCTTGCGGGGTGGTTGCGGGGTATAGGAGGACGATTGCGGTGCATGCGGCCCGCGCGTGGTACGCGCGCCTACGTCATGCGTGTGTGTCACGGTGGCGGTGCTCGGATGTTGTGTGCGTTATGCTGTCTAGCACCGTCATAAATGAACCGATTAGGTTAGGTGCATATTTCTTCTTATCTTTATTGATAACTCCATGGTATGATTCTTTATCAATAGCTGTATTAGTTTGAATATACCAAAACTTGTCTTTAAAAGTTTCAGCGTGTATGAAATTTAACTGAATAAATATTAAATCAAAAAATAATAATATTATAAATAAATAAAACAAACAAAGAAAACACGATGGTTTCATAACGCTCTAGTTATAAAGTAAATAATTTGGAGTACCGCAGGGCAGCGTTCTGAGCCCTATATTATTTTTGCTTTATATAAATGACTTGCCAAAAGTGACACTACACCAGAGCATTATGTTTGCTGATGACATATCTATTATTTTTAAATAAAGCAATAACAATTCATATAATTTCAAAAATGGCATTAATGACGCAATTAAAAATATGATAAACTATTTAAATAAAATTAATCTTAATGTAAATTTGACGAAAACTAATTTTATAGACTTTAATATAAAATGCGGTGCAGATAATAGTCTGAATATACGATATGGTGGAAAAAAAAACAGGGCTAGCATGGTCACATTTCTGATCATATTAATATGGTATGTAATAAAATAAAAATATTTGTTTTCGTATCGAGGCGATTATCTAAGATAACAACTTTCGGTATTACTTTGTCTGCTTACTATGAATACGTCGCCAGTAACATCAGTTATGGTCTCCTTGTGTGGGGCAATAGCAAGGATGTAAATCGGGTCTTTATCGCACAAAAAAGTGCATAAGGGTTATTTGCGGTAAGGGTCCATTTGAAACGTGTAAGCCCTTATTTATTAAGCTAGGAATACTAACTGTCCCAAGTATGTATATCTTAGAAGTATTTCAGTTTGTAAGGCAACATCCAGAATTATTTAAAACGGCCGCCGACGTTTATCCTCGAAACACGAGGGATAGTGGTAGACTTGTCTTAGACCGAAATTCAAAAACTGCTTTCTGCCAGAAAAGTTGCTACTGCATGTGTGTCAAATTGTTCAATGAAATCCCAAAGCAATTTAAAGTCGGACTATTAAAACTAATGACCAAAAATTTACGAGACTGGCTGTTAAAGAAATGCTTTTATAGTGTGAAGGAATTCCAGAATGACTATTATTGATATAGTTTGAAAATTTATCCTGATTCGCCATAATTTATTGACTTTTGTTATTAATTAAATAGAATTGTAACCCTTATTATCTGTTGACGTATTTAAATCTAAAATCATTTATAATTAATAATTACGTAAAATTTTAAATTGCACGCTGTACTAAACGGCTAAATAGGTCTGTAAGCCACAACATTTTACCAACCCTATTTATTGCAAATAAATGATTTGATTTGATTTTAAACGGTTTCATGAATGAAAGTACAGCGCTAAGTTAATTTAAGCAAATGATTTAATATCATTCATTACCATGTTTAAATTTAATCTATTTAAATAAACTTTTATTTTATTTTATTTATTGCTTAGTACACACACAGGGTACAGCCGGTGACTTAAAAACATGCAAATGACACTTGTAGAACTAGACTATAACCTATAAATAGTGTACCTAAAATAACATTACATAAAATTATTTACGACCGAAACAGTAAGTGAATTTCGAAAATAATAATAAAAACTGTTTACAAGCAAAACTTAAACTACAAAAAAAAAGATTACCTAATAACACAATGTTTTCATTGTTGTGGGCAGATATCAAGAGTTCTGTCAATTCTCTTACGAAACAAGTGCAATTTGGACTGAAAGATATCGAGGTCCGGATGGGACTCAACCAATTCATCATAAAATCGACGCATCCGTACAAGGGGATTATAAAACGAGGTGTTATTCCTGTAGACTTCAAGAGTGAACAAGTTAGATCGACCGCATCTATACAGGGTGTTGAAAGATAACTGAGCTACTAAATAGGGGCAGTCAATGAGCGAATGTTTAATTTTGTGCAAAAATATGATGTCATACTTCTTTCGACGGACATGTAATGAAGTCACCAAACCTTATCAAACGTGCATTGTAACCTTTGACAGTTCGACCGAGCCCACAGCGAAAGGAAACTATTCTCAAGCACCACGCCTGAACCCGTTCTATGTTTTCAGAGTGAGTTATGTAGTGAGGAGACCAAACAGGACAGCCGCACTCAAGAACGCTTCTTACCAATCCGTAAAACAAAGTCAATATACTACCAGGCTGCCTGAAATGACGGGTGGACCTTAGGATAAAACCAAGCAACTGATTACCACGCGTAATAATGTACTCATAGTGCTGGCGAAATGTCAAATGTTCGTCGAAAAATATACCAAGGTCCTTTGCTACTGACTTGCGCTCAAGTATGTGGTCATGAAGTTTGTATTCAAAATAAAGTTTACATTTTTTATTAGTGAAAGAAATAATGAAACATTTACTTTTGTTCAAATGCATTCCATTGAGGTCACACCAGTTTAAGATTGTCACCAAATCATCTTGGAGCCTTTGACAATCATTTACGTCATTGACGGCAGAGTAAAGTTTAAGATCGTCGGCATAGAGAAGACAAGGGCACCTGATTGCATCAATGAGGTCGTTTATAAATATTATGAACAAAAGAGGCCCTAAATGGAAACCCTAAGGAACACCGGAGGTGACAGTCCTTGGCGAAGAAAGAAATCCTTTAACAGCAACTAGTTGACTCATATTATCTAAATAAGAACATATCCAACGAAGTAGCTGCCCATGTATGCCAAAAGCTGCAAGCTTACTACGAAGTAAGTTGTGGTTGACCTTATCAAGCTTATCAAAACTTTGCTAAAGTCCGTGTATATCGAGTCGACTTGGCCACGAGAGGCAAAAGATTTGCACAGGTAGTCCTTATAAACTAGAAGATTTGTCACCGTTGATCTCTTACGAACGAAACCATGTTGTTTATCAGACAAATGCGGAGAAACCTGGTAATATATATAGTCATAAACCAAGAACTCAAAGAGCTTAGCGATACTAGACAGTAAACTGATTGGCCTGTAATTTTCGCACTTTGACCTGTCTCCACTCTTGAACACAGGTATAACATGGGCTGTTTTCCACTCAGTGGGGAACGAACCGGTTTTAAGAGAGTGATTAGATATTATGCTAAGTGGAGTAGACAGCTCATCGGAGCAACGCTTAAAAAAGCAAGGGGGAATTCCATCCGGGCCAGGGCCCTTGTTGTGGTCGAGATTTTTTATTTTAAAGACAATATCATCAGGCGAAAACTGGATGCACGAGAGGCAACCCAAATCGGTTTCGGCACTCAAACTTTGAGATACGTTATCGTGACACTTATAGACAGAACCGAAATAAGCAGAAAACAATTTGCAAACACTAAGACCGTTTGAAGCCATGCTTCCATTATAAGTCATAGTCTGCGGTAAATCCGACTGAGATTTTTTATCTTTTGTGTACTTCCAAAAAATTTTTACGTTATGTTTTATGCTGGCTTCAACTGAATTTATATACTTAGTGTGGCATTTGGTGATAAGAGACTCGCAGCGCGCACGCAAAAGTGAAAAAGTATCGTAGTCTCTGGGATTACCATACTTTTTATAGCGTGCATGGTATTTTCTTTTCTCCTTTAAGCAAAGTATAAGGCCTTTAGAGTACCATGCAGGGTATGATGGATTATTAAATTTAGTCAAAGGTGTATTTTTCTTAATAATGCGTAGCACAGTTTCATAAAATTGTGCTGTCATTTCGTCAACAGTACCGCAGGCCGACAGAGAATCGCCCCATGAGACTTCATTCAGCTCCAACTTTATTTTATCACTAGCGGTCCCCCGCGACTTCGTCCGCGCGTTTTGAGTTTGCTCCCTCCCCTCCCGTCGCAGCGTCATGTTTTATATACTAAAGCCTTTCTCAATAAATAAGCTATCCAACACAGATATATTTTTTTAAATCGGTCCAGCAGTTCCTGAGATAAGCGCGTTTAAACAAACAAACTCTTCAGCTTTATAATATAAAGCGGTCCCCCGCGACTTCGTCCGCGCGTTTTAAGTTTGCTCCCTGCCCTCCCGTCGCAGCGTGATGTTTTATATCCTAAAGCCTTTCTCAATAAATAAGCTATCTAAAACAGAAATATTTTTTCAAATCAGTCCAGCAGTTCCTGAGATAAGCGCGTTCAAACCAACAAACTCTTCAGCTTTATAATATAACTAGCGGTTCCCCGCGACTTCGTCCGCGCGTTTTGAGTTTGCTCCCTCTCCTCCCGTCGCAGCGTCATGTTTTATATCCTAAAGCCTTTCTCGATAAATAAGCTATCCAACACAGATTTTTTTTTTCAAATCGGGCCAGTAGTTTTTGAGATTAGCGCGTTCAAACAAACAAACAAACAAACTCTTCAGCTTTATAATATTAGCATAGATTAGCGCAAGCGCACGTTGTACTTAAGCTGCGAACATTATTTTGGTGCGGAGTTATGTTAAAACTGTGATAGCTCCTAAGATATTTACTGAAATCAAATGATATACAGGGCAACTTTGTTCTAAATGAAATGCTCGTGATGATGAATGTATTTATTTTGATAAGAATAAATACCTGTGTGTATAATACACCTCTAAAAATAATGCATTATTTTTTTACCAATTTATTCACATAAAAAAGGTTGTAGTAAGTCAACCATAAAAGATAGACATATGCTGTCGCGGACTTTATTATAGAACTCTTAATGCTGAACAATCCTGTCATACATGATTTTTGTGTAACTTAAGCGGTTTCCGCAGCGTATGCAGCGGAAGCTCTCAAAAGGAATATCTTTCTCCCGTTTTCGCAACATTTTTCATTTCTGCTGTGGTCTTATGAGTCGTATCTTTATGTTATATAGCCTAAAGCCTTCCTCGATAAATGGACTATCCAACGTAAAAAAAAAAAATTCAAATCTGGCCAGTACTTTTTGAGGTTAGCGCGTTCAAACAAACAAACAAACAAACAAACTCTTCAGCTTTATAATATTAGTATAGATTAGCGCAAGCGCACGTTGTACTTAAGCTGCGAACATTATTTTGGTGCGGAGTTATGTTAAAACTGTGATAGCTCCTAAGATATTTACTGAAATCAAATGATATACAGGGCAACTTTGTTCTAAATGAAATGCTCGTGATGATGAATGTATTTATTTTGATAAGAATAAATACCTGTGTGTATAATACACCTCTAAAAATGATGCTTTTTTTTTTCAAATTTATTAACATAAAAAAGGTTGTAGTAAGTCAACTATAAAAGATGACTTATGCTGTCGCGGACTTTATTATAGAACTTTTAATGCTCAACAATCTTGTCATACATGATTTTTGTGTAACTTTAGCGGTTTCCGCAGCGTACGCAGCGGAAGCTCTCAAAAGGAATATCTTTCTCCCGTTTTCGCAACATTTTTTATTGCTGCTGTGGTCTTGTGAGTCGTATCTTTATATTATATAGCTTAAGCCTTCCTCGATAAATGTACTATCTAACATAAAAATATTTTTTCAAATCAAGCCAGTAGTTTCTGAGATTAGCGCGTTCAAACAAACAAACAAACAAACAAACTCTTCAGCTTTATAATATTAGTATAGATAATTACATTTCGCTAAATTGAGTCTACTATTATTGTAAGGTTTCAATGGCTTATCGAACTGTAGGTCAAGGACAGTGATTTCCAAAGACGGGTGATGCCTGTCAGGTCGACTCAAGGGGGACACGTCCTTTACCACAACATTTAAGAAACTATTGGTGAAAACCAAATCAAGCATTACGTTGAATCTATTCACGACATTATTATGTTGGGATAGCCCGCAAAGCGACATCGTATCAATAAGCAGCCTAGACTTACGATCATTTGCCTCACTCGGAGCCATTATATGCGAGTCAGGAATAGAGGGAGTCCAATTGATATTAGGTACATTAAAGTCACCTAAAAGAAGTAAAGGGTCAGACAATATACGATTTAGAATCACATTGTGGCAATTGTTGTAGAAAGCTTCAAAGTCATCAGTAGGCAAATCAGGAGGCAAGTAAGATAAACATATATGTAAGGTTGGTCTATTGCACTCGTTTGGCAGAACACTAACCCAAATGTCCTCGACTCTACTCTCCCAATTCGTATGTCGCACAACATTGATGTTTTTTTACTAACAGCAAGCATTACACCGCCGCCATCCTTTTTACGGTTACTAACACAAGTACTAAATCGGTCTCTACGAAATATGTGATACCGTATATCCAGCAGTTCACCATCAAAAACACTCTCTAGTCTCTGTGAAACAAATTATGTCGTAATTAGAGTTAAGGACATTAAGATTCAGATCCGTTAATTTGGATCTTATTCGATTGACGTTCTGATAATAGACTATTAACATAAAGATATAAACATAACCAATTATGTATGTATGATATAAAGTTATTAAAATTAAGCCTTCTTCGAGTCCTGTAGATCCTTGAGCGTCGCTGTGGACTTCACATGAATGGCTCCGGTGTCCTCTGACTTTCGTATATAAATTTTGCCATACCTGACCCAGACATATTTATACGAAAACTGCTTGGCAAAGTCTCTAGCCGCCGCGTAGACTTGCTTCGTTTCAGGTGAAAGGTGCTCACATATAAAAATAGGGCGAGAATCTCCGGTGATTCCTGCTTGCACGGTGCTCAGTCTGCTTTTTGGGTGTTTTTTGTTGTAGTGGTGAGCTGCAGACAACATGCTATCACGCAAACGAGGCGATGACAGAGTGACGAGGATGTTACGGGGTCTCTTAGAGGCAGAGTCGGCTTTAGCTACACGTCGACATAATTGAACCTCACTGTCAGGTATCTTTAAGTCCAGGGAACTACAAATATTGTCGAATATAGTCATGACATTTTCATTACGGGCTTCCGGAACAGCATGAATCGCAATATTGTGATCTCTAGAAATTTTTTCTAGTACCAAAAGTCGGCTACTCAAGTTACGCAAGTCCGACTGCAGTTTAATCTGCTCGCACTCTAAAGCTTTTATGGTTGCATCCTTATCAGCAATTTTACTTTTGAGTTCATTTTGTTCAGCGATTATGAAGTCAGTTGTTGCAGTGAACTCATCCTTAAGGTTCTTTAGTAAAGCACCAACTTCCGAAGCAATCATGACCTTTAGGTCGTCTCTTAGTGATGAACGCAGATTTTCCATAGTTGTTGAGGAAGGCGACAGTTTCTCATCCAAGAGGACACTGATTTGCTCTAGTGTAAGAAAAGGCTGTTGAGGCCCCAATGAGTTATCATGTCCACCGGCGCAGGATATGTCCATCGAGTCACAAAAAGATTTTCTGGAACGAGCAGGAGTGTTCTCCGTGAACCTCCTACGCGTTATGTTAGCACACATAGGACAAGACGACGAATCGATAAACTCAATATTTGATCCAACATCTCCGGGTTTCAGGTTGAGACAGTATGCAGACATACAGGATTTGCATTTTATTTGCTTATTTATATTTATCTTTATCAAACAACCGCTGCACGTCATGATTAGTTTATTTATTTATATCTGTGCGGAATAAGGTCACAATGTAGGAAGCGACGTGTCTGTATTTGTTTATTCACTGGCGCGCGGCTGCAGCGACCGGTTAATGACGCGCTGCGGGCACTGCACGGGAGTATGACACTTATGCGCTAAACGTAACCGCGGCGATTGCGTGCACTTGCGCGAACCCACAATTGTCACTGACTATGGCGTGTTTAACAGTCGGCGTAAAATGAACTATGAATACGACTAAAATCACTTGTTTTCACTGACGTTTTAGTAAAGTTTTCATCATGTATGCCCATCACAGTAACACGTGAGATTTTTGTATAGAAATAGTCAAAATTCACATGGCAAACTAATAATTTTATATGGAGACACGACGCAAACAAATGCAATGGCCCACAGAACGGGCAAAGAATGACCAAAATATCATTTTTTTAAGAACACTAAAAGTATCTAGTGGTTTAGAATGTTTTTAACACGTACATATTATAAATTCTTGAAATAAGAAACCAAAACTTGCGCACGGGCAGGACTCAAATTTGCATCTTATGTTTTGGAAATGTACAATTATATTCCTTTTTTTAGAGTGTTACTTAAATAAGAACAACATATTTATTTACACAGTTTTAAATTTTTAAAGTTAATTATGAGTTAGATTAACATCAGGGTGTCATACCTTATAGCCGCGTATTACCTAATATGGCCTGCTAGTATCACAGTTTTCTGATCTTAGAGACAGTTTTCCTTCGGTATTTATAGTGCCAGTGTCACGAGCCTAGGCTAAGGGAACTGCACTTTCGGTAGAGCCTGCGGAATTGGAGTCATCCTGCAAGAACCTCCTAACTATTCGGCATGTGTGGAGTATCGCAGCCTTTTGCATTGTGATGAACGTGTTCTCCGGAATGTCGAAGTTGCGCAGTGCGGTCATTAAATGCTTAGGGATGACTCCAGTGCTGGAGATGATCAGCAGCACAATTGATATATTTTTTCCATTCTCTATATTTGAAGTATTTCATTATTTAGTTCTTTGTATTTGTGTATTTTTCGGTTGTTGTTTTGTGTGAATTGACAACATTTCATTTAATAACTTAAAAAAAGTAAAAACCGACTTCAAAACCAAAATGCACTAAAAAGTCTTAAATAAACTCTTGAACATTAAAAGGAAAGGAATCCATTTTAGGCACACAATTTCTTTTTGGAGTCGGTGCTGCGACAGGTGAGGCTGGATTTTCAAAGTGATGGCACCGACTCCAAAAAGAAATTGTGTGCCTAAAATGGATTCCTTTCCTTTCAATGTTCAAGAGTTTATTTAAGACTTTTTAGTGCATTTTGGTTTTGTAGTCGTTTTTTACTTTTTTAAAGTTAATTTTTTTCTCCATTTTTAGAGATTACAAGAAAGGGAGGGGGGGGGGGGAAGTTGCACCTTATGACTCTGTTCTTTAAGAATCTACAAACTACCTATCATGTGTTCTGTCATTATAATTACTGAACTCCTAAGCGTTAAGGAGTTCCACCATCAGCTCAGCCCCACAATATGTAGACTATCAGACGTAACAATACGTCAACATTAAGATTTTAGTAAAACAACACTATACATGCCTTTAAAATTTGAGGGTTTCCCTCGATTACACCAAGATCCCATCTTCAGATCCCAAATCGGCAACAATGGGACCAACTAGAAGATACACTCTCTAAGTAAGCGAAAAAAAAAAATTCGAATCGGTCGACTAACGACTGAGATATGAGGTAACATACATACAAAAAAAAAAAAACATACAGTCGAATTGATAACCTCCTCCTTTTTTGAAGTCGGTTAAAAAGATATGAAAATTCTAAAATCATTTCAAGGTTTAGCGATTCTAAGCACGTTCATCATTTTTTCAGTTTTATTTCCGCTTTATTTTTAAAATTCAATAAAAAAGACTGAAAAGTACATGGAAGTTGGCATTTCACAGGTTGCACCTTTGCAATGACATTTCATGCTTTTGAACTTTGAGCTTGCTTGTAACAACCCCACCCTGTCAAATTAACGTTAGTTATAATTTAGCTTCAAATATTTTAAATACTATTGAAATGTCGCAAATATCGCATAGGTTTGTCTCAAATTCCAAGAAATAAATGTGTTGCGCAGGCGTCCTTTTTTTCAAGTACCTACGTTGTTTTCGGATGACCAGTGGTAGCCAACAATTGGCTATTAAATAGCTTGACCTTATTCAAAGCTTAATAATAATGAGACAGGCTTCCTGTTTTTCGCTGTTTCCTACCTTGTCTTCTCCATAGTTCTGTCCCTTTCACACAACCAGCCCCTTCACGTAGCGCCCTCTGGCGGCATCACCAGGCAGTGTTCGCGTTTTGAATATCGAAGCGAACTTCTTGACCCATTGGCGTTTTGTTTTTCGCAAAGAGCGGTAGTGGTTAGACCACGTAATATAGTTTATATTCAACCGCCATTACTATTCCTACCGAACTAAAGTGAATAAGTAAAATAATATTTTAGTGAAATTTTCTAACGTTTAAACGTTCGTACAAGTTAGATTTAATGATTGCACTCCGGTGCAGTGACTAGTGAGTGATATTACTTTCGAGTTCATCAAGCACAGAAGGTATTTATACGATTTATTTTTTAATTAGTCGGTGTCCCGAAAATAGTATTTATGATCCAGTAATATGGGTGTGTTCTTATAAATTTTCCGTCGTAGGATGGACGGTTCTACTAACACTGCGCAAAAACTGCGAGACAATGAGATCCTCGACATGCCGGGTCCATCCAAGCCGCGGTCGAGATCAGCTTCATCGTCCAGCAGTTCCTCCAGCACGGACTCTTCTAGTTCGAGTTCGTCTGACGGCGAGTCAAAACGCAAGCGTAAACGCAGGCATCAAAAACGCCGTAGTCGTAAGCGTAGCAAACGGGCTCGGCAGTCCGATTCTAAATTCGATCTCTTATTTAAAGAAGTGAGCGAACTGCGGCACCACTTAGAAAATAGGAATTCTCAATTCGATTTTGAGGATTGCATTTCTCTCGGGCATGAATCTTTAGAGCAGTTTTACCACAGACATCTCAAATTCCGGATCTTATGGAAAATACAAGTACCCTCAATTTTGTAGAAAATGAAAATGATTTTTTGTTCGACATTGAGACCAAACTAAAGGATCCCACTATCCCGAAGGCCTCTGATTTTCATTTGTCCATTTTGAACAATGTTCAACATTTTAATAAAACTGAATGGTGTGAAGTGCGGTATGCGGATACACAAAAAAACTATTGTAGGTCGCCGGGATTTGTTGAGCTAGAAGTAAATGATGAAATTAAGGGTTACGATACATTGCGTAACTTAGCGCACACGGAAAAAGCATACGCTGCCATGTCTTTTTGCCTCATTAAACAAAGAGAGTGTTCTCAAAATGCAGTTAAAGACTTTATAAACTGGTTAAAATCCCCGGATAATTTAAATTTCGATTTAATTCAAGCAAAGGTAACAGAATTGTTTCAAAAAGGTGACTTTACTAAAATATCATCTGACCTTTTACAATTAATTTGTGGTCACAGAGCGGAAATCATACAGATGCGCAGGGATGGTGTGACTAATCATATCAAAGACCCTTTAGTTAAAGCGGCAGTGCGAAAAATTCCTCCGTCACATGAGCATCTATTCAAGGCTGATCTTTTAACCGCTACATTAGAGAAGGCTGGCGGGGTGAAAAAAGTGTTTTTGCCGCTCCATAGGTCCAATGCTTCTGCCTCGCAGGCAACAGCTATGCCAAATAGGACCATGTCCCATCCCTCGCAGGGTTGGGTTGATCGTATTTTACCCTCGCAGGGTACTTTTATGAGTGGATCTGGTTTTACGCAACTTCAACCACACTACAATTATGGACCCTCGCAGGGTGAACAAATGCGTCCTCCGCAAGGACACACGGCTCCTCCGAATAATCGTAGAGGGACAGCCCATTTTAGGGGCTCCTTTCGCTCCCGTGCAGGACGACAAAACAGATCTAATGATCGTTTCCGGTCAAATCGAAGGTTTGCGGCTCCAGCCCCACACCAAAAGCCTGATATATCAAAACAAAATAGAAAATTCTGACTCGAGGAAACAAGACACAGGTTTCAGGGCGGGGCAACTAACAAATTACATTGCTCATTGGGAGAAGCTGGGAGCTCCGAATTACATACTTCAAATATTAAAAGGCTACCGCATCCTATTTGCGCAAAAACCACCTCTCATGATGCCGAACCTAGACAAGAATGTCTTGAACATTATGCCCTCTGCAGCCATGACACAAATAATCGGGCAACTGATAAAAGAAGGAGTTTTGAATGTGGTGAAACAGATAACGCCAAGTTTTCTGTCCACAATGTTCCTAGTACGGAAGGACGCCCATTCTTATCGGCCCATCTTCAACCTAAAGGCTCTAAACCGTTATGTGAAAACTCATAAATGTGAGTCGCGTACCAGACTTCCTGCAACCACAGGACTGGCTATGCAAGATCGATATTTCGCAAGCCTACTTTCACATAGCTATAACAAAAACGCAAAGACAGTTTCTTCGATTAATTTACGAGCAGAACCTACTGGAAATAACATGCCTTCCATTCGGCCTGAGTTCGGCACTAAAAGTCTTTGCCTCGGTAACGAATTGGATTGCCCAAATTCTCAGAGAGCAGGGAATACGGATAATAGTGTTCATAGACGATTTTTTGCTAGCCCATCAAGATGCTGCCGTGTTAAAATGTCAAGTGAGCAAAGTCATGGAAATTCTGAAGTACCTTGGGTGGCAAATAAATGCCAAAAAGTGCCAGTTATTGCCCCAAAAGGAGATCATATATCTGGGTATTCATTGGAACCCGTGGTTAAACCACAAAAGTATTCCACGAGAGAAGCACCAAGGATGCGAAAACAAAATTGTTCAGATCCTTCGAAAAGGAACGGTCACCTTGCAAGAGCTTCAGAGTCTGATAGGCCTGTTCAATTTCATGAGTTTTGTTGTCCCAAAAGGCAGATTAAATTACCGTTACCTACAAGGTTTCCTAAACTCCATTCCCAAGACATCCATCAAAGAATCATATACCCTTCAAGAGAAATGCCTACAAAATCTAGAATGGTGGCTTCGAAACTACAAGGTGGTATCCCCAATTCACTATCCAACACCGAGTCACTACCTGACAACAGACGCATCAGACGTAGCCTGGGGTGCCAAACTGAACAATTGTTCTCTATCGGGAATGTGGAACCACTTGGAAAAAGGCTTGCACAGCAATCAAAAAGAACAATTAGCAGTCCTAAAGGTCTTAGAAACGATCGGCCAATCGATAGAAAGCTCCACAATGTTACTCCAGTGCGACAACAAGACAACAGTCGCTCATCTTCGGAATCAGGACGGCACCAAATCACAGTTTTTAATGGAGCTAACATACAAGGTGTACGAGATTTTAGACCAGTATCAAATACATCTGATCCCGCATTACCTACCGGGAAGATTCAACGCCCACGCAGACTCTCTTTCCCGCCATCGGCAGACTGCAGAGTGGCATCTTCTACCTCACTGCACAGAAAAGATATTTCGTCGATTCGGCACCTCGGTGATCGACTTGTTTGCCTCAAGAAAAGCCTGTGTGGTTGCCAATTATGTATCGCTCGATCTAACAGACGACCAAGCGATGTTTCACGACGCTTTTTCACAGACATGGAATTACCACTTAGCATGGGTTTTCCCCCCGCCTTACCTCATACCACGAGTTCTTGCTCACTTGAATCAGGCAAAAGGGTGTTACATTCTGGTTGTCCCCCGGTGGGAACGAGTTTTCTGGCGGGCAGATCTCAAGCAGAGAGTGATTGCGCCTCCGTTCATAATTCAGAATCTCAAGAACTGCCTCGTGGACACTCCAACCCAACTCCCTCCCCCCAAAGTAGAGGAGATGACTCTGGAGGTCTGGAAATGTGGGGCTGAGGTAAGAACTTAACAGATTGGAAGCCGGAGCAGGTTGAGCTATTGCAGTCGGCTTGGCGTGCATCTACGCGCAAAACGTATAAAGCTCCCTGGCGTCGATGGGTTACATGGGCGAACTCCAATGGTAGCAACCCAATGGCCCCTAATGCGTCAATTGTAGCGCGGTTTCTGGCTGATCTTTTCCTAGTTGAAAACTTATCCTATAATAAGATATTATTACACAAGTCTGTAATATCTACGTTATGTGATGTGGAAGAATCTGGTAAAATAAGTAATCATCCTTTAATTAAGCACATACTAAAGTCTATTGCTCTCAAACAACCGGTAACTAGAAAATCACATGTATGGAACATTGATGATCTGATATCATATTTATCAAAGAGTGAAATTGATTGTAATAACGTCTTTCAAACTTCCAGACACACTGCCACATTACTGTTACTTGTGTTCAGGCAGAAGGATTCATGATTTAACATTGTTAAATATTGATCCAGACCATATGCTTCAATCAGAAAATAGTATTATTTTTGGCCGTATTTCGGCTCCAAAACTGATACGTCTACCTATCAGCAGTCTGGCTGGAAGTAATTACGTAATTCTGCAAATAATAATTTAGACCCAATATATTGGTTATTGCGCACAAAGGAATTATTAAGTAGTAGAAGAAGTGAAGCAAAATGTAACAATTTATTTATTAGTTTAAAAGGTGCTCCTAAACCCGCTTCACGGGCGCTTATAGCAGGATGGGTTAAATCTCTTCTTGTAGAAGCTGGTATAATAGCCTCACCTGGAAGCTGCAGATCGGCTGTTGCCTCCAAAAGTTGGTCTAATAATTTACCAATTGATGACATTCTCGCAAAGGGCAATTGGAGATCAGAGAGTACTTTTAAAAGATTTTATAGAAAGGAGGTTAGGCCAGCTGCTTCCAGCAGTAGTGTTATGAATTTATTTGAACCAGTATAAAATAGTTTTCGAAGTATTTGTACCGATTAATAACATTTTTTTTTTATGTAGTAGGTTAAATAAATAAGATGTTTGTTTTCATAGCTCAATTTTTGTGTTATAATATAATTGTTAATGTTTCTGTTGATTAATAGATAACCAGTTTTTGATACGTTAATCAAATAAAAACTGTTTCACACAACCATAACTTTGTTTATTGTTATTGAGCCATATAATTAGGTATCCTACTACATAATCATTAAAATATTTAAAATAAATAGATCTCTTTCGCTTTCATCACAAGGCTGAACTTATATAGTTATACATAGTATATTCATCACATTGGCGTTTCTGCCACCACCAGGCGATAACAGACACGTCTCATTATTATTAAGCTTTGAATAAGGTCAAGCTATTTAATAGAAGCGTTTTACCTTACAATAAAACGCATATTAAATACTTACCTTATTCAAAGCTTAAAATTTTAAATCCTGCCTGCTGGTATAAAATTAATGAGCCAATGGGTCAAGAAGTTCGCTTCGATATTCAAAACGCGAACACTGCCTGGTGATGCCGCCAGAGGGCGCTACGTGAAGGGGCTGGTTGTGTGAAAGGGACAGAACTATGGAGAAGACAAGGTAGGAAACAGCGAAAAACAGGAAGCCTGTCTCATTATTATTAAGCTTTGAATAAGGTAAGTATTTAATATGCGTTTTATTGTAAGGTAAAACGCTTCTAATAAACAAAGACAAGAATTATGTTGCTAGAATTTCAATAGCATTGCATATAATCATTACATTTATTAATTAATAGCGCTGCTAGGTAGTTTAAATCATAAAATAACGATATTTTATGAGTCAATACCGAGAAATGTATTTAATTATAGACGCGGGAAAACCATAATCTGGATAATAATAGGGGTTTACTGTCAAATTTCAATTTGGATACTCAAAAATATGAGTGACTAGAACATTTATCCTTTCTACCCTTAAATCTTTTCAATACAAATAAGTAATCTTTCACCTAAAGTTGAGAACCTCTGCTAATGAAGTGAGTTGCTTAGAACAGTTTAAAGTCATATGTAAGGGGGCGGGGGAGTCTAAAAGAAACAAAACTGATTGGCGAGATTGTTTAGGGACAGTCGATTTCGGAAAGGATTAGGGAGCGCTCAATAGATGCGCACGCGAGTGTAATAAGGAGGAGCTGGCTGTGGCAGGACTCCAGGGGAAGAATTGGCGCAGCATCATCGTCGAATAGCTTTAAAGTTATTGAATCCGCGTTTCCGGGTATTTTAGGGCTTACGATAGCCTAGTTAGGTTTTGAGTTTAGGTATGCTGGTAAAAGAGTAAGGCGTACTTTCTGGTAAGTGATTTTATCTAGTTAAGATATCTGTTGAAGAGATTATTGATTTATTATACAAGTAAGTGAATAATTTTATGTAATTAATTGTAAGTTAATAGTATGTGCTTTCAAATGTTCGATTCTCGTTGTTGATATTTTGAGTCTAGAAATTTAGAAAGTCAGCCGTACGGTGTTTTATTAAGGACTCTAGGTTTCAGTCCAAGCTACAAATATTGTTGTTGAAATTAAATTTCTAGAATGAATGCAAGTGATTTGGGTTCGAGTCCCAAATATTATCAATCAAATAAAACTATCAATCAAATTGTAACATAAATAAATTTCTACATATCATCAGTCTGAAATTTGTGGACGAATTAAAGGGGAAATCGCTAGTTACACAAAGATATGTCTGGGTTCGACTCCCTAGAGACAAACATTGATGTTATTAAATAAGAGTTTGTTTATTTACACTATTTTTACCCCAAGGATTACTGTATGTTTGTATGTTTGTATAGATTGAACTTTTATTAAATATTTGAGATTTTTGAGATTTCAACAGATTCCTTAACAGTTTACTTTATGTTATCACTGGAAAATGGAATAGTTTATAAGCTCGATTAAAGTGTTTAAAAAACATTATATTGAGTTGAATAAGTATTTATTTATCCCTTTCATAAGTATT
The DNA here is from genome assembly GCA_963924145.1 of Pyrausta purpuralis. Taxonomy (NCBI): domain Eukaryota; kingdom Metazoa; phylum Arthropoda; class Insecta; order Lepidoptera; family Crambidae; genus Pyrausta; species Pyrausta purpuralis. The sequence continues at coordinate 11,480,965 of OZ001669.1, read as the reverse complement.
TCATAATAAATAATGTAGTTAAAGTCAACTTGTCATAATTGTAAATTCCATTCTTTTTTCTTGTGAATATTTTGTAAATTGCTTGTTTGATTTCTTTTTTGAAATAATTTAATGTATATTTTTCAATGTCTAGACTTTTGTGTTGGCGGCCAAATTTAGATAAATATTTGCGGTTTATTTATTGATTTTAAATATTAGCTTAGGAATTAAACCATCATTTATTTAAATATGCAACCTCTTTGAAACTTGATGCATAAAATAAGATTTAGAATTGATATGAAAATGACAAAGTATTGATGATAAATTCAAATTCTTTTGTCATTCAAACTGATTTCTGACTGATATTTTTTCAATAATGACAATATTATTTTAAGGAAAATAAAGTTGATTTTTAGGACTTGCAATCCTACGTTAGAATGTTCAAAGTTAAAGTGTCCGATTTAGGGGATTTGCTTAGCAGTGTGGACTATCTTAATTTCACTTTTACTATTTAAAATATTCTCATTTATATTTTAATTTAACTTACAAAATATCTAATATTTCAATCTCCAAATTGACTATGATGATATTTTACTTTTACTTTCATCACCATCACATGATTGTTAAACAAATAATTTCAATGTGATCAATTATTTATTTTGATCTTTTATTATATATTATAATAATACGTGTTGAGTTTGTTGCGCTGCTTCATCTCAACACTTATTTTAATTGTCCCGAGGCAGTGGTAGGGTTGAGACTATATGAAAATTAGATGTCATATCTTAAGAGTTCAAGGAAATAAATAAAAGAGCGAATGGATCCAATACACTTTATCATTATCTGACAGTTATTGCTATTTAAATATTCAAATATTGAAGGTTCAGGATGCAAATTTAAGAGTCAAGTCAAGGCTCGCATTACTGAAAAGAAATAGTAATTTCATACTTTAATAAGAGGTACTGGTTTGTAGAAAATCCTTTACAATCACCTAACCCTTTAGATTTGAGCCAAACATTTAATGTAAATTTTGATTGGTGTATGTAACAGTATTACCCATGATTTAGTTTCAAATCCAATAATATAATACAACTTTGATTTTCATGAAAAGTTTGCCAAAACAAGGATCAACTTAGTGCTGATATAAATAAAAAAATGTAAATAATATTGGCTGATGTGGGCATATCAATGGTTCCAAAGAGCTCATGCAGATTTTAAACTGCTCTTTAAGGAGTCATTGGTATTTTTGGATTAGCTCTGTATTATTAAACGACAATAGACAAAGGTGCTTCCAGGGAATTCTCTTGTAGCAGAGAATCCTTTGGAAGTATAGCATTTAATAAATATGCTCTGCTTCCGAATGCGCCCGTATTGGTGCTGCTGTAACATTTGATGGTCCAAGATCACTGTGCTTTTCTTATGATTCCTGTGTGTGTTATTGTTAGGGGACGACCACCCTTTCTCTTGAAACCTTGGCGCCTCGGGGGGCAATGCCACACACAATCATGGCGAGCTTGGAATCCATAACAATTGTCACAGATGTAGATAGTCGATGGTGCAGCATTACATAATACGTTGTAGTATTTGAATTGTGGTTTCAGGTTGCATTTTCTTAGGGATCCTTTGGTTGACTTTACATGAAGTCACTTAGGGAATAGGGTTAGGAAGATATTTATATTAAATGTCTTTAGGCTCAGGTCTTCCTTTTAGCGCATAATTCAAGTAGGATCCATTCCAGGGAAAGGCGAAATAAAATTGGGGGCCATCATGTTGGGGGGCGGTGGAGGAGCCCCCCAAGCCTAAAAAAACCCACAAGGTCTTAACTAATGATATTTTATAGGAATAAAAAAAAACAATTTAAATTATGAATGCAAGGAGAGTGGTTAGATTTGCTTCAATTTGTATGAACTATTATTAGTTATAATGACCAGCGGTTTTGCGGGTTTCCATTTTCCCCTTCCTTTAAATGCGCACACACCCCATAATATTTCTTGTTAAACGTTTTATTATTTTTAAACATCCACGTACCTCTAAAAGAATTTGGTTACTATATAAATACACAACGTAAGGTCCTAATATTAAACTAGACGATCACACTGCCAAATTACATCATAATTAATCTTATATTATTCATCAATCATTTGGGTTTATTTTGATAGTAGAGAGTGTCTTTACATGATCGAAAGGGGGGAATCGTTACAATTGGTGCCGTGACCAGGATATAATAAAAACCTAAAACCCTGGGTGACGGCTAATTTACTTTATTTCTATTATTAAATAAGTGGGCTTTGTAGCCTACAATTGTTGCTTGTGAAATGGAAAGAGGTTGAAAACGTGGATGTTTATCGTAGGGATCTTTATAGGTGTGCGTATTTTAGGAATTGGAAAATAGTGGGGGCGCGAGGCATAGGAAAACGGATGTCATAAATAATTTAGCAAAAGTCCCATTATGACACTGAAATCATTTAATTAAATTATATATATTTAATCTATATTTGCAATCATACAATTTATCGTTTTACCTGGATCAACATTTGAATTTATCGTTGTATTTTCACGATCCCATAACACTATTATTCAGCAACAGAAAAATTAAAGCTAGTCAAATAACAATAGCATGTGTAAGCAAAAGTTAAATTACAAAGCGGTCTACAAGATTCACGGTGCGACATCTCGGAACTCGACACTTTCGTTATCGCTCATAGTACTCATTAAAAGACCCGTCGCAAAACAAAGTTTGCCGTTGACCCACGGTCAACGCGTAACAATAACTCTGTCAATAATACCTAGAGCTGTATGTAATTAGTTACTTGATTTTAAATGATTTTAAATACTGGTGAAAGAAATAAAAAAAAAGTGCCGGCAGAAGTGAAAACTTGAATATAATACAAATTGTAATGTTTGTGTACGATAGCGCAATAAATAAATATTGTATTCTATAAAAATATTATATTCTTATTATTATTATTATTATTATTGTTATCATATATTATTATTATATATTCTATCACAATAGAATACAACAATAATAATAATAATAATAATAATAATAATAATAATATAATATTTTTATAGAATACAATATTTATTTATTGCGCTACCGTACACAAACATTACAATTTATATTATATTAAATTACATTAAAAAGTTTATCTCTCAGAAAAATCAACTTACATCCATAATTTCGCCAACCGTCTTACGGTTTTTCGATCACAACGTACAAAATAAGCGTTGTCGATAGTTTTTTGCTTGTGAGTCAATATCTAATATTGTCAGAATTAAGTTGTGCTATACTCAATTTGAATGTTGTCAATTTCAAGAGAGCTTGACCATATTGCCGGGCGAAGAAAAAGCATTGTTAATTCGTTAATTTTTAACGTTGTGTCGAAAAATAAAACAAGTTGACAAAGCAAACATATAGAAATAGACAGAAGAAGAAATTGTACTTGTTCAACAAACGTAATAAATTGACAAAGTTTATTACTGAATATTAATGGAGGCACAATATGCAGGGAATGAGGCGTGAGGGGGGATGACGACTGATCTAAATATTTTATAATCGTTTGTTCATTCCTGTGACGTATCGCGACAAGTGAACGTGTGCGCACTGCGCAGTGTGATAGATACATAAATGGAGAAATTTCCGACTAATGCCAGGTTGGCCCACCTCATAAACAATATTTCGGGTAAGTTCACCTTTTTATACCTACTAGATTAACGAGGTTACTCTATGTTGTTTCTTATAAAGTTTAACTTCTGTTGTTTTATGTGTGTGCATGTTAGTATAGTTTCCCATTATTATTTCTATCATATTTGCCTTAAAGTAAGTTCAATAAAGAGAGGGCATCCTTATTTGTGTATGTAGCTAGGAATTCCATATACGTACCTACGTAGATCGTTACTGTAGGCCAACAAGTTAGGGCCGGTTGCCTGTCAACAACTGTCATTAGAGTTAGGTACCCACCTCTAATGACAGTTGTTTGCCAGCGGTGATGTTTAAACTGAGTGTTTAAATTAGGTATTTGCTATGCTTTGATATGATATGTATGACCAATGTAGTGATAGACGTATGTGTGATGCATGCCTGATCTCAGGCGCAGGCCGGACAGAAAAGGCGTCCCTCCCAAACATTTTATAAGAAGAGGCAGCGAGACACCTTCATCACGCCACGGTTTTAATGATATCCGGGTCTATCGCTATAAATTAGTACTGTTTGTGTCTTTATAAAAAATACCTAACGATTGCCAATTTGCGCGCTGCGGTGGCGAGGCCTTCTGTCTGGCAGACCCTCACTATCACAATGTTACTTGGTTCTACCAACAAAGCTCTTTAGTTTCTGTAAATATATTGTAGGTTTCTTGTGTTGCCAAACACGCCAATATGACAATGTTTTTTATCCTTCCTGACTGATCTTTGTCCTTCCTTGGTCCCTGCAACAAAACGATATTGTCTCTCCTACTGCTGAACTTTGTAGTGGAGTTCATTAAATCTCTTGCTCAGTCAACCTAACAAATGCAGACTGATGAGTAACGGCCGCGTCACGGCGAGACGAAACGTGACGTGCGCGTTTGGTATCATAATGGCGGGTATCCCGGGACCCGACCAGTCCAAGGATGCGGTCGTATAAAAAAGTTATCATTCATTACAACTTTTGCATGCAATTCAAGCAATTTATACTTACGTTACGGCCTTAACAGAATCGGTTCATAGTCAACGCGGTGTCGAATAGAATCTAAAGGCATAGTGCTATATAAATTCTGTGCCTAAGGCCAAATACGTATTAGGTACCTACCTGTATATGTACTGCTTTATTTGCTTTCAGCGGAGGGAGAGACATTGCAAGATTTATTAAAAGCAGCGAAAGTGGTGACAGCAGCGACAGTGGCTGCAGCTCCAAGAGTTCAAACCCTGAAACGAGCAAGCGGACATGGCCTTTGTCTGATGGACTGAATCTGAGTGACCAAGAAAGCTCGAAAAATGCATAAGATTGGCTTCAAGGATCCTCTTCTCGGAACGACATAAGAACGTGGCCGAGGTCTATTATGTTTGTATTGTATAAACTAATTGATTTGATTAGGTAACCGTTTTATTCTGTACTAATACATAGTTCTTTATTATATGATGTGTAATAATAATCAAGTGTTTATGTTGAAAACAATGTAATACCTTATTTTATTTTAGTACTACCATTTGTCGTTCCATAACTAATGCTGGCAACCCTTGTTGGAAAGGGATGGAAAATTCTGTATCTTTTCTCTCTCTCAAAAATTCTATGAAGACATCCATTACGTGTAATTTTGGTGTGATTTAAAATAAAACAATTTTATGTGCAAACTAGACTTTTTAATTCTCAAACCGAACAGGTTATGGGCCCAGTACCCAGAAACCTGCAATTAAAAAGTCTAGTCAGTAAAATACCGGAGAGAATAACTGCTACGTCGAAGGTGTGCCGTTCACGTGTTTTTGAGGTTAACCGGGAAGGTGAAAAAGACTTGTATTCAAGGAAGGAAATAACAAAAGATACACAATGGATGGAAATAACACAGTTATCAAGCTGGAAGGTATAAAGAATTGGAATGTGTGGAAATTCCAGACTATGGTTTTACTGCGAGGTCATAACCTGATGGATATTGTTGAAGGCAAAGTTGTCAAAGGAGAATCTGCAGAAGAAAAGAAACAATGGGAGCAAAAGGACGCAAAGGCCCAAACGATGCTAGTAACCAGAATGACCGAAGAAGTGATGTTACATATAATATCCTGTACCACTGCAACACAGATGTGGCAGAAGCTATCAAGTGTATTTGAACAAAAGAGTGAAACTAGCATACACATAATACAACAAAGATTTTTCCAGTATAAATATGAAGAAGGAGTGGAAATGTCTATTTTTCTGTCAAAAATACAAGAGTTGCAGAACCAGTTAAAACAAATGGGCGAAGACATCTCAGAAAAGTTCATAATTACAAAGGTTCTTATGTCGCTACCAGATGACTACAAACACTTTGTTTCTGCCTGGGAGTCTGCACCAGACGATAAACAAACATATGACAACCTAGTTGCTCGTTTGTTGGTGGAGGAAGAAAGGGTTAAGGAAAAAAGAGATATCGCTTCTTCATCGTCCGCCTTCATTGCTAAGAGAAATATTCCAAACAAGAAGAACATTAAATGTTTTAAGTGTAACAAGATGGGACATTATCAAACTGAGTGTAAGAGCAAAGTGAACAATAATAACAACTACAATAACTCAGAAAATAAAAGTGATAAAAAGTGTTTCTATTGTAACAAGGTCGGACATATCAAAAGTGAGTGTTGGTTCAGAAAAGAAAAAGAAAAGAACGCGTTTATAGTGCAAACACCTAAAGAACTTTATCATCAATCAAAGTGGCTGATAGACACAGGTGCTAGTGAACACATGTGCCAAGACAGAACCCTATTTTCAAAATTCGCGCCGTCATCGACACATAAATCGGTGGTCATAGGTGATGGTACCCAAATTAGTGTTATCGGCTGCGGACAGGTGGCGCTCGAAGTATTCAATGGTCGAAAGTGGATCGAAACCACCATAGATAACGTGCTGTGTGTGCCAGACCTAAAAACAAATCTTTTTTCTGTGAATTGCGCGGCAGATAAAGGTTATGTCATGATGTCAGATAGACACGTGTGTAAATTTTTCAAGAATAACGAAGTGCGGGCGGTAGCAAATCGCGTCGAAAATATGTACATCATGGATGTTCGATACAAATGCGGATATGCAAACATATTAGAAACCACAATAAGTTTAAATGAATGGCATGAAAGACTCGTGCATCAAAATATACCACATGTGAAACAAGTGCTATCAAAGAATAACATCAATGTCACGAACGAACCTTTTGAAAAGTGCCAGGGGTGTTTAGAGGGAAAATCTCATCGTTTGCCCTTCAAAATCAGTGACACTAAAACAAGTAAAACGTGCGAGCTGATACACGCCGACGTTTGTGGACCCATGGAAGAAGTATCCATTGGAGGTGCAAGGTACTTTTTGATATTAAAAGACGATTACTCATGTTACAGAACGGTATATTTCATTAAAAGAAAGGAAGAGGTGATTGATTGTATCAAAGATTTTGTTAACAAAGCTGAGAATATCACTGGTAACCGTGTAATTAACTTTAGGAGTGACAATGGTTTGGAATTCATTAATAAGGCTGTGTCATGTTTTTTCTCAGACCGGGGTATAATACATCAGACCTCCGTACCCTACACGCCAGAGCAGAATGGCAAGGCAGAGAGGGAAATAAGAACCCTGACAGAAGCGGCCAGGTCGATGCTGTACGCCAAGAGTCTTCCGAAGAAGTTATGGGCTGAAGCGGTCAATACTGCTGCATATGTTATAAATAGAACAGGTCATAGTAACGAAACAGGAAAAACACCTTATGAAATATGGGCGAACAAACAGTTCGACCTCGGCAATTTGAAAATCTTTGGCACACCTGTATCTGTTCATGTCACAAAAGAAAAAAGAAAAAAATGGGACTCTAAAGGAGAAGCTGGTATTATGGTTGGTTATGGAGAAAATGTAAAAGGCTATAGAATTTATTATCCACAGAAAAATCAAGTTTTACTGAAGAGAGATGTCACATTCCTGGAACCTGTAAATGAAAAAAGGGAAGAGGTTAGTCAAGTTCCTATAACAGAAATACCTAATTATGAGATACCAGATGCTGTCAATACTCAACAGACATGTGACGAAGTAATTTTAACTGAAACAACTCTAAATCAGATGACAGACGAAAACCAGCAAAATGAACTCGAAGAATACAGTGATGAGTACAGTGATTGTGATCCCATTAGCACGTCAGAACCAAATTCACCACAGGCAACCAAACGTGTCAGGAAACAAACACAATTCTATACATGTCAGAATGTTTACACAGCTGAAACTGAACCTGAAACCTATAAGGAAGCTATGAATAGAAATGACGCCTGTCAGTGGAAAGAAGCTGTCAGACAAGAACTTGCGACCCTAAAGGAAAACAATACGTGGACAGTCTGCTCGGCACCTGAAAAGGAAAACATAATAAGTAGTAAGTGGGTATTTAAAATAAAGAAAAATAATAATAACATACAATATAAAGCAAGGTTAGTAGCCAGAGGTTTTGAACAGAATGATTCATTAGACTTGCATGAAATTTACTCACCTGTTGCTAAGTTGTCAACTTTTAGGTTATTTATATCAATTGCTACCAAATTAAACTTACCAATTCACCAAATGGATGTTACTGGGGCTTTTCTATATGGGGATATAAAAGAAAATGTTTACATTAAATTACCAGAGGGGGCATATGATAACAATTGTAATAGTATTGTAAAATTAAATAAATCTCTGTATGGTTTAAAAAAATCACCAAAATATTGGAATGAAAAGTTTAACACTGTAATAAATAAAGCAGGCTTTGTAAAGTCCAAGAATGATCCATGCTTATTTACAAAATGTAATGCTGAAATGCAAACTTTTATATTACTGTATGTCGATGATCTTATAATGTTCAGTTCTTGTGAACAATCTATAGTTGAACTTAAATCACAGTTACAAAACGAATTTAAAATGAAAGATTTGGGTCATGTTTCAAATTTTCTTGGCATAAATGTAAAACAAAACTTAAATGAGTGTGTAACAGAATTAAGTCAAAGATCCTATTTAGAAAGTGTTTTACAAAGATTCAATATGGAAAACTGTAAACCTATAGCTACTCCTATAGATCAAAACTTTAATGCTAAAATTTTAGAAGTCATAGAAAATAAATCAGATAAGAATATTGAAAACACTTGTAGAAAAATTATTGGAAGCTTAATGTATGCTGTGCAAGGCACTAGGCCAGACCTATGTGTAGCTGTATCCATATTGAGTAGGTATCAAAATAATGCAACTGAGGTTTTGCTCGCTCATTTAAAAAGAGTTTTAAGGTATGTCAAACACACCCTAGATTATAAGTTGATTTTCAAATGTAATGATGATGGACTTGTGGGGCATTGTGATGCAGATTGGGGTGGAGACTTACGAGACAGAAAGTCTACCACTGGTTTTTTATTCAAGTTCTCTAACTGTCTAATATCATGGTGCTCTAAGAAACAGTGTTCAGTAAGTTATCATCAACTGAGGCCGAGTATATTGCGGTCAGTATGGCAGCCAGTGAGTCTTGTTGGCTAGCTAGTCTGTTATCAGATTTTAACATCATAGATGTGTATCCAGTACCTATGTACTGTGACAACCAATCTGCCATAATGGTTGCAAATACTGATAATATAAAAAGACTCAAACATGTTGATATAAGGTATCATTTTGTTAAAGATTTAATTGTGAAAAATAAAATATGTCTAAAGTATGTAAAGACTGAAGATCAAATTGCAGATATGTTTACTAAGTCATTGAACAAAGAACTTTTATTAAGATTTGTCTCTAGATGTGGGCTAATGTAATTGATGTAAAAAAGGTAGTTTATTAATATTAGTAAGTTAGTAATGTTCAATAGTTTTTATATAAAAAGTATTACATTGAGCGGGGGTGTTGAAAACAATGTAATACCTTATTTTATTTTAGTACTACCATTTGTCGTTCCATAACTAATGCTGGCAACCCTTGTTGGAAAGGGATGGAAAATTCTGTATCTTTTCTCTCTCTCAAAAATTCTATGAAGACATCCATTACGTGTAATTTTGGTGTGATTTAAAATAAAACAATTTTATGTGCAAACTAGACTTTTTAATTCTCAAACCGAACAGTTTAATTTAATATTTAAAACCCCTCGTCTGCTAACAGTATTAATTACAAATGCATAAACAAAAGTAAAATACATTTTTAATATGAAGTTTTACTATGTCAATTACAAATTTTCGAATACAACAAAATGTGTCACAATTAGCCAAAAAATACAAGCAACTACTAGTCAAATAAACCACCTCGAATCGTTCCTTGCGAGGAGGTTCTAAATTTTTGATTGATTTACTTTTTTATAATGTCTCTTTTCAACGGAGCTTTTGCCTTCAACGTTGTAAAACGGAGAACTTTTTTAAAAGCAAATTACTTTTTAATATTATTTTTAAAATTGTTGTTGTTGTTTAAATTTTCTGACACCAACAATAATTACACAAATTTCATTAAAAAGAAATTTGTTCTTTTAAAGAGTTGTCCGTCTAACAACATTGGAGGCATTGCTCCAGAGACAAAGATCAGTTGTCAAAAGGTCAATATAAGAGTTGTTAGATTGCCCACATTAAAGAATGAGATAGGTAAGGTTACATTGATACATGAACAACGCACAATTGTCAATGGGACAATATTAGAGTTTTCAGATTAACAACGTTTCGGAGAAGGTGTGGTTAAGTTATATTGCTACAGAGACAAAGCTCAGTCGTCAATAGGACAATATAAGAGTTGTCAGATTGCCCACATTAAAGATTTGGATAGGCAAGGTTCCATTGCTACAAAATCAATGTTTTAATATAAAGATGACAATGTTACGCTGTGACTCTATGACAACGTTAAACGTTGTTTGTAAACTATGTACTTCTGACCAAGTATAACGTTGTCGATGAATGTTGTTAATTCGGCAACAAAAATCTGACAATAAAAACGTTGACTCATTGAATAAGTTACTTAAAGGGTTGTGTGTGGTTAATGTTTTTTTGTCTTATTGACAATATTTTTTTCTCAGTGTATTTACCGTCGCTTTTATACATTACCTTACTGTAACGGGATTAAATCTCGGGTGTGTTCGTAGGTAAAGTGATTCATTAATTAGGCTAGTTGAAAAGCAGATAAATGCCGGGTAGTGATTCAGGATATTAAATATTACAAGCCTTGTTCTCAAATAATGATACTTGATATAAGTCCACGTCATTCTTCAAATTCTATGTTCAAAATTTGCCTTATTAGTTGAGAGATAAACTCGGATTACCTTTGTTATTTGATATCTTACATTAGGGATTCGGCACATGAACATAAGGCATATTTTGTTAAACTGAGTACACTGACTTAGTCATATAAACAGAACAATAAAATCATTAAGCTAAAATGCTGATCTTATAAACAAAGCCTTAGCTTTGACGCAGCGTTCGTTTGAAATGTAACACGAAACTTTGATCGCTTACAGGAAATTTTAATAGCGTTAAGATAAACAATAATTTAATGGTAGGTGTCCTGTGTGTGTATTAGTATTGTTTTATTTATAACTTAAGTTCTCTAATAAATATTTGAAGTTTATTACCACTTGTGGATTTAGTTAGCGTCTGAATGTTTAGATTCAACTGCGTTTGTTGACAAGTTTCTACTTGAGATTAGGGATCACTTCAGATTTTAAACGATATCTGAGAACTGAAGGTTCACAAAAACGTTACTTGAAACACTTGTGTGATCGTAAATTTAGCATTTCGTTACGAAAGTTGACAGACACTTTTAAAGATCTTTTGTTATAACACTTGGCTTAAAACCAAAGTGACCACTTGTAGTGTCAAATTCAAAGGATCTTAAGCAATAATGCATAGAATTTATGTGACTTTTAGCGTCATCGAATGTGGGATACTTATTAGTAATAGTGTGAGAAAATAATTGAGGTAGTTTTTGTAGTTGTTCAATATTTGAAATAAAAACAGAAAGGGACCTCGCATTGTTTTTGCTGAAAGCATTTTTAATTTATTCTTTTTGCCTTGAGTAGAAAAGTTTAGATGGTTGACATGAGCGGATACAAAATAATAATTGGGCATTAATAATATGAAAGTAGTTTAGTGTAACTTTAACATTATATTACATTAGAGCGCTGTTACCTATTTATTTTGCTTTGATTGACTTCTGTTATAATATTATGATTAGGTTCGTAAATAACCTTGGCGTAATCATTTGCAAAATTAAGCGTACAGTATTAGGGTCGCTGCATGATAGTAAATAAGTAGTTTAGGGAAGTCGACATTTGCTATTGGTGTTAAGTGCTTTTGGTGTAAAGTTTAGAGCGGCGGAAATTGGCGTTATTTGGTAACTGTTGATATTCTTTACAATTGGCGTAAATTAACATTTGTCTAATGGAAGTAAATTCATTCATATTCAAAGGATAAAAAGATGGCTATTTTTTATTTATTTAAAGGTAAGATAGTATTATTGTCGCGATAACTTTTTTATTTACACTCTATAGTAGACTGGTGGATTGTTAAAGTCAAGTATGAAAATGTGTTTGAAGAAGAGTGTGGTATCATGATATTTGTTTGGGGCTTTAATGATTCAATAGATCTGCTTATGGGGTGGCAATTTATTGACATTTTGATCCAAAGCAATCACAACATTGAATTGGTTGAGAAATAGGTGTTAGGTTAGAATGTTGCTGTTTCTAATAAGAAAACAGAACATAGTCAGTTTTGTACTGGTTCTCAAATAATTCAAACTCAACATGCGGCTATCAGTCAATGATTTCCCCACACTATACACGCGCCAGGTATCTAGTGGTTGTACGCTGATGCAGTGTCTGAGTTGGAAGATTAATTCATTCATTCATTATAGCTGCTAAACGTAGTTTATTTTCTTGTAGGACCTTGTTGATGGTATCAGTTGCAAACGTAAGGCACGATTGGGCTGATAGTATTAACATGGTGCCACTAGGGCTGAGCGTGCCTCACAACCATGCTTTCCTGCCGAAAGTGGATTGCCTGGCTATGGTCTTAATTTTACATGGGTTTTTTGGAGGCTCAGATTTTCTGTGTTCATGCTTCAATTATTTTTACCTGGTTTAAATACTCACAACACACTATTTTGGGTGCAAATGTTAATAAAGAAAATTAGGTGATGAGCACTACGCAGGTGTTTTGTTAATGCTTGTGTAGATGTATGTCAAATGTTAGGGATGTATCCATCTGATTATTCTTTGTATTAGCTATTAAAAGAATTCTTTTTTGATTAAGATAAGCCTAACTATCGTCCTATAAAACGTTTATTGACACTTAATAAAATTTACTTAATTCAGTTTCCTAAGATATTACAATGAGCATTAATTATTTGATTCCAATTAAAAAATAAGACTGTGCTTTGGGGTAATTCCGAATTAATTTCTGATTTCTCGATAAAAATGTTTTTTTTTTTTTTATTTCTAACTCTGCAAGATTTATTAGCAACTGCTGTCAGTTATTTTAACAGAAATATATGTCCAACGTCTTTCGATAAGTTTTTTTTATCAATATTATCACATTACGTCAATAAAAGCTTTTAAAAATTGGTATATTTTTTTATATTGATAGGTGTAATTTCGAAATATCTTGGGGTATTTCCGAATGTTTCTTAAAAGTCATATACGTGAACTCAAACTTAAGGAATCATTTACTTTAACATACGATTTTACCCCGCTTTGAAAGAAAAACTGATATCCTTTGTAGTTAGCTCAAACACATTTTTGATTACTTTGATTTTCGGAATTACCCCTCATAGAGTCCAGTGGTTCTAAACATTTAATTTTTGGTAATAAAAAGGCTGATAAGACTAGTGCAATGCAACTATAGATAAGGACACGCGTAATAGTCTAGGACTCTAGGAGAAAAACAAATAAGTTAATAAATGAAAGAGTTCTTGTTTCACTTAAAACGACAGTTTCATATCGACGGTTCCCGGGCTTTTAGTAATAAGCGACATTTTGTAAACTTTATACCAGAGCTGTTTAATGTTTTGATTTTTGAAAAAAAAATCATAACTATCGCAATTTGTAAAATTTTAGAAAAAAATGGATATTTATTGATTAGGTTACATAGTCTGCATAATCTGATAGGTTTTTTTTCTGATATTCCTATTATTAACGAAGATACATGTCGTTTAATGCAAAATGATCCTTTTATTTTATTTTTTTGTTCCAGGCTAAATGATTTTACCGCCTAAGATTAGTTTTTGTTGTTCCTGGCTAAGTGACTTATCCGCCTAGGTTTATTAATACTTGCTCCAGGTTAAATGACCTAACCACCTAGTACTGAATGTAATAGCTCCAGGTTAAATGGTTTAAATTGAAGAGTTTTTCATATTTCATAGCTGAACTAAATGATTTAAATGCCATAAACCATTCAATTTTGTGTATGGCCTATTCAGTTTAAACGCCGATTTACTTACGCCGATTACTAATTTGTTCCTAATCGTGCCTGATTAATGAAGTTTACCGAAAGGGGCAGTTAAAATATTGTTGAATTTAAAGAAACCTAGGAATTATTATCCTAAAAATAATTAGGAAATGAGAAATAAAACAGATTGTATTGCTCAAATGTACTTTTTATTTTAATTATCATCAGCTAGGAACTACAGTAACTTTCCAGTTTACCAGATTAACCTTTTTATCACAATTGTATAGGAATCACAAGTTAACAGTATTTTATTTAAGTAGCCTATAGTCTCATTATAAATGATTTAAACGAACTACATACATACATACTTATTTTAAATTTATTTAGGTACTTAGTATTCTAAACTCAGCTGGGCAGTGTTCGGATAACTCCGCAAGAGATGAGTGTCTTCTGATCTCAACTACCTCAGTATCTGAAGACGAAAGTCTTCAACCAGTGTGTTGTATGACATGCGGATCTGAATCATGGTCTCTAACTATAGGCCTCATAAAGATGCTCAAAACCACAAAACGAGGAATGGAGAGACTATGCTCGGTGTACGGACATAGCCTTGAGAATCAATAAGCTCAAGTGGCAATAGGCAGCGCGAAGCCGTTGCACTGATGGCCGTTGGGGTAGGAAAGTTCTAGATTGGAGACCCTTCAACTAAAGACGTAGCGTAGGACGAGAAGACAAGATGGACAGATGACCTTGTGAACATCGCAGGATCAAACTGGATGCAGGCCGCTAGTGATCGGTCGCTGTGGAAAGCCATGGGGGAGGCTTATGTTCAGCAGTGGACGTCCTTTGGCTGATAATGTTGATGATGACTTAGTATTCTTCCATATACCTACCTATCTCAAATTAAAAACATAACAAAAAATTAAGCATTAAATCTTCTTTCACTTTCTAGGAACCGTGCCTTGTTTCTCTTCCTTTACAAAAAAAAACTTCTTAAGCAATAATAACATGTGTTGTACTACAATCACATTTTGTTTTATTAATCGCAATAAATAAAAAATAACGCCTTAATTAAAATTCAACCAAACCTTTCCTTAATACTTATAGGTATAATTTCTTTTTTCTTTTCTCTTTTTTTTCTTCTATAAACATACTTTTTATTTTTTATTCCAACCTCACAAACTTTTTTATTTATAATATTAGTAGGATTAATAAATTTACTTGATTTTTAATAAAAATCAGATACCCGCCTAATTTTCTTTGTTCGATACTGGTGCTTTTTTCATTTTACCACTGTTCTTCATCTTTAGTGTTCAGTGTCGGAAGTCTCGACATAGTTCCGTGTGAAACCACCAGGAAGCGCTCGAAAAATGCTGAGACAAAACTGGTGTTTTTGTGTATTTATTGATTGAGAAGAATTTTTGAATAATGCTTAAAAAGCTACAAAGATTTTTTAAGATTTATTAAAGATATAGCTACGTAAGTTAAAATGATATTTGATGAATTAGAAAATCATAAAATTGAAATTGTCGACGCGAAATGTCAAAAATGATACATCAGACTACGCCCGCTGGTCATTTTCTACATTTTGGGAAACATTTTTTAAATCCAATAGTTGCAGAATAAGCAGATCTTTATTTTGTACCATGTAAGACTTGACTTCCGAAAACTGTTACCGTTTTAAGCAACGGATTCACCATTTTTTTAGGTCTTGCACTTTATTTTCTTTAACCATTTTCTTTGTTTTTTGTGGTATTTCAGGCCCCAAAAAATATTGAACTTTCTTTTTGAACACTTTCTTGTTTTCGGTTCCATAATTGGATATCAAACTGCAAAACAAAAAAAATATATGAAATTATTTAAAATTACGCAGGTATCAAGTTTTTTCAACAAATGTTACTAATGGTGATGATTAGTTAATTATTTCGGAAAGTGGAACAACATCATGTAAGTGCATTCCTCTGATGCCAGATGCCAGTTAATAGCCAAATCACTTGTATTATGCAAATCCGATAGTACCACAACACCCGGACCCAACTCAATATAGGATAACTAGTTTCAATATCGACCCGACCGAGAATCGAACTCTGGACCTCAGAGAAAGTTATACCATGAAAACCGGCGTCTTAGTATAGGAAAATGTAAGGAGGTAAGCAATAACTCTTGTATGTTTCGATTTATACCTACCTTCATCAAGCAAGTTAAGTTAACATTAAACAGTGTTACTCTTAAAAATGTAAAACAATAATTAATGCATGAATATAAAAACTCACGAAAAATCCAGTATTGACGACCAAATACTTTGCGCGGCCCGAGCTCCCATAAAACACTTAATACATCAGAACCAGAGGTACGAACTAGTCCACGGTTTGCATCGACTGAAGCGGCGGCGCACGGGAATATAAAATCTCGTGCGGCTTGTTGCGCTGCGGTGCCAGCGCATCGGTACCAAAACCAATTTTTAACCAACGCCTCAATAGTTAATCCATAGTCAATTTTGATTGTATTAAGTGTACGCGGCTATTATTAGATTTGTTTGAAGTACTAACATTTTGCTTTTGTAGTAACTGAAACGACAGTGCAAGTTTAATATCGACGGTTCCCGGGCTATTTGTATTAAGCGACATTTTGTAAACTTTATACCAGAGCTGTTTAATGTTTTGATTTTTGAAAAAAAAATCATAACTATCGCAATTTGTAAAATTTTAGAAAAAAATGGATATTTATTGATTAGGTTACATAGTCTGCATAATCTGATAGGTTTTTTTTCTGATATTCCTATTATTAACGAAGATACATGTCGTTTAATGCAAAATGATCCTTTTATTTAATTTTTTTGTTCCAGGCTAAATGATTTTAGCGCCTAAGATTAGTTTTTGTTGTTCCTGGCTAAGTGACTTATCCGCCTAGGTTTATTAATATTTGCTCCAGGTTAAATGACCTAACCACCTAGTACTGAATGTAATAGCTCCAGGTTAAATGGTTTAAATTGAAGAGTTTTTCATATTTCATAGCTGAACTAAATGATTTAAATGCCATAAACTATACAATTTCGTGTATGGCCTATTCAGTTTAAGCGCCGATTTACTTACGCCGATTACTAATTTGTTCCTAATCGTGCCTGAGTAATGAAGTTTACTGAAAGGGGCAGATATTTGTTGAATTTAAAGGAACCTAGGAATTATTATCCTAAAAATAATTAGGAAATGAGAAATAAAACAGATTGTATAGCTCAAATGTACTTTTTATTTTAATTATCATCAGCTAGGAACTACAGTAACTTTCCAGTTTACCAGATTAACCTTTTTATCACAATTGTATAGGAATCACAAGTTAACAGTATTTTATTTAAGTAGCCTATAGTCTCATTATAAATGATTTAAACGAACTACATACATACATACTTATTTTAAATTTATTTAGGTACTTAGTATTCTAAACTCAGCTGGGCAGTGACTTCCGAAAACTGTTACCGTTTCAGGCAACGGATTCACCATATGATTTTTTAGGTCCTGCACTTTATTTTCCTTAACCATTTTCTTTGTTTTTTGTGGTCCTATTAAAATTCACATAAAACCTAATGTTTCAAGTGACCTCATCTAGTAAATTCAAGTATCTAGCTAATTGTATTATGCGACATTCTTATGTATTTATGAGGTAAAGCTAATTGTATGAAGCGACATTATTATGTATCTGTAAGGAAAGGCCAATTGTATTAAGCGTCAATCTTATATAATCATAAGGTAAAGCCAATTGTATGAAGCGACATTTCAAAATATTTATAAGGTGAGGCTAATTGGTTTAACGAACATTGCCTGTAAATTTTGAACCAGGAATGAGGGTTTGAGTAACTCTTTGGTATTTCATAGTGAGCTTAAGTACACAGTTCCTAAATTTGTCAAAATTTTGTGTCGGTACATACATCGCAGTGCAAAATGGGCTCTGAAAATGCGATAGTATGAAGCGACAAAAAAGTGCTCAGATCGTCACAAAACCCAGCTCAAACGACGCGGAAAAATTCGCTGATTCCGAATATGTATATAAGTCAATTTCTCCCAAAATGTCGCTGAATACAAATAGCCCGGGAACCGTCGATATAAGGATAAATAATTAAGAATTTTTAATCCTTTGGTTGTTCAAAGATGTTCATTTTTGCGTTTATACAGGGTGTAACAGAAGACTTAACAAAACTTTAAACTTTACACACAGTACTTTAACAAATCTATGGAGAAGCCATTCCAGCTAATAGAAGTTTTTAATTTTGACACAAAATACATACAAATAATGTCAAACTTCCGGACTTTGTTTTTACATAATGTTTGGAAAGTGGGAGCAAAGCCTTAACCCTACCCGTATTGGGTTAAAAATTTATTTCTTGTCTGTGGCAGTTTCCACTCTGTATGTATTTTTTTCCTTCCTTACTCTTTATGGAATGGCGGACTGTGTAATATTTGGTGGAGTTTGATTTTCAATAAATAGTGTTCAAAACGTGCAGAATTCTTGTTTATTCGTGTAACCTGAATTGGATATGGGCCCAGGAATTACGCGAGTGAAGAAATAAACAAAGAACAGCGAAAATAGTAAGAAGAAACAGTACCGGCGCAACCAACCGCGTGCTTAACCTCAAAATGGATTTTGGAAAAACTATGAATCTCGATAAATTCGATGGATTGAACTTTAAGCAATGGAAATTCCAGATAAAATGTGCCCTACGTGCAAAAGGATTGGATATAAATGAGGTGAAAACGGAAAACAATGCGTCCCAGTGGAACAAAAATGATGGCCTCGCAATGTTCATCATGACGTCGGCTATGGATCTGAAACAAGTAGCACTCATTGAAAATTGCGAAACAGCGCGAGAAGTCATGACTAAACTTGAATCCATATACGAGCAAAAGTCAGAGCTTACAAAAATGATGATACATGAACGTTTTTACCAGTACAAAATGTCGCCAGGAGATAGCATTGCACAGCATATAGCAAAGATAGAAAGTCTAGCAAAGCAACTGAAGGAAACTGGAGAAGAGATCAGCGACAATTATGACAAAAATACTTAGCACGCTGCCTCCTAAATTCAGATCTCTTCGTCAAGCTTGGATGTCACTTGATTCCAAAAATCAAACTATAGTGAATCTCACAGCACGCTTGTTAGATGAAGAGACCAGTTTAGATGCAGAAAATGAAAGTGAAACAGCACTTTTAGTAGCAAAACAAAGCTCAAATAAGAAACCATTTGTAAAGACAAACAGAGAACTAAATAAAGAAATAAGTGACAAGCAACAAAATCACAGATTTGTATGCTATAATTGTGGCAAGAGAGGCCATTTTGCCAGAGACTGTCGTGCACCTAAACAACAAAAACAATCAAAGGTAGATAAAGATATGCTAGCATTTCATGCAGCAACAAGTGATTTGAACAACAACACTAGTGGATGGATAATGGACAGCGGTGCATCTGCTCATATATCATATGAAAAAGAAAACTTTGTGGAAATACATCTATATGACGGATTCCCTTTGAAACTGGGGAATCAGGACACCCTAGAAGTGGCAGGTCAAGGAAATATATTGATCAAAAGATATATGGATGGAGAGTGGGAAACAAGTATTCTGAAAGATGTATTGTATGTACCAAAACTAAGAAGAAATCTATTCTCTGAAGGTGTAGCTACGAGACAAGGATACAAAATTGTGAAAATGAATGAAGAAGCTTTCATATACAAAGACAATATAAAGGTGATGTGTGCGTCTCTGAAAATAAACAATTTATATGAATTAAAAGTAAAAACAATTCAAAACCCAGTGTGTAACATTGTGCAAAAATTGGACCTTAAAACGTGGCATGAAAGGTTAGGACATTTAAACATTAAAGAAATACAGAAAATGTGCAAAAACAATGTCATTAGTGGTGTGGACTTATCAGATATTGACAAGTTTGTGTGTGAAGGATGTGCATACGGGAAGCATGCACGTCAGTCGTTCCAGAAGTCCAGCAGGGGTCCACAGCAAGCAGGTGATGTCATATACAGCGATGTATGTGGACCTTTCAGTGAGCCATCTGTTCAAGGTATGAGATATTTTGTCCTTTTTAAAGATGCTGCAACAAGCTACCGATACGTGTACTTTATAAAGCACAAAAGCGACGTGTTAGCCTGTTTTAAGAAGTATAATGCACGAATTAAAAATTTGTTTTCACATGGTGTACGTACATTACATACTGATAACGGAGGTGAATATACCAGTAAAGACTTTAAAGAATACCTAGATAGTGAAGGAATTTCTCATGAACTCACTGCTCCATATACACCAGAACAAAATGGTCGGGCAGAACGTGAAATCAGAACCATAGTAGAAAGTGCACGTTCCATGCTATATGCTCGTAATGTATCTCTTAATCTCTGGGCTGAAGCAGTAAATTGTGCTGTCTATTTATTGAACCGCACCTCTTCTACTCAAACGCCAAATGTCACCCCATTAGAACTATGGGCAGGGACAAAACCTTGTCTAGATCACATTAGAGTGTTTGGATGTGAGGGATATGTGCATGTGCCTGATCAGTTGAGAAAGAAGTTAGAAAGCAAGAGTAGTAAAATGATCTTAATTGGATATGAAAACACTAATTACAAAATGTATGATCCGGTATCTAAACGAGTTACAGTGTCACGTAATGTTATATTTAATGAACAAAAAAGTCCTGAATTTAAAAAGAATCAATCTCAAATATTCATAAATGAAGAAGCAGAAAATATTGATCATTGCACTACGGCTTTGCAAGAAGTTTCAGATGAGATAAATAGTTCAGGTATTAATATCAATGAGGAAAGCAGTCAGACTGATAAAAGTATGCATAGCTTGATGGATGAAAATGATGTTACTTATGAACCTTCACATGAACTGAATTTAGATGACAAAGAAAGGTCAAACATTACACTACGACCACGAAGAAATCAAATCTTTGAAGCAAACATCATGGAATTAGACATTCCTGTGAGTTATGATGATGCCATAAAAAGTAAAGAGTCTAAATTATGGCTAGAAGCTATAAATGAAGAATTGGAAGCTCACCGGAATAACAACACCTGGACATTTGTTGATAGGGAGGACCAGAGAACTATCACATCAAAGTGGGTTTTTAATATAAAAAGAAACCAAGATGGTGAACCAGAAAGGTACAAAGCTACTCTGTGCCCGTGTCTTCACACAGATCCAAGGCATAGACTACAGTGAAATATTTGCACCCACTACAAGATATGAGTCAATTAGAATATTGCTCTCTATTGCTGCTGAATATAATTGGAATATAAGACAATTTGATGTAAAAACAGCCTTCTTATATGGAGAACTTGAAGAAGATTTGTTCATGGAAATACCATATGGTGTAAAAGCACCTTATAATAAGATATGCAAGTTGAACAAGTCACTTTATGGCTTGAAACAAGCATCTCGCTGTTGGAATAGCAAGTTTACAGATTTTATGTTAAAATTTGGTTTTGTGCAGTCACAAGCTGACAATTGTGTATTTGTTGGTAATTTTAATGATATCAAGGCCTGGCTTATTCTGTATGTTGACGATGCATTGGTTATGTCCAAGTCCAATGTCATTTTAGATCATATAATAAATTATTTAAAACAGAGTTTTCATATAAAAGAAATTAATCTTAATAAATTTGTTGGTCTGGAAATTTCTAAAAATGACGATTGTATCTGTATTAGTCAAGAACAATATATAGAACAAATAATTAAAAAATTCAATATGAATACAGCACACCCATGTAACACACCTGTTGATGTTAATGTTCAAATATGCAAGGATTCAGATGATAATCAAATTAATTATCCCTACAGGGAGGCTATAGGGTCCTTATTGTTTTTATGTACTGCATCCAGGCCAGATATTTCATATGGTGTTAATTTGTTAAGTAGATATGTAAATAACCCTAGTTCTATTCACATTGCACAACTTAAGCGAATAATTAGATACCTTATAAAAACTAAAGAAATATGTATAAGGTACCAAGGTCATGAAAATCTAATAGGATATTCAGACTCAGATTTTGCTGGGGATATTGACACAAGAAAGTCAACTACTGGTTATGTTTTTATGTTAAATGGAGGGCCAATATCTTGGGCTAGTCAAAAACAGTCTTGTGTCGCCTTATCAACAACTGAGGCTGAATTCATGGCTGCTTGTGAAGCTGCCAAGAATATTTTGTGGTTAAAAATTTTTTTTGACGAGATCAATATCAGTCAAGATTGTACAACTTTATGTATAGATAATCAAAGTGCAATCAAATTAATTAAAAATCCAGTGTACCATAAAAAGACAAAGCACATTGATGTTAAGTATAAATTTATTAGAGAAAAAGTCAAACAGAAATTAATTAAAATACATTATGTACCAAGTTCTGATCAGCTGGCTGATATTTTTACGAAAGCTCTCCCTACTCTCAAATTTGAACATATTAGAGATGGGATAATGTCTAATATGTAGTTTTTTTTTTTTGTATTTCAAATTACGTACTTGTTTGTTTCTTTGAAATATAGCTATGTAAGTAATATAAATTTTAGTGGGAGTATTGGGTTAAAAATTTATTTCTTGTCTGTGGCAGTTTCCACTCTGTATGTATTTTTTTTCCTTCCTTACTCTTTATGGAATGGCGGACTGTGTAATATTTGGTGGAGTTTGATTTTCAATAAATAGTGTTCAAAACGTGCAGAATTCTTGTTTATTCGTGTAACCTGAATTACCCGGACCTGGGCTATCCGAATTTTTAACGCGCACACTTGCGCCACTTTAGTAGAAAAAACCTAACTCGTTAAATAAAAGACCAATCAAAAATCTGGTAGACACGATTGTAGTACAGGTTCTATAGTTTATTTAGTATGTTTAATTTGTTACTGAAGTAGCTTACTGTAGTTAGAGTTAGAAAAACTGCTAAATATGGCCACTTTTGGCAATTTCTGTAACTGTAACTGCAGATAACTCTGTTTTAATGAACTTAAAGCTACAATCGCATCAATCAGATTTTCGATTAGTCTTTCTTTAACGAGTTATGATTTTTCTAGTAAAGTGGCGCTAGTGTGCGCGTTAAAAATCCGGGAAGCGCCTTAAAGAGGTTTTACAATAGACCATATAGAACATTCAGAGACATTTTTTAGGTTTAGCCCTTTTATTCTGTAAAATGTAAATGCTTTGCACATAACATTTGACTTTTTTGGGAACAATGGTGCTTCAAATTGCTTTGGTGCAATTAAGGACAGTTTGACGAATACAATTCATAAAAAAAAGAGGATATTTAAGCTTGAACTAGAAGTTATTAGCACTTTATTGAGTGCACAATTTTAAAGTTTTCGTACTATAAGCGTAAAAATTCCCAAAAAATATAACAGCCTTGGCCTCAATATTTTTTGCCTCAGAATATTCTTGATTGTCTATTGTAACACCTCGTTATTGGCTTTGCATCCAAATCCAAACACCCCGTATTCCTATATGTTCTGTCAAAATTGGAACTTGTCAATAGCATTGTTTGAGCGGCCGATTTTAAATCGTATTGATCATTTATTCATTTGTGACAATATAATATGCGCGCAGAAACAAAGTCAGTGCTGAAATTTTCAACATATTTAATAGAGGAAAAAAAATAGTAGGCAAAATATTTTTTTAAAAAGCATGGGAAAAAATACCTTTTGACCATCAATATCTTAATAGAAAGAGGGAAACACGTTTTCGTTTTTGTGAAGCCTTTTGTTTAAACCATAAAATTATTATCCCTTTGGAATAGAACGACATAAGCGAGATGTCACTAGCAGCAAACTGTGTGATAAAATGAGATGGGTAGCAGAACCATTTTTGTCAGATGTCAAACAGTTGACCGCCCCGCAGAAGCTCGCTGAAAATTACGTGCATTTGATTTTTTATATTTAAAAGTGAAATTGTGTATATTTTGGAGAAAAAATGCGTCTGAAACATGGTGACTTGATCGGTGATTGATTGTTATGCATTACTGCGGCATAACCCCGTTAAATAATCATTTAACAGGTAGATTAGTCCAAATCGAAGCCTCCTAATATACGACTTATATTTACCAATGCGCTTCAAATTTAAAGTACACAGTTTGATTATTCTATTCTACAAACGTTAATTTACGTAAAAAATAAAGACAGAAAAACACAGGGATTGTATATCAAACAATATTTTGTATAATGAAATAACATTTAGTTTTACACTAGAGCTGCATATTCAATATTTTGTGTCGACTGTTTATCATGCAGTAAACTACTATATTTAACTTAGGAACATTGTTATAAATCACCTGATCGAAAGGTTATCTCATTTAAAGCTATAAATGTTACTTACTTATGTTAGTTACTGACATCTTAATACGGTTTCGTTTGACAGCTTTTACTTGTCCTTCTATTCCGATAGGAATATTAATTTTATGGTTTAAACGAAAGCACTCTAAATGTTCACATGGGAGAGCTTGTGTTACCCCACTTTTTGTAAGCAAAACTACTTGATGGCATATCCATAATTTCACAGAACGATTGGTATTCCCAGTCTCTTGTGGTAATGATATAACACACGAGGATAACTGAACTATAATTATCCTATATCTAGTATATTTCCTCGTTTCTTCAATCAATATTTTTACTATTCAAATTAAACAGTTAAATTACAAGTATCAAGTATTTTTAATTGCATTAATGTTTTATGGGTTGCCTTTTTAGGGTTGCGTAGCCGAATGGCAAAAAACGGAACCCTTATAGTTTCGTCAAGTCTGTCTGTCTGTCTGTCTGTCCGTCCGTATGTCACAGTAACTATAAGCATTACACAATTGAAATTTGGTAGGAAGATGTATCCTGTTAACCGCTTTACGATTCTTATACAAAAAATAAAAAATAAAGTCATTTAAGGGGGAGCTCCCATACATGAAACTAAAACCAAAAAAAATTTTTTTAGTCAAACCTATGCGTGTGGGGTGTCTATGGATAGGTCTTTTTAAATGACATAGAGGATCCTAAAACCATTTTCTTTTAAAGTCTAACGTTTCATAGCTAGACGCTTCCAAAGTGGTAAAATGGGCGTCCCCCCCCATCTAACTTCTAAACTAAGAGAGTGTAAATTTTGACAAAATTATATAATGAAGATCTTTTTCTCAATGAGAATAAATAACATGATTTCTGTTCAGCCTGAAGTATGGATTTTATTGTATTTATGTATGTTTATGTAGGTTTATTTAAAAAGTATTTATGTAAGTATATGTAATTCATTCATTTTGTTAGTTATTTTTTTGTTATTTTACGCCGCCTCAACTGTTTCTGTCTCACCCAATGGTTGACTGGTAGAGAATGCTTTAAAGCATTAAGTCCGCCATTTGTACTTCATTTTGTTTGTGCAATAAAGAATATAAAATCTTATAAAATACTTTCAACGAAAATTGGTTTGGACGGAATCGAACGGGAAGTTATTGAAATATAGCACATATTCAACAACCGCAAACATAACTTTGTACTTCATACAAACACTATGAAAAACAAAGTTATATTTGCAGTCAACAAAATATTGTGGTATTTTACTAAGTAGAAGTAAGTGGATTCCCTAATTCAGTTAAAGTTGGCACGGAACCCTCAGTGCGCAAATCCGACTCGCACTTGGCCGGTTTTTAAATGACATGTCTATGTGAAAATGTTTTCGAATACTGTTGAGGTCAAAAGTGGTTTTAAATGGTTTTAACATCTCAATGTGTATTGTTTAGGTTCCACTTTTTATGCGAAATAAAGGAATTATAATTTTTCACACAACGCTGCTCGCCAGATCTATTAGCTTGAATTTAGTTTCTAGATTATAAAGCTACGGGTTTGGAGCATCATGGCGACGCGACGTCGCCTCGACGTAACGCCGGTAACACCCGTGCCGCGTGTCATCGCTCTAATATTTAAACGTCAATTTATTTTAAAATTGAGAAACGACGACAAACAGCAATTACGGAGTGAAAATAACTTTCAATATCCTGTTTGAATTGGATTAAATATTAAGGAAAATGGTCAATTAATTAAACTGGATAAATTTGTTTCAATAACGACCTAATTTAATTATATTATTATCCTTAATGCAATAAGTCAAATAAATATCTTAAACCTAAAATTTGGTCTTTTTAGTGGTTTATAGACCCACACACATTCATACACACACCATGGGCGTGCATTTCATATAGGCAGTTAAGCAGTGCCTACCTCGCCATTATAATGGCAAATCAATAGTACAATATAACTTTAAACTAAGGTTAAACCAAAAGCATTTTTATTATCAACTTACATACATTAAGTACTAACGCTCAACTTTGAAACGAAAATATTCAGGTAGTAGGCTGCCCAGCGGCTGCTTGCTAAATACACGCACACTCTTGCAATCGCCCCTCGTACCTACAATGTCACACAATGATGATATAAACCCGACCGAATTGAAAATGACGCTCTGTTCGTACAATTCAAGGTGACAGGTGATATTCGCATCATGGACTCCTAAAGTAGGCATGCATACTATCTTCTTTCTCTATCAGTTTCCTACTGGAGAGTGATTTTGTCCTACTCGCGCGCAAATGACGTAAAATACTTCGGAGTCTAATCAAAACACATCTCTTATAGAAACTTTAATTTGGAATTAAGGTAGAAACATAGATTTATATTAATAAACTATGGTTTTAATTTAAAGTGATTGTGATATAGAAAAACTAATGTAACATTAATTAAAAGAAATATAAATCTTTCAAAGGAGATTGTGTGTAAGCGGAAATTTCGTTGTTACTCGTCTACCCGATACTAGATGGCGCGACGGTGCAGTTTCCTACGCCTTTTTCCTAATTCATAATCTATATTAAATCTCAAACTAATGATATTGTGAACACAGGAAAGTCCGTAATTTTACTTTAATTTATTTTTCTTATGCAAGTAATTCAACCCAGCTAAAGTGTTGTTATAAAAGTAATGCAAACATTCTTTAGAAGTTTGCGGCAGCCATTTTTATCTATGGAGTTCTTGTTTTGCTTTTCGCTTCCTTCCCGCGAGTGTTAAAAATCTTAAATTTCAAGTAAAAAGTTGAATTTCGATTGAATAAAAGTGTTTTCGGGGTTTGTTTATGTTGCATTCGAAAGGATAGTGAAATTGCAGTGTTACTTTGAGTGCCATAAAAGTCATGTTGTGTGTGACGAGGGTTCAAAAGAAGATTCGTTTTGTTTTGAAAGTTTTGACTGTGCGCTGATGCCCTAAATAAAGGCAAGACCTTTGCTTGTGAATAAGGAAGGCCAAAATTGTATCATAGCCACTATGGGTATCAGTTTAATGGCATGTCATTAGAAAATCATCCATTTCCTTGATACTTGTGTGTGGTGTAAAATCATCGCATCCTTCATAAATTGCACAGAAAAAAACCTAGGTAAGTTATTTTTTGCTGGTATTACACCGTCATTTTCATGAAGCTCTATACTAGATACAAAATCTAAGATCGATATTGAATTTGTTAAGGAGTTCGGAATCATAATTAGTATATGCATACTCCATCAAAAATTTAATGCACGCCCCTGACACACACATGCTATATGACAACCTGCTAAAGTTAAGGAAACATTACTAAAGTTCAATTTTAAACTATTATTATTATGTATGTTGTTCCCATTCTCGGGACCATGGGGTCCGATCAATTTGGATAAAAGATCATATGATCATATGAAACATATCATGCTAACCTCTTTATAATATATTAAAATCATTCATATACACAATGTTTAACACCCCATTCATTTCGTTTTTTGTTATCATGGTCCTACTAAGTATATTTGGCGGTATTAATTAGCTAATTACATTTTCCTTTTCATATTTATCACAGTCCAACGGTTATTTGACATGGTGTACACCAGGGGGCCAATTCTCGTGTAGTTCGTATGCGAAAAAGTTCACCAATCGAACTTTCTTTTTCGTAGAATGAGCCGTTTTTCTTTATCAGGGTCTTGATTTCTATGCATTTCTTTGCTAGTTTTTACCCGACAACGGCGAAGCAAAAAGCGTGTTTTAAGTATTTGGGTTTTACGTGGGTATATTTTTTTTAACCGACTTCAAAAAAGGAAGAGGTCATAATTTCGACTGTATGTTTTTTTTTATCTATGTTACCTCATATCTCAGTCAATTTTCGACCGATGCGGAATATTTTTTCGTCTACCTAGAAGGTGTACCTTTTAGTTGGTCCCATTTTTGCTAATGTAGGATCTGATGATGGGATCTTGGTGTAATCGAGGGAAAACCTCAAATTTTTGAGGAAAATGTAGTGTTTTTTTACCATAATCTTAATGTTGACGTGTTGTTACATCTGATGGTTAACATTTTATGGAGCTGAGCTGATGGTGGAACTCCTTAACGCTTAAGAGTTCAGTAATTATAATGACAGAACTTATGATAGGTAATTTGTAGCTTTTTAAAGAACAGAGTCATTAAGTGCAAATCCCCCCCCCCCTATCCTGTAATCACTAAAAATGAAGAAATAAAATTAACTTTAACAAAGTAAAAACTGACTTCAAAACCTAAATGCACTAAAAAGTCTTAAAAAAACTTTTGACCCATAGTAATGGCATGCAAGCCATCACTTTGAACATCGATCGGTGCATCAACTGCCAGAGCACCGACTCCAAAAAGAAATTGTTAGCCTAAAATGACTTCTTTTTAATAGTCAAAAGTTTATTTAAGACTTTTTAATGCATTTTGGTTTTGAAGTCGGTTTTCACTTTTTTAAAGTTAATGATTGTATGCAACCGATTAACCGAATTACCAAACCAAAAAAGGGAGAATAGACCCAGATATTTTTAATTGTTGAATTTTTAAGATGTATTTAATTTTGTCGAGTTTGTAATTTTTTTCAATCGATACTGCTCTTGCTAAAGGTTTGAAATTATATGGTAAAAGCATTAAAGGTCAAGATTATTAGCCTCGGTACCTACAAACACGTTGGTGACTAAGATAACAAAAGATATACCTATTTGACTGCGGGAGCTGAGGCCAAGCGGTAGGGGATCAACCAATCAAATTATAGATCCGGTACATAAGTAGTCAAATCAGTAACCCCTTTAAAATTATCAGCCTGTCAATTAATTAAAGATCTAGTACTACGCACTTAAATTTGAGTCAAATCGGTAACCACTTAACAAATGAAATCAACTAATCAAGTCAAAGATCCGGTACTGCTTAATCAAATTAGTAACAATCAGATTATATAATCAAATAAATACTAATTATTAATTGTTTTTTTAGAAGAGATCGCTTCCAGCGACAAGACCGACAATATTCTACTTGTGATTCGTCTGTTTTCTTTTTATGTCTTTGTTATTTGGGTCCTTAAGTCTTGTGCAATAAAGTACATTTATTATAATTATATCCGGTGCTAGCAAAGTCAAAACAACAACTTTAATTTTGCCACTATACACGCGCGACGACATATTTATTTATGTAAACATATTATCATGTTTTTTATTAATATAATGAGTACAGTAAATACTCTATAACTCTACACATACACAGTAGCAGCAGATGTTAACTTAATTAGTTACATTTCATTAGTATCATTGTGTCTAATCGAAATTCAGCATGTAAATATATAATGTCAAATTGGATCCATAATGTATGCAAATCCTAATCAAAGTTAGTTAGTAAGGCTTTCTCAAAGGCAATATTTTTTGTGATTCAATTACAAATTTAAACTTTTGTATTACAATGAAAAATAGATAAGAGCATCTTTTACAAAAAAAAAAAATAGGATTTATACTTAAATCGATGGAAAAATCTGCTACTCCATATAATTGAACCTGTGTATTGAAGAGCTGTTTTTAGGGTTCCGTAGACGAATGGCAAAAAACGGAACCCTTCGTCAAGTCTGTATGTCTGTCTGTCCGTCCATATGTCATAGCTATTTTATTCTGTAACTGTAAGCATTACATTGTTAAAATTTAAAAGAACGATGTATCCTGTTAACCTCTTACCAGTTCTCATAAAAAAATAAAAAAAAATAACATTAAGGGGGGTGCTCCCATATTAGAAACTAAAACCAAATAAATTTTTTTGGGCAAGCCTATGCGTGTCTATGGATAGGTCTTTTAAAATGACATGGTGGTTTCTAAAAGCATTTTCTTTTAAGGTCTTATGTTTCATAGCTAGACGCTTCCAAAGTGGTAAAATGGGCGTCCCCCCCCCCATCGAACTTCTAAACCAAGCAAGTGTAAATTTTGAAAAAAATATATAATGTAGATCTTAACAAATACTTTCAACGAAAATTGGCTTGGACAGGATCGAACGAGAAGTTTTTGAGATATGACACATTTTTAACAACCGCAAACATAACTTTGTACTTCATACAAACACTATGAAAAACAATGTTATATTTGCTGTCAACAAAATATTGTGGTATTTTCCTAACTTGAAGTAAGTGGATTCCCTAATTCAGTTATCATTGGCACGGGACCCTCAGTGCGCGAGTCCGACTCGCACTTGGCCGGTTTTTCTAGTAAAAGTCAATGTATATGTGATAATGTATTATTGTATTTTATTAAAGGGTTCCTGAAACTAACTGTCACAAAGAACGATATTATCATGACAACTTTCAAGTACGGTGACACACTTAATTTTTCCTGTTTCGATTCATATGATATTTTGCGATATTAAAATGGAGTGGGGTGATAAAGACAACCGAATCGCTGTGATTGCATTTGACAAAGTTGGTATGAAGCCAAATGCAATTTTTAAAACTCCATACGCTTGGTATTAGTCAAATGTTTGTGTACCGGGCTATACATAGGTACAATGATATTGAATTTAGAAGTAGATGACGCCTCGCGAACTATAAGAGTACACAAATATGGCACCGTCTGATTAATAGATGTCAATGGATTGACATCTGTCACATCAAACATCAGATTCGGAACAGAGTCTTAATAGAGTAGCTTTCTTATTATATTTTTTTAAGTATGTAGGTACATTACAATAGTTCACACTTTAGCTCGGTAGTATATTAATCGACAAAAACATTTTATTTTCAAACTATTTAACATGTAAAATATTGAATAATTATCTAATTAATGTAATTTAAATGTATCACGTGAAACGCCTTGGCGCCAATATCAGAGTCACGATCACTGCTATGCATTCACTATCACGTGACCACATGTATATTTTTTACAAATTAAATTAATTAAAATATTTACAGTCCTTATTTTAATTAATAAAGAAATATTTATTAATACACCATAGCCATCTGGCATCATGTAAACAGGATGATTCCTTCAAATAACACACAAAATAATAGTGAGCGTACATATTTTTTTCTACAATCGTGAGGATCATCCCTCACGGATGTGTTTATCAACAGTCTTTTGTTATACTTTTGACGACCCGTCTGGTGTAGTGGTCGAGAAATTGCCTACTACGCAGCGGGTGCAGGTTCGATCCCCGCACAATGCAAACATTTGTGTGCATGAACATGACTGTTTGTATTGGTCTGGGTGTTTTCTATGTATATTATGTATGTATTTACAAACAAAAAGTATTTAAGTATTATATCCGTTGTCTGGCACCCATAACACAAGCTTTGAGTAGCTTACTTTGGGACTAGATGGCGATGTGTGGGAATGTCCAAAGGATATTTATTATTTCTAAAAACAATTTTCTATTAATAAAATTAATAATAATAAATTGTGTTAACGCGAGTGCCGGTGACCTTTTGATCCGTGAGCGTCTACGCTGTTACTTTAAAAAAATTGAAGGTGTAATTTATAGTTTTAACTATAAATTACACCTTCAGACATATTAACATACACATTAACATACATATTAACATACATTTCCACAGACATATTTATTAGGGTCGTGCGGGCGGGATTCGAACCCGCGTATCTTTGTAGTCTGGAACGTAAACCACTACACTGTGGCAGTCGTTGAATTATTATTAAAAATATGGTACCAAACTACTCCATGTATAGCACTGTCTTAGAATATCGACCATGTTAGACTGTAAGTTGGCTAAGAAACAAAACTCACTAATTTTATTGAAAATACTTCAATCATGAATGATAAGCATCATTAAATACAATTTACTTAACGAAAATATGATATTCGGACTATATTTTTTTATTAAGTTAGGTGTTTCTGCAGTTTTAAGGCGCTACCTGGATTTTTACCGCGCACACTAGCGCCATTTTACGAGAAAAATCATAACTCGTTAAATAAAAGACCAATCAAAAATCTGGTAGATACGGTTGTAGCTTTGATTATCTGGTTTAGATACAATGTTTAATTTAAATTAAACAGAGTTATCTGCAGTTACAGTTAGAAAAATTGCTAAAAGTGGGTATATTTAGCAGTTTCTCTAACTCTAACTACAGTAAACTGCTTTAGAAACAATTTTAACGTACTAAATAAACTATAGAACCTGTACTACAATCGTATCTACCAGATTTTGATTGGTCTTTTATTTAAAGAGTTATGATTTTTCTATTAAAGTGGCGCTAGTGTGCGCGTTAAAAATCCGGGTAGCCCCTTAAAGGCGTACTGAGGCATTAAGTTAAGACACTGACGCCATCAAAAACAGACTACGTCAAAATTATGACCCCAATTTGAAGTGAGGTGTTGTTGAGCTGAGCCATCTTTTAGCCTCTCACCAGTGATCTAGTTCTTAATACAATATCATTGAATAGGTACAATGAGACCTCCTCTGTTTGTGACAGAAAAAGATCTGGTCATCCACGTAGTGTTCGTACGAAAATGTGGTCAAAGCAGTAAGGGAAAGAATTCGCATAAGAGACGTACTGGTCATTTTTAACTGATAATTTAAAAAAGAATAGTTTGGTAAAATCGAAAAAAAAAGGGAGGTCACTGAAAAATTTTGTTTACGGTTGAGAAAATCTTAACAATTGAGCAACATTTTAACAAACAAAATGACCGTATTTATGCTCAAACCTCTAAGGAAGCTTCCCAATTCGTCGGCAGAGGGCAACGTGGGCATTATCCGACTTCAGTAATGGTTTGGTGGGGTATTAGCTATGAAGGAGTGACTGAGCCATATTATTGTGAAAAAGGTATCAAAACATAGGCATAAGTGTATCAAGATACCATTCTTGAGAAG
Organism: Pyrausta purpuralis; assembly: GCA_963924145.1. Taxonomy (NCBI): domain Eukaryota; kingdom Metazoa; phylum Arthropoda; class Insecta; order Lepidoptera; family Crambidae; genus Pyrausta; species Pyrausta purpuralis. The sequence continues at coordinate 11,447,775 of OZ001669.1, read as the reverse complement.
GTAGTTAAGTCCCTTAACAACACCATGTTCAATAACCAAGCATGGTCTTTCCAACAAGACTCGGCGCCGGGTCATAAAGCTCGGTCCACGCAGTCTTGGTTAAAGGCGAACGTTTCGGACTTCATCAGAGCTGAAGACTGGCCGTCGTCTAGTCCCGATCTTAATCCGCTGGATTATGATTTATGGTCAGTTTTAGAGAGTACGGCTTGCTCTAAACGCCACGATAATTTGGAGTCCCAAAACAATCCATACGATTGGCAATTAAGAATTTTCCCACGGAAAGAGTGCGTGCTTCTATTGATAATTGGCCTCAACGTTTAAAGGACTGTATTGCAGCCAATGGAGACCACTTCCAAAGTCGTAAAATGGGCGTCCCCTCCCTCCAACTTTAAGACTAAGCAAGTAAAATAAAAATACGCCATGTAGGTCTTAATAAATGCTCTTAACTACTCGTACAATTTGTTGTTTAGTTTTAACGTGATCGAACTAGTAGTTTTTAAGATATACTCGTAGTATACATTTTCACAACCACAATTATAACTTTGTTCATACAAATTCCTTGAAAAGCAAAGTAATTTTTTCTGGCCCCTAATTCAGCTAAAGTTGGCACGGAACCCTCAGAGCGCAAGTCTGGCTCGCATTTGGCCCGGTTTTGGAAACAAGTAACAGGACGTCTAACCCGGGTTTACCCAAGTTTCGACGGGAAGAGATAAAAAAGCGCTGATAAAGTTGCGGGGGAATAGCGTATTTTTAGGGTTCCGTACCCAAAGGCTAAAACTGGGACCATATTACTAAGATTTTACTGCCTGTCCGTCCGTCTGTTCGTCCATCTGTCTGTCACCAGTCTGTGTCTCAAGAACCGAGATAGCTAGACTGCTGATTTTTTTACAAATTATGTATTTCTGTTACTGCTATAACAAAAAAAATCTAAAAACATAATGAAATAAAATATTTCAAGGGGCTCCCATACAAAAATATTAAATTTGCATATCTACTGTTTTTAACTAGTCAATGGCCGGTTATTTTAAACATAAATTTCTTTATTTTGACAGTTAGTGTAAATTTTATTCCTGTCTTAAGATTTATATTACTATTTTTCTAATCCTTATGGTACAAAGTGAGGGAAAAAATAATTTGTTCCTTAATAAGTTTGCTTTTGCGTTTATATATAACGCGCCGTACCTCTTCCATGTCCCCGGACTATTAATATTTTATTAATTATTCTGCCATTCAAAACAAAGGCGAATTTACTAAAGTAGGAATCATATAAATCGGTCCATTTGTTCTCGAGTTATAAATGGTCTCATTTTGTTTCAAACCGCACCGGTCAGCTTTTCGAGCCTCTTCACACAAAATGTCGATAAATTATGTAAGTCATAATGACAACATACAGGATTTTTAGTTAAGTCTATAGCTGAGACTAACATTTCTACCGGCTTCTTAAATTCCAACATTCATGACTAATTACAAATGAAAAAAATTATTGCAAAATTGATGCCGTGAATGCCGATGCTGCACACAAACGGCGCGCTTGAAACGTCGTTTGCAGCCATGTGTTTTCAATCAATACAGACAAAGTTATCCAAAATAGTATTATACGGAAAAGAAACGGCTAAGTGCGAGTCGGACTCGCACGCTGAGGGTTCCGTGGCAACTTCAACTTAAATGGGGTTCCACTTACTTTCACTTAGCTAAAATACCACAATATTTTATTGACAGCAGATATAACTTTATTTTTCATAGTATTCATATGAAGGCCAAAGTAATTTATTTGCGGTTGTTGAAAATGTGCTATATCTCAAAAAACTACTGGTCCAATCTCGTTCAAACCAATTTTCGTTAAAGTTTTTGTAAAGCATTAGGAAATCGTGAAATATTTTCAAAATTCTTTTCTGCTTTGTTATAAAGTTAGAGGGGGGGGGGGGGGAGAGGGACGCCCATTTTACCACTTTGAAAGCGTCTATCTGCCAGATGTTAGACTTTCATTTGTTACTAAGTTTCATCTGTGTAATGCTAATAGTTTCAGAATAAAGTCGTTGTGACATATAGACGGACAGACAGACAGAAAGACTTGAAGAAACTGTAAGAGCTTTCTATCTGCCATTCGGCTACTAAAAAACTGCGTTTATTAATAAGACCCTAAGTCCAAAAAAGAAGCAAAGCAATAGTAAAGTAATGGGTTAGCTCGTATGAGCTACCCCTTTGCGAAAAATTAAGATCGTGCCATCAACTAAAAAGGACATGACAAGTATGTTTTAATACCGCTCTGAATGTATTTTTATATAACTTGCCTAAGAGTCTTGTACGCATAGTCAGACTGAAGGCACCATACACGCTAGAGTCTGCATTGAGCATTGTCCTTGAAGAAATGAATTTCCTTGAACAATATAGTTTGCGGAATCGCCTTCACAGCCAAGGTTCTAGGATACCCAACATGAACATGGGTCCATCACAATCATATGGTTTTAAATTTGGTGGGTCATTACCCCAATCCACGAGTTTTAAACCCATATTGCCAAACAACTCAAATTCACAATTTAAATTCGGAATTCCTCAAAATTTGCAAATGAATAATCAACCACAACAATTCGGCTATAGGCCCCCCCAACAATTCGGCTACAGGCCTCCCCAGCAATTCGGCTATAAGCCACCTCAATAGTTCGGTTATAGGCCACCTCAACAATTTGGCTACAGGCCACCCCAACAATTTGGCTATAAGCAACCACAACAATTCGGCTATAAACCACCACAGCAATTTGGCAATACCCAACCCCAAATGCAACCACCGCATATGCAATCAACGGATGTGTCGATGAGGACACTACCCTCTAAACTTCAGCCTGGTTTTAAATTAAATGAATTACCGCTGAATGATTGTGAAGAACAATACTACCCTGATTTCAACCAGGATGAGTATAGTTATTGCGACTTTTATTCACCAGATAACGATTTAAATCATTTCACACATACGGAAGATACTGTAAACGAGTCCGAAAATAATGAACAAGTAGATGCGTCTCAAAATTTTTGCGAAAGTGCCTCGATAGAAAAGACGAAAGAGAAATAGTAGAAATAAATTGTGACTCAAATCTTAAACTGCCCTACGTATACTTAGAGGAAATAGACGCCAAAATGATGATTGACACAGGTAGCATGCGGTCATTCTTCAGTCCTTGTATAGCTCATCAATACTTTAAACAATTTATTCAAAAGGAACCTTTAAAGTAGTGAGTACTCACGCGTCAAGTGTACACGATGAAACCATAACGATTCCTCTTTTACCTACTTTTCAAAGCTCAGATTGTCACAAATTCTATGTGTACGACGTAGATGCTCGTTATGAAGGGCTCATAGGAAACGACTTGTTACAACAGCTCGATGCTGTAATTGATCTGAAGAACCAGGTCTTGCAAACCAAAACGACCTTAATTCCAATTATCAATAACAATCTCAATTATGTCATTGATATAGCGCCGCGAACAGAACAGAGAGTTAAGATTCCAGTTAACCACCATTCAGGTGATGATATCTTCGAATTTAGAGAATTCGCAAGCGGAGTGCAAATGCCAAGTGCAATTGTAAACTGCTCTAACGGATATGCTACGACTGTGATTCAAAATTCTACAGAAGACCCGATGACGTTGACCTTAACACAACCACTGGCAGTAGTACAGTTCGAAAAAATAGAATGCAATTTAAATTATACCCAAAATTTTACAAATGTCGAAACAACTAAACTATTAGAGGAAAATTTGGCTAAGGTAAGGCTAGATCACACTAACGACGAAGAACGAGAAAAAATATTTAAACTCTGTAACGAATATAAAGACATATTTTATTGCGATCAGTTACCCTTGACATTTACTAATGAGGTCAAACATCGGTCATACGAACAAAAAATGAAGACCCAATCTACGTGAAACTCTACAGACAAGCTGAGGCTCAAAGGGAAGAAATAAATAACCATGTTAAAAAACTATTGCAAAATAATGTCATCCAAGAGTCGCATTCTCCTTGGAGCGCACCGGTACATATTGTACTTAAAAAACCAGACGCGTCAGGGGAAGTCAAGTATAGAATGGTCGTAGACTACAGACGCTTGAATGACATGACAGTAGACGACAAGTACCCGTTGCCGAATAAGAACGTTTTCGACAAGTTAGGTAAAAGTACGTATTTCACCACTTTAGATCTAGCCAGTGGGTACCACCAGATAGAAATAGAGGAGTCCGACAGGCAAAAGACAGCATTTAGAACACAAAATGGCCATTACGAATTTCTTAGAATGCCGTTTGGTCTCAAAACTGCACCAGCAACATTCCAGAGGGCGATAGACTGTGTACATTTAGATGAAATCATCATTTTTCCCAGCAGTTTAGAAGAACATATTCAAAATTTACGGTCAGTTTTTGACAGGCTTAGGGCGACAAATCTAAAGGTACAACTAGACAAATCGGAGTTTTTGAGAACAGAAGTTCTGTATCTAGGTCATACTATAACAAAAGACGGCCTTAAGCCAAAAAATGATAAAATTTAAGCCGTTTTAGGTTTCCCGTTGCCAAAAACTACAACAGAAATTGAGAGCTTTCTCGGTCTAGTGGGATATTACAGACGCTTTATACAAGATTTCACGAAAATTACACAACCTCTGACGTCATGTAGAAGAAGTAACAAAATTGTCATTGATCAAAAATACATCGATTCATTTAATAAATGCAAGGAGCTTTTAACACATGCACCGTTACTACAATACCCCGATTATGAAAAACCATTCATATTAACGACAGATGCGTCCAACGTTGCTCTAGGTTCAGTCCTGTCCGGCCGCGGATGTGTGCTTATGGCGCTGACTCGTGGCCCCGAACTCATGGCTCCCGAGAACGCCGCTGGTTTTTAGTGGGTATGCCCCAATCGGGGAGAGTCCCACATAACCTGCTGCCTTTCCCCGAGGGCGGCAGGTATGCGTAAAGCATTTTCCAGCGAAACCAAAAAAAAAAAAAAAAAAAAGGTTCAGTCCTGTCACAAGGAAAAATACGTACGTTAAGTGATACGGAATCACGGTACAGTACGATTGAGCGGGAGTTACTTGCTATCATTTGGGCAATCAAACACTTTCGACCGTATCTGTTTGGACGGAAATTCTATATTTACACTGATCATCGGCCCTTAGCGTGGCTTAACTCATTAAAAGACCCGAATAGTAAACTTACTAGATGGAGACTACGATTGCAAGACTTTGATTTTGAAATCATTTATAAACAGAACACTAACGAGGATGCCCTATCCAGAATCAAAGTTAATGCTTTAGTGTGGGAAGAAGATGGCCAATCAATGAAAGTAAATGTTGACGAAAAGGAGGAACGACTTAGGGTACATCTCGAAGGCGTGGTTGAAGAAATTGTGAAATTATCTACTAAAAAGGATGAACGAAGTGACTCTTCTACTATTACGATATCAGATATAAGTAGGAAAGCATTTAATAGTCCGGTCAACATCCCTAATTCACCATTCTTGGAAAATGAACTAGAATATCCAGTACCATCACCTTCTGATACAAGCACCAAATCGCAAACGATTCACTAAGGTGTTGACTTAGAATCCATAGGTATTCCAATATTAAAAGAAGCTATAGATACTAAACCAAATCAGATATTAGTATTCTTTTGACATAAAAACGATATGCAAGTCACCGACCAATCTAGGGACAAGCAAAAAGTCCTGGAAGTGTTTTTACCCGTTAACAATACGGAATTAATAAAAGATTTTCTGAAGCGATATATAAGGCCCAACATAAAATACTGTATCTATTTCTAACACGATGAACATCACAAACAGTTTAGCAATTTAGTCATACAGCTATTCAAAAAGGATATGGTGCAACTGTACGAATGTACCGAACGTGTAGTTTACATTGAGGAGGAAAATGAGCAAAAAGCGGTTGTATTAAAATATTATGAAGGAAAAACGTGCCATCGTGGTATCAAAGAAACATTGGTTAGACTTCGTAGAAATTATTATTGGAAGAACATGCAGGAAACAGTGTCAGCAATCATCAACTCATGCGAAGCGTGTCGTCAAATGAAGTATGATAGAAAACCTGAAAAAAAACCGTTTTACAATTGAGTCAAACACAAGAGGCCCCCTTTCAGGAAATCTTTATCGACCTATTCTCGATAGAAGGTTCCACTTATTTAACATTGATTGACGCATTCAGCAAGCTAGGCCAATGTATGGAAATATCAAATAAATCGACCCCCGAAGTGGTGCGAGCCCTAATGAAATACTTTTCGTTTTACGGTATTCCCAAAAAGATAAGTAAGTTCCGACTCGGGTACCGAGTTCAATAACGAATTGCTTAAAGAGTTTTTATGTTAACATAATGTTGAACTTCACATCGGTACGCCCAATAACCCAAATTCTATGGGATGGGACTAATTGAACGTTTCCATTTAACTATTATTGAAATCTATAGACTCACTAAATACGAGCGTAAATGTACCGATGCAGCGTCAGTCATGACATGCTCAGAGATTGCGTACAACAACACTATTCATTCTGTCACAGGACTTACTCCATTTGAAGTAGTATTTGGTCATACTGATGCTGAAACTCCTTACAATATTAATTTTGAAAAAGCGTACATGCAACAACTAGTTAAAGACCATGCTAAGCGAACTAAATTCTTATATAAATATTTAGCGGATAATATATAGCCTATTTTTGGAACTTACCTCGTTACTATTGATGAACCCTGCAACCTAGAAGTCCTTGGACTCAAAATCAATCACCACATCTACGAGTCGCTAGATACCGCGAAACCGATCCCGATCATAAATTTACCTGTGATGCACGGTCATACGAATCTATCAAGCACACACGCACTAAATATGGTTGGAGTTAACCAGGATGAAATAAAATATATTCACCCGTCGCAAGCGCTAAAGAGCAGACGTGTCGATCGGTCGTACGAGTGTTATTACCAGCGAGGGCAATGGCCCCGAACAATATAGTGAAGTGTGGAAAGTGCAATATTGTAATATGCGAACTGTTAGCATTCATCCAAAATAAAGTGGATGTGATGGATGAAGAGAGTGTAGTTCCTTTGTGTACTACAACCTTTTCAACGGAAGATATTGAGAAAGCCAAAACGTTGATCTTCGACTCCATAGCAACGAAGCAGCGGAAAATATTACGAAAAGGAAGTGGAAAGGCAATGCGAGATCTGTACGACGTTATAGCTGTTTTTAAACAAGTAGATCCTGAGCACATTCCAATATTTGTGGCAAAAGATCAGCACAAACTACCGCCGGTCACGTTTGACCATGTTGATGCTACGAGATTGCTGAAGGATATTGTAATAATACAAAATGAACTCAGGATTATGAAGGAGACTTTTGTGACGGACCTACAGTTAGCAGAAGTAAAGAACGAGCTGTATAACTTGAAACAAGTATCCGTTGTAAATAATTTCGACATGAACATAAACAGTAAAAGAGGAGGTAGCAGCAATGTCGATAGTTTCTGTTTCGATAGTGGTCCGATGGGCCTACCCCACATAGAAGAAAAAAGTTTAACGGAGCGGACGAATCTGCACTATCGACATATTGAGTCAACAACGATGCCGGAACATGACGAGCGCGCCGTCCTTATCTCACCAACAGAACTTAGCGACTCCGGTGTGCATGACTCACGTAAACATGCCTACTGAAGAAGCATGTAGCGACGAGAACGCTCTGTCTTTGTCACACCAACAGGATCTTAAGGCGGCAAGCGAGTGCGCGTCTATGTTTACCGCGAATAGCACCGATCGTACAGGTGAAGATTCGACTGGTCGGTACGCAAAAACAAGTAACGGTTCTCAGCAACATAAATCAGCTGGCTGTGTAGAATCGCAACAAAAAACAATGGCTCAGTGCGTAATGGAGAAAGGCACTTGGAAAAAAGAAGTTATGTCACAGGAATGGCAAACTGTCCAACGAAATATTAAGAAATAGATTGATTGGCTCGGAGGGAAAAGCTGTAACGCAACCGAATGAGAAATTCAAAGCGGCAGACGTCAGAATACCTTTGTTTATTAATAATGTCGATAAAGAGTCGTGTGAATCGGACATATTGGATTACATTAAACAGAAAACAAGTATAGCATCTGTGACATTGAAAAAAATATCAATGAAAAAACAAAAGCCTTATAACGCGTATAAGATATTTGTACCACAGAACAAATTAGCAACGTTTTTAAACGATGATATGTGGCCAGAAGGGATACGTTTTCGCCGATTTGTATACTTTAATAGAAATAGACACGATGAGAATGAGAATAATTATGGAAAAGAAGCTTTGATCGACGAGAACGATAAATTTAAAAAAAACACAAATAAGAAAAGAAAATAAAAATGCATAAATCCACTAAATTAGTAACTTTTAACTGCAAATCAGTTAAACGATCTGTGGAATGTGTAAGAAATCTATGTCAATCAGCGGACATCATAGCACTCCAAGAGACTTGGTTGCTACCTCAGGACATTTCATTCTTGGGCAGCATTGATGACGGGTTCCAGTACACGGGAAAGTCTGCGGTAGATACAGGCGCTGGAATTCTTCGAGGAAGACCGTATGGCGGCGTCGCGCTGTTATGGCGTAAAAGTTTCTTTAAGAATGTGTCACTAGTGCAGTGTGTGAGTGCGCGGTTAACGGCTATAAAGATAATATTAGCTGAAAGTGCGCTCTTAGTGTTTAGTGTATACATGCCTACCGACTCAGTTGATAATTTAGCTGAGTATGCGGAGTGTCTCGGAGAAATCTCGGCTGTTGTACAAGAGTGTAACATTGACTCAGTGTTCATATTAGGAGACTTTAATGCGCAACCAGGTGCTCTTTTTGGTGACGAACTTATGGATTTCTGTGAGGAACAAAAGTGGAAGTGCGCCGATATTGATTTCTTGGGACTAGAATCGGACTCATTCACGTACGTAAGTGATGCTCATCATACTAAAAGCTGACTAGATCATTGTGTTGTATCTGTAGCTGGGTGGAAGGCGATAATAAACATTGAAATAAATCATAATGTTTTTTGGTCAGACCACTTTCCACTATCGATAGAATGTAACTTTGATCTAATTAGTCATAAATATGTGTGTGATAAAAATGGCTTTAACTATATTACTTGGGGAGAAAGGAACGCTCATGAGATAACATTATATAACGAACTATGTAATGATGGCCTAAGAAATATTGATTTTCCATGCGAGCTTAGAGACTTGTAATAAGATCTGTCAAAATTCGGACCATAGAATAATTATTAATCAAATGTATGATAATATTGTAAAGATTTTAAGCAGCGCTGCTAAACACAGCCGTGAGCATAAATCCTTTAAACGGAAGAAATATGTTATAGGCTGGAATAAGCACGTGAAACAAGCTCACGGGGAAGCTCGTCTAGCTTTTCAGGAGTGGGTTCTCTGTGGGAAGCCGAGAGCGGGCCGGGTGTTTGACAGAGTGGTGAGTACTAGAAAAGTGTTTAAGACAAAGCTAAGGTGGTGCCAGAATAATGCCGAGCAAATAAAGCTAGACATAATAGCTACTCATCACTCTGGCAAACAGTATGGCAGGTTCTGGAAAGATACCAGTAAACTCAGCCCTAGATCGAGTTTACCAGTGAGTATTGAGGGTGTTAGTGACCCTAAAGATATTGCTGAGCTGTTTAGAAGTCACTTTGAGGTTAAGTCGTCTCAGGAAGCATCGGTAGAATCATCGCCTACGCGGGTATCAGCGCCAGATTGTCTAGTTAGTTTTTCGGCAAAGGAAGTGAGAGAGGCAATCAAGAGCATGACTCGTGGAAAATCACCTGGGCACGACTCGCTTAGCATCGAGCACTTACAACACGCGGGTGTCCACATTTCCAGAGTACTGGCCATGTTCTTCAGTTTTTGTGTCAATCACGCTTACCTGCCCGAGGAGATGATGAGGACTCTGGTTGTTCCTATAGTTAAAAATCGTACAGGTGATGCTTCGGATAGGAATAATTACAGACCTATATCACTTGCCACAATTTTAGCCAAGGTAATGGACAGTATGCTTGATAACCAGCTTGCCAAGCATGTTGCTCTCAATGACGCACAGTTTGGTTTCAGATCAGGGCTGTCTACAGAGGCGGCAATACTGTGTCTGAAGCATACTGTTCGTTACTATACGGACAGGAAAACACCGGTCTACGCATGCTTTTTAGACCTATCAAAAGCATTTGACCTGGTGACATACAGCCAACTGTGGGAGAAACTGTATAGAGAGACGACAATGCCTGCAGAGCTCATAGAACTGCTCAAGTACTGGTACAGCCACCAAAGTAACATGGTGAGGTGGGCAGGGTCACTATCTGGTTCGTATAGGTTGCGGTGCAGGGTGAGGCAGGGGGGGGGCTATCCTCACCCAGGCTCTTCAGCCTGTACGTAAATCGGCTTATTGAGGAGCTCAGCAGCACCATGGTAGGCTGTTCAATAGATGGCACCTTTGTAAACAATATTAGCTACGCTGACGATATGGTGCTGCTGGGTCCTTCAGTAAGCGCCCTCAGACAGCTTTTACGTGTTTGTGAAGGCTATGCGGAGTCGCACGGTCTCAGGTATAATGTCAGTAAAAGTGAACTGTTAGTTTCAGAGCAGGTAAAAAGTACTATCCCACAATACCTCCTGTCACACTGTGTGGTACCCCACTCAAGGTAGTGACAGAGTTCAAATACCTGGGACACTGGGTCACTGCAAACCAGAACGACGACATGGACGTAGAGAGGGAACGAAGGACGCTGGCAGTTAGAAGTAATATGCTGATCCGCAGGTTTGCTAAATGTACTAAAGAAGTGAAAGTGACACTATTTCGAGCCTTCTGCCAGTCATTCTATACATGCAGCCTGTGGATCGAATATACTAAGAAGGCCTACAGAGTCCTAGGTGTCCAGTATAACAATGCTTTTAGAGCGCTGATGGGGCTGCCGCGCTACTGCAGTGCTTCTGGAATGTTCGCGGGAGCAAGTACAGACGACTTTTATGCACTGATGCGCAAACGAGTGGCATCTCTTTGGCAGCGGGTGCGCGCCAGCCGCAACAGCATATTACGGACTGTTGCAGACAGGTTTGACGGGCCATTTGTGAGACACTGGATGACAGTTCACGTTAGGCCGTCAAACCTAGCTGCGAAATAAAAATGTTTTTATTTTATTTTATTGAATTTTAATTTATTAATTTTCTTAATTTATTGAATGTTTTTACTAACTTATTTTTAAGTCAAAAATTGTTACTAACAACTTTATGGAAAATGTAATTTGAATTTCGAATTGTATATTTCCGAAATAAATGGATTTATTATTATTATTATATGTCATATGCTCTAAAGCACAGTGCGGAAGTGGAAAGTCTTTTGAAAAGACGGAAATTCTATATTTACACTGATCATCGGCCCTTAGCGTGGCTTAACTCATTAAAAGACCCGAATAGTAAACTTACTAGATGGAGACTACGATTGCAAGACTTTGATTTTGAAATCATTTATAAACAAAACACTAACGAGGATGCCCTATCCAGAATCAAAGTTAATGCTTTAGTGTGGGAAGAAGATGGCCAATCAATGAAAGTAAATGTTGACGAAAAGGAGGAACGACTTAGGGTACATCTCGAAGGCGTGGTTGAAGAAATTGTGAAATTATCTACTAAAAAGGATGAACGAAGTGACTCTTCTACTATTACGATATCAGATATAAGTAGGAAAGCATTTAATAGTCCGGTCAACATCCCTAATTCACCATTCTTGGAAAATGAACTAGAATATCCAGTACCATCACCTTCTGATACAAGCACCAAATCGCAAACGATTCACTAAGGTGTTGACTTAGAATCCATAGGTATTCCAATATTAAAAGAAGCTATAGATACTAAACCAAATCAGATATTAGTATTCTTTTGACATAAAAACGATATGCAAGTCACCGACCAATCTAGGGACAAGCAAAAAGTCCTGGAAGTGTTTTTACCCGTTAACAATACGGAATTAATAAAAGATTTTCTGAAGCGATATATAAGGCCCAACATAAAATACTGTATCTATTTCTAACACGATGAACATCACAAACAGTTTAGCAATTTAGTCATACAGCTATTCAAAAAGGATATGGTGCAACTGTACGAATGTACCGAACGTGTAGTTTACATTGAGGAGGAAAATGAGCAAAAAGCGGTTGTATTAAAATATCATGAAGGAAAAACGTGCCATCGTGGTATCAAAGAAACATTGGTTAGACTTCGTAGAAATTATTATTGGAAGAACATGCAGGAAACAGTGTCAGCAATCATCAACTCATGCGAAGCGTGTCGTAAAATGAAGTATGATAGAAAACCTGAAAAAAAACCGTTTTACAATTGAGTCAAACACAAGAGGCCCCCTTTCAGGAAATCTTTATCGACCTATTCTCGATAGAAGGTTCCACTTATTTAACATTGATTGACACATTCAGCAAGCTAGGCCAATGTATGGAAATATCAAATAAATCGACCCCCGAAGTGGTGCGAGCCCTAATGAAATACTTTTCGTTTTACGGTATTCCCAAAAAGATAAGTAAGTTCCGACTCGGGTACCGAGTTCAATAACGAATTGCTTAAAGAGTTTTTATGTTAACATAATGTTGAACTTCACATCGGTACGCCCAATAACCCAAATTCTATGGGATGGGACTAATTGAACGTTTCCATTTAACTATTATTGAAATCTATAGACTCACTAAATACGAGCGTAAATGTACCGATGCAGCGTCAGTCATGACATGCTCAGTGATGGCGTACAACAACACTATTCATTCTGTCACAGGACTTACTCCATTTGAAGTAGTATTTGGTCATACTGATGCTGAAACTCCTTACAATATTAATTTTGAAAAAGCGTACATGCAACAACTAGTTAAAGACCATGCTAAGCGAACTAAATTCTTATATAAATATTTAGCGGATAATATATAGCCTATTTTTGGAACTTACCTCGTTACTATTGATGAACCCTGCAACCTAGAAGTCCTTGGACTCAAAATCAATCACCACATCTACGAGTCGCTAGATACCGCGAAACCGATCCCGATCATAAATTTACCTGTGATGCACGGTCATACGAATCTATCAAGCACACACGCACTAAATATGGTTGGAGTTAACCAGGATGAAATAAAATATATTCACCCGTCGCAAGCGCTAAAGAGCAGACGTGTCGATCGGTCGTACGAGTGTTATTACCAGCGAGGGCAATGGCCCCGAACAATATAGTGAAGTGTGGAAAGTGCAATATTGTAATATGCGAACTGTTAGCATTCATCCAAAATAAAGTGGATGTGATGGATGAAGAGAGTGTAGTTCCTTTGTGTACTACAACCTTTTCAACGGAAGATATTGAGAAAGCCAAAACGTTGATCTTCGACTCCATAGCAACGAAGCAGCGGAAAATATTACGAAAAGGAAGTGGAAAGGCAATGCGAGATCTGTACGACGTGATAGCTGTTTTTAAACAAGTAGATCCTGAGCACATTCCAATATTTGTGGCAAAAGATCAGCACAAACTACCGCCGGTCACGTTTGACCATGTTGATGCTACGAGATTGCTGGAGGATATTGTAATAATACAAAATGAACTCAGGATTATGAAGGAGACTTTTGTGACGGACCTACAGTTAGCAGAAGTAAAGAACGAGCTGTATAACTTGAAACAAGTATCCGTTGTAAATAATTTCGACATGAACATAAACAGTAAAAGAGGAGGTAGCAGCAATGTCGATAGTTTCTGTTTCGATAGTGGTCCGATGGGCCTACCCCACATAGAAGAAAAAAGTTTAACGGAGCGGACGAATCTGCACTATCGACATATTGAGTCAACAACGATGCCGGAACATGACGAGCGCGCGCCGTCCTTATCTCACCAACAGAACTTAGCGACTCCGGTGTGCATGACTCACGTAAACATGCCTACTGAAGAAGCATGTAGCGACGAGAACGCTCTGTCTTTGTCACACCAACAGGATCTTAAGGCGGCAAGCGAGTGCGCGTCTATGTTTACCGCGAATAGCACCGATCGTACAGGTGAAGATTCGACTGGTCGGTACGCAAAAACAAGTAACGGTTCTCAGCAACATAAATCAGCTGGCTGTGTAGAATCGCAACAAAAAACAATGGCTCAGTGCGTAATGGAGAAAGGCACTTGGAAAAAAGAAGTTATGTCACAGGAATGGCAAACTGTCCAACGAAATATTAAGAAATAGATTGATTGGCTCGGAGGGAAAAGCTGTAACGCAACCGAATGAGAAATTCAAAGCGGCAGACGTCAGAATACCTTTGTTTATTAATAATGTCGATAAAGAGTCGTGTGAATCGGACATATTGGATTACATTAAACAGAAAACAAGTATAGCATCTGTGACATTGAAAAAAATATCAATGAAAAAACAAAAGCCTTATAACGCGTATAAGATATTTGTACCACAGAACAAATTAGCAACGTTTTTAAACGATGATATGTGGCCAGAAGGGATACGTTTTCGCCGATTTGTATACTTTAATAGAAATAGACACGATGAGAATGAGAATAATTATGGAAAAGAAGCTTTGATCGACGAGAACGATAAATTTAAAAAAAACACAAATAAGAAAAGAAAATAAAAATGCATAAATCCACTAAATTAGTAACTTTTAACTGCAAATCAGTTAAACGATCTGTGGAATGTGTAAGAAATCTATGTCAATCAGCGGACATCATAGCACTCCAAGAGACTTGGTTGCTACCTCAGGACATTTCATTCTTGGGCAGCATTGATGACGGGTTCCAGTACACGGGAAAGTCTGCGGTAGATACAGGCGCTGGAATTCTTCGAGGAAGACCGTATGGCGGCGTCGCGCTGTTATGGCGTAAAAGTTTCTTTAAGAATGTGTCACTAGTGCAGTGTGTGAGTGCGCGGTTAACGGCTATAAAGATAATATTAGCTGAAAGTGCGCTCTTAGTGTTTAGTGTATACATGCCTACCGACTCAGTTGATAATTTAGCTGAGTATGCGGAGTGTCTCGGAGAAATCTCGGCTGTTGTACAAGAGTGTAACATTGACTCAGTGTTCATATTAGGAGACTTTAATGCGCAACCAGGTGCTCTTTTTGGTGACGAACTTATGGATTTCTGTGAGGAACAAAAGTGGAAGTGCGCCGATATTGATTTCTTGGGACTAGAATCGGACTCATTCACGTACGTAAGTGATGCTCATCATACTAAAAGCTGACTAGATCATTGTGTTGTATCTGTAGCTGGGTGGAAGGCGATAATAAACATTGAAATAAATCATAATGTTTTTTGGTCAGACCACTTTCCACTATCGATAGAATGTAACTTTGATCTAATTAGTCATAAATATGTGTGTGATAAAAATGGCTTTAACTATATTACTTGGGGAGAAAGGAACGCTCATGAGATAACATTATATAACGAACTATGTAATGATGGCCTAAGAAATATTGATTTTCCATGCGAGCTTAGAGACTTGTAATAAGATCTGTCAAAATTCGGACCATAGAATAATTATTAATCAAATGTATGATAATATTGTAAAGATTTTAAGCAGCGCTGCTAAACACAGCCGTGAGCATAAATCCTTTAAACGGAAGAAATATGTTATAGGCTGGAATAAGCACGTGAAACAAGCTCACGGGGAAGCTCGTCTAGCTTTTCAGGAGTGGGTTCTCTGTGGGAAGCCGAGAGCGGGCCGGGTGTTTGACAGAGTGGTGAGTACTAGAAAAGTGTTTAAGACAAAGCTAAGGTGGTGCCAGAATAATGCCGAGCAAATAAAGCTAGACATAATAGCTACTCATCACTCTGGCAAACAGTATGGCAGGTTCTGGAAAGATACCAGTAAACTCAGCCCTAGATCGAGTTTACCAGTGAGTATTGAGGGTGTTAGTGACCCTAAAGATATTGCTGAGCTGTTTAGAAGTCACTTTGAGGTTAAGTCGTCTCAGGAAGCATCGGTAGAATCATCGCCTACGCGGGTATCAGCGCCAGATTGTCTAGTTAGTTTTTCGGCAAAGGAAGTGAGAGAGGCAATCAAGAGCATGACTCGTGGAAAATCACCTGGGCACGACTCGCTTAGCATCGAGCACTTACAACACGCGGGTGTCCACATTTCCAGAGTACTGGCCATGTTCTTCAGTTTTTGTGTCAATCACGCTTACCTGCCCGAGGAGATGATGAGGACTCTGGTTGTTCCTATAGTTAAAAATCGTACAGGTGATGCTTCGGATAGGAATAATTACAGACCTATATCACTTGCCACAATTTTAGCCAAGGTAATGGACAGTATGCTTGATAACCAGCTTGCCAAGCATGTTGCTCTCAATGACGCACAGTTTGGTTTCAGATCAGGGCTGTCTACAGAGGCGGCAATACTGTGTCTGAAGCATACTGTTCGTTACTATACGGACAGGAAAACACCGGTCTACGCATGCTTTTTAGACCTATCAAAAGCATTTGACCTGGTGACATACAGCCAACTGTGGGAGAAACTGTATAGAGAGACGACAATGCCTGCAGAGCTCATAGAACTGCTCAAGTACTGGTACAGCCACCAAAGTAACATGGTGAGGTGGGCAGGGTCACTATCTGGTTCGTATAGGTTGCGGTGCAGGGTGAGGCAGGGGGGGGGCTATCCTCACCCAGGCTCTTCAGCCTGTACGTAAATCGGCTTATTGAGGAGCTCAGCAGCACCATGGTAGGCTGTTCAATAGATGGCACCTTTGTAAACAATATTAGCTACGCTGACGATATGGTGCTGCTGGGTCCTTCAGTAAGCGCCCTCAGACAGCTTTTACGTGTTTGTGAAGGCTATGCGGAGTCGCACGGTCTCAGGTATAATGTCAGTAAAAGTGAACTGTTAGTTTCAGAGCAGGTAAAAAGTACTATCCCACAATACCTCCTGTCACACTGTGTGGTACCCCACTCAAGGTAGTGACAGAGTTCAAATACCTGGGACACTGGGTCACTGCAAACCAGAACGACGACATGGACGTAGAGAGGGAACGAAGGACGCTGGCAGTTAGAAGTAATATGCTGATCCGCAGGTTTGCTAAATGTACTAAAGAAGTGAAAGTGACACTATTTCGAGCCTTCTGCCAGTCATTCTATACATGCAGCCTGTGGATCGAATATACTAAGAAGGCCTACAGAGTCCTAGGTGTCCAGTATAACAATGCTTTTAGAGCGCTGATGGGGCTGCCGCGCTACTGCAGTGCTTCTGGAATGTTCGCGGGAGCAAGTACAGACGACTTTTATGCACTGATGCGCAAACGAGTGGCATCTCTTTGGCAGCGGGTGCGCGCCAGCCGCAACAGCATATTACGGACTGTTGCAGACAGGTTTGACGGGCCATTTGTGAGACACTGGATGACAGTTCACGTTAGGCCGTCAAACCTAGCTGCGAAATAAAAATGTTTTTATTTTATTTTATTGAATTTTAATTTATTAATTTTCTTAATTTATTGAATGTTTTTACTAACTTATTTTTAAGTCAAAAATTGTTACTAACAACTTTATGGAAAATGTAATTTGAATTTCGAATTGTATATTTCCGAAAAAAATGGATTTATTATTATTATTATATGTCATATGCTCTAAAGCACAGTGCGGAAGTGGAAAGTCTTTTGAGTGATAAAAAAGACATTAACTTCAATGTTAATTTAGGTTATTTTGTCATATTATGTTTAGTTATAATATGTTTAATTGTATTCCCTTTATATGTGTTTCGTAAAATGTTATTAAAAATTGTGCGAAATGATCGGAAAGATATTGAAAATGATCGTTCCGATAATTTCACTCTTAGGGATAGAGGATCGACTTAGCCGTTTCAGCCTCAACGGCCCGTGCCTGTATTTAGAATAAGTTAGCCAGTAATAAATCATCTTCGAATCGGCGCAGACATTACTCGCATTTTAATTTTAATTAATTTAGTTAGTTTTTAAAAACTCTCCACTCGGCTCCCGATACGTAACTAATTATTCCTTAAATCCGTAGGCAGTTTATTTATCAGTCGCGGAACAATATAATCAGATGTTCGTCTAGCGTATTCATTGCTCACGCGCTCGAGCGAGTTGCAACTCAACTCAACTATGATTTCAGAGTTCGCGCTTTTTAATGGACACGTTGTTTATTAAGTGTCCAATTAACTACCACTAACCAATTACTTACTTATTAAAATAACTAAGTAATCATTTTAGTAAAAACTGACCAAAATATAATATTTGTTCTGACAAAGATAGTATTTTGCTGACAAAATTAATATTGTTTTTGATTCGTTTTCCTGTGGTGGTGGTGGAGTTATTATGGTATTATGTAGTGTGTTTTTTGAGATACAATAATTATCAATTTGTTTTAAAAAAAAAACTCGTGACATGTGAATATGAATGGAACATCTGGGGCCTTACTCCCGATTCCAATAACGACGGATCGGGCAAGAAAAACGGCCATTTTGTACTCTCGAACACAAGATTTGCGAAATTTTGGGGTTGACAGTTTTTTTCTAATCTTGGGCAAAACGGCACTCCCGACGACATTTTGACAGCCAGCATTATTGCTTCAATCCGTTACTATTGAAAATTGGCACTCTACACAGGATTTTGACGGCTCAAATTGCGGTAATATTGGAGAACTTGATAAGTTTAAAACAATTGCCAAAGTGTAACTTTTTAGCAATTTTTTAGGAGTTTTCTGATGATTTTAAGGTAAATAATGGCTCGATTGGGTTAGATTGTATATAATGAGAGAATGATTGGCTTTTAAGGGAGTGGGGAACGTCGTTTATGTACTTTATATGATGATGATCAACTATGTTGATCATGTCATGACCTTCACGATGAAGGGTCGAGCTTTGAGATAGTGATAGTGTAAAATGCTTGGATTAATTGATAAAACTTTGATATTTTATTAAATAATCATTTATTCAAATTTTAATAATTTAATTTTTGTATATCAAGTCACAATTCTTCACTTTTTGGTTATGTGATGCTGTGCTGATTAAGTAATGAATTTTAGTCCGGTACCATAAAAGTTTATCAATCCTAGTCTATGTATTCTTAATGAAGATACAAAACAAAAAAAAGACCCTACATTTTTTTGCATTAAAATTACAATTTTTTTATTGTTGAAACAAAACGTTAGTATATTTATCTAAATTTTATTCCTTCTTTTACACTTTCTTTTTCTGCAAAGAGGGTGCAGGTGAATGCCTCCTACAAGCAAAGATATCCAGTCTTCACTAGATTGACTACGCCAAGCCACTTGGTCTAGAGATCTTTTTCAACTCGTCATCCCATCTTGCGTAGAGTCATTGTCCATTGTGATGACTCGCTATGTGTTCAGGCCATTTCCAGTTTAAAAGTTAGCACCTGGGCTAGTGTCGTTTGATCTGGTTATCATTCGTGTTTTTACTGTCTTGTTTTTTTAAAATTGTCTAATGTCCAGCATGCTACCTCTTATTATTTTTCGGTACATAACTAACATGATTCTGATAAAATTGTTAAATCTCCACGTCTGGCAAGCACAAGAGTTTGATATGTCAGGACACAAGTATTCAGAACTCTAGTTTTTATTTTTGTGGGCATCTTACTATCAAATATCTTCCTGAAACTCCATTTTTTTTTTCACGTTATGCTCTTCGCTTTAATTGTATTTCGTTATTCATACATCATAGCCAATTGTTTACAAAACAATATATACTATAAACTTAAAAGCAATGTTGCGCTCGGGCGTTAGGCCCCTGATACCACAGCACATAATTCGTCTGGGGCCTTACTCCCGAGCGCAACATTGGTTTCAAGTTTGAGTCGAATTCCGATCCTGTGACCTCACTCCCGAACCCAAGACTTCACCCTTGCCTTAGATTCGGATTTACATAAAGCAATGGATTGGTAACGGCCGTTATACCTGAAGTTAGTCAAATGTCAGCTCGCAATTTATGGTAGTAGTGAAGTGCCTATCTCGATTTGTGCAATTCAATTGATATCCAATTATATAAAATACTTTTAAACTCCTGTCACTTGCGTTCATTAAATTATTTTGCAATCAATTAGTGTAATATTCACGTATTTGCGTCTGCAGACATACATATTGTAACAAAATACAATTATTACAACAAAATCTTCCACAACGCGGCTGTAGTACCTTCTGTCCAGAAATATTTAAAAAATACGTTTGAACATTCTCGTTATAATCTGTGCTTTGGAATTCAAAATTCAATCAAAGTTGATATTTTGTTTTAGTGGATTTTTTTAGTAAATATTTATCTAATTCGTGTCTTTTTGCGCAGTTCTATCGCATTCTGTAAGTATAAACCCATTAGACGGCTATTTTGTGATCTAAATGAATATAATCTCGTAAATAATATTTAATTATTACAAAATTTTAAATTATTATCTGGGACCCGCGTAGCCTATTTTACATGCTGAGTTAGGTCTAGCGATAGCGCAAATTTGCGCGCCTCTAAGCCATTATGCTCAGTTTTCTCGTACGGGAACCACCATTCCTGGGCGTTAAAGTCTCCTAAAAAGTTAAGCTTTGCTGACGGGTAACGCTGCTGAGCGAGATCAGTCGTCTCCATCAGGTAATTAAAGAGCCCAGTCGTCTCCCGGTCACCGCTGTGTGATCTATAGATACCGACGTAAATATACTTCGCAGAACCCGAATCCACTAAAATCCAAATAACGGAAAACCCGATCTTTCGAAGCAACGAAGACGACGGCAACAAATGTCTTCTCGAATGTACACACAGACCCCTGCTTGCTTCAAGAACTTATGCTCAATAGAGTAGCCCGGGTAGTTGAGGTACGCTACGTCTTACGGGGTTGCTATCTTTGTCTCCGAAATTTGTGGTCTCCGAAATTTGTGGTAACGCAAGCGTCACGCAATGACGCATCCATAAGAGACCACAAATTTCGCAAGGTCGGACTGACAGCACGGTAGCTCAATTTGTCAGAGCGTTTGGCCCGGTCAGCCAAAAGGTTGCTGGTTCAAGTCCCGCCCGTGCGCAAATTTTTGTAAAATAATAATCGAACATTCGGCCGAATACGAACCTGAATAATATGCCAAATGTACCGAATACGAATATTAGCCGAATATTCGGCGCATCTCTAAGAAGAATACATACTCATAATAAATTACAGTTGTCTAGCACTTCAGGTCTCTGCAATGAACTGCGAACGGACAGACGGACAGACGGACATGGCGAAACTCTAAGGGTTCCATGTTAGACTACGGAATCCTAAAAAACAGCGAAACTGCTTCCGCGCGACTGCTGAGTGCCGCTGCTGCCATTTATAAATAAAATTATACGAAGCAGCGCGTCCGTCAGTCGCCTTATTATGAAAGCGCTCTTACTGTCAAATTAGCAACTTATATTGCAATTGTGCATTATTTTGACACAATGATATATACTTATATTACAAACAGGAAAGATTTGATTGACTGTTTGTTCGTTTTGATTCGATTGATTCGGCTCCGAAACTACTGGATCTATTTGAAAAATCCTTTCACTATTAGAATTCTGCATTATCTGTAAACATAGGCTACATTACCTATTCAAAAAGTTAGGGATCCGTATGAATTCAGGACATAGTATTTCTGATAATCATACGTTTTCTGTCCTTCAAACTTGTGAAAAAGACTTAAAACTATCCGTTTTGGAACAATTAGAAATAATAAAACATAATAAAGATAATACGCTTACAACGTTGATCGAACAGGTCAGTTATACCGCCTCTCTACTTCTAAGTATATTTTCAAATCAACAATGTATTAATGATAACCGTCAACTACCAACGGATTCACTTCATTTTCAAATTTCCGTTACAACGATTACGTCACCTCATTAGTGGACGGAAAGTATAAAAGGCCTGTTTGCCAGCCGACACAGTTCAGTCGTCCGTGCTCCACCGAGGCGACAACATCTCCTTAGGATGCCACGTGTAGTGGCAAAACGCGTCTAGGTTTTTTGCACGTTGGTGTTGGGTACTAATAATTGCATCAGCTGTGCCGCATGCGTATTGAGGGAGGGCGGGTGGTGCATCCTACATTTGCCTGAACTAATACTACACGCGGTGACGGTTCGTGTTGTTAGTTGCCTGCGCCGGCGTCGCTTCGCGGAAATTTAAAGCAAAATAATTTTATAAAGGAGAATGCCCAAAACTGCCCCACCCTAATTAAGCAGAGTATAAGCATGACATATAAACCAAAATTCGTTTTTTATTTTTATAATTCATATTTGTTTGTAACAAAAAAAACTTTTGTGGGAATTTTATTTTCATTTTAATTGATTATTCAAATGACTAAATCCTATTTTGAATACAGTTAGCATCACGTCAGGTTATACGAAAACAGCTTTTGTCTTGTAAAGAATAAAGGCGGTTATAAGGTATAGTCTGTCGTGCGGCCATGTAAACATTTACAGGGACAGTTAAAGTCTAAAATCATCACTGTTGCTTTAGTCATTGTATTGCAAAAACAAAATGCCTATTTAATAAAATAGATAATATTTTCGTTGTTAATTCTTTGTAATGGATCTGTAGGTATCGGAAATATAATTATCTTTACATGATGAGGATCTTGTAGGGCAATCGGCAGTATGCGTCACAAGCCCCGTAAATGGTATAAAATAGAACTATATCCGTCCGTCATCATGATTGATACAATACAATTAAGTGGTTTATTTTCCTTGTTCATTGCTTCTTATAAAATGCAAATGTTTTGGTCATTTGAAGCCACGAGTTGAGTTTTATTATTCCTCCACGTTAAGATTCTGTACTCTTTTGTGCAAGTGCTGTGCTGTTTTTATGACGAAAGTGCTCGCTGTGTAAACTGTTCTCTTGCTCTAAGGCATCTGCTGCCAGTTACCATCAAGAGGCAAGCGATGCTATGCTTAGTATTCTACGCTCTTGGATAAGCATGGCCATTGTAAGTAATAAACACTTTTGACTGCTGTTGATAGTAATTGTTAATAAAATGCAGTCTTTCTTGTGACATGCTTAGTATTTAAATGTAGTGATCATATATGGACCTGTATATTATTTGGGTGTATAGTATTGTTATTTTTTCAGATCACTGAAGACAATCAACTCTGTCAAGAATGTTTGGTCATACTTCTTAACGAATCTGCAACCTCCTCTTCTGGAGGTCCAGTAGTACAGGCTTAAGGGCATCCACAAGTGTGCCATGTATGTGGAAAGTCCATTATAAAAGCCAAGATAGATCAACTTCCGGAGAATAGTCTACAGAGGGATGTTATTATTTTATGCATAACGTTTCATCAGGTAAATATTTGCTTTGTTTATAAATTAAATGATTTAATTATAGAAATATGTATTTTGAATTAATTAAACATTTGATTCCAAAAAACGGTTTTTAATTTCAGATTAACCGGCTTGAGAATGTCTGTTTACCCTATTGAACAAATGTCTATAGAAGTGTGAGAGGACATGCATTAGTCGACCCGAGTAGACAACAAGAGGTTGTGCTAGAAGCAGCTTCCACATCTAATCAAAACTTGGATGCTTCTATGTCTTCATCGAGAACTAGGTACCATGGAGTCACCAATACAAATACCACCTCCATTACCAACATTTCAATCAAATGTATTGCTGGTGTCTGCGCCAGCATTATTTTTGGACAATGTTTTTTATAAATATGAAGATGATTAATAAATCATATAATTATAAGAGTTTTAATCATTTCTTTTAATGACTTAACTTGTAACATAATCTAGATACAGCAGGTATTGCAACAAAGCTATCAATTATTTTAAGTGTTCATTATAATGATTGAAGGCAAAACTATGTATATCCACACTTTTATTTTGAGTGATTTTATTTGTTGGACTACTCACAGTTGGAGTGGTTAAACATTATTTTAATATGTTTATGTGCATTTTTCATTAATACTTATCTTATTTACCTCGTATTACCTCATTTAGTACCTAGTAACACCTAACCTCAAAACTGAACTTTGTTTTTAATTAAATAAAATTAAAAAACAAATAAAAAATTTTAATTAAAAAAAAATTCTAATTCTTCTTCATCCGATAATGCAATAAACGAGTTCTGCGTGGATACATTTATTTTACTCTTTTGACGTTGAGTCACATTTTCTCTGTCATGACTTAAACTATGCGTAGCAGGACTTACTGGCTGAGATATAGATTTTCTATCTGCCAGGAAGCATGAATTGCATTTAAATCCTTTTTTGTTAGCTGGTGTCATCATTTTAAAACGTTGAAATGATACATTTGTGCAGTCCAAATGAAAATATTTATTGCACAATGAGCATACTAATTGCTGTTTATTTGTAATGTTTTTTTTGCATTTCATACAATTAGGTGCCATTTCCACCGCGAATATGTCCGTTTTGCTACTGTGTACTTAAATGTCCGCTTTGCTCACGTGCTAATGGTCCATTCGGTTGCCCGCTGTCTCGAGACATAATATTACCGTGGTCTCGATGCGATGCGGATGACTCAGCTGCCGCGGCCGGCCGGTGGTCAGACCGTAGCGAGCGCGATGCGTAATGTTGATAAATACGTTAGATTTATTTTTTTGAAATGTTTCTTCTTATAAATTTGGAACCAGTACACAGATTTTAACACTGTTTTCACTATCATAAGGCTCGGAATAATACCTTTACAGTAGTATAAAGTACGTCTCAAAATAATAACTTTTTACACCGTTTCCGATTTAATATGCATAGAACGCACTGTAACGTGTCTGCTTCGTTAGGCGCCGCGCGCGTCACCATAGCGCGTCTCTAGTTATAGATTTGTATGGCGCAGTCACTTAAGGACTAAAGTCGTCGATACTGCTTTTTAATACTGCGTTGATTTCGTAGCCTTGTGTCCGTGACTTAACAGTAGTAGCCTACACTTTAATTTTAACGTAACACTAATCTTGCGGCCCCCTCTAACTTGACGCCGCCTGGTTGGTCTAGTAGCCAGTTCATTAACTTCTAACCAAGAGGTCCTGAGTTCGAATTCGTTCGGACCTTATTTTCAAGGGTCATTGATATATATTTTCAAGATTTGCAGTTACCGTGGAAACAAGTTCTCAGACAACAAGGGGTTGTCCCCTTGTTGTCTGAGAACTTCTTTCTCGTGCAATTCGCATACGAAATAAGTTCACTGACCGAATTTTCTTTGTCGAAGTAAAAAATATTTTCCGAGTTGTTAGGGTCACTATGTCTATGTATAGATTTTGTTCGTGCAATAGTTTTTTTTTTACGTGTAGATATTTTTATTGTTTTTTTTTTTAAGTAAGACGGTTTAAATAGGCAATCCAATTACCACACGAAAAAAGTTAGATTGCCGGGAGATTCGGCCTCCTAATGTCTTGATACATTTCTTCGCAGTTTATGTCAAATCAGTGCTCATCCTAATGCCAACCGAGTTGAATGATGAGAAAAATATTGTAAAAATGGGTTGATTTTTGCTAAATAATGCGGTTCCAGAACACGAAAACCTAATACGTTTCTCATAATTACGTTCTGTGTTTTAATAGTTATATTAACGTACGAACTTGTTCCCAAAAGTTGAATTCAAATGTGTTCATTTATATTGCTGTCACTTTTTAACTTACGCTCCGCTATTGCGTTCAGACTTGTTTAAGTGAGACGGATATAAGTTGGCGATCAAATGTCTGGCGGTTTCAAATCTTCGCAAGCAAGCAAGAATTGTCAAGCTAGTGGTCATGCTTTCTGTCGGGTACGTGTATGAAGTTTGCATCTCTAGAGTATTCAACTCAATGTCTGTTGTTTTTTGAAGTAACATCCCCGTGTCTAGGAAAACACGCTTGACTTCTCTCTGATAGTGTGTTCTCTCCGTTATTAAAAAGAAAGGCCAGTTGCTTTTTTATGTATACCCATAGCCCGACATTTGGCCAAGACCTCAACTGATGGTAATTCATGATGCGGCCTAAAGGTTATAGCACATCTATCCACCTTTAACGTTAACAACACCGTATCAGCTCTAGGCGTTCAGTATTCTTTGTATGAAACTCCATACTTTGACGCACATCTATCAACTTCGTAAAGTCACCACCTCGGACCGACATCAACTCAGAAAAGACCCACTCTCGACCAGTGCATGTGTTGCAAAGAGCTTACGGCGAGTCGCCCAATGGTTGTCAACTATCCGCCCACCCTGTCAAACGGGCTGTCATTCATAAGAAGATCTGTCATAAGTTGTAGCTAACACGATCCGGGCGCGGCGTTCGCTATCCAGTGCCGATCCCACGCCGAGGCGTTGCTGTTTCCTTTTCTGGTTGGTGGGGTTTCCGTTGATAAATGTGCTTTAACCTTAAAGCTATGCTGCCAAGCAATGCGGCCTGCGAAAGAAGCTTAACGCATGCGGAGTCGCATGGCTGTAATAGATTTATGGACGTGTGTGGAACGAGCCGCATGCGGCCTTGACGCATAGCTTGGATAGGGTTCCACACTCTCCTATAGTTTCTCTCAATTGACAACCTCCGTGGCGTAGTGGCTGAGCATCCTAGGTTTCAAGGATTCGCCGCTCCGAGGTCCCAGGTTCGATTCCCAGTATGAAATTTTATATAATATTTTCTTAAGTGTCACTAATCTGGGTGTTGTGGTACCACCGTGGTTCTGACGTTGCTACTTACTTCGGAATCAAATTATGAATATGATTGTTGTCTAATATTTATTTATTATACAAAAATCGATATTAATAATTTCGTCAAGGGGTACGGTAGACTCGATCGAAAATTTATATAAATAACAAAACATAAAAATATATTGACTTCGAGTCGACAACATATATCCGCAAAATTAGGATTATGGAGAAATTCGTTAAATTCTAATAGCACTGACAAACAAACCGCAGTCGCCAGTGACAAGGCGTATAGTGCATAGATATGACAGATATAGATTGGAAAGCTCTTGGAGCGTTTAGGACCCTTATAAAGTTTGGGGAAGCAACCTGTGGTGTCGCTAGCGTCGTTTTCTTTTTCTTTTATGCGGATGATATACAGGCAAAGGTATAAAACCATCAAATATTAATAAAGTTATAATATTTTAATTTTCAGTAACAACTGGCTAAAATTTTAAATGACACCCTTTTTTGACGATTTTAAATGACGACCCGTCTGGTGTAGTGGTCGAGAAATCGCCTACTACGCAGCGGGTGCGGGTTCGATCCCCGCACAATACAAACATTTGTGTGCATGAACATGTCTGTTTGTATTGGTCTGGGTGTTTTCTATGTATATCATGTATGTATTTACAAAACAAAAAGTATTTAAGTATTATATCCGTTGTCTGGCACCCATAACACAAGCTTTGAGTAGCTTACTTTGGGGCTAGATGGCGATGTGTGGGAATGTCCAAAGGATATTTATATTTATTTATATTTTATATTAATAATTTCGTCAAGGGGTACGGTAGACTTGATCGAAACCTTATATGAATATATTTTAATTTTCATTTACAGCTTAGATATTAATTTGTATTTAGATATTTATAACTGGTAGAGAATGCCATTCGGCATTGATTCCACCTTCTGTTATGCAATTAAGTTAAATAAATACGTTTTTTTAATTTTTTATCATGGAGTTACAGAGAATAATTAAAAAACAGAAGTGTTTATTTTTGTAAAAAGCGGAGCCGATTTAGCGCTTTAATGGTTCGTGAATATATTCGAATCAAGCGCCTAATGCACCGCTGTCAGCGCTGATTAGATGTTTTTTTTTATTTTTAAAATTAGAAAGTATAGATGAGTACTTACTAATTTTAAAAGTAAGAAAAAGTAGAGAAAGAGTCTGAAGTGCTTAAAAAAAGAGGTTTACAGAGAATAAACTTTCAAAGTTATATGTTTAGTTAATTTATGTAAGTTTAGTTAGAATGATGATTTAAAATAAAAAATATTTGTTTAAAATCTATTGCAGTTTTTATTTAATATATTTATTAAACACAATGAACGAAGCTACACGAATCTATGGCTTGCCTTTAATATTCCTTGAGAACTGATGACTACAGAAATATATATTAACCTACATTGTGCACCTAGATGTGTATTATGAGTCACATTTCACCCAAGCGGAGCCGGGTTTTCGTCTAGTGAATCCATATTGCTCTTCGTCACAGCATCACGCGTGAACGGCTGGACCGATTTCGCAATTTTTTATTTGTCGCGTTTATTATTGTCAGGAGAAGGATCTCATGAAAGAAAAAAATAAGAAAATTACACAATTTAAGATCCTCCGTAAGATCCTGGATCCAGTACAAAGGGATCATGGAAGCTGGCGAGTCCGAAAGAACGCAGAGATCGAAGAACTAGTGGCTGAGCCAAATATTCTCGGCGAAACAAAAGCTCACCGCCTCCGATGGCTCGGCCACTTGGTCAGAATGGGGGAGGATCGAGGGGTATTGAGAGCCTATTTGGGACAACAGAGTGAAAAGCGCCCAGTCGGTCGTCCAAGATATCGCTGGAGGGACATGGTGGAGGCTGATCTGCGTGAGCTCGGGATTGAGAACTGGTCAGAGATTGCGCAGGATAGAGACCGGTGGAAGTGTCTCTCGTTTCGGAGGCCAAGACCCACTTTGGGTCGCTGGGCCACGATAGTTAGTTAGTTACACAATTTAAGAGTACCTTTTACCTTAACAGGACCGGGGCGAAACAAAGTTCAATCGGTCCGCTAGTTTATATTATTCAAACGTCAAGCCATTAACGCAGGCCGCATGGATCGAAATTCTAGATGGATTATTCTAACTTTATATTTCCTCTCCCTAGCCGAGATTTGAACCCTTATTCTTTTTTTAGAGCCTCCCGAAATTTCTGAAGAAGGAAGACAAGCAAGATCAGTAAAATCCAAAATAATCTTTGAAGGCAAAGCCGGCACCACGAAACGATTCGTATGTACGAAAAAAGAAAAATATGGTACTATTCAGTGGAAACGATGCAGTAGTGATAGTGAGTAAAGAAATAAATAATTTCATGAAATTGCTACCATGTACAGCCGACAGCACAGACAGGTTACCCACTTTTGTTGCAAACTAGCCCTTATTACAACTGCATAAGATACAGCAGTGTTTACCTTGACGTGCTGTTGTCCGTACAACGTGTAACGTTAATTGCGCAAAACCTGATAATAGTTTGATGGGAATAACGAGTAGAATTAATTATACCACTTTTTAATATGGGTAACATTTAAAAATACATATTTACACAAATGTTGCCCTATCTATTTATTAATAAGACAAGCAAAAGCCGGCAAAATGGGTTAACCAATGATTAGTTCTTTATGAGCGTAGATAGTTATAATAATAATAATGTCAGCGCGGCCCGCTGATATCTAACTACCTACCGACTTCTCTCTCGACAGAGCGCGCGTCGTCCGCAGAACAAGAAATGATAGAAGTGCCAGTAAAACTAAAACACTACATAAAAACTTTAATAATAAAAATATTTCAGAATTAGGTCAATTGAATTAAAAATAATTTGGGGTGACGAAGGTTTTGCGCATTTGACATTAACACATTGTATATATATAAGGTAAGGCTTAGGCATCACCCGGTTTCGGAT
Organism: Pyrausta purpuralis; assembly: GCA_963924145.1. Classification (NCBI taxonomy): domain Eukaryota; kingdom Metazoa; phylum Arthropoda; class Insecta; order Lepidoptera; family Crambidae; genus Pyrausta; species Pyrausta purpuralis. The sequence goes on along the minus strand of OZ001669.1, from coordinate 11,418,155 downwards.
TGACCTTGACTTTCTGAACAGCCTGTATATTTATAAGTTCCCGATATTACGGTGAAAGTTCACCGATTGATTGTTATTTTTCGTACAAAATCATTTTTTGCTTTCTCACACGATTTATTGTTATGCAATCGACCTTCTTTCGTGTAGTAGTTTTTAACGTGTGAATATATCAATTGGTTCTCTCAGTAAATATGTAATCACTCTTAATAGTCGTCCGCAAAGTTGAAAAAAGTAAAATAAACTCGTTGAGAAGTTTTGTCACGACCAATGCTGAGCGGGGTGCTTTTTCGGCCTAAGCATCTTAAATTTTCAATTTTTTTAATCGTAATTATTTTTTCGGTCGACTAAATTCATTTTCTTTTTTTTTTTCTTTAATACTGAAACTGATATTCAAATTTCCACACGGGAAAAGATCGATTGACGCAAGACCGTCCTATTTGCGTGCGGATTGTGGAACTGCGAGGAGCAATAATTGAAAACATAGGCCCTTTAAGTAACCATAACATAAATCAACTAGAAATGGTTTTAATTAACTTTATGTAAAATAATTATATTGTTTATTACAAACAAAATAAATCGAACCAGCAATGTATTGCAAACAAATGCGTCCAATCATAGAATTTTAGATTGTCATTTTGCCATTGTCATTGGACGAACTGCGTGGTGTAGTGGCTAAGCACGCTGGTTTCAAGGCATCGCCGCTTCGATGTCCCGGGTTCGATTCCCTGTCGGGTCAATATAGAAATCACAATTTCTATTTTATCTTGGCTCTGGGTGTTGTGGTACCACCGTTGTCTGATTTCCATAACACAAGTGCAATTGGCTACTTACTTTGGAATCAGAGCAATGTATGTGACTGGTGTTCAATATTTATTTCTTATTTATATTTATATTTTATTTACTACAACGAGTTAGTGATTTTAATATACATTGACTAGAAAATATAACTTTGGATTACTATATCTCTGAATGAAAGCATTTCAGAGCACCATGACCAAGGTAAGGTCAAGGTAACTACGTATACTCAGTAGAATCACTGTTTAAAATTTTGTCTTCTAATTCAAGCCACATGCTGTATATGTACAAGCTAGATGCAATAATTGTATCCTTGTCGATATCATTCCGAAGGTACATGCGAAATGCTCGTTACACATTCAGACTTTTCACCATAAATTAATCCGTATTTCCAATACCGCATTCGAATACGTCGGTGGACTCACAGCCTAGATGGCGAGGAAAATGTATGATTCTTTATCTGACACAGTTGCTTTTTACACGCTCAATTTAAGTTTTTAAGTTTCTATAGTGCAAAAGCAAAACACTATTAAAACAAATATAAATATAAATTAGCTTACTTCATCTTACTTGACATGACAATGAGTAAGTTGAATTTAATAAAATTATTTTGCTTTACATATATTTCCGCTAAGAGACACCGGCGCAGGCAACTAACAACACGAACCCACCACCTACCCTCCTTCAGTATGCATGTGGCACAGTTAATGCAATTATTAGTACCCAACACCAACGTGCACAAAAACCTCGACGCGTTTCGCCACTACACGTGGCATCCTCAGGAGATGCACGTTGGTGTTAGATACTAATAATTGCATTAACTGTGCCGTATGCCTACTGAGGGAGGACGGGTGGTGCATCCTGCATTTGCCTGAACTAATACTCAACGCGGTGACGGTTCGCGTTGTTAGTTGCCTGCGCCGGCGTCGCTCAGCGGCAATATAAAGCATAATAATTTTATAAAATTTAACTTAACAATGGATTTCCGCAAAGTAATGCCTGATTCCATTAATTATGACAATGAATGTTATCCTTCGGTAATTGAATGAATTTTATCCAATGAAGTTATAAAATATCATAGCTTTATTTAATCTAAGAAATAATGTATTTAATAGCTGTATTATGTAATTAATTATATGTATTTTGTTTTATAATAAGTGAATGGGCAATAGTTGTCCCTCATGTTTGCAGTGCCACAGCAGGGCGTCACTTGTACTGGCTTTTTATACTTTTTAACACCATACCTAAGTTGTGACTAGCAATAAATGAATCTGAATCTAAATCTTAACCGATTGTTAAATATTTGTAAAAATATTTCATTCGGATGTTGAGAGAGTAATCTTGCAACATTGATGACGTCACGCAGCCTACGTGCGTTGAAGAAAGCACTTGCTAATGTTTAGTGGCCTAGTGGTAAAGGCATGCGCCCGGATAGCGTAAGACACAGGAATCGATTCCTTGTCTGACACAGTTGATTTTTGCAAGTGCTAGTTATATCTATGTTTGCCCCCCTGCAAGGTAAAATAATGTAATTTTACTTTGTTTTCATGTGTTATAAACAGTTTTATGCTTACAGAAACTTGTCGAAATATAGGCCAATCCTCAACGGATAAATTGAAATTAGATGTTAGTCTTCAAAAGAATGACACAAACAATACAGCTGCGTGCGTTTACACGAACTATAATAACATTACAATGGAAACGAAAATACTTTTGAATGTAATTCGTAAGTATCATATTTTTCATGCCCTATTGATACGTAACTTTTTATCTACATAAATAGTAATATTATACATATAATATTATTAGAAACCTGAAGAGTTTATTTGTTTGAACGCGCTAATCTCAGAAACTAACTAGACCGATTTGAAAACATATTTTTGTGTTGGATAGCTTATTTATATAGGAGGCTATGGTTCATCACGCTGCCAACTCGAAATGCACGGACTCGGTACGGACGATACAGCCGCGCATTACCTCAACGTGCGATAGGGCAGCCTGCCCGCCTCCAGTATTTTTAATTAAAGTTCCCATTTAGTTTTGTGATTGTAAATATACTTAGTTTATATAAACAAATAAAATATTTTGCGAATAGAATAGGGAGTAATCAATAAAAATGCGTATTGCTTTTTGATTACTAGAATTAATGAAAATACATTTTTATATTTAAATGACAAAACGGTCTTATTAATTTGCTACCGAAACATATTTGCGCCTCGACTGAGACGTACGGAATTTTTTATTATTAGCTTTTGAAGTATAAAAAATCCGCATTCCAATATAAAGCTTCTTTAAAAAAATATGCAACCAAAAATGAACTTGAACCCATTTTTCGGCTATGGTTAAAAAACAACCCACCGTCCGTTCGTCACTGTGGCACAGTCTCGACTGTCTGCGTTCCGAACGCGTGCCGAAATCGAGGCGCGTAGGTATAGCTCGCGTTTCGTCCATTTGTAGTAGCCGAGCGTTTTGACTGCCAGTACCTATACCTATGTATCACTGTACCATGGTAAATGTACGGGATGATTTTGTCTTTCTGTTTTGTCATGTTTTAAATTTATTTTGAATTAATAATTATATTATGTAGATATAATTGGTCCACTTGTTGACATAAATAAATAAAGAAATAATAATAGTAATAGTGATAATTTCCTCTGATTTTAGATAAGAGTGATGCCTGGATCTACACTATTTTGTCCTGTGTTGTCGTCGTGTCTTGTGCAGTTATCGCGTATTTGATGTTGAAAGGTTCGTATTGGTAAAACACGGTCAAGAAAAATATATAATTCACTGTTCTAAAATATTAAATTTCTTACTCGTTTTTACCGGTTTCAAAATAATTTGGTATAATTATACATGGTTTAAAATGTTTTAAAACTCACAGTTTAATATTTTATATATTCCTACTTATCTGGACTATTTAATGTTATTATTTTTCAGGAAGGATAAAGAAGGGAAATTTTCAAAACACCTACGAGTACTTAAACCATGTGTACGAACAAAGTAAGTAAATTAAAGTATACTCTGATTTTTATTTAGATAGACCAAAATGACAGCTGCAAGTGAGCGATTAATTGAATTTTCGATACGATTTTTCAATAATTTGATTCTACTTGGTTGGACAAAGTATAAACAAATGTCCATAAATACAATTTTCTAATGAGTAAACAATTTAGTCTTTCCATGTGCAACAGCAATATTTTGTATGACTTTAACCTATTTAGTAAACTTATTATTATTTTTTATTCATACAGTATTAAAATTATGTTGGTATTTGTAAGAAACATGATTTTAAAAAACAGATCTTAATATGAAGTTTTTTTGTAATAACACTCTTTTATTTCATAGCAAAAAACTTCTTCACAACACAAATACAAATGATATCTAATTAATTATTATATAGTCATTTTAAACAAACAATTGTCGAATATTTAGGCTCATCACTATTTTTAGATTACGAAAAATTGGCATCCCACCAAATGTCATTTTGGTCTATCTAATTAAAATCAGAGTTAAGTAATAAGTAAAAGACAAAAAATATTAAAATCGTTTATACATCACCAAATTCAAAACCAATTATTTTGTCTTAAAACCTAAACATAACTAAATGTTTGTCATTAACGAAATAATTCTCAGTTTTAGAGAAGCAGCAACCATCAACAGAAACGATGGAATCACATATTACCTTAAGACGTGAGTACATTCCACTGTTTATTTAGGTTCCGTAGGCGAATGGCAAAAAACGGAACCCTTACGTATAGATTCGTCAAGTCTGTTTGTCTGTCCGTCCGTATGTCACATCCACCTTGTTCTGAAACTATTAGCAATAATAAATAAATAAATAAATAATAAATATCCTTTGGACATTCCCACACATCGCCATCTAGCCCCAAAGTAAGCTACTCAAAGCTTGTGTTATGGGTGCCAGACAACGGATATAATACTTAAATACTTTTTTTTTTTTGTAAATACATACATAATATACATAGAAAACACCCAGACCAATACAAACAGACATGTTCATGCACACAAATGTTTGTATTGTGCGGGGATCGAACCCGCACCCGCTGCATAGTAGGCGATTTCTCGATCACTACACCAGACGGGTCGTCAATACGCAATACGCAGTTAAAACTTGCGAGGGAGGTATCTCTTTAACCACTTTTCGATTTTCTTTAAAAAAAGTCATTTGGGGGGGGGGGGGGGGGGGCATCCTGCATCTGGAAATAAAACAAAAATAAATGTTTTTGTTCAAACCTATGCGTGTGCGGTGTCTATAGTCCGTTTTTCTTTGCAAGTCGAATTAATCGTGACTTTCCTTTTTAACGAAATGATTAATTTCAAAATGAGATTAACACGAAATTCACAACTTACATGGGTAATGCATCGTTTTTACTCAGTTTTTTAAAAAAAATCAAATAGTTTATTAACTTTATTCACTTATATTGCTTTATAAGTTATGAAAAGATTGTTTACATTATTGGACTAGCAAAGAAAAACGGAACTTATGGATAGGGCTTTTAAAACTGACATGAAGGTTTTCAAATCATTTTTTCCTAAAAAACAAGCGTTTGTAAGATAGACGAGGTTTCCAAAGTGGAGAAATGGGCCCCTTTTCATTAGTTGAAACGAAGGGAAAATTTTAAAAAAACACGAAGTAGATCTTTACAAATACTTTCAACGATAATTAAAACTGGTAGTTTTTGAAACTGGGTACTTTTTCAAAAATCTTAAATATTACATTGTCCTTAATACAAATACTATAAAAACAATGTATTTTTTCTGTCAACTAAATATAGTGGTATTTTGGCTAAGTAGAAGTAAGTGGACTCCAAATTTAGTTAAAGTTGGCACGAAACCCTCAGCGGGCGAGTCCGACTCGCACTAGCCGGTTTGTTCACATATAGAACGTCATTTTGTATAAACGTTAATGGCAACTTATTACACACTAGCGGTCCCCCGCGGCGTCGCCCGCGTCTATTTCGGATTTCCCGTAAAATAATTATTTCAACGCAACCTCATGTTTTCATTATTGCAAGCGCGCGTTGTGCTTAAGCTGTCAGAATTATTTTGGTGCAGAGTTTTAAGATATTTATTGAAATCAAATGATGTTAAAGGCAGTTTTGTTCAAAATTAAATGCTTGTGAAGATTAATATGTTTATTTTGATACGAGAAATACCAGCAGGGTATCAAAGCACCTTTGAAAATATAACATGATTTTTAATCAGACTTTTAAATGTAAAAAAGGTTAATTGTGAGTAAACCATATGAGAGATAAACATATGCTTATACAAACTTTATTGTAGGTCTTTAATGTTTTTTTTTTTTCTGTCGTGATCTTTTTTCTCCTTTAAAGAGTATTTTCAACCCATTAAACTTGTAAAGATGAAATAAGAAACCAAAAATTTGCGCACGGGCGGGACTTGAACCAGCAACCTTTTGGCTGACCGGGCCAAACGCTCTGACCAATTGAGCTACCGTGTTGTCAGTCCGACCTTGCGAAATTTGTGGTCTCTTATGGATGCGTCATTGCGTGACGCTTGCGTTACGTCACGCAATGACGCATACATAAGAGACCACAAATTTCGGAGACAAAGATAGAACCCCGTTAGACGTAGCGTACCTCAACTACCCGGGCTACTCTATTGAGCATAAGTTCTTGAAGCAAGCAGGGCTCTGTGTGTACATTCGAGAAGACATTTGTTGCCGTCGTCTTCGTTGCTTCGAAAGATCGGTTTTTTCCGTTATTTGGATTTTAGTGGATTCAGGTTCTGCGAAGCATATTTACGTCGGTATCTAAAGATCACACAGCGGTGACCGGGAGACGACTCGGCTCTTTGATTACCTGATGGAGACGAATGATCTCGCTCAGCAGCGTTACCCGACAGCAAAGCTCAACTTTTTTGGAGACTTTAACGCCCACCATAAGGAATGGTGGTTCCCGTACGAGAAAACTGAGCATGCTGGCTTGGAGGCGCGCAAATTTGTGCTATCGCTAGACCTAACTCAGCATGTAAAAGAGGCTACGCGGGTCCCAGATATTACCGGGCATACTCCAAACTGCTTGGACCTTCTGCTGACTACTGATTCGGACAGTTACTCTGTTTCAGTCTTGGCCCCATTGGGCTCGTCTGACCATTGTCTGGTGAAATACATGTCTCTCTGAACTCCTCCTGATGATAGCCCAAGAGGCACGAGGAGAGTTTGGAGATACGAGTCGGCAGACTGGGATGAAATCCGGCACTTTTTTGCGTCTTTTTCTTGGCGGCAGGTTTTCTTCTCGTCGGGTGACCCTTCAATCAGCGCTGATGCGGTGGCGGACGTCATACGGCAGGGAATGGAGTATTTTATTTCTTTCTCCGACATCTCGCTCAACCTTAAAACCCGACCTTGGTACAACAAAGAATGTGCGCAAGCCAAACCCTTCTTCTATTCTATTCTATATTCGCTGGAGCGAAAAAAAAGAATGTGCCCAAGCCGAACCCTTCTTCTATTCTATTCTATTCTATATTCGCTGGAGCAAATATAGAATAGAATATAATATTTTATTTGTATTTGAACAGGGTGCACTAAAGTTCTTACAAACTAAAGAAAGTTCGGCCCACTCAGCCATCAACAATAGCATACAAATATTAGAAATTACATTCGGATTTAACTATTACAAAATTAATACGAACATTATATCAACTTATACCACATGTCACAATACATATCAATAAGTAATTAAATTTGAAATAATGTCATAGTAGGATGTATACAAACTAACAGTTACAAAATAGTCAAATTCACAAGAGTCAAATCCATCGAACAAATCGAGAAACACGGCGAACCATTGGCTGTCTCGCTTGATATCTCGAAGGCCTTTGACAGGGTTTGGCATGCAGGTTTGCTCAATAAACATCCAGTTTTTGGCATCCCTGCTGATTTCTGTAACTGGATATCAGACTTCCTGAGTGACCGGTAAATCAGAGTAGTCGTAGATGGCTGCTCATCTGACCTTCGGGCTATTAATGCCGGAGTTCTTCAGAGGTCAGTTCTCTCTGCAACTCTTTTTCTGCTTCACATCAACGACCTGCTTCAGCCGGGTATCGTTAGATACGCCGACGACAGCACAGTTCCTGAGAAATACCTGTCCAGTGCGGGGACCAGTGGGGATGAAGTGTGTCTTTTGAGGGGAACCATGGTCGAGCGGACAAATATGACCCTGAGCCGTGTCTCGCAGTGGGGCGAAGACAATCGTGTCGACTTCAACGGCAAAAAGACTCAAGCATGTCTGTTTTCGGCAAAAAGGAGTCCTTTCTTACATACTCCAACTTTCCGGGGTACGCCTGTTGTTGTCACCGACCATCTAGAGCTGCTGGGTATGGAGTTGTCGGCAGATCTCAATTTTGGCCCCAGCATTGAGCTCAAAGCACAAACTGGTGCTAAAAAACTTGGCATCCTGAACAGAGTGAGGCGATACTTCACGCCTGAACAGCTATTGATCCTTTACAAAGCACAAGTCCGGTCCTGCATGGAGTATTGCAGTCACCTCTGGGATGGATCAGCCAAGTACCAGCTTGAAGCTCTTGACTCAGTGGAAAACAGAGCCAAAAGATTAATAGGTGACGACAAACTGGTGGATGATAAGCTCCATAGCTTAGCCCATCGCCGCAAGGTTGCCAGCTTAGCTGTATTTTACAAGCTTTACTTTGGCGAGTGTGCAAAGGAGCTGCATGAGCTTATCCTACCAGCCCCTTTTTTCCATCGTTCGTCTAGGCGTACCGCGGGATACCATCCTTACCTTGTCGATGTGCCGCTGTTTCGTACTAAGCGCTTCTCATCAACATTTATAATGCGCACGGTAAAGGAGTGGAACTCGCTGCGTTTCCTAAGAATTACAATCCGAATCTTTTCAAAGTTCGAGTGAACAGTCTTCTTCTGGGCGAGCTCGTTTCATCTTCGACTTCGTCTTAGTCGCACTAGGCTTGGACTGGAGTCAAGAGCGAACCCATACTAAAATAAAAAATAAATAAAAAAAATTGGTAGGTACAGCAGCGCAGTTGGCAGAAAACGCCAAACATCGCAAGTACGTCTTCACTCGCAAGTGATTATGTTTTTGCGCCGTTTGGCGTTGAAACGTCTGGATCTGCTAAATTGCTGTTCAGAAAAATTGCGCCAAAATTAAATTCTGTAACAGCCAATAATAAAGCTGCTATCCAACGCGGCAACGCAGCCAGCATCATAGCTTCCTTGTTGCAAGGAAATTAAGTTATTTTTATGTTGCATGTTTTTTTTTTTTTTTGGTATTGTTAAAGTAGGGAAAAAATCTCGTCAAACATAATTTATGCGTATCTTAAACGGTTTACGAAAGCTTTTAACCCCCCAAGCGTATGTGAACGAGACACAATAGATATTTTATTGTTATGTGGTTGCCTGCAACCGCTTGGATATTGAAAAGTTAAAAAAGGATATTTCCCTTAGTTTTTGCAAAAAAATTCATTGTTGCTCTGCGTTTTTAAGTCATATCGTAATGTTTAATAGCTTAAAACCTTCCTCGATAAATAAGTAATCTATCACAATAAGATCTTTCACATCAGTCAAGTAGTTCCTGAGATTAGCGCGTTAAAACAAACAAACAAACTCTTCAGCTTTATAATTATAATATTAGTTATGAATAGTGAGCTTATTATAATTATATATACTCATCATTCTATACACAGAGGCACATACGAGTACGTCGGATGGAAGAGACTCGGCTAAATATGTCACTATGATACCAGGAGAAACGCCGTCTGTGTCACACTACCTACATCCCCCTGTCAATCGTGCTGAAATAATAAAACAGTTAAATATTGGTAAGTAGTAAACAAAAAAAAACACCTTTTAAAAGAACAATAAAAACTTAAATGAATGCATTTGCCTTGTAAATGAGAAACAAATTCATTTGGATTCGATGCATGACGTACGTAGACTGATGTTGTACGTGAGCTAAACCGCTTTTTAGTAAGTTTTTTTTTTCCTTTGTGTTCAGTTTTTTGACTTATATCTCGGAAACGGTGAGCTGATTTTGATGAAACTTGCACTTTTCCCTTGTTAGAATAGACTTGACTGAACTAAAAAGAACCATCTCAAAACACCTATAGTTTTTGAAAAATCTGTGGACAATCAGACAACAACTACTTACGAAACCTGGAATTCGTTTTTGGAAGCTTAACTAAGTACATCATTATCCTCAAACATCATCGGATTCCAACAGTATCTCATATATTCAGATCAAATTCATATTCATTCATTCACCTTTTTATGAAGACGGTAAAAAGGAAAGATTTCATAAAAATATGATCTGAAGTTATTCCCCCAAATATTAACAAACAACAGATTCCATTTCCTAAGTTATCATTTTACTGACCAAGTAATTATTTCACTGGTCAAGAGTTGATTGAAGTGGCAAAGTCCTAAGCATGACGTTATTGATAACATGAATAAATGTGATGTGTGTTGTGAATCGTGTGTAGACGGCGAGGCGGGCCGGTATTTTTGACCGTGAAGTAATAAAGACCGCGTCTGTCCGTCTATGCCTGCGACTGTCCTCGCCGCGAACATAAAGCACAAGAGGGACAGAGGCAGTAAATTCACGACGTTCATTCTAGTCAAAAGCACGTCAGCAAAAATGGCCGCCCGCGCTGCCGTCTACGTTACTTCATGGAAACTGGTTTGTGTGAAAGCGGGGAGCCACGGTCATGCCACGCCACCCAGTGCCCGGCGAAGTTCCCTTTGCGTTTTCGTTCGCGGTGACCGGTCCGGCCGTCCCGCCGTCTGCAAAGCGCCTTTCTTGGTTAGCAAAAATGTTAAGAACTGAAATCATTTAATTATCGACGGGCAGACGCGGTCATAACTTCGCGGTCAAAAAGACCGGCACGCACCGCCATCTGCAAAGCACCTTAGATTATTTGCTGACCAAACTTTTTTTTTTTGTTTGGTTTCTTCTGACCAAATTGGCAATCATTGACTTTATGATTCCATAACGTTAGACCTGACTACGGAAGGCTAATGATTTTAGCAATCGTGTAGTTCTTTCTGTGAGTATTTACGTGTGATCCGAATATGCGGCAAAACTACTGAGCTGATTTTGGTATATGAGGTATCAATCGATACCTTATTATTATCCGTTTTTCCTTTTGTTAAATGAAGTAAAAAAACGGATGCTACATCAATATGGGATACTTTAAAACAATGCAGAAATTACGAGGGGGGTATCAAATGAATGAACACATAATTCTGATTCTGATTCGTAGTCGGGTTTAAGATTGACAATTTTTATTTTATTTTTGCGACCAAATGATACCAACTGATGAACGTATTTTTTTACAGACGTTATGGCACACTACGTGACTATGAAGCCAGCGTGCCATTAAATTAGCACATAATTCAGCTGAATAAACGTTTGGTAAGAAGGAATAAAATGTATTATAAACCTGTGTACCCCATTTAAAAGCAAATAAATGATTCTGAATCCTTAATCGAGTTTTGAGTTTATTTCCTTAAAGTGTGGGTGTGTTTGTTGCCCTATGGCTACTTATATAGGGTGTAACAACAGTATTAAAGAAACCGAAAACCGCGTATTTGTATAAACACGATCATTCTTTTTTCCGACGAAGTGTTACCTCAGAAATACGAGTCACGTTACTGAGATTATATCAATGAAAAAATTATTCCATGAAAAAAAAAAAACATTTGTAACAACAAAAATTAATTCTTTAAGAAACATGTTAAAAAAACCGGCCAAATGCGAGTTAAACTCGCGCACTGAGGGTTTCGTACCAACTTTAACTGAATTAGGGAATTCACTTACTTCCACGCCCATTTTACCACTTTGAAAGTGTCTATCTATCAAACGTTAGACTTTAAAAGAAATTGATTCTGGGAACATTTATGTCTTTTTGAAAAGACCTATCCATAGACACACGCACGCGTATATTTGACAAAAAAAAGATCGGTTTTAGTTGTATGTATGGGAGCCTCCCCTTAAAAATCATTTTTTCTGTATGAGAATCGTAAAGCGGTTAACAGGATACATCTTCCCATCAAATATCAACAATGTGGTGCTTATAGTTACAGTATAAAATGACTGTGACATACGGACGGACAGACAGGCAGACAGACTTGACGAAACTATAAGGGTTCCGTTTTTTGGATTTGGGTAAAACCTAATGCATAAAATTTACAATGCCTAATGTCAGACAAGTCCCAACACAGATCATGGTTAAAGATGAGCCACTAGATACTATACATCGCTCAACGTTTTTGGGAATAACCGTAGATCATAATCTTCAATGGGGTCCACATATCGAGAAAGAAAGATAATGATCTTGTTATGGGGCTCGGCTGCAGATATTGAAACAATATTCATACTGCAAAAGCGAGCTATTTACAATCTCAAATCTGACGACTCTTTAAGGGATTTTTTTTAAAGAAGTCAAGATACTTACAGGGTATTCACAGTTTATTTATGAAAATTTGATTTATGTTCGTAAAAACTTGCACTTATTTCCTAAAAAAAGTGATTTACATGATTTCAATACTAGAAACAAGAATGAACTTGCCGTTCCAAACTTCAGACTTCAGAAGGTTAATCACTCGTTTATTGGAAGATGTATTACTTTCTTTAATAAATTGCCTCAAAATATAATTGAATTACCTTTATGTAAATTTAAATCTATTGTTGACTAAAGGATATAATAGAATAAATGATTATACATATGAACGATAACAATGTATGGTCTAGCTTGTAAGAACATTTAAATTGTAATATTTTTAACAGAGGCATTGACAATAGTGGCTGAGTTTGTTGCGCAGCTTCTTCTCAGCACTAGCCCACAATTGTCCCGAAGCTGTGGTAGGGCCAATGTTGGGACGTGTATAAGTGCTAGCAATAGCCTATGTACAAGATAAACTATTTTTTTATTTTTGAAGGGTTTTTTTTTTAAAATCACGAAGTAGATCTTTACAAATATTTTCAACGATAATTAAAACTGGTAGTTTTTAAAATATGGCACTTTTTAAAAAATCGCAAATATTACATTGTCCATTGTTTGTATGACAAATACTATAAAAACAATATATTTTTTCTGTCAACTAAATATTGTGGTATTTTGGCTAAGTAGAAGTAAGTGGACTCCAAATTTAGTTAAAGTTGGCACGGAACCCTCAGCGGGCGAGTCCGACTTGCACTAGCCGGTTTTTTTCACATATAGAACCTCATTTTGTATAAACGTTAATGGCAACTTATTACACACTAGCGGTCCCGCGTCTATTTCGGATTTCCCGCAAAATAATTATTTCAACGCAACCTCATGTTTTCATTATTGCAAGCGCGCGTTGTGCTTCAGCTGTTTGCATTATTTTGGTGCGGAGTTTTAAGATATTTATTGAAATCAAATGACGTCAAAGGCAGTTTTGTTTAAAATTAAATGCTTGTGATGATTAATTTGTTTATTTTGATACGAGAAAAACCAGCAGTGCATCAAAGCACCTTTGTAAATATATCATGATTTTTAGGGTTCCGTAGCCGAATGGCAAAAAACGGACACCTTATAGTTTCGTCAAGTCTGTCTGTTTGTCTGTCTGTCCGTCCGTATGTCACAGCCCTTTAATTCCGTAACTATAAGCATTACACTGTTGAAATTTGGTAGGAATATGTATCCTGTTAACCGCTTTACGATTCTCATACAAAAAATAAAAAATAATGACATATAAGTGGGGGGCTCCTCCCATACATGAAACTAAAAACAAAATAAAATGTCAAACCTATGCGTGTGGGGTAACCTATGGGGTGTCTATAGATAGATATGTTTAATATAATAATAATAATAATAAACGTTTATTTCAGACCAATCAAAGATCCATATTTACAGATAGTTGTTAGTAACATATAACTTAAAATTATTGTTAGTACTACCTATTTACTACTACTAAAAACAACCACATACAAAATAAAACTAAAGTGCTCAGTCAAAAAACCGGTTCCTGGATCCCTGCACATGTATTTTTGTCCAATGCCTAAAGATGGAACATGATGGCCTATCTCTGATAACCATCAGAATGCTGTTGGGGCTCCGCCGTATCCTAGCAAGCATCGACGACGTCCGCTTCCGAATGATAGCGTAGAAGTCATCCACATGAGCCTCAGCGAACATCGACGACGCACTGCAGAACCTAGGTAGCCCCATCAGCATCCTGAAGGCATTATTGTACTGGACACGGAGAGCGTTATAGGTCCTCTGCGTGTAAGTACACCACAGGCTGCAGGTGTAAAATGTCTGGCAGAATGCCTTAAAGAGAGTAATCTTGACATCTGTTGTACACCTGGCAAACCTGCGAGCGAGCATGTTACATCGGACCGCTAACGCCCTCCTCTCACGTTCTATGTCACAGTCATCAGATAGATTTTCAGTAACAACATGTCCCAGGAATTTAAATTGACTAACTCTCTTCAGTTCAATATTAAGGAGTTTTACTGGAGGTGCAGGAATCGGCTTCTTAGTACCTGAGCGAAAAACCATTAGCTCACTTTTTTTAACATTATAGAGAAGACCATGTTTGGAAACATACTTCTCACACACTGACAGCAAATTACACAGACCATTTGCCGTGGGGCACAGCAACACCATATCGTCTGCGTAACTAATGCTGTTGACCATGAGACCATCTATTGAGCATCCGACCCTGGTGTTGCTGAGCTCCACGATAAGGTCATTAACATAAAGGCTGAAGAGAGCGGGAGACGACAAACCACCCTGTCTTACCCCACATTCGAGGATATACTCGTCAGACAAGGCTCCAGACCACCTGACCTGGTTAATTTGATTATCATACCAGTACTGAAAAGTTGCAATTAGTTCAGGTAGTAACGCTATGTCAGATAGTTTCGACCATAATAACTTATAATTAACCAGATCAAATGCCTTGGACAGATCCAGGAAAGCAGCATACACAGGCGTCCCCCTCTGAGTATAGTACCCGACAGTATGCTTAAGCGAAAACACAGCACTCTCCGTCGACAAACCAGGACGAAACCCAAATTGGGCATCGTTTAACTTAAGATAGCTACTAAGCCTACGCTCAAGCACACCGTCAAGCACCTTTGCCAGTATGGTAGCCAATGAGATAGGCCTATAGTTTCCTTTGTCCGATATGTCCCCTGTCCTATTTTTGACAATGGGAACCACAATAGTCCTCATCAGTTCCAAAGGTAAATATGAGTGCCGTATACAAAGTGTGTACAGCAATGACAGAACTCTAGGGAGATGGGGCCCAGCGTGCCGAAGATGTTCTACACTGAGGCCGTCATGTCCAGGTGATTTACCCTTTTTCATGGTTTTGAGTATCGCAGTTACTTCACTTGGCGAGATATGGACAGGAACACCCAACACAACGCCCACAGTGCGCTCAGCCTCAACTTCCTCCGACCGGAGAACTGGTTTCACTGAAAAATGATTTTTAAAAACATTGGCAATCTCCTTCGGTGTACTACAACCATCCACGCTTACAGGGGCGGCTGGTTTTGGATTTAACTTCTTTGTGGTATTCCAGAAATTCTGGAAGTCTTTCTTGTCATGTTGTGATGCCAGTAAATCCATCTTAATTTGCTCCTGTTTTCTTTGACATGCCTTTAATTTTGCCTTAAATATTTTTCGTGTATCACACATATATTGGTGCAAAATGCCAGATTGTGGTCTCCCATGCCACACCCAGTCTAAATATGCCTGTCTGGCTTTCCCATGAGCTTCTTTTACATACTTGTTCCAACCAGGAGTGTTCCAGCTACGCTTTTTACGATTAGGCTGCTCATAGCTAGATTCAGCTGCCTCCCTAAGCGCATCCACAATTCTATCATACAACCTATCTAAAACCAGTCTATGCCCTACCTCACCACACATATTATCACAACAAGAGGCAAATTCTTCAGGAAAATCAATCTCTCTAAGTCTTTGGGCACACAGTTTTCGATATAGTTCAACCTGACAGGAATTTCTCACACCCCAAGTTACTTTATTTTCCAACTTTGTTTCAGTGGAGCCAGGTAAGGCCGAGCCAATCACCCCCAAGTTCACTTGAACCATTAACGGATGGTGGTCTGACCAGAATACGTCATAGCATATTTCGATATGTTCAATAGACCGCCACGCTGCTTCAGTGACAAGGCAATGATCAAGCCAACTCATAGATCCATGGGCATCACTGACAAAGGTGTAGGCGCCCGAATTTAGTCCCAATTTAACTATGTCAGCACAGCGCCAACTTTGCTCTGTGCAGAACTCTTGTAGCTCTTTGCCATACAATTCCTTGGGATCGGCATTAAAATCTCCTAAAATATAGACGGATTATACATTGCAACTTTCTACTATTGCCGTTAGCTCGCTCATACAGTCACAGAAGTCTATTAGATTATCTGAGCAATTAGTAGGCATGTACACACACATTACCAGTACTACTCGATCACCTAGTGTGATTTTAATTCCTGCAATTCTGTCACTACTGCACTCCACTATAGATACCATCTTAAAAATCGACTTTCTCCATAAGAGGGCTATACCCCCGAAGGGACGACCTCGAATGAGTTTGGTAGAATCCATGGATGATTTACCGTGGAACCCAAAGTCACTGTCAATATTACCTAATAAAGCAATTTCATTTGGCATAAGCCATGTTTCCTGCAGTGCTATAATATCAACCGACTGACAGAGGTTGCGCACACACTCAATTGACCTTTTAACGCTCTTACAATTAAAACTTATAAACTTGGAAACCATTAGCAACAATTATTAATATTAATTCTGTGCTGCCTTCCTCGCACTTTATTAAAACTTACAAATCTGCGGAAGGATACGCCTCTAGGCCACAGATGTTCATCCATAAAAACAGACAATTTATTCCTTGGAATGAAAAACTTGTAGGCTACATACTGTTTATCTAATTTCATATCTATTTGTTCCAATTTTACATCTACACCTGTTTTGTGATATATATAACTAGAAATATCTATCATAGACGACCCCTTATCGATATTATAGATATAGAAGGGAATTCTTACCTCGGCGGCTTTAAAATTACATTCCGGCGCCATATCTGCCTTTCCTTTCATACCTACAAAACGATTACGTAGCCGCTTACGCTGCACTAGAATCCAGTTATCGGAAGGCTTTTCCTCTTTCCACGACCCATTTTGCACTACTTCTGACATTAACTTCTTGCTATGGGTCGAGGAAGCTCGATCTAGCATACAGTTATTATTAGTAACCCGTTCCCTTACTATTTGCTCTCGACACTCACATACAACTCGCGCACATTTGCCGTTATCACTACAGTCCTTCAATAGGCGAACACTCGAATCGGTTACATTCTCACTTAACTCGCGTCGGACCGGTTCAGCGAGCACTGTAGTAGGAGACACCGCGAACTCGTCATTTGGCGAAACCGAGGTTCGCGATGTAGCCTCGCACTGTATCGCGTTCTCGCTCTGGCATGCAGGACTGCTTGTTGTACGTTGCACTGAGTCACCGCTCCCGCTCGCTCCGTTCGAAACCGCGGTATCTGTTGTTTGCGCCTCATCTCGGACGTTGGTTGATTTTTCGGAATCACCCGCATTATTAGACATATCCACCTTTGCTAACGATGACGAGTGTAACAACGGGAAACTATTCACAGCTGATTGCGATTTTATCGGCACGTATTGTAGACCTATTGGCCCACTGTCCAAATCAAAACTCTCTTGTAGTATATATGCACCTCTTCTAGTATTGATGTTCACGGCGTTATAATCAGGTGAATTATTGGCTAAAGATGCATATTTCATATTATCAACGGCTTGCTTAAATACCTCAAACTGTTGAACGGTAACAAATTTTTCTTCCATAGTACTCAATTGATTTTGTAATCTTGAGATATCTTTCAGAACACGCGTAACATCGACGTGATCAAAGGACACGGGGGGTAGCTTATGTAGATCTTTAGCCACAAAAATTGGAAAAAGCTCATTGCTTGTGCATTTCATTAAGCAAATTATGTCATCCAGCTCCTTGGACATCTTTTTCTTCCCTTCTTTTCTCCGACCAGGTACTTTTTTCGCCTGGGGCAAAGACTCGAACAGCAGTTTCTTTGCCTTCGTTACATCTTCGGGCGAAAATGACGACAAGCACAGCTGATGAATGCTCTCTTCGTCCATGAAATCTAGGACATTCCAAAGAAATGCCAGTAGCTCGTTGATGACGACATCGCAGCTCGCACACTTCACTGTTGTTGACGCTGAAGCCATATCGAAAAGCGGTTAGTCACCGCGTCACGAAACGCACAATATGCACACGTCCGAAGTAAATGCTTTCAACGAAAATTGGTTCGGACGAGATCGAACGAGAAGTTTTTGAGATATAGCACATTTTCAACAACCGCAAACATCACTTTGTACTTTTTACAAACACTATGAAAAACAAAGTTATATTTGCAGTCAACAAATTATTGTGGTATTTTACTAAGTAGAAGTAAGTGGATTCCCTAATTCAGTTAAAATTGGCACGGAATCCTCAGTGCGCGAGTCCGACTCGCATTTGGTCGGTTTTAAACCTAACTTTTGAATGTAAAAAAGTTTGTAGTAAGTTAACCATATGAGATAAACATATGCTATTACAAACTTTATTGTAGGTCTTTTAAGGGGAAAATCGTTTTTTCCTGCCGTGATCTTTTTTCTCCTTTGAAAGAGTATTTTCAACCCATTAAACTTGGTTTCGGCAGTAAGGGAGGTTGCGAGGCCGTGGTTCATTCCGCTCGCAATTTCCTCTCCTGTGACGAAACTAAAAGTTTTTTTGAAAGTTGATGTGAAGAATGCTTTCAATTTTTTTGGCAGGTCTGCCTTGCTGAATGAAGTTCAGACTCACACTGCTCAGATTTATCCTGATGTTTTTCAGTGTTACAATAATCAATCTAAAGTACTTTTCAATGAATATTCGATTAATTCTGCAGTCGGTGTTCAGCAAGGCCACCTTTTGGTTCAGCCCTTTTTACCACGCTTTTATTAGCTTGGGTTGTATCTATGTATGTATGTATGTATGTAATTGAATCTTTGAGCATAAATTTGACCGATTTCCAGAAGTTTGATTAATTTGAAACTTTGCACATGTATCAAGGACCGATGACAATGCAATAATTTTATAACAGTTTCTCAATATCCTTATAAGGACCGCCAGGATTAATAAATTCATTCGTGGATCCTCTGTAAGGAAGTAAGAAAGATTGAGCTATCGCGTGTCGCATGTCCGCAAATAATTAATTGAAACATCGAACTAAAAAATGAAAAATAAATTATAGTTTAAAAAATGGGTGGGTGCTTGATATATTTAATGTTGCATCCCACGCTTTTTACTCTGAATTGAATTATTCTCTAACTCTTTGTAATTAAAAATTATTTTCTATTTTTAGTTCGATTGGCTATAAAAGCGTGTTTTTTTAGTTTTTTTAAACTATAATTTTAGTTTAGGCATCCATCCTGTCATTTCATCCTAAAGTTCTAAATTCAATGCCTGGTATCAGGATTACGGCTCCTTTAGAGGCAAAGTAGATGTTGTTTTCCTATAGTTCTAGTTTATTAGTTCTAGTCTTTTCATAGTTCTAAATCGCTTTGCCTTTTGGGTGCCCCTCTTCTTGATCCCAGCATCGAACCTTTACTTAATAAAAAAAAATTATGATCTAACCCTTTCAGCCCCCAAATTAGAACACCATTGTGAATTTATCACACATTGCTTTTACTGTACTTAAATCGTGCCTTTTCGTGCTTACATTTGCAATTTCCTACGTGCTAGTCCTATATGGAAAAATAATAATTATTCAAAAATATTTGACACCACCCATAAAAATACTTTGGATATTTTTTTTAAATTTACATTTCGATAATAATTCTTGGGATCAAGCTTTGCTTCTTATTCGTTTTGGTGGGATCGAAATTAGCTTCATTTCTAGTATAGCCCTCCCCGCTTTTCTCTCCTCTTTGCATAGCACTTTCGTTTTAGCAGGAAAAATCTTTGAGCATCCTCGCCAACTTTCTGAGTGGAGAGAGGTGGAGGAGTTTTGGCAAGAGAAAACATCCCAAAGGAACGTCACTAGCAAAAACCATTTTTGCTGGTGACGTTCCTTTGGGATGTCCCTCTTGCGAGAGAGACCTTCAATTCTTTACTTCGAAACTCCATCAGTGACAGTGGTCGCGCAAGGATCTTGGCAATTTCCTGCAAAGATTCTGGTCACTGGCTTCATACTTTACCGTCGAAAAATTTGGGCACTCTTTTCGATAGTTTCGGTACCCCTTTATGTGAAATTTTTCGTGTCCATGTGGCAAGGAGGTGGACAAATTTATTCTCCACTGCCTTTGTTGCCAGCAAAGCGCTGAGCGTCTCGCCCGTCACGCTACCCTTAATGACGCCATCAGAAGAGCTCTTGCGATCATTAATGTTCTGTTCTAACTTTTAAAATTACGAGGCTGCGCGAGACGGGGCCGGGGCGGGACGGTACTAGGGGCGAAGCAAAGTTTGCTGGGTCCGCTAGTTATATATATAATCATCATTCTATACACAGAGGCACATACGAGTACGTCGGATGGAAGAGACTCGGTTAACTATGTCACTATGATACCAGGGGAAACGCCGTCTGTGTCACACTTCCTACATCCCCCTGTCAATCGTGCTGAAATAATAAAACATTTAAATATTGGTAAGTAGTAAACAAAAAAAAACACCTTAAAAAAACACTAAAAACTTAAATGAACGTATTTGCCTTGTAAAGGAGAAACGAATTCATTTGGAGTCGATGCATGACGTACGTAGACTGATGTTGTACGTAAGCTAAACCGCTTTTTAGTAAGTTTTTTGGAGGCATTTTTTTTCTTTCTGTTCAGTTTTTTTACTTATATCTAGGAAACGGCTGAGCCGATTTTGATGAAACTTGCACTTTTCCCTTGTTAGAATAGACTTGACTGAATTAAAAAGGACCATCTCTAAACACCTTTAGTTTTTGAAAAATCTGTGGACAAACAGATAACAACTACTTACGAAACCTGGAATTCGTTTTTGGAAGCTTAACTAAGTACATCATTATCCTCAAACATCATCGGATTCCAACAGTATCTCATATATTCAGATCAAATTCATATTCATTCATTCACCTTTTTATGAAGACGGTAAAAAGGCAAGATTTCAAGATTTCCCACAAATATTAATAAACAACCGTTTCTATTTCCTAAGTTTTCATTTTACTGACTAAGTAATTATTTCACTGGTCAAGAGTTGATTGAAGTGGCAAAGTCCTAAGCATGACGTTATTGATAACATAAATAAATGTGATGTGTGTTGTGAATCGTGTGTTTGTATGTGTGTGTAGTGCTATTACCAATGAGACGCTTTGCAGACGGCGGGGCGGGACGGTATTTTTGACCGTGAAGTAATAAAGAACGCATCTGCCCGTCTATGCCTGCGACTGTCCTCGCCGCAAACTAAAAGCACAAGAGGGACAGAGGCAGTAAATTCACGAAGTTCAGTCTTGTCAAAAGCACGTCAGCAAAATGGCCGCTCGTGCTGCCGTCTACGTTACTTCATTGAAACTGGTTTGTGTGAAGGCGGGTAGCCACAGACATGCCGCGTCACCTAGTGCCCGGCGAAGTTCCCTTTGCGTTTTCGTTCGCGGTGACCGGTCCGGCTGTCCTGCCGTCTGTAATGCGCCTAACTTGGTTAGCAAAAATGTTAAGAACTGAAATCATTTAATAATCTACGGGCAGACGCGGTCATAACTTCGCGGTCAAAAAGACCGGCACGCACAGCCATCTGCAAAGCACCTTAGATTATTTGCTGACCAAACTTTTTTTTTGTTTGGTTTCTTCTGACCAAATTGGCAATCATTGACTTTATGATTCCATAACGTTAGACCTGACTACGGAAGGCTATTTATTTTAGCAATCGTGTAGTTCTTTCTGTGTGTATTTACGTGTGATCCTAATATGCGGCAAAAATACCGAGCTGATTTGGTATAGGAGGTATCAATCGATTACTAATTATTATCCGTTTTTCCTTTTATTAATTGAAGCAAAATAACGAATGCTACATCAATATGGGATACTTTAAAAAATGCAGATATTATGAGTGGGGTATCAAATGAATGAACTAATTCTGATTCGTAGGCGGGTTTAAGATGGTCAATCCTTTTTTTTGCGATCAAATTAATGATACCAACTAATAAACGTACTTTTTACAGACGTTATGGCACACTACGTGACTATGAAGCCAGCGTGCCATTAAATTAGCACATAATTCAGCTGAATAAATGTTGGGTAGGAAGGAATAAAATAAATTATAAACCTGTGCACCCCATTTAAAAGCAAATAAATGATTCTAAATCCTTAATCTAGTTCTGAGTGAGTTACCTTTAAGTGACGAGTTTATTGGCCTATGGCTATACAAGGTGTAACAAAAGGCTTCACGAAACCGAAAACCGCGCATTCGCATAAACACAATCATTCTTTTCCCGAAAAAATATTACCTCAGAAATTACGAGTCACGTTACTGAGAGTATTCCAATGAAGAAATTATTCCATGAAAAAAAAAAACATTTGTACTAACAAAAAATAATTCTTTAAGAAACATGTTTAAAAAACCGGCCAAGTGTGAGTTAAACTCACGCACTGAGGGTTTCGTACCAACTTTAACTGAATTAGGGAATTCACTTACTTCCACGCCCATTTTACCACTTTGGAAGTGTCTATCTATCAAACGTTAGACTGTAAAAGAAATTGATTCTGGGAACATTTATGTCATTTTGAAAAGACCTTTCCATAGACACACGCGTAAATTTGACAAAAAAAAAGTTCGGCTTTAGTTTTATGTATGGGAACCTCTCCTTGAATATCATTCTTTTTTGTATAAGAATCGTAAAGCGGTTAACAGGACACAACTTCCCATTAAATATCAACAACGTGGTGCTTATAGTTACAGAATAAAGTAGCTGCGACAAACGGACGGACAGACAGACAGACAGACAGACATACAGACTGATAGACAGACAGACAGACAGACTTGACGAAACTACAGGGTTCCGTTTTTTGCCATTCGGCTACGGAAGCTTTCTTTTTTGCGTCGGAGTTCTTTTTTGCGTGGTAAGCGCATAAATTGCGGCTATATATATATGCGGTTAATTAGTTATGCCAAAAAATGTGTTTCGCAGCTATTGTTTTTATAACATACGATGGTTGGCTTGTTGGATGGTTTGATGTACTCAATGCGAGTTTTAAAGCTTCATTAAGCCAGCCTTTTGTTTACAGTCTGTGTTGAAAAAAAAACCTTTGAAACCCAAAACTTTCACTGAGGCGACATTTAATCTTTGTTTATGTTGTAGAATGTTATATGTGGCAAGACTGATAATCTGGTGTGTATTGGCAAATGCCTCTTACATCATCTGAAAGCATCATCATCATCATCAACCGATCACTCAGGCCCGAGTGTCCATGTTTATTAAAAAAAAACACAATTTATATAAATTGCAAATTGCACTTGTAAAAAGCAACTTTGTCTGTGTGACAGACGAGGAATCGAACCCCGCGTCTTACGCAATCTGTTAAAGAAAGCGCTTGCAAAATTCAACAGGCTTGCTAATGTGACGGTGGCCGAGTGGTATAGGCATACGCCCGGATTACGTAAGTCACGGGGTTCGATTCCTTGTCTGTCACACAGCCAAAGTTGCTTTTTACAAGTGCAATTTGCAATTTATATTATTAAGTTTGTATAGTGACAAAACACTATAAAAACAAAAATTTAATTAACACAATTTATATTTTTAATTATCATTTTTTAATACATGTAAAATAACGGTTTTTAAGGCATTCAAAGAGTTAAAAGATCAACAAAAAAATGTCGAGATTGTAAAAGAGAGAACCCAAAATAATAATTTTTATTTCTTTACTTTTTATGAGAAATTACAGCTAATTTGCAGCAATACATCATCAATCCTTTTTTTTTACGTCAGGAAATGATGATTATGCACCGTAGCTCTACGTCGGGGAACGGAGGGGCGTGTGTGGGACTCCCCCGGATTCGGGTATACCCACTAAAACCTGACGACGCCCGCCGCGTTTGTTGGCTGTGACAGCAGGGGCCGCGGTGTCTCAACAGTTCCGCGATCCTTGTCAGCTACAACGTCCACCCTCTAGCAGGAGGGCGGATCTCCACGGTGTAGGGTGAGGAGATCCCATCCCACTCCAGACGGCACACTGGCGCCTCAGGAGGGTCCCTGGTGATTGGACAGAGGTGTCCCCCACACCGTCTGTCCGAGACCCTCCCGACGAGGCGATCCACGGCCCCACGGCAAGTGCTAGCCGAGCTCGCACTTTCTGACATTTTTGTTTTTCCCATTTTCGCGTAGTCGCGTCTTCCGGCTTTACTTTGATACCTTGAACAGTGTCTAGTGAATCTGACTTCGCAACATAATGACTGATTGGAATTTCCAAACATTTCAGTTTGATGCACCTTCTAGTTTTATGTGTGTACCAAAAGTCTTATTTTCTTCCATTATCACATATTTGCTGTCAACAAAATGTTGTGGTGTAGTTTATTGTGGTTTAGCTAAAAGCTAATTGGAAGCAAGTGTATTCCATAATTCAGCTAAAATTAGCACGGAACCTTCAATGCACGAGTCCGTCTCGCACTTGGACGTTTTTTTATATCTTACAGAATTGCTGGTTACGGGTTGGATGGTTTGATGTACTAAATAAGAGGTAAGCCTTTTGTTACACCTTGCACTGTGTAGTTTTCTGCAACTACAAATAAATTCACGAACCCTATATTGAAAGGGATTGTATTAATTTAAGCCACCTATTCATTGTTTTTTTTTATGAAATGAAAGGAAATTTATTTGCTTAAAACCATAGATTTATATGCATTATACTAGACACGCAGTTCTTATTTTCTAAAATAAAGGAAATGTGATGTGTTGCCATCGTATATTTTTAATTTCTCCTGTTTGTTGTAGGTTATTGTCGTGTTCTTGAAGACAATCTTGAGATGGTATACAAAATTCATTTAATATCTTTATCATGATATTTTAAAACTTTTTCAAGCATTAGTGAAAATAAACGAATCCTAAAAAGAATTTACATCTATCATTTTTCTCCATTTCTTCCAAACATGATAATCGCCATTACAGCGACAACACTGAGCTGTCAAAGGTAGCAAAGAGTAATCGAACAGATATGACACCTTGCTGGTTTGTAGTTTTCTGCTTATGATTCGTTATTAGTACTTACGTCATTTTTTTATTTCTAGCGACAATATTTGATATAATTATATAATTGAATATAATATTTTATCCACTAAAAATGGTCCTTATATCCTACCAATATTTTAACAACATAATTTGTACCTATCTTACAATACTACTCCTATCTGAACTGACAGATTTTTAATTAAAGTCCGTTTTTCTTTGCTAGTTGAATATTAGGGTTCTGTAGCCGAATGGCAAAAAACGGAACCCTTATAAGTAGTTTCGTTAAGTCTGTCTGTCTGTCTGTCTGTCCGTCCGTATGTCAGTGTACATCCGGCCGTCTGAGCCAGGCTTCTATAGAGATCTTGCATATCTAGGCTGATAACGAATCGTTAGTGACGCTGATATATCCAGGTTTCATCGTTTGTTACGCAATAGTTTTCTTGGAAAATCAAAAAAACTAGGCTCAGACAGCCAGAATTTCGCATTTCCTGACTTTCCAGATCTCAACTATCAGAGGGTTTCAGGGCGCTGTTTCTTATAAAATGTGATGTGACGCGTAAGTGACGGTCATCCGAAGTAGTTTTATCCATTTTAATCCAGTACTTTTTGAGAAATCGTGAAAACGTGTGGCTCAGACAGCCTGATATCCGGTCGTCTGAGCCAACTTGTTTTTCTCTTTATTTCACGAAATGTTATGTTTCGAACAAATGTTTTTAGGATTTACTGATGTGACGACGTTAGTGACAGCTCTCTACCAGATTTGAACCTTCGTGACGCACGCGTTTTGGAGAAATTGAGAAAAAGCTGCTGGCTCAGACAGCCGGATGCTGGCTGTCTGAGCCACCCAGTTCTACCACTTCCAGGTGTTGTACAAGGCTGAAAACTCGTCTAATCTGATGTGACGCGGCCTCTAAGTACAAAAAATCGTAAGTGACGGCTCTATATGCCGCCAATCAAAAGTTATAAGCATTTCAAATGTTTCCCATACATTGATGCATTTGGGTGGCCACACTTCGCACTCTTTATGGAAACGGAAAGACAATTTAGTAGAAAATGTAAGCTAAAGCCCCTCATATCAAGGCGGATGCTTTCTCCTGCTATTAAATATTGAATTACGTAGTCAATAACTACGCCTATGAAGGAAAATATGTTTATAATGTAGGCATGAGGTATTCCATTTTTTTTTAAATTACTCATTATTTAAAAATAGCCGCTAACTCCAGCTGGTTACTACAATATAAGACTTTTCGGTATTAAATACATACTACGTACTCATTCCTCAACTCGTCCCATATGATTACGGCCCATTGGGACAAGATGCAATAATCAATTTTAATCATTATGCAAATCGTCTCCTGCTTTTTTGGGTGCAAAATAATAACCATAAAACGGCGCAGAAGGTGAAACGCAGTTCGCTGGGACCGCTTATTATTATTACGAACAAAAATTACTAAGCCAGCCTTATTTTACCTTCGGAACACGAGACGCGCGCCATCTTTGTGTCGTTGACATGCCATCAATACGCACTAAACAGTTTCGATCAATATTTCTGATGCGGAGGGATAAAGAATGGAATGCGCTACCGGCTGTAGTCTTCCCGAAACCTTTAATTTGGGCATTTTCAAGAGAAGAGTGATTAAGCTAACTGATCAGACATGATCAATCCTCGACGACATCATCACTTACCACCAGGTGTGATAGTGGTCAAATGGCTGATCATATATGTATATAAAAATATATAGATAGACTGTAAAATTATGCAGGATGGAAAGACATCATCCACTTTATATAATTTATTTTTATAGCTCAAAAGCTTGTTGTTGAATTTAACAAGAAAGTTTAAATACGTTGTTGTTTTGTTACAAAATGTATACATAATACATAAAAATGTAAGTAAGTAACAAATCTATTATTATGGCGGTTCCATGGCGGTTAGAGAGATGCGTAGAGACCAACTTACGAAAACAATGAAATAAAATCTTTGTTTATGTTTACAGGATAATTAACAATTATTTTGTTTCAATAAAGCAATGAAATAAGTTTTGTGCTCGTGGATTTTTACTTAGTTCGTAGACTTTATTGATTTTATGACGAGTATAGTATACCTATTTACGAGTAGTATTATTAACATTTAACTAAAATTGTTTTATCAGATGTATAATATATTTTTCTTTGTAATCATTAAAAGGGTTTCCTTTCATACAACAAAATTGTGTTAACATTTTTATAACAATATTATTTGTCCAAAATAAGCTATAGACATGTATGAGATAAATTGATGAGCTACTATTTGTATAAATGCTACACCAGAAACAATTCGTAAAATAACTTTTTTATTTACTAAAATATCAATAACAGGATACTTACACATCGTAATTCTTAGACGTTGGGTGTCATCAGAATTATCAGATAGTAAACAGCTATCTAAACGCCGAGTAAAAAAGTAAGTGCAAAGTGCTGAGTATGCCTAGTCAGCCTGGAGCCTAGCTTTTTTGAAGAGAACGCTGCCTACGCCTAGTAAAAGTAGTAAGTAGTCCAACTAAATACTAATCTGCTGACCTGATTGTTGTCATAAGTTTTTGTGCCCCCTTTTAGTATAACTAGCCCAATATCATCACCATAAATTTCTTTAAATGCATAATTTTTTTAATGATGAATTTCGTAAGTGCAGATTTTCCTTGTCAGTACATCAGTCACTAATCAGTAGTACGGATTTTTTTTCAGCAACTGCCATCACTGTAAATGTCTACTTTTTCGTCTGACGCTATCTTGCATGTCGAATTAACAGTGATTAAAAAAGTGTTTTAAAGTTCTCATTTAACATATTTTCTTTAACTTGATAGCATATTCTTGATTTTTTAAAAGGTGAATAAAGTGTGAGTCTGTACATGGTCTGATAAACTATGATCTTGGTAAGATCATCTCATTTAAACAAGAAATGAAAAATAAAAGCCTCCTTTTAAACGTTGAGAAAGAAGAATTACTGAGGACGAGCTGCAGAATGTAAATATATCTTTGATTTTCTGCATTTCGTCCAAACATTTTATAGGCGAGTTAATGAATTACTAAATTTTCCATCCAAACAAAAAAAGGAAACGACTTGCAGAATGAAGTAAGTATTTATATTGATTTTTTGCATCTTGTCCCAAGTGGACCGTAATCACATGGGAAGAGTCGAGTAATATGTAAGTAGTATGTACCTTACCAAAATTCTCAAATTTTCTCTAATATTGTAGTACCTTAATTAAACTAGCGGTGATTCTCAAATAAATAGTAATCTAACATTTTTTTTTCCTTGAAATACCTGACACCATAAATAAGTAACACATTTTCCTTCATAGGCGTAGTTATTGACTACGTAATTCAATATTTAAATAGCAGGAGAAAGCATCCGCCTTGATATGAGGGGCTTTAGCTTACATTTTCTACTAAATTGTCTTTCCGTTTCCATAAAGAGTGTGAAGTGTGGCCACCCAAATGCATCAATGTATGGGAAACATTTGAAATGCTTTTAACTTTTGATTGGCGGCATATAGAGCCGTCACTTACGATTTTTTGTACTTAGAGGCCGCGTCACATCAGATTAGACGAGTTTTCAGCCTCGTACAACACCTGGAAGTGGTAGAACTGGGTGGCTCAGACAGCCAGCATCCGGCTGTCTGAGCCAGCAGCTTTTTCTCAATTTCTCCAAAACGCGTGCGTCACGAAGGTTCAAATCTGGTCGAGAGCTGTCACTAACGTCGTCACATCAGTAAATCCTAAAAATATTTGTTCGAAACATAACATTTGTTGAAATATAGAGAAAAACAAGTTGGCTCAGACGACCGGATATCAGGCTGTCTGAGCCACACGTTTATCATGATTTCTCAAAAAGTACTGGATTTAAATGGATGAAACTACTTTGGATGACCGTCACTTACGCGTCACATCACATTTTATAAGAAACAGCGCCCTGAAACCCTCTGATAGTTGAGATCTGGAAAGTCAGGAAATGCGAAATTCTGGCTGTCTGAGCCTAGTTTTTTTGATTTTCCAAGAAAACTATTGCGTCACAAACGATGCAACCTGGATATATCAGTGTCACTAACGATTCGTCATCAGCCTAGACATGCTAGATCTCTATAGAAGCATGGCGGCGGATGTACACGTATGTCACAGCTACTTTATTCTGTAACTATAAGCATCACACTGTTGAAATTCGGTAGGAAGATGTATCCTGTTAACCGCTTTACGATTCTCATTCAAAAAATAAAAAATAATGATATTTAATTGGGGGCTTCAATACATGAAACTAAAACCGAAAAAAAATTTAAGTCGAACCTATGCATGTGGGGTGTATATGGATAGGTCTTTGAAAATGACATAGAGGTTCAAAAAAACTATTTTCATTGAAAGTCTAACGTTTCATAGCTAGACGTTTCCAAAGTGGTAAAATGGGCGTCCCCCCCTCCATCTAACTTCTAAACTTAGCAAGTGTAAATGTTGGAAAAAATATATAATGTAGATCCTAACTTTCAACGAAAATTAGTTTGGACGGGATCGAACGAGAAGTTTTTGCGATATAGCACACTTTCAACAACCACAAACATAACTTTTTACTTCATACAAACAATATGAAAAACAAAGTTATATTTGCTGTCCACAAAATATTGTGGTACCTATTTAACTAAGTCAAAGTAAGTGGATTCCCTAATTCAGTTAAAGTTGGCACGGAATGTCAGTTCGCGAGTCCGACTCGCACTTGGCCGGTTTTTTGTTAACAATCTTCAAATTTCTTTTTAACAAAATAATTAATTTTAAAAAATATAAACATAAAGCTTGGGATTTAAGTTTTAGGCAAAGGCAATTAATCGTTTAACACTGAGATCTTTTTAAATAAGATAGTAAATAGGTTTTATTCACTGACAGTATTATTAAAGTTATGGAAATATTGTTTACAATATTGGACTAGATAAGTACAACGGACTTTAATGATAAAGTCAATAGAAATAAAACTCATGCTTCAATAGGTTTTTATTGGCCCTAGTTGTCTGAAAGATACACACAGATAATTCATTTTCTACCAATAAGATTTTCGGCATATAATATGTTTAAGTTGATCTTTGGTCTTCAATGGAAGTTGTGAAAAATCTTAAATTAATACTTTTAAGCCTCCAATGAATCTTTTAATCAATTAGATTTACTACAAAAAATAAAACAAGAATATCGCTTACAAAACAAGTGAAAATACGGGCGCTATAACACATTTTAAATTATTTATCTATTTCGTCTTTTTCTGAAACTAAGTTCGCTCGGTCCATAAACACTAACTGGGTAACATAAAAACTACCACTGCACTAGATATTCAAAAAAGGTTAAAAATATTAAACAGGTTTGGAGTACAACCTGGTTATTGTAAGAATAGCCCTGACGCTGTCACTGCGCGGTGAGGAAAGTGTGCAAAAATGAACTGTATTGACACAAAACGGACGAACGCGGGGGGTGAGCGGGGAAGTGGGAGGAATGTTTGACAGGACCATGCTTTTAATAACCTGATAGTAAATTACAGTTGACACATTTTTTAAGGTTTATGGGCTCTGTTCACCGTAGCATGACACTAAAGACTGACTTTAATGGCTTGGCGAATATTGTAAACAATAACGTTTTTTTTTTTATATTTTTATTTTAAAATAAGTTGAGCACAAACCCTACAACCAAAATAGGTAATTAATCAGTAAACACAGATTTTCTTAAATCCAATAGCCAATGTATAAATAATAGTTATCTCAAGATTGTTTACTATATCCGTCAAGCAAATTAACACGGACTTTACTGCTTTTCTGCGCCAAATATGTTCAAACGGCCTGCATAGCATTCCTCGTAAATAGTTTCTGTAAAAAAATAAAACATTATTTTTGGTAGTAAATAAAAAGGTAGGTATAGCATTCCTTTAAATTATAAATTGTAATAGTTTATCTAACGTGCCTTTTGTTAGTTGTGTCAAACATTTTTAAACTTTTTGCTTAGATAACACAGGCATCCATTGTAATAGACCAAGCAGTCTTATTTTAATACGTTAGTTTTTCTTAACGATACTGGTTCCAAAAAAATATTTCATAAAATCTATTTATTATTGCGCTACTATTCAGCGGGTCAAAACTACAAACACCAGGTCGCCTCTTGGTAGCTTACTAGCTACCAAGTATTTTTGCTTAGATACGCGCGAGCTACGCGTGAGGGTGCGAGTTTCCCCATTCTTTTTTTTTAATAATGTGGAAGAGGTTTTCTTTTATAAAACTTTAGAATAAGCTTACCCAGATAGACCTACCTACCCATACTCGTACATGGGATTTGACAAATAAAAACTCTACCTTTAAAATGTGATAGTGATAAAATTTAGACTATATTTAAAAGCTCTAGTTGTTAGGTATTAACTGTAGAAACAAATATCGAAGGTAAGTTGTTTTTTTTCTAGTTGATTATTAGGATAGAAAAAGTTGTGAAAAGTCAGGATTACATAATATTTTTGATGGTATTTTGAAAATACACAAGTAAAACTAGAAACTATAAAACACTAAAGTATTCAAAATAAAAACTTGATAGAAACGTTTTCATATTTTAAAACTATTTTCTTGCCACCAATGTCATGAACCCATAGATGCACAGTGGGTCGAAACAGTAATATGAGGGACATAGAGTTTTTTTTTGACAAATCGTATTTTTTTGGATGCCGATCGATAGTCCTTTAGACACTCGTAAAGACATGTTATATAACATTTTTCACTAAACCTAATAGTTTGGCCATAAAAAAATAATTTGTGGTTTTTTTGTATGAAACAAGACCTAAAGTACTAAATATCTCCCAGGAACTGATTGACCGTGCCTTATAATGACTTAGGTTGGCATAAGTGTATTGTGCAATAACATCCTAATCTATTTTTAGCTGCTCCAAACAGCAATTTTGCCTGTTAAACAGTTCGGAAAAAATATTTTTGATAATCCTATTATGGGATTATAATTACCATTCTAAGAAAAAGCGTCGATTAGGGTACTAGGAACTAATAACGTAGTTAGTCTACATTGTTCTGTACTATCAGAATCTTTTAAAACCTTTTTTTTGTTATCATCGGATGACCATAAAGTAATAATGATGTCAGGTCATTAGGATATTAATTATACAAATAAAGGCATAATGGTTTGGGGTTTTACCTGCTCCTGTCAAAAAAGCATCGATTAGGGTACCAGGAACTAATTACGTATATAGTTGGTTTACATTGTTCTTTATTAACAGAATCTTTTAAAACCCTTTTTTCTTAGAATCGGATGACTTTAAAATAAAAATTATGTCAGGTAATTAAGTAAGACAACAGAGAATAGTGGTTTCATAAAATATTAATATAATTTCTACAAAATAACACATATTTATAAATATTTGTTTAGTAATTAAAATATAAAATAAATAAAAAAATGATTACAATCTTACAATGCTAGCTTAAAATATATAAAAAAATATATCTAAATAACAAATATTAAACAATATGTACAAAAAATACATAGCTTAAATTCTACAGCAATATTGTGCTAAATATTTTCTTAATTTATAATTTGTGGCCAATTAATTGGGGTTTCTAACCAATCTCCGATTCTTCTTAAAAATTGGGGAAAAGATCGATGGGATTTTGTCCACCTACTATTAATATTAGCACAAAAACACTGGCAAAACTTTTTTAATTTAACACTGTTTTCTTCTCGTCCCATTTTCTACATAAGATGATTATATAACTTTTCACTGTCTGTCAAAGATTCTAACGTTTCCCTGAGGATTACAAATAAATCTAAATTATTCACAATGGCCTCCACTGTAATCGTAAGTAAAAGATCGAAAATCAAGTTTAGTGTTACTGGTAAGGTTTCACTGCACAAACAAATTTTTAAAATTAATACACCTTCATTATATAACAAAGTTCCAGGTTACTTACCCCCAACCCTTAACCATTGTCTCTTTAATATCCTAATTACCTGACATCATTATTACTTTAAAGTCATCCGATGATAACAAAAAAAGGTTTTAAAAGATTCTGATAGTACAGAACAATGTAGACTAACTACGTTATTAGTTCCTAGTACCCTAATCGACGCTTTTTCTTAGAATTGTAATTATAATCCCATAATAGGATTATCAAAAATATTTTTTTCCGAACTGTTTAACAGGCCAAATTGCTGTTTGGAGCAGCTAAAATAGATTATGATGTTAGTGCACAATGCAATTATGCCAACCTCAGTCATTATAAGACACGGTCAAGCAGTTCCTGGGAGATATTTAGAACTTTAGGTCTTGTTTCATACAAAAAAAAACACAAATATTTTTTTATGGCCAAACTATTAGGTTTAGTGAAAAATGTTATATAACATGTCTTTACGAGTGTCTAAAGGACTATCGATCGGCTTCCAAAAAATACGATTTGTCAAAAAAACCCTCTATGTCCCTCATATTACTGTTTCGACCCACTGTGAGATGGTCCGGTTGGCACAACCATTATGAATCGGATTTATGAGTAAACATATTAATTATAGGTATTTCTGATCAAAACCATTATTGTTGCATAAAATTTTGCATAAGTAGATAACAGGAATGACTCAGTCTCAGAATGTAAAACTTATTAATCATCAGTTAATACAATACTGCTGTTTCTGATGGAGATTCTGGAGAGAAAAATATATGATTTGCCATACTCTACTACCTTATTCAAAATTACGTGCAACTGTGGAAGTAAGTCGACACTAAGAGCAGTTCCATCACTCGGCAAAGAGTGAAGATGAAGACTATTAGCCAGTTTACAAGTTCCCACATTTGATGGTACATGCAATTCAACAGCAGGATTCAGCACATTCACTGCAAAACGATAGATAGGTAGCCAGTTTATCTTATGGGTGGGTGCTATGACGGTCCTGATCTGAATATTTATCTGTATAAAACCAGCAGCCCTACCGCGCAAGTGTCGTCGACTTGAACTCGATTTCGACGATCGAAACCGATGCCGATGCCGACGCCGTCGAATAATCCGTACCGCGCAAATATTTTTGCGTCGATTTGTCGAGCGTCGAGAGCGAGAATGAATGGAAAAACGCCGTCGATTTGCGGTCCGTTTTATGCAGAACATTCAACTTATTACAAAAATGTTGTTGAAGTATTTTTACAATTTTGTTGGTTGAAAGGCACTCCAAGGAAAAATTATTCTGAGTTTACTTGATTCCATAAAGAAAGTCACTTAATTCCGTGGTGTTTAGTGTTTTTTAGTCAATTTTTATTAAACGCGTGATACGGTAACGGAACGTTAAATTTATTATTCTATTATAATCTGTGTTTGTTGACATGACTGACAGCCCAAATCGGTTATCTTATTCTGTGGCTTGTGCATCTTTGTTTGTTTGACGACCCGTCTGGTGTAGTGGTCGAGAAATCGCCTACTACGCAGCGGGTGCGGGTTCGATCCCCGCACAATACAAACATTTGTGTGCATGAACATGTCTGTTTGTATTGGTCTGGGTGTTTTCTATGTATATGATGTATGTATTTACAAAAAAAAAAAGTATTTAAGTATTATATCCGTTGTCTGGCACCCATAACACAAGCTTTGAGTGGCTTACTTTGGGGCTAGATGGCGATGTGTGGGAATGTCCAAAGGATATTTATTTATTATTATTATTATTATTATTATTTTGTGATAAATAATTGAGGAAGTAAGTAAACATTGTTTTGCACTTTATTACTTACTCAAAATTTGTTAGATAATATCTAACAAATATTATCCCATAATAGTGAATTCATTCGTATGTATTTTGTAGATGCCAGCGGCAAGAAAAGTAAGTTTGCAGCAGATCGAGCTCCTCGTGAGCTTCATGGAGGAGCACAGGGCCTTGGCTACGGGCCAGTCTTTGGACACGCCTCAGGCCAAGGCCGCTGTGAGGCAGCAATGGGAGTAGTTGGCGGCCACACTGAATGCGGTGATGGGGCATCGAAAAAGTAGCACTCAGTGGCGTGACGTAAGTGTGTGATAATTTACGAGTTGTAAAATCTGCGCTCTGCGACAGAGCGGTGCATTGGGTTGATCGCCTTAAAAATAGTATCGGTTCCGAGTCCGACATGAACAAGGGCACTACAGGTTGTTTTCAGTACCGTTTTTATTTTTCCAGACTCGACGGAAATTCCGCAGCCGCGCTGGGCATGGGAGGCGGAGCAAAACCGCCTTGCCCTGGACCAGCGCAGGCTCGAGGCTGACGAGCGCAGGGTTGCGCTCTTAGAGCGAGCGGTGGCGCTATTTGGGCGCTCAGTCGCGTCCCAAAAGGATGCAGCCGCTACACTTCTAGTAATAAACAACAACATGCTACGTGACCGCTGACAGTAGATAAATTCAAAGGCCTTATGTTTTTAAAAATTGTAAATTGTTAAACAGCCACTATAGGTAGTTAATTCTCAATCAATTTACTCAAACCATTAGTACCTAAACGTATTTTTATCTTAGACAGTGCTGCCGCTACACTTCTTCAAATCAAAGACCGCCTCTCCAACATGCAGGGCTACCTAGCTACCACCCGCACTTTTTAACTTTTTAACCCAACAGCCTCAGGGAAATGTTTTTAAAAAAAAAACTATTGTTGATAATTTTTATGTTTTAAATTATTGCAGGACAAAGTAGGTATACTAATAATGTTGTATTTTACTTACATTTCTGCAAAAGTTTACATACAATGGGTAAGTATTGAAATGAATTAAATAAAAAGAAGCGCAGTCACGGCGCTACTGTGTCAAGTCAGTGGCATCTATGGGTTTATTATGAAAATGTGTAGTTGAACGACCACAGTATGTTAATAACAGTTATTTCTCAATCAATACCTTTACTCAAAAAACCCCTCACCGTAAAGCAAAACTACCACAGTGTAGTAGCTTGATGTGCTGTCGTCCATACCTAAAATGTTTTTCTTAATATAAAAAAATGATTTTATTAAAAATGTTTTTCTATCAAACACTCCCAACTCCCAAAATTCCTTCTATATATATACAGGATGTTTGGAAGATGATTGCACTCATCTTCCAAACAGCCTTTAAAGGAGAGGTAACATAGATTATTCAGAATCATAATTTCTAAAAACCTGTAGTTTTTTTTTTACCATTTTTATATTTATTGATATAAAAATGATAAATTCCACAATTGGCTGTTAATAACGGCAAACTTGTATGAAAATGAATTCTTTTTTTTGTCATTAAAGTAATGTGAAAGTAATAGGAAGGAAAGCACGTTAAGCTGTTGGTCCTGGCTGCATTTGCAGTCTTTAAACGCTCCAATTCTCTACCAATCAACCATTGCGTGGGTAAGCTATGAAATTTTTCTCAAGATCTAATAGAGTATTAATTATTGTTACATTGGCTGCATTCCAGCAGAGTAATCGCCAAGTCATCGATCACCATAAATATCCTTTAAAATAAATATATCCTTTGGACATTCCCACACATCGCCATCTAGCCCCAAAGTAAGCTACTCAAAGCTTGTGTTATGGGTGCTAGACAACGGATATAATACTTAAATACTTTTTGTTTGTAAATGCATACATGATATACATAGAAAACACCCAGACCAATACAAACAGACATGTACACGCACACAAATGTTTGTATTGTGCGGGGATCGAACCCGCACCCGCTGCGTAGTAGGCGATTTCTCGACCACTACACCAGACGGGTCCTCCATAGAATAATTTTTAACTATGAAAAGTAATTTATTCAAATGTTCGATTTTATTACTTTCTATGACTAAAATGTACCCCATGGTGGTCGATGATAAGTAGCGATAATCTGCTGGAATGCACTCATTGTTACATAATTTGTTATAAATGAAATGTCAAATGAAGTTTGGTTAACTAGCACTCTTTAAATGTCGTTTATTAAATACAAATATCCGCCTAATTCGATTACACCAATTACTGAGAAGAATGGGCAAGAAACTCATCCGGGATTACTTTCATTTCAAAGACCATAAGTCAACATAAATAACATATTTGAACTTAAGTATTTCAAGATAATAATTTACATTTTAAGGACCACATAAGTCCATTTAAATAACAATTAAACTTAAGGATTTTAACTTAATTGTAATCATATTTTAAGGACCATATGAGTCCACTTAAATAACAATTATACTTAAGTATTTTAACTTAATTCTATTGGTGCCTTCGTTCTTGAGTCATGCTGTAAAAGTGTAAATAAATATAATTTTGTAATGAATTCTCGCTTTATTTTGGAGCTATGAGCTTCAGCATTTATAGTGAGTTCGTTTAAAATATATAGATGTGTACCAGCCAAATTCACGTCGCAATAAATTAGTGTCGGTTGCGCCACAACCTCTCCGCTATATTGCCTATATCGTTGCCTGTCAACGAAGCGTTCGTCTCCGTGAGGGTGGCCTGGCGCACGTGGAGGTTGGCGTTCTTCATCACGACCCAATGCCGTGAGGTCGACAGTGATGTTGACCTCAACAAGTGGGTCATTTATAAAATTGTGAAGCACAACACATGCGTTCAAAATCTGTGCTGCCTTTTGTGGTTTGTAGTGTAGGGTTCTGTGCGCCAAGAGGCAGCTGAACCAGGACTTAAGCACACCAAAAGTGCGCTCGACGACATTCCGTGTGCGCACGTGGACCGACGTATAATGCGCTTCCAGTGAATTCGGCTCAGAACGGAGAATAGGAGTCATCATCCAGGGATGCTGGGCATAGCCAGAGTCACCTGCAATTGAATTGAATTGTTGTCATTCTCTTTTTTATTATTTTTATTCTTATTGTACTAAAATGTGTACAATTGTTGGACTTAATGCTGAAAGCATTCTCTACCAGTCAACCTTAGGGTCATGCAGAGAGATGTGTGTAGGAGTGTTGAATAAAAAGAAGAAAAAACACATTATTTCAACTCATTATACATAATATGTTACCTACATACTAATAAATGTTAACAGACATACATTTAAATAATAAATAGACATTCATTCGAATATTTTATTTAATAAATATACCTACTATAAAATCATAATATGTATTGTTTTAAACTTTTATGGTCAGTAACATGATATGGATAACTGTCTATGAGATGGCTACCATGTACCTTTTTATTTGTGAGTTTCCGATATTTTGGCACTGTTGCAAGTGCCATGATCATGGAGTAATGGTCATGCAGTCTTCGCATGGCTGGATTGACCGGGCACATGTTCCAAACGTGAGAGTCGTGGCTTGTACCACCAAAAGATCAACATGCAAGATCTTGAGATCCACATCACAAATCTGAAAATATTTTAACACTTTTATTCTTACTGCTACAGTGGGAATTACCCAAAATCCTTTGCTGGTGCACCAAGTGTAGGTAAACCCTAATAAATATTTCCTCCAAATGTCATGTTTCTAGATACAGTGGTTCAAGCTAAGCATTGTATATGCACCCGCAAGCAAGTAACCCGCAGCTAAGTAGCAATTTTTTAAAGTTGTTAATTAATATGCCTAAAAAGAGACTAAGGAATAATTGAAACACTAAGTTTATCAACCCCAATATGGTACAGACAGAATGGATTGAGTTCACTGCTAGACATAAGGCTCTCCCACATTGGACAAAAAAATGTAAAATAAAGTATATATCTCACCGCAAGAACATTAAAGGAATGGTAGCTCTTTCTGTTATAGAATGCCTATTCATGATCGCTTGGACTTATAATAGCCACATGGGTCCCATCTATACAGCCGATGACCCCAGGAAATCCCATCTTCTCATAAAATCTGAAAATAGCTTAGTATTAGGTATTTCAATATTTATTTATTGTAACTTCCTACCATTAATCCAATAGTATCAAAACTAAGTACCTCATTGCTACAGTGACTCGTTCCGTCTTGGTTCGAGGAAATTTTATATATTTCCTCAAAATGGCAGGAGTGTTGAGAGCCTTTGTTACATCATTCAAGCAATCGGATGTTTATTGTTGGCTCAGGTGAAGAAAGTCATTCTCCCCCACACTTCTTTGGTAACTACCGGTAGCATAAAAATTCAATGCAGTCAGTATCTGTAAACATAAATATATGTATGAGGTCAATCATTGGCCCTATGTCCAGAAGAATCATAGAATATGCCACATTTTGCAATGTCCACGTATACATACGTACCTTAATTTCGGGATTTATCCCGCTGGTCCTTTCATTTGTGGGCAAGTGTAGTACAATATCTTCACATAGCCTCACAAAATTTGCTTTTGATAAGCGAAACCGTCCGATGAAATCCTTGTCGTTGTAAAACACAAAGAAAACAACAACACAGCAAAAACGATTAAGTATTCAAATAAAAAGTTAAAGTGTTCTTTAATTCGTCGCTAGAAAGCAGAATATTTCAAAAAAGCAGGCTATAATTGGAACAATCAAACTTTTTTACAAACAAAATAATCAAACCGACTACTCATGAGGTGCCGTATTGAAATGACACTTCAAAACATCGTTTCGTCTTCGACGTCGGTTTGGATTTCTTTGCGCGGTAGCTATTTTCTGTCAAATATATCGTTTCATTCGTTCTTTCGCCCTATCTTATCTGTGCTTTCACCATCGACGTCGATTGTTAAACTGACAGCTCGGCTTGGGAAGTTGCGCGGTACGAAATATGCCGTCGGCTGTCAAAAAGTAGTCGATACCGATGCCGACGACACTTGCGCGGTAGGCCTACTGCATCAGAGGCGAAAATAGTACTTTCTCATATTTTCAAAGACTGCATAAATTTATGACAAATATATCAGCTGGATTGTCAAAAACTATATTACCTTGGTTCTTGTAGGCCTGTTACTACAGAACCCTATAAGAAATGATGGATGTAAAATACGTGTACCTAGATCCAGCTCGACCCTGATCCTGCCCCCTGTTCCTAGGAGCTAACGTAAATATATGAGGTACTATTAACTGGGCTACCTATTGCACCATTAGGGGAAGATACTGCAATACCATAATGTTTCTGTGAATGTGAGTAAATTGTGTGTGTTGTCTCAAGAACTTCTGGTCCGATTTGAAAAATAGTGTTTTAGATAGCTGACTTTTCGATGAAGGCTATCCACTAGAAACATTACGCTACGACTAAAGTCAAGGTACAGAATAAAATCAAAATAGGTAGACGAAATTACGGGGAACTGCTAGTGTAACATTGATTTACATCCCAAATAATATATAATGAACTAAAGTATAAAAAATCACAACTTTTTGCGTAAACAATAGTTTCAGGCTTATCTGGGCTAAGCTAAATGTTATCGTCCCTGAGTTAGATGACACTGACCAAAACAACAGTCTGTGGATATATGTGTTTCTATTAATTTTTCAATTAATGTTTAATTTTGGTTTATCTGGAGGTACATAAGTGCCCTATATTTATTCATTTAATTTCTCGAAACAAATGGAAACGCATAGAATATTAAACCAATCCATGAGTTAAAATTATAAGAATGTACCATTCACTGTCAGGTCAAATGGGGGTTGAAGATGGGTCAGGGAAAGGGTTGAAGATCCTGAAAAAAAAATGTATGTAAAAGTTTGAAATTTTTTAATGTATGTATTATTTACTGCCCGGTTTAGTACCATATGCAAATGTTGTACGCTTTGTCTGAATTAAAATAACAAAAATATTTAAAATTTCCCTTATTCACCGTTATAAGTTTCATTTTTAATTTGCTTTAATTGTTCAAGCTGAAGGCGACTGCAATTTATTTGAAAGAAATCGATTAAATATTTGATTCTGATCAAATTACTTTAAAAAAAACTCGCGACTATTAACTTTTTATAAATAAACTGATCACGTGACGTATTGCATGTATTTTGCACAAATGAATTGGTTTTATACTCACCTAACTTAACATCAGATTCGTTAGCTGTAGCTGTATGGGATGCTGGTTTCATAGTCAAGTACCCGTGATTCACATTTCCTGCAAAAATATAAATAATTCATTTTAAATATAAAACGATCAAATCCAGAATATTGTAAATACACAAAAAAAAATACATAATTCTGGATTTTTAAATATCACGCATCACACAGATACATATGTTAATTATGATTACTGTCAGCTAAAATTATCGAAGATTTTATTTTTAACTTCATATTTAAGTCTTATATCTTATATTAAGTTTGAAGATGGGACCTTTTGAATACGGGCAGAGGCACGCCAGGGGTCAGAGGCTAGCCGACTTTCTGGAGGAGAAGGGACTCTTTGCGATGAACTCTTTCTTCCAGAAACCGCCTCAAAGGAAGTGGACCTGGTTGAGTCCCGATGGCTTCACGAGATCGAATTCATCATGACCTCCAAGAGACGGTTATTCAATGATGTCTCCGTGATCAACAGGGTAAAAACCAGTAGCGATCACCAAATGGTTCGAGGCACATTGAATATAAATGTCAAAATGGAAAGGTCCTGCCTGATGAAGTCCACGCTCCGACCGACTCGTGCTCATATCCAAAATCCTGAGAGCTTTCAACTCGAGTTGTCAAACCGCTTTGATTGCCTAGAGAATTGCGTTTCAGTGGGTGGGGTTTAAGTATTTTAGGCCTGGCCGTAAAAATAGACCCAAAAACTTCGGTTACCACTCTCGAACTTATGGCAAAACGTCAAACTATGGCACTGCAATCTTCAGTGCCAAAGTTACTGCTGTTAATGCTGACAACTAAAGGCAGTTTAAAAGACAAATATGGAAGTCCCTCCGACACGACATTCGTTGCACACTATTAGTGTTAAAGAAACGATAGAGCGAAACCAAGGCTCTAAAGTGTTTGCAAGGGACATGTCTATTAGGCAAAGCCTGTTGACGAAGCTTAAGACGGAGGACGGCAGTGTAGCGTCGACGAAAGCAGAGGTTTTGAGGGAAATAGAAAGGTTCTATGGGCAGTTATAAACCTCAGAGACCCACGAGCTACCCTGACCCGACACTACACCGAAAATATCCCGGACATCAGCCTCTACGAGATTAGGATGGCCCTTAAACAGCTTAAAAACAACAAAGCACCTGGCGAGGACGGAATCACAGCAGAGCTTATAAAGGTCGGTGGAACACCGGTACTTTAAGTCCTTCAGAGATTCTTTAATTCCGTGCTGCTGGATGGCATCACGCCCGAGGCGTAGAACAGGAGTGTGGTGGTGTTGTTCTTCAAAAAAGGAGACAAAACCTTATTGAGGAACTATAGACCCATCTTACTCCTGAGCCATGTCTACAAGCTGTTCTCAAGGGTCATCACGAATCGTCTCGCACGTAGGTTTGATGACTTCCAGCCTCCTGAACAAGCCGTTCTCCGAAAAGGCTTTAACACGGTAGACCTCATCCATACGCTTAGATCCAATTGGGTAGGTCCAACTTTGAGAAGGAGATCATTCGACGAATCCAACTCGGCTGGGCAGCGTTTGGGAAACTGCGCAAGAGTGTCTTCTCACCTCAACTACCACAGTGTCTGAAGACGAAAGTCTTCTACCAGTGTGTGTTACCGGTGATGACATACGGATCCGAAACATGGTCTCTAACTATGGGCCTTATAAAGAAGCTCAAAATCACACAACTAGCGATGGAGAGGGCTATGCTGGGTGTTTCTAAACGGGATCGAATCAGAAATGAGGAGATACGTAGAATAGAAAAACAAAACAAATACAATAATAATTAGGTCAGAAAAATACTATATTTGTCAGGACGAACATTATATTTTAGTAAGTTTTCATTAAAATTATTACATAGTCATTTCGATAAATAAGTAATCGGTTGGTGGCACAGTTTAATAGTAGATTGGTCAGTAAACAACGTATCAATTAAAAAGCGCAAACCTTGAAATAAGTTTGTTTAGAGTCGAAAGTAGAATTTATTACACTAATAATAAAATGGAATTCAAATCATAAAATTTTAACTAAGCCGTGTTAAAATTAGTAAGTGAATTTATTTTCAGAGGCGTGTCAATCTGAGTTTGTCTGAATTCAAACTGCACTAGATCGCGCGTAGTTATCATGGACATTAAAAGTATACCACCTCTGACGATCTCCGTGGTGTAGTGGCTA
The DNA here is from genome assembly GCA_963924145.1 of Pyrausta purpuralis. Classification (NCBI taxonomy): domain Eukaryota; kingdom Metazoa; phylum Arthropoda; class Insecta; order Lepidoptera; family Crambidae; genus Pyrausta; species Pyrausta purpuralis. Next base: position 11,375,025 of record OZ001669.1, on the reverse strand, counting down.
AGCACGGTGGATTTTAAGGCGTCGCCACTCCGAGGTTCCCGGGTGCGATTCTATATTGCCGCGGGTCTTGTTGTTGTGGTACCACTGTTGTGGCTGATTTCCATAACAGAAGTGCATTGGCTACTTTCTTTGAGATCAGAGCAAAGTATGCGATTGGTGTCCGAAATTAATTTTAAAAAATGCCATAAACAAGTAAATAGTAAATTATATGCGAAAACATTTTTTTAAATTACAAAAGTATGCAAGTTACAAACTGCAGATCTTAAAAATAGGTAGTATTGCATTCAGCCTGCATGCAGGCGTGCAAATATTAATAATCATTTTAACAAATTATTAAATAAGTTTAAATAATTATTTTGAGATAAAAAGTATTTGAGGTATCTGCGGTGTTGCGTTTTTTTATTACCACGTTAAATACATAAATAGATCGAAGCTCTTTACAAAAAATATTACAGAAAAGTTATGTATTAAAACTTTGAGTACTTTAATCATTTAACTTATAGAAGTTTTACTAGCGTATGGAACTGACACCACAAACAAATCCCGTGCCACATGTATTAACGCCACTTGTCATCATCTCATACAAACGGTTTAATATTTTGACGTGACAACGTCTTAAATTAGGTTGCGGCTGGGAGTCACTTACTCGTATGAAAAAGTGTAACGCTCGGTAACGTTACGATGAGTCACCGAACGAGAGAGAGGCCCGCCGAATGCCTTGCGTCTCTCTCCCACTCAACTATGATCGGTCTGCCGCGCGCGCAGCACTGAGAGCGAGTGAGAGGCACGCGTAAGAACGAGAGAGACAGACATAAAAAGTCGTTGTCACGTAAAACTTTCGCCCGTATACCGACTTTACAGGCAACCAATTTTTAAATTCAATTTTCAAAAGGTCACAATCTGGTCTTCGAATTTGCGACATGTTTTGCTTTGGCATAGCTCCTCTATTCGTAGTAATAACAACTCACTGACCTTGATCCGACTTCATTAGTATTTCTGCGCGGTTGACGCGGGTAGGCAGTAGGTAGTGCACGACAGAAGGCGTCTCTCCTGGCGTCATAGTGACGTATTTAGCTGAATCTCTCGACACATGATTCTCTGTGGATAATAGAAAGAATTTCATGTTAAATTTAAATCCTAAAAATATCCCAATGCCGGGCAGAGGCCTCACTCCAAGTATGCGCTAGTACGAGCCGTTCTCCACCGCGCTGAAAAAGCTGGGTGAATGGAGGGGTGTTTGCAAGGCAACCAGGCTGTAAGATGCGATCAAGCTTGCCACGTGGCCTCTAGGGTTGATGACTAATAAACCGATATGAGCCGGGACCACGGCTTCACGTGCCTTCTAAAGCACGGGCATCTCGTGATATACGTCACTTATCTGACCGGAATGACCACCCATCCAAACACGACCATGCCGTAGGTTGCTTAACTTCAGTTATCACTATCAAAGCACTGATAATACTGCGCTACTAGCATATCAATAATATAATATATAGCCTATATGGTTTATTTATGCTACCTCGGGGGAAAATCCCCCAAATACTGAACATAGAAAATTTTGCTGATAGAAAGTTTGTAAAGCTATATTTGTTCTTATAGTGTTTTGTCACTTTTCAAACCACGATAATAAGTAGCACTTGTTAAAAGCAACTGTGCCTAACCACTCGGCCATCACGACGACCCGTCTGGTGTAGTGGTCGAGAAATCGCCTACTACGCAGCGGGTTGCGGGTTCGATTCCCGCATAATACAAACATTTGTGTGCATGAACATGTCTGTTTGTGTTGGTCTGGGTGTTTTCTATGTATATCATGTATTGTATTTACAAACAAAAAGTATTTAAGTATTATATCCATTGTCTGGCACCCATAACATAAGCTTTGAGGAGCTTACTTTGGGACTAGATGGCGATGTGTGGGAATGTCCAAAGGATGTTTGTTTAAGGATGTTTATCAACACATAAGAAAGCATTTGCAAAATTCAATATGGCATCGCATGGGCTCTGATAACGTTAGAGACAAGGTTCAGTCACAGTTATTTTTTCAAGAGAAGTATAAAGAAACATACCTTTATTTTGCATAAAAATAATAAATTCACTTAAAGTTATATGTTTTCCATTTATACTTACGTCTTATGGTAACCGATGTTTCACTAGTTTCCAAGGCCGATGTCTGCGTCCCTAAAAATAATTTATTTTGTAACATCTCTAAAAAATAATAATATAGCAATGCAAAAATATTTAATCAAAATTAAGCATATATTTGCCAAGAATGGAGATAAGAAGGATATGGGTGCGTATTGCGATACAGCTTATACAGTTAAGCAGCTCTGCTTTACTGTCAAATTAACAATTATTATTGCGATTTCGCATTATGAGTATTGAATATATTATTTAAATATAATAACATAAATACTAATTTCTACTGTAGAGTTTTGTTTGAGTCAGTGACATTCAACTCAGGGATGATGTTTTGAGTTGTGTACCTATATTAAAAAAAAACTTTAAATTATACGCACGTTTTATAAAAAAAACCTCTTCACAGCATTCTAAAAAATGACAAAACGAATGGGGAAACTCGCACCTTCGCGCGTAGCTAGCGCGTATCCACAAAATACCACGCCGTAGCTAGTAAGCTACATAGAGGCGATTTGTCGTTGGTAGTTCTGACTCGCTCGCTAGTATCGCAATAATAAATTGATTTTCTGGGTTTTTTCCATTAGAGAAATACATATTTTTACGGCATCAGTATCGTTTGTACAACCACCCCTTATTCGGGCGAAGTCGACCAAAACAACGCTCTGTATACGTTTACACTGAGTGGGAATAAAACTGCCTGGAAATTGAACCTATTAAATAGGATCCAATATACCCAAAAAATAAGCAGTGGTGTAGATTTTTAGTACCAAGTAAACCACTTAGTGAAATAAGATTAAGTTAGCCGTAATGTACCACTACTGGGCAAAGGCCTTACCTTAACTATGAGGTAGTTTGAGCCATACTCCACCACGTGGGTTTAGTGCGGATTGGTGGAGGGGTATTCGCAAGGCAAGCGACTAACCCTGCTGTCAGATGGTATTAAGCCGCCTGTAAGGCCTCTGACTAGGCTTAACGACTAATATCAACCAGTATAAGCCGGGACCAACGGCTTTACGTGCCTTCCGAAAGCACGGATATGCTCGTGATATACGTCACTTAGATGGTCGGAATGGTCACCCATCCATACATGATCGCGTTGTAGATTGCTTCACTTCGGTATCACAACCAAAGCGCTGCTACCATTGCGCTACGAGCACCTCTCACAAAAGTTGACTACCTCACCTACATTGGATACCTTCGCATATAGGACTTCAAGGTAACGAGGAGGCAGACCGACAAGCTAAGCTTGCAATAATAGATGGCACTGAGTTTGAAATTAAACCTTTTTATTCGGAATTATTACGAAAATTTAAAAATAAAGTATTTAATATCTGGGAGGAGCATTTTAAGATTATTTCTTTAGAAAAAGGCATTTGGTACAAAACTATATCGTGTGAACCTCCTCGTTTACCGTGGTTTTCGAATATTAGTTTAAGCCGAAAATATATTGTTTTATTATTTAGACTTCGGTCTGGACACATTCCGTCAAACAAGTTTGCTTACTTAATGAAAAAATCCAACTCTCCAAACTGTGATACATGTCACGACAAAATAGATGATGTACAACACTTGTTGACGGAATGTGTCAAGAACCGAAGTGAGCGGCTGTCATTGGTGAGTCGACTTAATCTTAGGACTTTTGATTTAGGAGTCTTTCAAAGCATTTTAGCCAAACCCTCATCAGATGCTGCTAAACTTGTCTGCGATATGGTTTCGGTGATTTACCAGTGACAGTCACTTGTTCTTTGTATATTTTTTATTATTAGTAGCTTTTTTCTTTGTTTTTGTTTTGATGTTGTTGTAATTAAGATTAGTTTACGATGGGACTGTCATACACTGTAAAAGTCCCTAAATTAATAAATAGAAAAAAAAAAGTTGATCCTATTCTGCGCATATTTAATACATGACATTATACCCAACTTCCGAATATTATATTTTTATTATTTGACCAAAAAATAATCCGACTGTATACCAATTACAAGATTTTTTTGTTTATTTTAATTTTGACTTACTTTTTTCGTAAACAACGTTTGTGGACGTGTGCTTGATGTATTTCCTCTTTGTTAGACTCCCTAAAATAAAAAAATACGTTAGTAGGTTTAAGTTTTCGGTAAACCTTTTGCTACATTCTGTATCACACCTGTCAGCGTGCTAACGGCAAAGTGCGAGTCGGACTCTCCCACTGAGGGTTCCGAGACAACCTTAACCAAATTAGGGGTCCACTTACTTCCACTTAGCCTTAATACCACAATTATGTTATTGACAACAAAAATAACATTGTTTTTTCATAGTGTTTCTATGAAGATAGAAGTTATATTTGCGGTAGTTTAAAATGTCTAATATGATAGATCTACGTAATGTATTTTACTGTATTTTTCTCTCTAATGTTAGTTTCTTGGAATAAATGGTTTTGGTTTTATTTATGGCTCCCTCCTTAAATGTCATTTTTTGTATGAAAATCGTAAAGCAGTTAACAGAATAAACCAACCTGTCAAGTTTCAACTGTGTGATGCAAATAGTTTCAGAATAAAGTAGCTGTGACATACGGAAGGACGAACAGACAGACAGACATGATGAAACTACAAAGATTCCGTTATTCGTCATTCGGCTACAGAACCCTAAAAAGCTGGGCGCTACATATACCTATGCCTTTATCAACATTACAACCCCACGACTTAGTTGCTAATGCACCATGTTATGTTTTTGATTAATACGTACCTCTTAACACCAAATACGCGATGACTACACACGATAGCATGAAAATACTCAGTAAAGAAGGTACTATTATGTAGATCCACGCATTGTTGGAGATTCTCGAATCTACACGCAGTAAAAAGTTATATTTCACTAAAATTAATAACATTTACTATGTTTTTAATGTATACAGGCTGGCCCAAACAGTGACGGCTAAACATTTTTTTTAAAAGCCTTAAATCGAGAGCTATCCAAATTTACCCTATGTACACACATCAACATAGTCTAGGGATATTTCAATTACTAATACTGAAATTCAATTAACTTTCTTTACTTATGCTAATATCTAAAATTATACAAACTTTCTGTTAAGACACCTACACATTAAAACTAACCTTGTTTAATAGCCTATCCAATCGGATAATACACTTTCAGATAAAGTTAATAAATAAATAAAAAACTTAGAAGAATCGGAAAAACTTAGACAAAATTTCAATCTTAACATTATTTTTAAAACATCATAACCTACAATCCGTTTTTATTTGAAATAGTTTATCTTAGTAAATCTACATTAAAGCTATACGAACTTGCCAAAATTTAAACTAACAAAATTTCAAAAAAGGCTCGAAAACTACAAAAATTTGGATATCATAAATATGGTACATTTGGATAGCCCTGGATGTGAAGCATCCAAACAAAAATTTTGGACCTTACTGTTTGGGCCACCCTGTATTATATAAATAAATTACACACTATTACGCACCAAGTATCTGGTTTCGAAGTAAGGAACTCCCTTCCTTGTGTTACGAAGTACCAGACAATGATTATAACGGTCACCTTTAAATACAAATGAACACCCATGACTTAGGTACAAACATAATGTTTTAAATTTTCATGGTCACTAACATTTGAATAGTTAGATACGGGATTGCTATAAGTTATTATTTATGAGTTTCCAATATTTCGGCACTGTTGCAAGCGCCATGATCACGGAGTTACTGAAGAGAACTTACGGGTGGGTTGTTATTGGCAGACATATCGGTCTACCCTCCTTCGAAGTCGTTTATTCGGCTCGCCGCCGGTACTATAATCTGCTATAGCGGAACATTTATTAGAATCGGGGCTGAATCACTGGATTGAGTTCCACAACCCTCAGATCATCTCGACAGAACGCCACTACATACCAAGATTGGTTAGGGAAGCGATTGAAATAACTAAATACAAAAATTTCAATCGCGAGGACGGATTTAAATTGTCAAGTGTCGGGAATCCAGTGGTTCGTATGTGTAAAAACCGTGTAAATAAACATAGTGCTGTTTCGCGAACAGATACCGTCAGTGTTGTGTGTCGAGAACAGAAGCGAGAAAGTAGTGAGTTTGTGGACAATAGTACCGGCGGCGAGCGGAATAAACGACTTCGAAGGAGGTAGACCGATATGTCTGCCAATAACAACCCACCCGCAAGTTCTCTGTAGTAACTCCGTGATCATGGCGCTTGCAACAGTGCCGAAATATCGGAGACTCATAAATAATAAAGTACATGGTAGCAATTCCATATCTAACTATTTTAGGTACAAATGTTCGTACTTGGCACAAAAACATTTGCCACTTGTGGGATTCGAACCCGCGACCGCTGGCTCAGTAGCCAGGAGGGTTATCCACTGCACCAAATGTGTGAATCTGGCTCGTCATTACTTACCCAACTACGGCAAAGCCAAGAGGAAGGGTAATGATTTTAGCAATACATTTGCGACTAACTAAAGTTCGTTCCTTTTTGCTTGTCCAATTTTAAATTACACACCCTTTATAAACTGAGGATTCTTACCTGTAGGAGCAAGATCTGAGCGATCGGATTCATACTCGGTTCGTGGGTGTTTTTCCGTACTTGTAAATTCATTTGGAACTAAAAAACAAGTTCAGACGCTGAATGAAATCTTCAAACAAACTCTATGATCAAGATGTTTTATGTAACGTTTATTTGTTGACTTTTGGTTCAGGTCAATAACGATAGGCCAGCGGCCACAGTCTGTAGCACATTTTTTTTTACATTTCGCGTAGGTAAGATAAAATTCAGATTTTCTGCTGCATTAAATATTATTTTAACATAAGTTATAGCTTTCTTTTATAAATCGTTTTTTTTTAAGTCAACACAAAAATTGTACTCAATCAACACACGAAATTACTTTTCGTTAGGTATTTAAAAACTGGTTAGAGTTGGAATGCACCCATTTATAGGCTTCCCTCAACACCGACAAATGTTTTACATGCAACATATAACTTTGAATGCGCAAAACCTGAAAACCGTTTGATTGAAATATCGAGTAGAATTAATGAAACCACTTTATAAATTCTGTCACGTTAAAAAAACACACCAATTATTCTCTGTTTATTAAGCCATCATGTGCGCCAACCAGAAAAAATACGTAAAGCAATGATTACATATTGCTAAGCGTAGATATAATAATAATAATGTCAGCACCGCGCAGCGGCCCGGTAAACTGGCACATTCCTCACGCGTTGGAAGGTGGCACACGTCATTCCAATTCATAAATCTGCTGAAAAGGATCAATGGACTAACTACAGGTCGATTAGTATACTTTCTTGCTTTGCAAAACTATTTGAATCGGTCTGTTACAACATATTGTACGCACATTTTAAGCCATTTCTATCGCCATCTCAGCATGGTTTGTACCCGCGCGATCTACGGTGAGCAACCTCCTGGAATACAAGAGCTATTTTGGCTCGGCATTTGCTCAGCGACATCAAGTAGACTCCATCTATACTGACTTTTCCAAGGCCTTCGACAAAGTCAATCATTACGTGCTCTGGCAAAAGCTTCAACGTTACGGCGTCCAAGGTAACCTGCTGCGGTGGTTCGAGTCGTTTCTGTATAATAGGAGCCAACTGGTCAGTATACAATGTCATCGCTCGTCTCCCACTATAATAACTTCTGGTGTCCCTCAGGGATCTCACTTAGGCCCTTTGCTGTTTTTGATATTCATAAATGATCTGGCCCAGAAGCTAACAGTTCCGTGTTTACTCTACGCGGATGATCTTAAAACCTTTTTCGAAGTTAGAGACTCGAAGATACATTTTGACTACAATCTGGATGGCTCAGTTCTGAAGCGCGAGTCTGTCGTCAAAGATCTAGGAGTCCTTTTTGATGAGGGCCTCACCTTCCGGGACCACTATGATTACATAATCTCAAAGTGCAATCAACTCCTCGGCTTAATCTCGCGCTGCACTAAGGATTTCAAAGACCAATCGTCGTTCACTCTTAAATATCAGCTGTTATGTGTGTGTGTGCGTGCGGCGGGCGAGGGTTGCAGGCGGGGTTTCGCTAACAAATGACCGCAGATTCAGGGTTGTCAACACTTTCGGTTTAAAAAACAATTTATTTACTTCATATGAGGGGGGGGAAATATTATTTTTAACTAAAACTTAATGTTTACATAACATACATACATACCCTTAAATATTATTTCGCTTTTTTGTTACACCCTGTATTTTATCGTTGCACGAACACAGCGTGCGACGACGCATACGGACGGCAGCGCGCACATGTAAACGAAATTTGGAGCGCTTGTATAAATAAATAAATAAAAAGTTTATTTCTCTCCACAAACAAAGGTTCTTAAAGATAAGAAGTGCAACAGAAAAGTAAAAGTAGTACTAACTGAAAGCAAAAGCCAAAGTTTGTGGGAGCTGATGCATGTACTAGGTTTAATACCTGTATTACAAGCCATCAGGCCCCACCTCTTGGTTTATAATATTCTTAATGGTACTAACACTATCTACAAGTAGAATAAAAAAGTAATTAGAACAACAATCGAGAGGATAAATATACATTTAAAATGGCCAGTCATGTCCTCGGTGCGCGCGCGTGTGTGTGTGTGTGTGTGTGTGTGTGTGTGTGTGTGTGTGTGTGTGTGTTGTGTTGTGTGAATACAGATATAGAATGAAGTAAATTTTCTGTATCTTCATAACTTAGTTTTTGCAACCCTTCCAAAAGTATGTGTTTAACTGTAAAGGTGTTTAGGTGATGTATGGACAGGATTTTGTGAAGTTTGTTGTAAAGATGAGGACCTAGGAATCCGAGAAATCTTCTACTGAATTTTGTATTATTAAGTGATGTTTCTGCTACCAGATGGTTACGCCTGATCTTTTCTGCATCAAAAGGTGTAATTTTGTGTTGCTTCATTGTGGCATGGAATACAAAAAGTTGACGTACAGTTAATACATTAGTGGCATTATAAAGTTCTTGAGTGGGGAACTGAAATGGTTTAAACCATGATACTTTAAGTACAGATCTTTGAGCTCTTTCAATTCGCATGAAGTGAGACTTAGCAGCTCCACCCCATGTGGTGATGCAGTACGTTAGAACTGATTGGCAGAGCGCAAAATAAACCATTTTAATGATATTGGTGTCCGCTATGTGCCTTAGCAGTTTAAAAACAAATATGAGTTTACGTACGCGTGATGATGTGAGTTCAATATGTGATTTGAAAGTTAAATGTTTATCTATCAAGATGCCAAGATATTTAATGCAATTTGTGTGTTCGATGACGTAGCTAGATGTGGTGTCTTCAGCAATAATTTTAAGGTCGAGTCCCCTTATTTGTATCGAATCTCGTATTGAGAATTGAATCATCTTTGTTTTTTCTTAGTTGAGGGTTAGTAAGTTATTATTCAACCAGTTCCGGACAAGGTTGAAGCCTATTTGACCTGATCTGTAAGTATCGACCCAGGTTGATCCCGTAAACAACAGTACCGTGTCATCAGCATAAGTGATGATCTTACCATTCTGTAGTTGTATATTACAAAGATCGTTTATGTAGGCGAGAAAAAGGGTAGGCCCCAATATACTGCCCTGTGGGACTCCGAAAGTGACAGGTTCATCTACGCTAATGTAAGAGCCGATCTTAACTCTCTGTGTACGTCCTGTAAGGTAACTTTCGAATATGGTTAATTGTAAACCTCTTATTCCCATAGACTCCAATTTCTGTAATAGCACGGGAATAGAGACCGTATCAAAGGCCTTTGCTAGATCTAGAAATATACCAATGCATTTAGTACCGTTATCCAAGTTGGTGACTACATGGCTTATTAGGTCATTAACAGCATCTGATGTGGATATTTTACTTCGAAAGCCATATTGGTTCACTGAAAGGAGATTATTTGCTTCGAAGAAAGTGACTAGTCTATTATTTAGTATCCGTTCGAGGATTTTTGAAAAGGCCGGAAGAATAGAAATCGGTCTGTAGTTATTAATACGGCTTCTATCCCCTGCCTTATGAATGGGTATTATCACAGCCCTTTTAAGGTAGTCTGGAAAAATACCCGTAGAAAGACACAAGTTAAATATGTAAGTTAGGGGAGGTGTTAGTATTTTTTTATATGTTTTGATAAAATTAGAGGATATGTTGTCCCATCCAGGAGCACTATCAGATTTTAACGAATTTATTAGCCGTTCAATTTCCTCTTCATCGGTATTTAGTAATACAAGTGAGTTAGGGGTATTAGAGAAGTAATTTGTTTTAGAAAAGGAATCTGACATTATTTTAGTCGCTAGTTCTTTGCCAATATTAGCAAAGTACTTATTTGCCTCATCTACAGAACTTTGTGGTGATTTATTAATTTTTATTAAATCAGTCCGAATAGGTTGCTTTTTATTCAAATTTGAGATCTCTTTGATTATTTGCCAAGTTTTTTTATTTTTATTTTTAGCCTTATGAAGTTCGGTTTTTTCGTACTCTCTTCGAACTTTTTTTAACAGGTTATTTAAATAGTTTCTATATCTCGTGTAAATAAGTTTTGTCGTTTCATCGTGTAGTTGTTTTCTCATTTTTTTATGAAGAAAATCTCTATGTCTCATGCATCTAATAAGTCCCGGTGTAATCCAAGGTTTAATTATTTTTCGCTTTCTCGATATCCTGTATGGTGCACTGCAAGATGCTATAGCCTGTCTCAATGGATCAATTAAATACTTTATAGCAGTGTGTGGATTTTCACATGTATATACTAAACTGAAGTCAATGTTATTTACTGCTTGTTCCAATTTATTTTCGTCTATACTGATAACAATCTGAGGTGTTTTGGTATTCTTTATGGAAAGTGATAAAATAACAAGATAATGATCAGTCAGAGTTGTTTCAACAACTAGGCATTTAGCTGCTACAGAGGTTTTTAATATTATATGGTCATAACAAGTGGCACCGTGCCTGGAAGAAGTCCATGATGAGCTATAAGGTCAAGGTAATCTAATGCCTGTGAGTCTTCACGCCCAGGGGTTATATCGATGTTAATATCACCCATGACGTAAATATTTTTGTAGCCAGCAAGGCTAGTAAGTACCTGATCGAGTGAGTTAATAAAGTTTGTGACATTAGAAAAAGCGAAAGGTCGATATATTCCTAAAATCGCAATTTCAGTACCAATTGTAATAACTAAGCAGTTTAGTTCTGAAACTTGAGGCTCATATACGGTGACATTAGTAAATGCGCAATTTACATACACCACGACCCCATCATTTTGATTATAAGTATGTGATGAGGCAAACCGATTATATCCACTTAATGATGGGAGATTGGGGTTACATGATAGCCAGCACTCCGATAAAATAATGACGTCACAATTTATTCTCAGTCTCTCGAGTAACACCTCGAGACCCGACATATTCGCGTTAATACTCCGTATATTTTGGGCTATAATGTTAATTGTATTACTTGAGTGCTGAATATGATTGAGACAGTCTTCAGGTCTACACATAAGGGACTCGCATAAAGATACACTGTCTATTTCATTTAATAGGTCATTTATGGCCGCGAAAGCGGAGTTGAATAGGATAAGGTCACTGTCACGGGGATGTGATGTGTGCATTTTATATTGAATTTGTCAAACGAATATTGCAGCGCTGCAAAGCAAGAGACACAGGGCTTAAAGATTGTACAATGGGGATACATAGAAGAAAGATGTCTAGCGCGGAAAGTATTTGAGAAAGATATTTTAAGTATTTGTATGTGAGTGTGTAGAGAGTAGGTGTGCGGGTGTGGATTTGTAGCTTTGAGTTGGTCTTGTCCAAGACAGCCAATAAAAAGTTTAGGTAATAGGTACAGATAAGAAAAAAATGGCTTATTGTAAGTAAAAACTATTTCGTAAAAGTGAACAAAATGGGCTAGTCATTTATCTATCTTCGGAAAATCTTCTTCTGTCAGAATCCTGATTACCGGTCCTTTTTCTCTTTTTCGGAGATAAATAATTCCATTCGTGGTCCAACAGAAATGATAGTCATTTGTTTTAGCATATTCTCGAGCAAGATAGTACAGTCTTTTTGCTTTGAAGGTCAAAGATTCACTCAAGTAAATAGGCTTTGTAGGGCAGGTCATTTTTAAGTGAGTCGTGTTGAGCTTGTTGTCTTTGTGTTGCTTGTTATAATTTTTTATGCCGCTGAGTATCTTATCTTTTTTTGTGACGGTTGTGAGTTCAACCACAATGGGCTTAATACTCCCTTGTTTAGAATTAAATCGATATATATCTTTAATTTCCTCGTGTTTTATATGCACGTCTATTACTTCGCCAAGCGATTGGATTGTTTTGCACAAATCTTCTCTAGTTTCATTGGGGCTAGTGTTAGGTATATTGCGGATCTCAACAGCGCAAAGGCGTGATTTTCTTTCAAGTTGTTCAACTTTATATTCAAGGCTCTGTATATACTTCTGGGTACTCTTAGTGTCGGCTTCTAGCTTAGATATTTTCACAATAGCTTCATCGTACTTTTGACTTAAGAACTCAATGGAATGAGCAATTTCTTAATTTTTTTCTTTTATATCATTTACAGTACATTGAAGTTGGGCGAATTTTTTATCTTGTGACTCCTCAAAAGTGGTGAACATAGATTTTAATTCTTGCATGAAATCCCGAATGGTGTTTTGTTCCTCGCTTACAAACTTGCGCTTTGGTCTTATAGTGACATTTTCAAGTTTATTCAATGCCGAGTCTGAGCCAGAATGATAAGGTGGCAGCTTTGGTGCAAACAACGCATTTACTACATTAGTAGCAGCGGTATCGCATGACGTAGGACAGAGCGTTGGCGCAGACTCAGCTGTTGACTGACGCGGTTGCGGGGACGGTGCGGTCGGGGTTTGCGGGGGGGTGCGTTTCAATGGCATCTTGCAATGGGTGTCAATAGCAAAACTACCAGGGTAACAAAAATCAGTAAGTAGTGCGTAATGCGGGGGTCAAGCTTATCTGGTGGTGATCGAGAGCTCGGTACCAAAATCTTGTCCGTCCACTGTAAGTTGATACCTGAGACGCGCAGACGGTGCCTGTGTGCGTGCCGGGTGAATAGCTGTTATGAATGTATTGTGTGTAATGACGAACTCACTTTTTGCGACACCTTTGTACTTCTGTGCTCCCGGTGTTTGGTCGTATTTAATTTATAACATTTTTGAATATTTAAAAGAATTTAAGCGTGGAATCACTTATAAACACGTCCGACCTCGTCAGAGTCCAAGAGGGAAGAGAAAAAATAGTCGGTACCATCACTTTGACCATCAAGCATCAACTATCACAGCACCGACTCCAAATAGAAATTGTTTGCCTAAAACGGATTCCTTTCCTTTCAATGGTGAAGAGTTTATTTAAGACTTTTTAGTGCATTTTGGTTTTGAAGTCGATTTTTACTTTTTTTTAATTTTTCTTTCAGAATTAGGTCAATAGAATGAAAAATCAATTGGAATGTCTGAGGTTTTGCGCATTTAACATTACACCTTGTATATAAATTACAAAGCCTTGAAGTTAAATTTTTATGGACAATTAAATGAATATTTATTGAATATTTTTTTTAAATAAATAAACCTAGAATAATTGATAAAAAATAAAAGAAACCTTTAATAATTGAAACCTGGCTTCTTAGGCGGCTATTTTTTCCTCATGGCTATTAGTTACAGACACACCCTGTATATACAGTCATAGTCATCTCATTGAACACTACAATAAAAGGCAAGGGCTCCTCTCAACACCGATAGGTATTTTAAAATACGAAGCTTTGAACATTATCTTTCATCTTTATGAACATCTGTTTAAAAAAAATCTTGGTCAAGAAAATAAATTAGTACTTTATGAAGACTAAGACTACTACATTATGATGCTCTTTGATGGCTGCACAATTATTTATTAGGGACAAGATATATTTTTTATATTAATGAAAACAAACCGAGAAATTAAAGGATTTTATAATGCAATTAGTGTTTTCTAAATATGTTTGATTAATATAGAGTATAAATAACACATTTTTAATAATCAATGCGGTTACCATTGTAAGTTAAAGTACAGCGTGTTATTAATTTATTTTTCGTGAAAATGAAATCAGGGTTTCTACAAAGTATAAGTAATGTTTTCCCGAAAAAAAAAAAGTAACAGTAATGTACTGAACAAGTTAGATGGATTTTTAAAACCATTCCAGAAAACAAAAAGTTTTTTTTTTTCATTTGTTTATCAAATCCAATAAACTACATGCCTAGGTAAGATAGTATTACTAAACACTGGGGTAACTATTGAGTTGACATATCATAAATCATTAGGGTAAAAATATAGGAAAAAATTAAGGATAACAATCAGACTACATAAATAAGGGTCAATCAGGGATTTTTCTTAATTCCGCATTTTGGCTTTTTTCTAGGTTCATACAAAATAATTCAATAACCACCTTGTAATCAGCGTGACACACTTGCGGCCAATCGCAGATGAAGTAAAGTTGGCAACGTAGCGTCTGTTATGGCGTGCGTATTATAAACGATATTGGGTAGGCTGGCAACGTCGCGAAAACACTAAGTACAATTATTGACGAACTGATTAAAGAAAACGATGTTACTCGTGCAATATAAATATCCTATACCTAGTCTTGCCATAAATATTGTCACAAAGAAAAAAAAAATAATGCAACTAATATTATATCACTTTTACAGTGTGTTAGTTTTATACATAAATTTAAAACAATTAAAAATACAAAAAGCTTATTTGAAGTGGTCTCCATTGGCTGCAATACAGTCCTTTAAACGTTTAGGCCAGTTATCAATAGAAGCACGCACTCTTTCCATGGGAAAATTCTTCATTGCCAATCGTATGGATTGTTTTAAGGACACCAAATTATCATGGCGTTTAGAGCAAGCCGTACTCTCTAAAACTGACCATAATAATAATCCAGCGGATTAAGATCGGGACTAGACGACGGTCAGTCTTCAGCTCTGATGAAGTCCGAAACGTTCGCTTCTAACCAAGACTGCGTGGACCGAGCTTTAAGGCCCGGCGCCGAGTCTTGTTGGAAAGACTATGCTTGGTTATTGAACATGGTGTTGTTAAGGGGCTTAACTACCTTCTCAAGAATTGTATCTTGATATATTTGTGCCCATGTTTTGATATCTTTTTCACAAAAATATGACTCAGTCACTCCCACCGAACCATCACTGAAAACGGGTAATGCCTACGTTGCACTCTGCCGACTAATTGGGAAGCTTCCTTAGAGGTTTGAGCATAAATACGGTCATTTTGTTTGTTAAAATGTTGCTCAATTGTAAAGATTTTCTCATCCGTAAACATTTTTTTTCTGTGACCTCCCTTTGCGTACCGCTTCAGTTGTTTTTTCGATTTTACCACCCTATTCTTTTTTAAATTATCAGTTAAAAAATGACCAGTGCGTCTCTTATAGGCTGCAAGTGCTAAGTCATCTTTTAAAATACGCGACATGGTTCTGGGTGCTATCTTCATCTCCCGAGATAAAATCTTTTGCTTTTGGACAGGATTTCTACGAATTCTTTCCCTTACTGCTTTGACCACCTTTTTCGTACGAACACTAAGTGGACGGCCAGATCTTTTTTTGTAACAAACAGATAAGGTCTCATTGAACTTATTGATAGCCCGGTACACAAACATTTGACTAATAATTCCAAGAAAATGGAGAGTTTTAAAAATTACATTTGGCTCCATACCAACTTTGTGTAATGCAATCACAGCGATTCGGTTCTCTTTATCACCCCACTCCATTTTAATATCGCAGAATATTATAAAATGTTTTGGCGCCAAAATTAAAAACACACAATGAGCAATCGTATAAAAATGACAGATTGCAAATTCAAATGTAATACCTTTCTTATTTTAATTCGTAACAGTATTTATGGCCAGACTGTGTATATATAATTCTCGTGACACAATGTTCGTTCCCGTACTCCTCCGAAACGATTTGACCGGTCCGCTAGTGATTTAATAAATTCTTTCAGGAAAACATTACTTATACTTTCTATTTTCGGAAAAGGAAAATAAAAAGAACACGTAGTACGTTGAAAGTATATGGTACGGTCTCCATGACCTGATCAGCCGTTTTTAAGATGATCATTTCTTCAATAATTGATAATGGGATTTGACTACCTTTCTAATATCTTATCGATTCGAAATCTGGTGCCACCGTGTAACATAAATGATATTGAAATAACATGACAAGGTAACCGTGACTTTAGCTATGACATGTGTTTTTGAATTGAAAACTTTTTTTGCGGCGTTGAGCACTTTTGTGGGATAGGATATTTCTTAATCGGTTGTAAGGGTTTCAATTGATTAAAAAATATTTTTTTATAAAAAGAGTGTTTTTTCAAAGTATGAAAAAAATGAAAAGAATTAAAAAATGAAAAGTCATTGAAATTATGGATGTTAGTTGATTTTCCTGAACTTTTTAATGTAATATAAATTGTAATGTTTGTGTACGATAGCGCAATAAATAAATATTGTATTCTATCACATAAATGATAGTACTTTTATATTGATAATAAAAGCAATAAATACAAAATTATTCCCTTACTATTCCAAAAAATCAAAAATGCACAACGTCGAAATTCAAGTTTTCACTTCTGCCGGCACTCCCGGAGTGCAACCCGTTTTTTTTCATTATTATTTGTGCGAGTTATATAATATACAGAAAACCTTATATATTGTATAATAATAAAGTAATACAATTAGATACCTGTTACTCGGCGCAGTATGAGATTCACGCGATAAATCCTTCCGGGATTTTCATTCACACACTCTATTTTCACCAATGAGTGGACCAAATCTCCAAAATCAACGATGCTGGTTTGGTCTGTTACCTCAAATAAAACATTTTGATATTCACCTTGAAATCAAAACATAGAACATAGATAAGAAATAAAAATCTATTTATTAACACAATATATGTTTTGTATATGAAAAAAAGTTACCATATATTTTTGGCACGAAATTATTATTTAAATTGGAACCAACACAATGGTAGTGCGACTTATCTCCGGTTTTAAAATTATACGCACTTGATCCATGAGAGATATTTGATACAAATATGTCTATCTGTTTGGTATCTGAAATCAATATTACATCCCTCTTTTACAATCGAAAATAACTCAACTATTAATTCAAATTTGACGTCAGTTCTTATGAAGTGTATTTAATTACTTTACATCAATCCACAGCTCTTAAGACTAAGAAAGTAAACAATATATATATATATATAATGTCACTTTACAAATTGCTCATTTAAACTAATTACAGCGAATGGTTGTGAAAGATAAAGAAACAATAATAAGACGCATATAAACGAATATAACTCTTTATTAACTACAGTTATAGAATAAATAAAAGAGAAATACATTTAGAAAGAGACATTCTCAGAATAATAAGTAAATAGCGAAACGCCAAAAGTTAAAAATATACAGTTAACATTTTATTTATTAAACCTTTTACGCATAAAGATCATGCCATCCACACATTAGAGTAATACAGTTATAGTTAGTGGAGAAAACTTTCGACCGGGTTTGGCACCCCGGTCTTATTTTCAAGCTTGCCACGACCGCCCTGCCTCCCGCCCTCGTCCACCTGATAGCGTCCTTCCTGGTAGGACGCTCCTTCCAGATCGCCGTGGAGGACGCGACGTCCACAGAGGGCCCCATAGACGCAGGGGTACCTCAAGGTAGCTGCCTTTCTCCGACGCTGTACGCTGCCTACACCAACGACGTTCCCACCATCAACGACCATCTCCATGAGTGGGAACCCAAGGTCGAGCTGGCGCTGTTCGCGGACGCCAGCGCATTTTACACCACCACCCCATGGGTCAAGGCGGCGGTGAAAAGGATGCAGAAGCAGCTCGACCTACTGCCGGACTGGCTGGAGAGATGGCGGATAGCATTGAATGTGGGTACAACCGCCGCCATGCCCGAGCTGGTCCTCAACGGCCAGAAGATACAAAATATAGCCCCCATGCCCACGGTAACTGAGTCGAGCAAGGGGCCAACCCTACGACCGCCCTGCCTCCCGCCCTCGTCCACCTGATAGCGTCCTTCCTGGTAGGACGCTCCTTCCAGGTCGCTGTGGAGGACGCTACGTCCACAGAGGGCCCCATAGACGCAGGGGTACCTCAAGGTAGCTGCCTTTCTCCGACGCTGTACGCTGCCTACACCAACGACGTTCCCACCATCAACGACCATCTCCATGAGTGGGAACCCAAGGTCGAGCTGGCGCTGTTCGCGGACGCCAGCGCATTTTACACCACCACCCCATGGGTCAAGGCGGCGGTGAAAAGGATGCAGAAGCAGCTCGACCTACTGCCGGACTGGCTGGAAAGATGGCGGATAGCAGTGAATGTGGGTACAACCGCCGCCATGCCCGAGCTGGTCCTCAACGGCCAGAAGATACAAAATATAGCCCCCATGCCCACGGTAACTGCGTCGAGCAAGAGGCCAACCCTACGACAGGTCTGCTCCCTAAATCCGCCCTCCCACCTTCCCAATCCCAATAATCCCAATCACAACCCCCCCCCCTCCCGCCCCCTAGCTCTCGTCCCCTCCCCAGCCAGAGTCAGCCGTAGCCAGCTTGCCCTGCTCATCGGGCCTCCCCGAACGGGGTCTCACCTGATGGGCAGCCCGCAGCGACTGTGCAGCCGGCTCTGGCAGAAGACGAAGCTACAGACCTGTCGTCGCAAGACGGCCGCTTAACGGCTACTAATACCGTGGGCCAGTGTGCCCATGAGAAGAAGCCCGGGGAAGGAGCTGAGGTTCGACCCCGAGCCGCCCAGAAAGGGCGAAGAAACCCGTCGTTCTTCGACACAGCTCAGTCATCCGTGCTCCGCCGAGGCGACAACATCTCGTGAGGATGCCACGTGTAGTGGCGAAACATGTCGAGATTTTTTTAACGTCGGTGTTGGGAACTAATAATTGCATTAGCTATGCCGCATCCGTATTAAGAGAGGGAGGGTGGTGCATCCTCCATATACTTGAAATAATACTCAACGCGGTGACGGTTCTTGTTTATAGATGCCTCCGCCGGCGTCGCTAAACGGAAATTGAAAGCAAAATAATTTTATAAACTTCAACTTAGTATGTAATTACTTACGTTTAGTTTCTATTTCAAAATAGCAGTGGCATTGGGCGCTTAAAGGTATATTTATTAAAATATATTGTAACGGGATTGCAACAATGTACCCTGTGCGTGCGTGCGTGCGTGCGTGCGTGCGTGCGTGCGTGCGTGCGTGCGTGCGTGCGTGCGTGCGTGCGTGCGTGCGTGCGTGCGTGCGTGCGTGCGTGCGTGCGTGCGTATGTGTGTGTGTGTGTGTGTGTGTGTGTGTATTTGATTATTATGAGCAACTCTGCAGTTTTGTCGTAGTCATGATCCGATTATCACATGATCAATATTTTCCTGCAAGCATGTCTGACACGTGGAAAGATGTTGAGAAGACCATTCAAATTTTATATACAGGGTTTCTCAAAATCAACAGCATTCCTGCTTGGTGGTGATTATGTTGCTGATAAAAAACAACTTTTTGTATGGGACCAACATCTAATCTAAAATTTTTTACAGGTAAGATTTTGTTATTATGAAGATGTTATGTATGATTTTATGAGCAGAAAGTTGATGTAAATAAAACTATATTTTTTTACAGAAACGCAATTTCGCTTTTATTTCAACTTTATACTATTATATTGATATCGATAATAATTGAATAGTAGATCATATATAGTAGTATCAATATAAAACACCTGTAAGAACGAGTTGGACTCGCGCACAAACGGTTCCGTATTCGTTGGGTCCGAAATGTTTGAATAAAATAAAATCTTTTTTTATTTTATTTAATAATTCCACTTCAACCATACTAACCTACCACTTATTATGATTAATGCAAAAAATGTGATGGTAAATGGATGGATGCTTGTTATTCCTTCTCGCAAATAGTACTCAATGGATTTTGATGAAACTTTACAATAACATAGCTCATACATCGGAATAGCACATAGGCTATTCGTAACGATATTTTTGATATACAAAATTTTTCACGGGTAGGTAAAGCCGTGGGAACCGCAGAATTAGTAGGAAATCTAGAATATACATAAATTACAAATATATTTTTAATATTGTATTAATATCTTAACAATATAATAACGGTTGCAATTAGTCCTATACAATTTTAATGGTTTGTCAATCATCGAGGTAACTATAAATGAGATAAATTTCCACCTAGGTGACTGATACCAAATCGTCATGGGTTAAACATATTAGTTAACCGCGTTATAAACAGTTGACACGAAATATCGATAACTTGTTTACTACTCTAAACAAACACAAATATCAAACCTGCTCAAAGCTATTGAAAAAATGCATATTACGCGCTAAAAAATACAAATAATAAATATGCACTAAAAAGTATACATCCAGGATGAAATAAATTTCAAACCGTATGACAACAATCACATTGATATGATTGTTTGTGACCAAAATATTATAAATAGTCCCACAAAAATTGCAACCGCAATTTTTGTGGGAAAACAATTATTTCATTGACCTGACAAATAAAGATAATAACAATATTTTATATGAAAAACGTAAAGACATTTAAAGAAATCTATTTATTTAACTCCTATTGACAAAAATGATATAAACAAAATAATAATGACATTAAATAATAGCAACTCGGAAGGTTATTACGGCATTTGCACTAAAGTTATTAAAGCATGTAGCGAACAAATAAGCACGGTTTTAGCATTTTAATCAATTTGTCAATGGTCTGGATATTTTCCTGAAAAATTAAAACTCCCTCTAGTGAAACCATTGTTTAAATGAGACGAAAGATCAAGTTTTACATTAGTGCCAGTATTGTCAAAAAAATATGAGAAAGTTATGTGTGCGGGACGGATTGGAGTGGAGGCCGGAGTGATGCGGAGTAACGGCGTGGACTGTATTGGTGCGCTGGTACGGTGTCGATGGGTAGCTCCGGTGTGCGGTGTCTCCAATGGCCGTAGCACATGTAGACGGTGAGTGGATCGTTGTTACGTCGAGTGGAAGTACTATAAACGGCAGCGGAGTACGGTGGAACGGCAGCGGAGTCGGCTCGGTACGGTATCCAAACGTTGAGGTCGATCGGTGTCCTTGGTCGGTGCAGAGGTCGTCGATATTCTTTATTCACTATTCTATGACTACGGAATTATTCCGGAGTCGCCTTGAGCTTTTTTCGCTTGTTAATGCTCGCTGAGTATCCAGAGAACTTAATGCAGGAGCGGCGGAACGATCGGCTTTTATACCCGGTGCGACGTCTTTCTACTATTTTCGAGAAAACTCGCGCGCCGCCGCGTCCTTCGGGATGTGATAGAAGTTTCGGTGTAGTTCGCGGTTATATTTTGCCAGTCAAAATTGATCATTATCTTTTAAGACATACGGTTCATTTGCGGCGGTCGACTGACGGCGGAGTCTGGAACGCGGCGCGTGTTTACTGCAATGTATGTCGGGCGAAAGTGGACTTTATTATTTTGGGCGCGAGGCTTGTAATCGGCTGCGGTGATTACGGCTTTTCGAATGTTGTCTATTGTATTTCGTTGCTCGCGCTCCCTATAGCTATCAAATAAGTATAGTTTATCATTATTTAATTATTTTGAAGGTTTTTTAGGGTTCCGTAGCCGAATGGCAAAAAACGGAACCCTTATAGTTTCGTCAAGTCTGTCTGTCTGTCTGTCCGTCCGTATGTCACAGCCATTTTATTCTGTAACTATAAGCATTACACTGTTGAAATTTGGTAAGAAGATGTATCCTGTTAACCGCTTACCGATTCTCATACAAAAAATAAAAAATAATGTCATTTAAGGGGGGGCTCCCATACATGAAACTAAAACAAAAAATTTTTTTTTTAGTCTAACCTATGCGTGTGGGGTGTCTATGGATAGGTCTTTTAAAATGACATTAAGGTTTCTAAAACCATTTTCTTTTAAAGTCTAACGTTTCATAGCTAGACGCTTCCAAAGTGGTAAAATGGGCGTCCCCCCCCATCTAACTTCTAAACCCAGCAAGCGTAAATTTTGAAAAAAATATATTATGTAGATCTTAACAAAAACTTTCAACAAAAATTGGTTTAAACGAGATCGAACGAGTAGTTTTAGAGATATAGCACATTTTCAACAACCGCGCGTTCAGCGCTATCGCGCTGGTCGCGCGATGGCGCTGAGCAGAGTAGTCACGTAATGTTTTGTTCCGCAGTTAAAATTCTTAAAAGTGCTCAAAAAGTGAATATTTTATAATAAAACTTATGACAGTGTGTAGTGCTTAGTGGAAACTTATAAGCATCACAAATTGAAATAACCAAAATGGCATAATAACCGCGTAATCATAAAATATAGATAACGGACAGCAAAGGAATTTTGAATTTCGTTTATAATGTGAAGTGCAAACGACAAGTGCAACTTCTCGGGGTGAATGACCGGACTAATGAACGACCTTGACTTAATGACACTATTTGCTGAAGCTTAGCGTAGTACGCAATTTCCCAATCAACGTCACACGTCGTCTTAGCGCAGCGGTTACCGTAGCGCGGCAGGCCGATATTTGCAATTTACGTACGAGTCGCGAGTTCAAACCTGCGCGGGCGGCACATACAAATTACCTTTTTTTGTCTTTTTATTTTTGGTCACAAATATTTATTAAAATTTATTATTTTGAAAGAAAGAATTAATTATGTCTCTAAGCTGTTGTAAATGCCAGAGCAAAATAGCTGATAGACGATATTTAACATGCGCAGATTGCAAGAATATTTTTGACCTTTACTGCGCTAAAAAATCAGAAAAAATATTTTATTTGATGGATTTAGAAAGGAAAGCATCTTGGAAGTGCAGTAATTGCATTCGTGGTCACAACTCGTCACAAATTCCACGACCATCAACGCGAGACCAAGACGCTTATTTCAGCGATCAGGAAAATGTCACATTTAGACGAAAACACAGAGCAAACATTACAACGGAAAACTCATTTCATTCCCTGTCTTTAGACGAAGACGCTGACGACCCAACAATTATCTTAGAAGGAAAATGTAACTTAAACAGAAGTTGCCCCAATATCAGAGCTGACAATATAAATAGAATGGAAGAACTACAGAAGAAAATTTTGGAGCTTTCAGAGAAATTAGTAATTGCTGAGAATGAAATAACAAACATTTTAACGGAAAATTGTTGCTTGAGAAAACAAATCTCTTCCTACGATGCGAGAGTAAACCAGTTAAAAGATATCTGCAGATCCACACCCAAGAAATCTCAGAGAAGAAGTAGGAACTCACTTAATAAGACAAAATTATTATTTTCACCAGAAAAAAATAGTCCGAGCCATAAAGATCCCATCCATGAATGCCCACGGCCCTCTAGCATTAAAAAAAATGACGTTGAACTTGCCGCAGGCAACTTTCCCATTTCTACAGACACCGCAAAGAAAGGAAATTTATACGTTATTGGAGATGAACAAGTTAGAGGGACAGCCCTCTAATCAAAACTACATAGCGCGAAATTTGGAAAATGGAATGAGAAAAACAATATTCAAGGACTGGTAAAACCGCATTCTTCCTCAAAAGTTATACTTGGCAACTTAGATAATCTAATCATGACAGTTAAAGAAGGAGACATAGTCATATTATCAGTTGGTAAACATGATAATAATCCGTTCCTTTTACTCAAGAACCTCCATAATACTTTAGACCGCCTTAAAAAATGCAAAGTTGTACTATTAAATGTCCCTGATAATCGTACTTTGAATGTATCTAGACTTAACTATGAACTTAAGATGTTAATAAAAAACTTCAACAATTGTAGTATTCTGGAAGTAAAAGATATGTATAAAAAGCATAGCTTAAAAACTAACTTGGATCTGGTAATGTTCCGACTTAATTTGGAAATGCAATCAATGATTCAGGATAAAATAGATCAAAGTGGAATTGAATGTCAAAATATACGAGAATGTAGTAGTAATGATAATGAAGGGAACAAGTTTTTTCGAGTATCCAATTTCTCCTAATAAACGTCCGTTACTATGTGAAAGCCGAAAAGATGGTTTAGCTGAGCTAAGAATCATTCACCAAAATATAGCTGGACTTTGTAGTAAAAGTGACCAATTGGAAATTTTCTTATCTAACTTAGAACTTTGCAATAGGGAGGCAGACATATTATGTTTTACTGAAACAAATGTTAAGTTAAATAATGAGAAAAATGTTAATTTAAAAAACTTTAAGTTAGTATCTTCATACTGTAGAGATGATAAATCTTAAGGAGGTTCATGCATACTGGTAAAAAACCATTTAACACTAAATGTATTTCTATACCGTCAGATCTTTTAACTAAATATAATTTTGAATGTTGTGGTGTGGAGATAATAGGTCTAAACGTGGTTGTTTTTTGTATTTATAGGATACCTGGAGATAAGAAGTCGCAAGTAGGATCTTTTCTATTTAAACTTGATAAATTTTTAAATTATGCTACTGACAAATTTGAAAAAAAGAAAATTGTCGTTTGTGGGGATTGGAATATAGACATACTTAAAGATAATGAAAATTCTTTTGAGTTGGTCAATATACTGCATAGCTATAACTTCGAACCTCACATTAGGTCGCCTACGCGCTTAAACTCATGTTTAGATCAAATAGCTACCAATGTGAAGAATGTCAAATCTGAATTACACAAGTCGGGGTTATCCGATCATGAAACAGCTCAAATGGTCACACTTAATGTTGTAAAGGAGCGGGCACTTCAATTTTGGTTTGAACATAAGCGTGATTACAGCAAAGACAATATCAGGAAGTTTTGTGATTATTTGTCTTCTCTTTCGTTCTCAGATGTCTATGGCTCGCATAATTTTGTAGAGGCCTTCGATATTTTTTATTCTACTTTGTTGATGTTTTATAATCTGTGTTTTCCAACAATAAAAGTAAAAATAATTAACAAACCGGCATCACTAAAGTGGATAACCAAAGGCATCAGAAAATCGTGTAAAACAAAACGACATTTGTATTTAAAGTACAGGACAATCAGCAGAGACAAAACGACAAACAAATTGAACTATAGGAAATACGATTATATTTTAAAAAAATGTATCCACAAATCTCAAAAGCTTTTGAATCTGAAACGCATCCATGCGAGCAAAAACAAAGGTAAAGCTATCTGGAATGCTATTACATCTTCTTTGACAAATTGTGTAAATAAAAATGACATTGAATTAATTAAGTTTAAACATTTGACATATAAAAACCCTTCTGACATAAGTAACATTTTAAATTATAATTTTACTATTTTACCTTTGACACAGCCTGTAAATGACAATGAACCCGTCCATATCAATTTTAATAATCCTCAAACTATATTTCTGAATCCGGTTGATGCAAAGGAAGTGCATGCATTGATTATGTCGCTAAATAACAGTAGAACTAGTGGATATGATGAAATTAATACAAGTGTACTTAAAGCCTGCGCCAAATGGATATGTCATCCACTTTCTCATATTATTAATTTATCTTTTTTTGAAGGTGTTTTCCCAGAGCAACTTAAAAAGTCGATTGTTAGGCCGCTTTTTAAAAAAGGGGATAGATCATACCCTAGCAACTATCGGCCTATAACATTGGTTCCGATTTTATCAAAATTTTTTGAAAAGGCGATGCTCGGTCGATTACTGGGCTTTCTTGACAAACACAAAGTTTTACACGAGGATCAGTTTGGTTTTCGTAAGAATAGCTCAACGACTTTGGCTGGGTTCAACTTGATCAAATTTGTCACGGAGGCTATAAATGACGGTAAAACCCAGTTCTGTCATTGTTTATGGACCTTAGTAAAGCCTTTGACTATGTAGATCACGTTATACTTCTTAATAAACTCAATTGCTATGGTATTCGTGGGAAAGCTCTCGATTGGCTAAGCAGTTACTTAAAAAACAGAAAGCAGAGCACGGAAATAACTAGAGCAGTCCAGTATACCAAGAATAATTTTTGCAGGCAGAATTTTAAATCTCGGGAAATCCTGAAAGAATGTGGTGTCCCTCAGGGGAGTATCTTAGGTCCTCTGTTGTTTTTGCTGTTTGTAAATGACTTGCCGAAATCCATATCGCATAGATGCATTCTTTTTGCTGACGATACCACAGTATTAATCAGGGTAGATAAGAACGACTTGGCTCAGCAAACTTTGAACCAGGCTCTTCGGGAAGTAGTTGACTGGACTGATAAAAATAAGTTACGTATTAATATTAATAAAACCAAATTTATGCAATTTAATTCATATAATACTAATCCATTAAATCTTGACATTGAATATAATAATGAAAAAGTCGATGAAGTGGTTCTATTTAAATTCCTAGGTTTTACGTTAGATATACATATGAATTGGAAAGACCATGTTAACCTGGTGTGCCAGAAACTCAGCCGGTTCATTTTTGCCCTTAAAAGAATTCGTCAAACCATATCTTATGACGCGGCCCTAGCGGCATACCACGGCCACGTGTCGTCAGTTTTAGGCTATGGCTTGTTATTGTGGGGTAACTCAGTTGATGCGGATAAGGCGTTCAAAATGCAAAAGAGATGCATCAGAGTGATAAATGCTGCTTGGTTTTTGGATAGCTGTGAACCTCTCTACAGGAAATGTAAAATATTGCCACTTCCATGCATGTATATTAGAGACGTATGTATTTTTGTGAAAACTTACCCAAAATACTTTAAGAAACGGAGTGACGTAATACCTCGTCATAAAAGAGAAAAATTTAAGAACGTACTGTATCAACCTCCTAGACATAAGGATATTTATAAGAAAAATATATATAACATGTCAATCGAAATTTATAATAAATTGCCTGACGATTTGAAACTTCTTGACGGAATATTATTTAAAAAAAAAAAAATTAATTGGCTTTTGACGCACTGTTTCTGCAGCCTAAAGGACTATTTTGACTGGAAGTAAATTAATTATCAATGTTTAAAATTGTATTGTATTAATGTTATAAATTGTATTTAAATAAATATAAATTATAATGTTTGCATGCCTGCGTGCAGGCGGAATACGAGTACACACACTACCATTAAGACCCTATTTTGTAAATTGTATTCTTTGCAAATAAATGTTTTGATTTGATTTGATTTGATTTGACCGCAAACATAACTTTGTACTTCATACAAACACTATGAAAAACAAAGTTATATTTGCAGTCGACAAAATATTGTGGTATTTTACTTAGTAGAAGTAAATGGATTCCCTAATTCAGTTAAAGTTGGCACGGAAACCTCAGTGCGCGAGTCCGACTCGCAATTGGCCGGTTTTTTTTGCGGAAAATTTATATACTATTCTAAGTCGTCGTGAACATTATGCATGCCAAACTCCTATCGTTTTTTGACAAGTACCATGTTCTTAAGGACATCGATACGGGTTTCAAAAGGGGATATCAACCGCGCATGCTGTCGACTTGGTAAATGAAACTCTCACATGCCTAAATGATAAAAAGTATACAACAGTTCTCTTTTTTGATATGCCAAAGCATTCGACTGCGTGTCTCATAAACAACTCTTAGATAAACTGGATAATTGTGGCATTAGGGGCACTGCTTTGAATTGGATAAAAACCTATTTGCAAAATAGGAAACAGTCTGTTAAAATAGCGAAATTTGTTTCTAACATTATAGTCCAAAAATAGGGAGTTTAGCGCGGGAAACGAAACGAAGAAGTTGGATTTTGTTTCTTCATTTTAGTAATTGTTTTTTTCTAGTAATTTATTGTGATTTTGTGTTGGAATCATCATAATAATGTGTGCTATTGAAGAAAACTATGAAGACAAAGGAGGAAACAAAGTAAAGCGTGCTCTGATCGCAGATTGCGCCCTCTGATTCGGATCGTTATTCTCGTGCTAAACTTCCTTCTTGAGCATTGAAATGCGAAAGCCAGCCCCGCATTTCAATGAGTTAGGTTAGGCTAGGCTAGTTTAGTTTTAGTTTTGTAGTGTTAAGTGTAAATATTGACATTATTAATAAAGCATTGTCCGTATGGGTCTCTCCGAGGACGTTAAATTTGTAAATAAAAAAAAAAGTCCAAAAATATAATCAAATTTTAGAGAAAATAAGTTTGGAGTCCCTCAAAGTAGTGTTTTGGACCCTTTTTTGTTCCTTATTTACATTAATAACCTACCAGAGATAATTAATCACAGATGTGTCTTGTTTGCTGATGATATTTCCGTGATAGTTAAAACCGAAAGTAATTTGACATTAAATGATCATATTTTCGACATAAACAATACAATAAAAACAATAATTATGTGGATTAAAAATAATAACTTAGTTATCAATATTGACAAGGCATATTTTTTTAATTTCAATAACTTATTACACCAGACAATTGACATACATTTTGAAGGGAAACCCCTTAAGGGTACTGATACGACGAAATTTCTAGGCATATGGATTGACCAAAAATTTGATTGGAAGACTCAAGTGGAAAAAGTATGTAACAAAATTAATAGATTTTCTTATGTTTTGTATAAATTAATGAAAGTTGCAACTAAAAGTACAGCTCTAACAGCATACTTTGCTTATGTAGAATCTGTACTTCGTTATGGCATAATTGTATGGGGAAATAGTTCAAATGTGGTCAAGGCTTTTATTGCACAGAAAAAATGTATCAAGGCTCTATGTGGCTCAGCGCCTGAAGTGCCATGAAGACCACTTTTTAAGCACCTCAAAATCTTACCTCTTCCATTCCTTTCTATCTTTGAAATAGCTTAATTTGAAAAACAAAACTTGTACTACTTTAGACAAGCGAAATACATATATGTACGAAACACCAGAAATTGAACAATACTAGTGTCTGTTGAGACTTCCAAGAGCGTTAGATTTAAAAAGAACTGCTATTGGATGTGTATAGCTATTTTCAATAAAATTCCCACATATAAAGGACTTACCATTTAATAGGTTTAAAGGTGCCCTTTACAGATGGCTAAATGGACATTGTTTGT
Source organism: Pyrausta purpuralis (assembly GCA_963924145.1). Taxonomy (NCBI): domain Eukaryota; kingdom Metazoa; phylum Arthropoda; class Insecta; order Lepidoptera; family Crambidae; genus Pyrausta; species Pyrausta purpuralis. Next base: position 11,345,912 of record OZ001669.1, on the reverse strand, counting down.
GTTAATAAATTTTTAAATTTCAATTGTTAAAATTTGTTAATGACATGTTTATACAATTACTATTTTATAACTTGACATTTTGTGAATTAAATTGATTCAATTGTTTTAGTTATTATTCTGAATGTTTAAAAAAAATTGACACCAATCACATACATTGTTCTGATTCCACAGTAAGTAGCTAATGCACTTGTGATATGGAAATCAGACACAACGGTGGTACCATTGATATGATGTTAGTTTATTGATTTGCTCGATAACTTCAACTTGAGTTTGATTTCTATTATTATTATTCAGTCTTTTTATTATTATTATTTGTCTGTATTAAATTTTTGCACGCTATCTTTATATGGCTGAAAAATGTAAACTAATACTTAATG